>JAJQWJ010000003.1:2054602-2654602 GCA_023637945.1 Phaethornis superciliosus | reverse complement strand
CTGAATCTAGGAAAAACAACTGAATACTTGTCTCTGTAAAATGAAGAATTTCAAGCTAAAACTGTTTAGAAGGAATTAATGTCCATTGAATAAAATTTGTATTATTTTTTACATTTTCTGGAGTATTCCATATTTTAAATGCTTACTGTCTATCATCTTTTATTTGAAAAAAAAAAGAAATAATAACTTAAATAGCACAGAAAAGTGCTTTCTGGTCTCTGTTTCTAATGGGAACTATGTATGTTCTTAAATTCAGACATTGACCCATATTTAAAAAAATATAAAATCACAAGTACCTCATCAAAAGTAGTGTAGAGAGCAGAAGGCTAGAACAGAAGATAATGAATATTATTTTCAAACAAAAACAATTAACTAGACAGGTATACTGAACTTGTATTTATTCATTTGCATGAGACTCCAGTGCTGCATGAACAGCAAAAAGAAAATCAAAACAACCCACCCTTACAAATGAAAAAAGCAACTGCTGGATTTTCTGCCAAATTTTTAAAAATAAATATAACATAATTTACTTTCCTCCCTGAACTACTCTTTCTGAACACTAACCTCCAAGTATTTTTTCAGACCCCTTTTACTGGAAGACATCTTTATAGAAAAAAATAAGAGTCATTCATGAAACTTAATGGAAATTTGTAGATAATGTTCCAGGATGAATTGAAACATTTTTTGGGAAAAACTGTAAATACTGAGACACTGTATTTCTAGGATAACTACTTTGCAAACGTTGTTGGCACTAAATCATGATGAACTTTAGACAGAAGTTTTACCTCAGCTGTTAGCAATCGATTTGGACATTTATTATTTGTAGTGAAGAGCAATCTAAGTCCAGCTTCCAGCTGAGGAAGTAAGAGAATCACACAGTCAGCATACCTGAAAAAATAACAGAGATACCCAAAGGGGTTTCCCCTCCTTATAAATATAATCCAAATGGAAATAAGAGCCAGCTTGAGAAATTCCTTTACAATGAACTTTTAAATAAACAATAAATAACTACCTGTGCCCAGCAGCTGACCACTGAGATCAAACCAGCTCAGAGAGAAGCACTTACAAAAAAGTGCACATGGGAGAGGAAAACAAAATTATGCACTTTTAAAAATATTTATTTAATTCAACATGCTAATAACCGAAGATTTGTTTCCACTTGCTTTGTAAAGCTCTTCTTCTTAGCTACATTTGCAATAGTTCTATTTAGGTTTCAAAACACTACTTTATTATTGTGTCAACTGGGATTAGAAAAAACTTTCTGGGAGACCACCAGCACAATGAGTAACTGCATGTTGTTAAGGGATAGATTTAGCAAAAAGCTTTGGAATCTACAAATGCAGCTATTATTCTATAAATATAGATTCTTTTCTTATTCCACAAAAAATAATAATAAAAAATTAAATTTACCGTTACCTGTTTTGCTTGAAAGCTGTTAAAGCAGCCATCCAAAATGGCAGCATTGTTGTTAATACAAAATTGGACATTTTTACTAGCTCCTCTGCTATGGAAAGTGTTTCATGATTAAGATCTGCAAATTAGAAAAACAACATGGATGAATTCCATATAATCTATGGTTAACTAATTCATAATATTTCACAGAAAATATGAGGTTATTTTAGCATTTTTAAAGGGAAACTTACAAGTTATCCAATTTATTTTCTATGCAAGTGCAGTAGTAGCCATATTTAAGATCAGAAATTGAGTTTGTAAGATTGAATTTGTAGTGATAGTATAAAATTACACAGAAACAACAGTTAAACAGTTGTGTTTACTTTTCACTGACACTAAAAGACTACACAGCAACTGGACCCAGCTTGAGTTGTTTTCCACCTCACTGTTCTGCACTGAACTGCCAATACTTGAAGACAGTTTAATGTATATTAATTATAACTCACTAAGGATGAGTACAGTAGTATGAACATATGAACACTGAGGACACTGTTCCTACTTTGTCTATTTTCTGTGATATTTTCTGTGTCTATTTTCTGTGTCTATTTGCTGTGATACTATATTTTCAGTATAACAAAGTCCCACTTCACACTTCAGTGATACCACATAAAGACACTCACACTTAAAAATTCACATCAGAAATACCTTCTCCAAAAGAAAGCTTAAAAGGGCAAATGCAGCCTGATAGCACTAGATGTATTTTTGAAGTAAATCAACACCTGTAGGATTTATAGTACAAGATGACTGGAATGTTATCAGCTTGTTTTGGGTCCCAAAAGTCCTGTCAGTTCTGTGAAGAAATGTTTCATTGGCAAACTGGCTACATAACACAAAATGACCATGAATGTCATCAGCACCAAAAGCTCCTGCATGTTGTTGTTGCTTTAAAAATAGTAGGAATAAACCAAATAAGGTCTGAGGGAGATGAGAAGGTTTTAATCTGACACTTCAGGTCCTTCCCTTAGTACAGAAGATGTGTCAGCATTTTTTACTCTGTTTCAGCACTACCTTTCCTACAAGATGCAGAGCTCTCCTGCTGGGACACTTGCAGCTGATTTTGGAAAGAATTTGATTTTGTAAAAGCAATCTAGGTGCAATCATTACATGAAATGAACTCTCATAATCAATGAAAACCAGAACATACAGCTGAAGTCTTTTAAAAGCAGTAATGTTACCTGTTTTAATGTGTGATACTTGTTTTGGAATGGAGTATTTTGTGATTCAATAGTCAGTGGAACTGCCTATATATTAGAAAGTTGTCCTACAAGCATGGTTGATTCACAGTGTACAAAGGTATCTTGATTAAGACTCAATCTTAGAACTGTGGAAAATACATTATTTTCAATAGCACTTTTTGGACAATGAAACAATAAAAAAATATAGCATAATAAACAACTTGCTACTGGCTCAATACTTGCCTGGAAATACATCAAGGTCCTCTAAGCTAACAAAGTCCACGTAAGGTCGATGTACCAAAATGCAGTCAGTTTGCAGAAGATATTTCTGTAACAACTGACCCAGTCCTGCAGTTAAAAAAAGCAGCATAGCACAGTATCTAGGGAGAACACCAGAATATATTAGAAAAGCTTCCACAACAAAAGATTTTGCAAAGAATCAGCATCTGTGGGTTGGGGACAAAGCTGGGTTTCTTTAGTTTTTCAAAGAACATCCAAAATCTCTGCTCCCCATCTCCTGTGACTGAAGGCACTTAAAAATTAATTGCATTCACAAGCACTGAAAAAACAGTGTAGGACTAGTGAAAAAACACTGGTCCTAAAACTCACCATCTTATAATGGCTGAAATATTCCATGGGAATATCTTTCCAACAGAAGTGGCAGCAGCAGAGGAAAACAGTCAGGATACTGAAGGCCAGAGGGGTTTTTTTAATATTTTTTTTCCAGAAGAGCAGTAGGTTTTACTTCAAGCACCCTTAAATCTGACAGGTAAGAAAATGAGATTCTCTTTGGGAACTTACTTTGCAGGAATTTCTTGAGGGGATGCAAACCCATGCCACAAAACATTACGAAGATTCAGACCACGGGGAGATCCAATGAATACCCTCAGTACATTCATCTAATTAATAAACAAAGTGGTTACTGCATGAAGAACTCTATTATTTATTACCTAGTATCTTCCCCTGACTGAAAATTCCAGAAGGTCTTGGGAAATAACAATGTCTACTGTCAAAACAGCTTGTGACAGCAACAGCAACTCCTCATTAGTTGCAATTTCCAGTAGGCTCTGAAAGAAAATCTTTCAGCTTATTTGTACATTCTATAGAATATAATACAGTAAGAACAAAAGTAGTTATTAGGCATTCCAAACAGGTATGACAGGCAAACAAATGAGATCATTTTAGCTCTTACTTCTTGTAATATAAATCCACACCAACTGAATACAAATTATTATAAAAGACAGAATTTGATATAAAAGCTGTATCCCCAGATCTTAATCAAACAAGAATGGAAGCTTTGGTTTTATTATTTAAATGTAAGAAGGAAACTTCTTCAAAAATCAAAACTCAAAGAAATAATCTTTGGAACAGGGATCAAAAAACAAGAAATAATCCTCAGAACACTACTAGACTGGCATCCAATATTTTGCCCTAACAAAGAACTCACATTTCTTGAACTGTATGGGAAAGATCACCCCCTCTGTTTACACAAGAGTGCAAATGTCACCAGAATTTTTTTTAATTTTTTGCACATGGGGATGAACATATTAGTTTCCCCAATTTTGAAAAATTAAAAAAAAACCAGTGTGTTAAAAAAAAAAAACACATCTTACTAAACTGGTGGTGAAAAGGTGTACAGCTTATCAGAAACAGCCAGTAGTGCAGGACATGTACTTTCAAGCAGTGCAACTCAGAAAGAGGCAGACAACTTTGCAGTTTGCTCACTGCCTGTACAGATATGTGAAATTTTATGTATGTAGGTTTTTCATGTAGAAAACAAACTACTTAGGAGCTTGCCTTAAAAAAATATTTCCATTTATAATATTCACTATTTTTGCCATGCATCCCCCAGACTGCAAAATGTATAAAATGCAAGTTTTCCCAGTATATTACAGAACTTGAAAACTCTTCTTCAGTGCATGCAAAGGCAAGGCTTGGAAACTGCCATTTGGTAAGAAGAAAACCAGCTCAGTATTGTCTCAAAATGCACTTACTACAGCTTGTCCAAAGACAACTGCAAGCTGCTCAGAAGCAAGCAGGTCCCTTAGAAGGAAAGGGCAATCTTTACCAATCAGTAAATATACCTATTAAAACAAAACAAAACAAAACAAAACAGGTAACATAAGCAAATTCAGTATATTTCTTTGTATTTCCAAAATGTACCTGGACTGCTTCACCTAGTAACCATTTTCAGTATTGTTAAAACAATAATCAAATCAACCCCAAAAAATCCCTAAACAAACTTTATATTCTGTAACTGAATGACAAATTAAAATTCATGGGACATTCTCAGGAGTGAGTATATACCCTACTTTATTTGCCCACAATTAGGCTTTCTTTTCACAGCATCAATACACATATTGCACTTCCCTCAAAAAAAAAAAAAAAAAACAAAAAAACCAAAAAAACCAGGCAAAATGTAAAGCATAACAAGAACTTGTAATTAAGGGAATAAACTCCAAACAGGACACCATATTTCATTTTTATGTTAGAAATCTATAGGGCCTGTCATTGTTAAAAGAAGGAAACTCAAGGTTTCTCTTCTGATTCTGGCTGTTTCTTAAACTAGATTTTATCCTAGCTGGGCTAAACTTATAAAAACCAAATAACTTATAAATACATTTTTAAAAAATCAAATAACTTAGAGAATAGATCACTTTTTGTTATTATTAAAAAATAACCTAAACCCCAAATGACTTATAAAATCAAATCTGTACTAGAATCCTCATGCTGACACTTACATCACCCAAGGCTCTCTCCAAGCATGATGTCAGTTTCATTAAGCCAAGAGCAACTTCTGTAGCTTGTGAATATTGTAGAACATCAAATACTTCAAGAAATAACTGTATGATGGGGAGGGAAGTGAAGAAGAATGTTAAGTATTGAGAAGAAAAAAATCAAATTGTCAAAAGCACACAGAAAACTAAATAAGCCCCTGTGATAGTTGCTGTGCTAATGTAGAAGAAAAACCATGGCAAGGAGATAGAACTGTAGATGCCTGGAAAGAAACTGCCCCAAAGCATCTCTTGTATTTTTTGTTGCAATGTATCTAGCGCCTCACATCTATAAAAATTATCAAGAGCAGCTTTTACACAGTAGAACTTGATATTAAGCACAGATAATTAGAAAAAAAATTAAAAATACCTTAGGTTAGAACAGGCCCCAGGCGACTCATGTTGTCTTTGTGATAACCTACATTATATATATATATAAAAAAACTTATTTATATGTATATATTTATATATATATATGTGTATGTAACCTTTTTTATATCTAATTACAAACTGAAGAAAATTAAAAGCAGCTCCAGATCAGAGAAAGGCAAATAGCTACAAATTCTGGGCATTTTGGTTCACTGATCTCTCTTGAGTTATTACATTTCAACTTCCCCAAAGGGTCCTTGTGCCACATGACAAACTGCCAGCAGACATCTCCTTACCTCTGTGTAGTTTGTCCAGTGGAACCATAACTCATTCTGAACCAGAAACTGCTCCTTGGTCAGAGATTTGAAGTGCAAATTAACAGATTCACACACGGGTCCCAGTGAGCGTATGCTTGTGACATAATCCACACTTTGATCTTAAATTGAAAAACCAGAAGGTGATCAGAGGACAAAACTCCCCAAGGTTCAGTGTTTTAAAAGTCACAACTCAACCCAGCTAAAGCTTGTGTGTGTGTTTAGCACAGAGGATTTTATCCTGATATTAGCATGACTAATACACTGAAATGCACTGCTCAAAAGACCAGGTGGATGAAGGGACTGAAAAGAAAAAGTGTTGTGAGGAGCCAGATAAGATCTACAAATAAAAAATCCACTGCTTTAATGCAAGAAAATAAGGTCAGGCAAGCTGCAGCACTCACCCTTTAAAGAATTGAGGTGGAAAATTAATTTTTCTGATTTTCTGAAACTTTTTTTTTTTTTTTTTTAACCAGCTTTGGAAGTTATTAACAGATCTTGCATGATGCAGTTTGACAAGCTAAAATTCAAGGTGTTCATCAAGGCATAAATATTTTGTTTTGGTGACAACACAGTTATAAACTCTTCCACATATAGAAGGAAAGCCAAACAGAATTTCTGTACCAACTAAAGGTGCAGAAACAAAACCCAGCAGGAATTCTGGTGGCCTCAGAGTTTTTAGAATTTCCCAGAAAAGAAATATAAAGAACACAAAACAGAGAGAAGCAGAACAGGCACGTGAAGGTTGGAACCAAAGGAAGCAAAGGAGCAGCTGCTTAGCACTGATGAATTTTGGGAGCCAGCAATAACCAAATGCTAAACCTGACCAAAAAATGCAAAGCTTCTTGTAGGGGTGAGCTGTACCAAAATGTAACTAAGGGTTGCTGTGAACTGACATGAAATGTATCACCACTAGAGGTAAACACCAACCTGATTCAAGGTAAGAGAGGTGCGCAGTGACAGCTTGCCAACACACTGCCCCATTTTCAGACAAAATATTATTAATATCATAGGTCTCTGTCTTCTCAAATCCCAGTCTGCAGATCAGATAATGCACAGGTGGAGAAAGACAAGTAGTGGCTGAGCCTGGCAGTGCCATCCTGATCAGAAAACAAGAGTCCTTGTTGAGAAAGTACACCAGAACAAAGAAAATTGTTATTAAAACACACCCAGAGGCAGAAATAAAAGTAAACTCCTTGTCAAGTTTCTCAGTGCAACTTCTGTGGGTGCAGAGGATGAAAGGAACTCTGCCCAGAACTACTTTGTGGAAAATTCAGGGAGGAATGGCTCTGTTTGCACCACGCCAGGATTTTTTTTCTGAATGGTTTTATTTATTAAACAGATGCCAAGACAGAATGAGGCAAAATATTCCAGTTTATATATTTGCTCTGCCTAATACCTGAGCTTGTCTGATGCTGCTTCAAGGAAACCCAAGAGCTTTGGTGCTTATGACCACCAGGAAATGACTGGAAGGGGTGAACAAAGGAACATGTGAGTTGTGCATGAACTGGCAATAATGGTAGAAAAATCTGAATATATATATATATATATGTACATGGTAATTGCATAATAGTCTAAAGAGAAAAATGGGCTGATTCAGATTTAAATCTTTAAGATAAATTTAATTTAAGACAAAACTGCTGAAGCTAATGAAGAGGAATAAGTTTCTAACTTGGCAAAAAAATATTTTAGGAAAAACTAAAAAAAACTAATCAAGCAGAAAATACAGAAAAGTTAATGGAAAACAAAGGGCCACAACAAATATAAAGGATTCCATTAAAAATAAAAAATTCTTTATTTGGTGGTGGAACTGACCCTCACAGTACGTAATTCCCGAATCCATGGCTTCAAGGAGCAGCCGTGTATTACACAGTCAATATGAGTTTTTAATAATGAACTGGCATCAGGCATATACCCTCTGCTACATAAAAACCAAAACGTATAACTCCGTCCATCACTTTATTCTGACATTTCCGTAGCAGACACAGATCAGAGCCAAACCGAAGCCCCCAGAGCTCCCCCCTCCACACCAGGCCGCAGACCCTGCGAGGCCCACGGCTTTCCCGGGGACAACACCTGACCAAACCCCAGAGGTAGAACCACCCCCACCTCTCCACCCTTCCCCCCCCGGGGCCGTAGGAACCAAAACGGCCGCAAAACTGCCGGCCCAGACCCCTTGGTTCCCTCATTCCCCCCCCTTCCTTCCTTCCCTCCCTCAGTCCCCAGGCCGCCATTTCCCCCCGCTGCCGTTACCTCCCTCACTGCTGGCCACGCCCCTTGCGCGCTGACGTCATCGCGTCGCCCTGCGTCACGCTCGGCTGGCGGGCGGGCGGGAAAAGCTCCGCAGCGCGAAGGCGGCTTCGCTCCGCCGGGGGTGAGGCGGGCGGTGAGGCGGGCGGGGATCCCCTCGTCCCGGTGTGTGCCTCAAACCGTGGAAGAGAGCTCCGAGATGCTAAGAGGGGTTGTTTCGGAGGGAAGAAAGCAACGCCGCGGCCCCCCCCCCCGGCTCTGTGGGAAGGGAGCGGGTGTGAGGGAGGCGGTAACGGCAGCAACGGCTTCGCGCTGGTCACCTGAGGCGGGGAGGGGAGGAGGGGGAGAGGAGAGAGAAGAGGAGAGAGGAAAGGAGAGGAGAAGAAGAGAGGAGAGGAGAGAAGAGGAGAGAGGAGAAAGAAAAGGAGAGAGAAGAGAAAAGGAGAGAGGAGAGGGGAGGAAAGAAGAGGAGAGAGGAAAGAGAGGAGAGGAAAGGAGAGGAGAGAAGGGGAGAGGAGAGGAAAGGAGAGAGGAGAGGGGAGGAAAGGAGAGGGGAGGAAAGGAGAGAGGAGAGGGAAGGAGAGAGGAGAGGGAAGGAGAGAGGAGAGGGAAGGAGAGAGGAGAGGGAAGGAGAGAGGAGAGGAGAGAGGAAAGGAGAGAGGAGAGGGGAGGAAAGAAGAGGAGAGAGGAGAGAGGAAAGGAAAGAGGAGAGGAAAGGGGAGAGGAGAGGAGAAAGGGGAGAGGAGAGGAAAAAAGAGGAGAGAGGAAAGGAGAGGAGAGAAAAGGGGAGAGGAGAGGAGAGGAGAGAAGAGAAGAGGAAAGAAGAGGAGAGAGGAGAGGAGAGGGATGGGGGCTTGGGGAAGGAGGGTGCCATGGAATGATGTGGGATGGGTTTGTGTTTAAAAGGTGCAGCTGGGGAGGGAAGGGGAAAGAGATGGGGGCTTGGGGAAGGAGGGTGGGATGGGAATGTGTTGACATGGAATGGGTTTGTGTTTAAAAGGTCAACGTCATCTCCTGGAAAAAATTGTCCAAAATGCTTTCTCCGTCTTCCCAGGGTTTGGGGTAGTTTGGCTGTGTATCCTGGTGGTGTCCATCTCGAAGCTGGTGTGGTGCCTCAGCAAAATAAAGCCTTGTGAAAGTGAAAGAGAAAGCCAGGGTGCTCCTCCCTTTGTGGTGTGGTCTTTCCAACTTTCTGCAGGTTAGAGCGTGGTTTTTTTCCTTCTTGTTTTTAATTAATGAACAAATAAAACCATTAATATATCAGGCAGTCGTTTAGTAACTTCACGAGGCATGAGGACAAGTAAAATTACAGAGTACTGAACATATATTTTGAGTTTTTTGTAGGGTGTTTGATTTGAAAAGCTTGGAAGTTGTGGTTATGGGTCTTGGGCACATATGTTAATATCTGTGTGCTTTTACTTGGAAAATGTATGTATGGATTCAGAATGCTAGTGTGGTATGTCTGATTGACAGTTAAAATGCAGACTTTATTTGAATTTCTGTGGAGAATAAGCTAAAATGGAGTGGAAGTTAACTACCATTCTTTTTTTTTGGGGGGGGGGGGGGGTGTCAAAGAAGTCCTGTCACAGCAGCCAGAAGACAATGTATCCATTTTTTAGCTTTTCTGGGTTTTTTTGTAACATATTCCTGGAATAATTGTTTGTTTTCCTATTTAACAGTACACCATAAAGTATTATTTTGGGAGTGTTAGTGCTAAAATAGAAATGAGCCTTAATATTTTCACAGACGAAAGGAGAAAAGGCACAATCAAATATCAAAGATTTAGTTATGGCTCCAGTGGAAGAGGAGTTGTCTAGTGATTCAACAGAACCCAAGCCAGGGGCACGGGAAGCTAGTGAGGCACAGAAAACATCTGCTAATACCTACAGACTGGAGCCACGGAATAAATTTCAGCATCATTTAGTAAGGGCCAAAGCTGAAGCCATCCTAATGGTATAGTTTTGTTTTTTTTTTTAATTATTTCTCTAATTTGATTGCAAAAGTAGCTCGTCATGCACAGATGATATTAATGGAACAGTGTATGTTGCACAAGCTTAAAATGTATGCCTGAATCTTTCCCAGCTTCAGGTTTTGGCACACTAATGTAGTGTGAATGTGTTCTCTTGTGCAAAATGCAGAAGGCTCCCTGGGAGGCTGTTCAGGTGGAGCTGAAGCTTCTCAAACTCTTACCCATTTCTAAATCAAATGCAGCACAGTTCAAAGTACTTTAATCTGCAAAGAACCCAGTTAGCTGAGGATCCTGACCTTGAATTTGGGAAGTTCTGCTCCTTCAGGTAGTTCTACTAATATGCATGACCTGCATAAAATCTACTTGGTGTCCTTCACAGTCTGACTGCCACATATAAAAATTAAACAAAAATGAAGGAAAACATTCTGTTGACGTATTATGTAGCTGTTGGTTTTAACTATTCACAATATCACTACCTGGTAATTTTGCCATCTAGAAGTAATTCCTTGTATGTATGTCCTTTTCAGTGACCTAAGCACAAATGACAGAAGGACACATTCCTCATTAAATGGGAACTGGCTGGATGTGTTTAGTCACTTTCAAAAACTAGATAAAACATTTTAGAATAAAAATAGCACATCCTTTGCATTCTGGGAGCATCATATATAGATTTACTCTTCTCATTACTTCCAATGTTCTTGTAGCAGAAGTGACAGCTCAAGTTGTTTTGCATGAGACCACCAGGATAAAAAACTTAAGATCTTTCAAAATTGTTTTTGATAGAATAAACTTCAGCACAGCCAATATGATGGAGCTTCTGGTCCCTCCTTGTGTGCTTCACTCTCAGAAGAAATATTAAAGGCTGTGAAGGCGTTTGAGTTTGACCGCTATAAGTATGTGGTGTCCATCCTGATGGTGCAAAAGGCAGAGCAGGCAATGATTGTGAGCAAACATGTTATTCACCACATCTTTTGCAAACAGAAGATGTTTTGTAGAACTGTATGTTATCTGCTAGGTGTTCAGCTCTCTGCATTCAGCAGCTTAGCTAGTTTGGGGTGGGGTTGAAGCATCCCCATTCTTTGTGGGGTGTAGTAAGGCAGGTGACAATTAAAGGTACTGGTGTGATTCTGTCTAACTGTGTGAAGGTTGTCTCCTTTTGAGTACAGTAACTGGTGTGCAGCCCACACTGCTCTTCCTTGTTAACCACTTACTTCTGCTGCCTGCTGTGCCAGTACCATTGCATGACTGCAGGGAATTTTCTTTTTCCAGTGTGTGGTTCTCCAGTTGGGTTTGCACATTCCGTGCAAAATGCTGTGCAGTCATACTGGGGGATGACGTGGGAAGGAATGGGTGGCAAGGACAGGGATGAAAACTTTCAACTGTAGTTGCCATCAGATGTTTCTGGGACTACAAATTACCAGTTGTGATCTGAACTTGGCACACCCAACCCAGAAACATTCTAGGCTTTGCTGTCATGTATTGCAAGTTGCAGTTGTCCCTCAGAACACCTTGCTGAGTGTCAGGGAATGCTTCAGTTTAGTTTAGTGGTCATCATCAGCTCTTAAAACCTAATGCAACCATAGTGGGTTGTGTGAAACAATGTTTGAAGTGAAGCCAGCCTCTGAGGGGCCTGCTTTGCCCTGCTCTCCTGGTGGTACCTCATGGTACACTGCCTCTGAAGCTGTCCTCAGAGAGCTTTAGGATGAAATGGGTTGCTGAAAATGGTCCAAGATAATGCATTTTTTCTGAGGAACATGTTTCTGCCAGCAGACACATTTTTAGCTTTGGAAATGGTTGCATCATCAATTCCCAGAGCCCTGTCAATGGTCCTGAGTAGGGTGGGATAAGCTGGAGGAGTGACTCCTTAGCTGTAAATACACCCCAAACTGCTGATTATTCACATTGCTTTGGGAGGGGTGTCCTTACAGTGTGATAACAAGTGCACATGACAGAGACCTGAGGTTTTGTGTAGGGCTGCTTGGATCTATAGGGGTGAGAGCTTTACTGTGAAGTAAGAACACTTTTTCACATCTGATAGGACTTGTTTTCACTGCAATTTTGCAGTTTTAACTACTTGCTACTTTCATAATGCAATGATATCACTATTTAAATAATGCTCTTTTAGAAAATATAGAAACTGTTATGTATACAAATTCACAAATAGCTTTTTTTCCTTTAGGTTGCCAGCAGATGGGTCTGGGATGCTGAAAGAGACTCTTGGATTTCAGCTACATGTGAAACTAAAACATTTATTGCCCTGGCTTTGGTAATGGCTTGTTATTATGAATAATACTCTGAAAGTCACACCTTGTCTGGTGCAGCATAGTACCTGGCATATTGGAAATGTTCAGAATCTCATTATTTTAATACTAATTTTTCTCTTAATGCTGTTGGCACATTGAAATTGACATAGTCAAGATAATTTTGCTCATTTTTTCTCTCTTAAAAAAAAAAACAACCCCCAAAAAAGCCTTTTGGAAACCCATATGGTTGGGTACATATGGGCTTCATCTGTCATAATGCTCTGCTGGGGAAGTTGGAGCAGCTGCTGTGAGGCCAAATTTCACAGAATTTTGAACATTGCTTGTCTGTTGCATGTCTAAGAGGTGTTAAGGAATGTTTGCAGTAAAGTGCAGGTATTGGTGGTATTAAAAATGTTCTTATGGGGTTTTTTTTTCTAGTTTTACCTATGGTAAAATGCCAGTTTGTGTAGGAACACCACCGGGAGGGAAGTCATCTTCTGCACGCTGAGAAATCTGTGCAAATTTCTGAGTGTTTGACTTGAATGAAGTGTGTGTTCTGTCATTCACTTCTCTGGGCCTTAAGCTTACAGATCAGCTGTGTTCAGGCTGCTGGCCAGGCATGGAATTGGGTGAGTTTCACCCGTTCACTCAGGTGGCTTCAGGGAGGACAAAAGGGACAGTACTGACACTGCTGAGGAATTGGCATGGGCTGCAATATTTTGAAAAATCAGACTGCTAGATCTGTGGAGTGTGTAGACATCTGCTTTGGGAGCTGCAGCCTGGGGGAAATCCTGTGCTTTTTGTGTGGTTAGGAGCTCAACTCCTGAGAGCACGGGTGGGTGGAGGTGTTGCCTGGGAAGCCCCTGGGGTTTTGGCAGGGCTGGAGCCACATCCCAGAATGGTTTTGGTTGGAAATCCCAGTCCAACCTCTGACCAGCACTGGAAGCTCACCACTAACCCTGTCCCAAGGACCAGCCCCAAATACCTCCAGGGCTGGTACCCCCCCCTGCCCCGGGCAGCCCATTCAAACGGCTGACAACCTTTTGAGTGAAAAAAATCATAGAATCATGGAATGGGCTGGGTTGGAAGGGACCTCAGAGATGATCAAGTCCAACCCTTGATCCACTCCCCCTGTGGTTCCCAGCCCATGGCACTCAGTGCCACATCCAGGCTCTTTTTAAATATCTCCAGGGATGGAGAATCCACTACTTCCCTGGGCAGCCCATTCCAAGGTCTGATCACCCTCTCCGTAAAGAAATTCTTTCTTATATCCAACCTAAACCTCCCCTGGCACAACTTAAGTCCATGCCCTCTTGTCTTGTTGAAAGTTGCCTGGGAGCAGAGCCCAACCCCCCCTGGCTCCAGCCTCCTTTCAGGGAGTTGTAGAGAGTGATGAGGTCTCCCCTGAGCCTCCTCTTCTCCAGGCTGAACACCCCCAGCTCCCTCAGCCTCTCCTCACAGGACTTGTGCTGGATCCCTTCACAGCCTCCTTGCTCTTCTCTGGACCTGCTCCAGGACCTCAATCTCCTTCCTGACCTGAGGGGCCCAGAACTGGACACAGGACTCGAGCTGTGGCCTCGAGTTTCTTTACACCCAGCCTGACCCTCCCTCCATTTCCTCAGCCCCCTCACACCCCTCCCGTGGGGAGCAAAGACCCCGGGGGGCGGCGGTAACCGGGGAGCGGCTTTGCTCTTTGTTCTCCTTGCGCGGTGGCGGAGCCCGGGAGTCTCTGCCGCGGGGGAGGGCCCCTTCCCCGCAACACCGGGACGCGGCCCCCTACCCCCGCCCCCCTCCCCGTTACGCCGGTCGGCGCGCAGCTGGCTGGGCGCTTCCGCGCAGCGGCGGGGCCGGCGTCGAGCGCCCTCCTCGCAGGGGCTTGTGCGCCCCCCGCCCCCCGCACACCGCTCCTGCGGGGACTGAGGGTTCACTGACGTTCCCGGAGACGGAGCAGCAGCCCAAGCCTGCGGCCGGGCGGTTCCGCGGCGCTGCTGGATCAGTGTGGGGGGGGATGCTGCCCCTCCGAGCCGCGCTGCTGCCCAAACGCTGCCGCGGAGGTTCGGCTCCGCGATCCAGACCGGGCCGCGGGGCTGCCAGAGGAGGAGGAGGAGGAGGAGGGCGCGGCGGCAGCAGCGGCGGCGGTGGGGCGGTGGCGGTGCTGGGCCCACGCGGAGGCGGTGCGGGTGCGGGTGCCGGTAGCGGTGCCGGTGCGGTGTTGCGGATGCCGGTCCGGCGGCGCGGTGCGGGGTGGCCGCGGGGTGGCCGGGGCGGGGCGGAGCAGGAGCTGAGCGAGGAGCCGCGTTCGTGCCCCGGCTGGCCGCTAGGAGGCGCTGTTAGCCCGGGGAGAGGGAGGGGGGGGAGGGGGAGGAGGCGGGCGCGGCGCGAGGCCGGGTCGCGGGGCGGCAGTGGCGGCAGCAGCAGGGGCGGCAGCAGCGCTTCACCTCAGCTCCCCGGCAGCGGCTCCTCCCGCCGCCACCGCCATGGCTGCGGTGCTGTCCCCACGGCTCTGCGACAGCGACCCGGCCACCCCCGGAGCACAATCCCTCAAGGTGAGAGCGAGAAGCGGCGGAGGCCTGGGGCGGCGATGGAAAAGCTGCCTGGGCGGGAGGTGACGCTCGCACACCCCCCCCCCCCCCACCCCCTCATCCCATCCCGGGTGCCCTGACACCCCCCACAACCCCCGGGCTCGCCTCACGCCTCTCCCCGCAGCCGGGGGGCTTCCAGGGCCGAACTTCGAGTGCGTTCCCCGGGTTGGGAGAGCCTGTGGGTGTCCCGGGGTCCGGCCTCCTTCCTAAAAGTGGTTCCGCGCCTTCCCGGCCCGGCCCAGGCCAAGTTGGGCTCCGGTGGCAGCTCCGGTTCCGTGTAGGCCTGCGGGTTGTACCCGCTCCTCCCAGGCGGTGCTGGGGGCTTGTGGCACCCCCTGCTTGCTGCTGGTTCTGTCCCCACGCTGGGTTGGAAACCGGCAGCTACTTTTTGTGAAAGGCATCTTGGTAATTCAGGCTCTCGGGTTGCATAAGGAAGGGTGGGCGCCTCCATCTGACACCTGATGGGTGTCCCAGGAATCCCTGGTTGCTTCGGGACTGAGAGGCGTTTTACAGAATTTTATTTTTGTGTGTGTCAATGTTGGATTTGCAGCTTCAGTGGTGGAACTCCACGGGGTGCCTTAGGTTGCAGTGCAAATGTTTTCACTCCCTGCAAAGACCTCTGCAAGAAGCACTCCTCACTTCCTAGAGTGTTTCAGTGCCTACGTCACCGATTTTTCTGAAGTTTCCAGCAAATTAGAAAGCGAAGATAGAAATAAAGGGACGTGCATCTCTCCTGTGCTGTGGCTACTTGTATTTTTTAGCAGTGCTGGATTTAATGAAGGAAAATTTCAAAGGAGAAACTGGTGCAAGGCACTTCATCTTAATTGCCACTTGAGATCTGTCTTTTAAAAATGTCTTGAATGGCTACAGCCTTGGCCCTGTTCACTTTTATTTTATTTTTTTTAAAGATTTGATGCGTTAGTGTTCCATGGGGAATTTAGAGATGAGCTGCTGATGGGTCATAGCTTTGTCACCAAGTAGTGTGACCCTGTTTTCATTTGGAACTGCTGCTTGTTTTGTCTAAGTTTATGCATTGTATATTCAGCAAAACTAGGAAATGGTGTTGGTAGTTCTCTGCTAGTGGAGGTGCTGCTTGCCTGATTCTTCAAGAATAGTTAAATTAAGAAAGCACAGCTTCATGAAATTTTGCTACTAAATTTTGACTCTTGCCTGAGAGATACAGAAACAGAAAAAAATGCCAAGAATTGTGAAAAATAAGAAATAAACCAAAAATACAGGAGACAAATGGCTTTTCCCTGTGGCCTGTCTTGATTATAGTACTGTGAAATGATGATAACAAAATTAATGTATTTTCAGTGTGCTGGAATCTTTTTTTCATGATGCTTCAAGTGATGTAATATGTAAAGCACATGAGAATGAATGACATTTGCTAGGGTAGACCTAATAATTTTTTTTTGTCATTATTTAATACATAAGTGTAATCGTGGGCTTGATCCATTTATTTCTGACAGGTTAATTCTTTTTTTTTTAACTTTTCACAGAAGTTATGAAACATGATTCTTTCATACTACTCCACTTCAGAATTTTGATTCCTTAGAGCTGCCTTTTTCTTGTCGCCACTACTGGTGACAATAGGTGATTCACTTGAACACTTCTGCCTCCTGTTTCTCACTTATAATCATGCAAGGGTGAGCTCTTAATGCTTTGGGAGCTGCTAGTGGTGAGCAGGAGTTTTGTGAAGTTTTATTTTGGTTGGAAATCACCTTCAAGCCCATCCAGTCCAACCTCTGACCAACACTGGAAGCTCACCACTAAAGCCACCACAAGAAAGCCAAAGTTGTTGTGTTGTTTTTTTTTTTTTACTGAATTCTATTTGTAGAGTTTTTTCTTTTGCCTTTATTAACTTTCTTTATATAGATATAATAAATTCTGAATAGTGACACTTGCAAGTTAATGTCTAAATGTTCCCTCGTAATGGCTTTGTTCTGAAAATGAGATTTGTGTCTGTTGTAATACACTTTCAGTTTTTATCTTTTTTTCTTTTTTTTTTTTTTTTTCTCCACAAAGGGCAGATCTCCATTACTTGCTGTAAACTGTAGACCATTCCTTTCATTCTATATATTCATAATATCCTGTTTTGCTTTTGGTCCTATTTCTCTTGATTTTATAAACATCAGAGAGCCAAGGGTGATTTACTACCTGGATGATCCTATGAGTTGTTAGTAAAGAGTGTTCTTATCTCAGGAATATTTAAGGAATGGATTGCCTTGCAATGTTTTATTGTATTTTACATTATCTGCTGAATGTTTTTTGTTTGTTTTTAATATTTATCTTCATTTTCTTTTTAGGATGACACAGAAGAAAACTCCAATGATGGCAGCCAGCCCTCCAAGAGACGCCGGATGGGCTCAGGGGACAGTTCTCGGAGCTGTGAAACTTCCAGTCAGGACCTTGGGTAACATCATTCTTTACAATTCCCACTTACTTCTTGCTAATCTTACTGTACTGTTTGATATGCTTAAATACTAGAGTTAACAGTGTTCAAAAGTACCTGTCCAACTTCACAGATGCTTTTGATTGACATAGAAATAGGAATTACTGAATTTCTAGAAATATATGTGTCTAGAAATCTATGTATCCCTAAGGCTGCTTTGATTTGTTCTTAGGTACAGCTATTTTCCTGCTGAAAACCTGATAGAATACAAGTGGCCACCAGATGAAACAGGAGAGTACTATATGCTTCAGGAGCAAGTCAGTGAATATTTGGGTGTGACTTCATTTAAAAGGAAATATCCAGGTACTTATTTTTAAAGTTTTGCTTGTAAAAATCCTTTCCCTTTTGTACAAGTGGGATGTAATCTGTGTCCCTTTGACTACAGCATGAGCCAAGTGATTCAAAAAAGACCCTTTCAAAAGCAAATCTGATTTATCTATGTTGTACTTCTCATTTTTGTTACTGGCATATTGGGAATGTTCCTTATGGTCTTCACAGTATTTAAAAAATTTGCTATTACCACTGAAAATGTGTGAACAAGTCTGATTTGTGGGTTAGACCACCAAGTACTTTTTGAGTACTTTTTTTTTGACCTCAATTTTACCTTCAAATATTTTGTTGGTGATTTCTTGCTATGTAGTTTTATCTCTATATTCTGGTTTGGTTTCCTGAGTTGGGGCAACATTTCCACACTGTGGAAGAATTTTCAAAAAACAGTTGGGGAGGTTCTAGGATTTGAGCCTTAATTATTCAGAATTGTCAAATCTGGTTCTTTGTTCATGGACTTTATATTAAGAGGCATATTTTAAAAAAAAAATTACTTTCATTGCTTGATAGTGTTTTCTGTATCCCAGTTCATGTGTTGGGTTTCTTCAGTATTTCTGAAGGATTTCTACATGCAGAGTACTCAGAAAACTTGCCCGTGTCCCTACAGTGTATTTTAATTCTGAATTAATTTATAAAATTACTGTGTTTATAGGAATAGTAGTATAATACAGATTCTTACTGCTTGGAAATGCAAGTGTCAAAATTCTTTGATACTCTTGATATTTCAGTAATTGCACACATTTTTATTGCTGCTCTTTGGTTTGTTTGTTCTTTGTTTTTTTTCTTTGGAGATTTAGAAAGACGAGATCTCTCTCACAAGGAGAAGCTCTACCTCAGAGAACTGAACGTTATCACTGAGACTCAGTGCACACTAGGTAAGGAAACAAATTGTTAGAATCCTTGCTACAGTATCAAAACCAGGACACGCTGAAAATATGATTCAGTTTGGTAGAGAAGGGTTACATCACTCAAATAAAGTTGAGTATGAATTTGTGTAACTTGGCCACAAGGTATCAGTATTGCAAATCTCTTTTAAAAATAATTTTGGAGTCTATTCTGGTTACTGATTTATAATCAGTGGTGGTAACATAGTCTCATTCTGCTGTCAGTGATTGGAGAATGGTTTCACTGGAACCTTGAAAGGAGAAATTCTGCATTGTGGATGCATACTGAGGCATTCTGACCTGTGAAATTCAAATGCTTTGGTGGGGAGGCAGGAGCCTGTGTGCAGTTGCCTGCTCTGAGTTGCCCTCCCCGTGATTCCACTCCGTTTTGTCTAGAGAGGCTATGTAAACCTAATTTCTCTGAGATTCTGCAAGGTAATGAATCTGACACTTTGTTTCCAGTATTGGAAACACACTGACAGTTCCCCAGGTCACACTTAGAACAAAGGTTCTGCCTCACAGGTGTGTGCAGGAGGTGGCTGAGTAAATTTGAAGGGATTAAGTAAGCAGGAAATGAGCCTCCATGCCTTGAGTAGAAGCAAACTCCTCATCATCCCTGCAAGCCAAACAGCACAAATCCACTCCTCAGAGGGGGAGAGGAAGAGGGGTTGTGCACAGCACTTGCCTTCAGCTTCCCCACAGCTCCATCACTGTGGGATGTCAAAGACCTGAAGTTAGTTTTTGCCAGATAGCTTCATTACTGCTTTTCTCTCTTTTAGGTCTGACAGCTTTGCGTAGCGACGAAGTGATTGATCTGATGATCAAAGAGTACCCTGCCAAACATGCTGAGTATTCTGTCATCCTCCAGGAGAAAGAGCGGCAGCGCATCACTGATCATTACAAAGAGTACTCTGTGAGTAACTGTGGAGCTGAACCACATCTGCAGTGCGGGGGGTGAGAAACTGTACTGAGTTCCCCTGTACTCAGCTCTGGGGAGGCCACACCTGGAGTCCTGTGTCCAGTTCTGGGCCCCTCAGTTCAGGAAGGAGATTGAGGTCCTGGAGCAGGTCCAGAGAAGAGCAAGGAGGCTGTGAAGGGATCCAGCACAAGTCCTGTGAGGAGAGGCTGAGGGAGCTGGGGGTGTTCAGCCTGGAGAAGAGGAGGCTCAGGGGAGACCTCATCACTCTCTACAACTCCCTGAAAGGAGGCTGGAGCCAGGGGGGGTTGGGCTCTGCTCCCAGGCAACTTTCAACAAGACAAGAGGGCATGGACTTAAGTTGTGCCAGGGGAGGTTTAGGTTGGATATTAGAAAGAATTTCTTCACGGAGAGGGTGCTCAGACCTTGGAATGGGCTGCCCAGGGAAGTAGTGGATTCTCCATCCCTGGAGATATTTAAAAAGAGCCTGGATGTGGCACTGAGTGCCATGGGCTGGGAACCACAGGGGGAGTGGATCAAGGGTTGGACCTGATGATCTCTGAGGCCCCTTCCAACCCAGCCAATTCTATGATTCTATGAAAAGGCTACTCCTGAAGGGATGTGAATTAAGGAAACTGTTTTTTTTCCAGCAAATGCAGCAGCAGAACACGCAGAAAGTAGAAGCCAGTAAAGTTCCTGAATATATTAAAAAAGCTGCCAAGAAAGCTGCAGAATTCAACAGTAATTTAAACCGAGAGCGGATGGAAGAAAGAAGAGCCTATTTTGATTTGCAGACACATGTAGGCAGATTTAAATTTCTTATCAATGCCAATAGGTAGCTCCTTGCTTCTTTTAGCAAAGTTGCTTTTGGTGCCATTTAAATATTTATTACCAAGGGCTTTGGTTTGTCTTGTTTCAGACATTTAGGGACTTGCACAGTTTTGCAATTAAATGTGTAATACTGCTAAAAATAATAATCTCAAATATTTAATGTGAAAACCTTTTAACTTGAAAGTACTTGGGAAGCTTTAAAAGTTTTAGTGCTACTTTGATGTCATGGCTTTAATCTGCTGCTAGCAGCCTAAAATTAGGAGGAATGTTTAGGTTAGAAAGAAGTTTCCCTTGCTGTTACATCTGTTAATATAATTGGCTAATTCTTTTTAGTAACATCTCCAAAACTATCTGGAGTAAAAAAGTTCACCCTCTAAAAGAGCATTGCCTGTCAATATTATGGCCTTGTTTTTGTTGGGCATTATATTATTTTTGTAGTAGATATATTTCGTGCTTCCGTGCCTGATTAAAAAAATAAAATTTGCTGGCATTTTGAAGCAGGACTGTTCTTTGTAAAGACAGCAAAGCAGAAAATTTCACTATGCAAATGTCAGTCTGTTATGAGAAGTTTACGTTTTTCTGTCATTGACCCATATTAGAGACAAGATAGTAGGTAATTAGGTTTCTTTCTTCACAAGGGAAAAAGGCTCCCCTGTAAGCTGCTTCTTTCCATGTGTTTATATTAATAATGAGAATTTTTTGTAGTACAGTCTGGTTTCAGAATTAGAGGGACAAATTCCTGCTAACCTCTACCCATGGGGACCAACAATGAGAATTCATACTAAAGATACCAGTCACAAAGTTAATGTTTATTGTTTCAATTATTAGATTTTAAATTTTAAGTTATTTTATATAATATACTATGAGAAGTAGTCTTACCTAGTATTCCTGCAGTTAACTAGATACCTGGTGATTAGGCTTAATCTGTAATACTGTTCTGTGAGTGGGATCTTTCACCTTTTTAATCAATTGATTTCCCCAAGGGAGAGCTCAGGTTCCAACTCAATAAGACTGGCTAATTAAAAAATATTAAGGGGAGGGGGACACAGGTGGTGAGGAAGTCTCAGAAGTTTGTATGTGAAACAAAACCACCATTGTTTTGTATTAAACAATCCAGATTATCCAGGTCCCTCAAGGAAAATACAAAATCTTGCCTACAGAGAGAACAAAGGTTAGTCCTTACCCAGTGGCTCTCATACCCGGCCAGTTCCAGGAGTACTACAAAAGGTATTTTCAAAACATCCTAACTGCTGAATCTCTTGTACATTTCACTGTATTTACTGTAAAGCTTTGAATTAATTTTGTGCTTGAGACCCTAGTCTAGTAGATGCATAGCATGGTAAGTTTTGTTAACAAAACAACTGGCAGCAGGAATACTGGCAGCAGTGGCTGGGATTTGGCCTGCTCAGATATTTACTGGGGTAAAAGGAGACAATGATATCACTCCTGCAGCCCTCAAGTGTTTGTTTATCATCTGCCTCTGCATGTGTGCTAAGATTAATGTTGCTCTATCAAAATGTTGTAATGCTGGCTTGTGATCATGAGCTTTTCATGTGACAGTCTTGCTGTCCTATTTCGAATCAAATTTTTCATTAAAAAACTAATTTGATATGCCATGTGGGCTAAATTCCACGTGGGGTTTGTAACTGGGAGAGAAAGGTGTATTCCATTAAAAATGTGCACTTGACTCTCTACATAAATTTAAGACTTTATCTGGTGGAATGCTCTCACTTTACAGGTGTAAACTGATTTTAAATTGTTGCCTAAGTCTCCCCATCTGTACAGTAAAGATGTGCTCATCCTACCTGTACAGGGTTTTCATTCCAGTCTGTGTGCATCCAGCCCTCCTCAGATTTGCAGGTTCCAGGATATTCTTGAAGGGCTTCCATGTTATTAAGTTAATTGAATGAAAAAGACTGGATATCTTGATTGGTTTGCACTTAGAAGCTGCAAGTGAAGCTGTTTGTCCTTCTTGATGAAGGACACAACCTTTCAAAATGTGTACCAAAAGAACATTCTACTCCTTACAGTGCTTGTTCTTGATTCTAAGCTTAGGATTTAAAGTTTAAAAAAGAAAACAAAGGGACTGGATTTCATGATGCTGACTATAAGCAGTGTGATTAGATCTTCATGTTCTCAAATTATATTTTTATATGCTGCTTTTTTTCTCATTCAGTGACCAAGTACCTCAGACATAATTATATTTCTTACTTTGCTTTGGCCTCTTGCTGTTTGTGTGCCCTGGGTTAGAATTGTGCAGGTGCTAAGTAGGCACTGTACATTTCTAAACAAAGTGTGTAGTCTGGGCCAAGCAGCAGGGATGGATTTCAAATTTTTGGGGGGTTCAGTGACCTTTTATGAATATGTATGTTTGGAACATTGCAAATACACCCTTCCTGGGTACCACATATATCTGCTATTCAAAGAAAAAAAGCATCATGTCTGGAGAGAAATTGTGTTTCCTAAGTTTTCAGTACTGCAGGTGTTTTTGTGCCTTCCTGAAAAAAGGAGCTTTTCTTCCTGTCTCACAGGAGTTCATTTTATGTTATGTGACTTAATATTTTTGCATGAAGTGCACACAAATCCTTTCTTTCTTTCTTTGTGAAGATACTCTCCAGATGAACTTCGTTACTTGCCATTAAACACTGCTCTTTATGAGCCTCCCTTGGATCCTGAGCTGCTTACCTTGGACAGTGATGGAGATTCAGATGATGCAGAGGAAGGAAGAGGTGATGACAAGAGGAAAACCAAAGGCAATTCGGTGAGACAAATTCAAAGTATTCTTAAAAAAACTCCTTTCCCTTCACTTTGGTTAGTTTTGGTAACTTCTTAGTAGAATATTTAACGTTTGCAAAATGAAGGAGAATGTATAACATGGCTGTCCAGCTTTCCATTTTGATCCATTTTTAAACTAAATCAAACAAATACTTGAAATTTCAGGCCCTTTCTTCCTTCTTGTGAAAGAAATCTTGAAGAATCTTCCCAATTGTAGTTTTTTGATATGATCTTTTCCACAAGGGGAAATGTTTAAAGGGAATGGATTCTGTAGTTCAGGTCACAGCATGTTTTGGTATTTAAATCCCACAGTATCTGTCACTGAAGTAAAGACACTGATAGCCTGATGGCTTTTTCTTGTCAGGTAGAGCAGAAAGTACTCAAAAGGGAAACAGTTACTTTATTACAATTTCAAAAAAAAAAAAAAGTTGTTGGTTTTGTTTTTTGCTTTATAATACATCTTCTAAAAGATGTTTATGTTCTCTCTGTTTATACAAAGACAGAATGATTACTGAAAGTGAGTGGAAAATTTCACATGCCTTTTCACTACCTTGATAATCTTTTAAGTGCTCAAAAGCAGTTGAGCTTTGGATGAGATGAGCACAAGTGAACTATTGCTATATTGGTGTGGTTAGTATGTGGGTGAAAACTACTTCTCAGAAGTTTAACCCTAATTTTAAGACTGAAAAATCACAGATACACTTAACAGTTTCTAGTTCAGTTGAGGAACATGTTAGATGGTGGCTATATATAATGCTAAATTTTGGCAAGTAAGCATTTATTTGGTTTGCATATTTGTGAAATACTCATAACTGAGGAAGAAAGGAAAGGGTGAGCTTGTAGGCTAAGAAGGGATTAGCTGTGTACACAGCCTTTCTGCTTGCTTTTTTTAGAGAAAAAAATTTGTACAAACTTAGCATGCTAAATATCAACTCCAAACTTTGGTGTAATCATGCTCAAATTTTTTACAGTTGGTCTTTATTCTTCCCAGTCCACTATTGCACTGACTTCCATTCCCCTTAAGAAAAGTAATCAAGCTGAGCAGAGTATCCTTTCCTTTTCCACAAAGTTCAGAAGTCTTTTTAGTGACAAGAGTGCAGAAGGGAAAATGTTTTGGACAAGTGTAGGGGAAGTTTCAGATGAGATTCCCACGAAGTAGGTTTGGCTGTAGGAGCAGGGGTTCTTCGCTAGCCATTGGGGCATATTATTCAGGAAAAAAACACCTGCTGAAAATAAAGGTGGGCAATTTTTTCCATCCTCTTTTTCTTGAGTTTTGGGCTACCTACCATTCCTGAGATCTCCCTGGTGAGTCCTGCTGTATGCTTTATGCTTTTTGCTTGTTCACCTTCCACCTAGCTGGAGTCAGAAAGCCATTTTCCTGTTCTGAATTGTTTCAATGGGCCTGTCCTAAATAACTTTTCTTCTAAAATAATGGTGAAATGTACAATTTCTTGCCAGTTTGCCTTACTTGTGTGTTATATTCCTCCCATTGCCCTGTGTCTGTTTTATTTTATTTTTTTGGTCTGTTTTGATTTTAGGCTCTGGGGCATAGGCTGATTGCTATTATGTTTGTACAGGATGCCTTAAACTGGAGGGCACATTGCTATTTGGCCTTTTGGTTTTTATTGCAATATATATGATTAATCATATTGCCTTCTCTTGGAGCTTTTTGGAGGCCTTCATTAACACTTTTCTGAGAAAAATCTGGTGCTGCTGCTTTTAATTATGCTTACATTGATCTCTCACCCTCTTTGAATGTCTTCCCCTCTTTCTTGCCTCCCCATTCCTCAAATAAAAAGAAAGAAAAAAAAGCTTTAACTGCAGCATAAATTCTGTTGTTTGGTTCTATATTAAATATTGAAGTGCTTTGCCTTTGATGGCATTCTTCTGCTGCAGCCCAAATGAAATATTCAGATTGCTCCTGGTGCAAAGAGTAGATGAGGGTGGCACGAAAAAAACCCAAAAACCTTCACAGCTTTAATTTGAGCAGTGCTCTCTGGTTGTACGTTTTAAATGCATGGTAAGGGCACTTTTGACTTTTCCTTTTTTGCTGGCCCTCTACTTTGTAAACAATCTCTTGCATAGAGCAGATTTCTTGCTGACTTGCAAAGGAAAATGGTTCTAAGAATTACACTGCTGTGCTCCTCACTCTGGTATCAAAACCAGCTGGAAAACCATGACTGCTATTGCTGGTGCCAGCCTCTGAGCATGAGAAAAAAAAAAAAAATGAAGTTTATGAGCAATGGTGTTGTAGACTGTAATATACCCCGTGCTTTTGCAGAAGGAAAGATGTATCCTTCTTTCCCCTTAGCTGGCTCTAAGGCATAGGAAAGACTTGTCTGTCTATCCCCCCAAAATAAAAAATCTAGCTATGGTATTTTTATTATAGGACAATTCGTCTGGCAATGTATCTGAAGGTGATTGCGCCACAGACAACCAGGAGGATTCTTTTCAGGGAAGACAAAAAACAAGAGACAAAAGTTCTACTCCAAGAAAAGATGGTTCCAAACGTTCTGTTTTATCCAAATCAGTTCCTGGGTACAAGGTAGAAGAAAAAAGCCCGTGACTGAACTGCTTTCCTGACCAGCCTCTCCCTGAAATACTTGTGTTTTTTTTCAAAAATATGGAACTTCTGCTTGCTGTACTTCACTAGCTGCTCTCCTGTTGTGTGCTCCATCTGTTTGCTTCCTTATTTCCTTTTTGCTTATATTTCATGTGGGACTTTCCTTTTCCCTAGCTGTACAGTGGCCTCTGTTTCTGGTAGCTTCTCAGAATCCCAGGCAGTGACACCAGAAAGATCCATTGTGGATTTATGATTGGAACTCTGCATCTTTCTCTCTGCCTTGGTATCAGCAGTCAGAGTTTGAACTTGCCAGTGTAAAAAGAGCATTCAGGATCCTTTTTTTTGTTTTTTTCCTCTACAATTTCACGTGGCAGCATACCAAGAGATCAGTGCTTTAAAGTGCAGCTGTGTGAACATACTGTTACAACACTCATTTAAAATAGTCTTTCATCCTGAGATGCTCTGATGTATAGGATGGAAGGCTAGTAGCTTACTACAGTTGTACAGGCAACACTACGTAACCACTGTGTATGGCAAGTAGCTTTTTATGTAGTTCATGCTGTGTAGAAACTTTTGTGGGCAATATCCTTTTATCCAAGCTAAAAACTTGATGGGGATGTGAGGACATTTCAGCTGTCAAGCAGCAATTGCCAAACTTAAGACATAAATCATCAGTATTACTGTATAATAATTTCAGAACTTAAGTGAAACTAAGGTTTAAATTAAAAAAAAAAAAAAAAAGAAAAAAACCCCAAACTTTTTCAGAAGAAATGGGAAATGACATGCCTTCTTTATGTGTTGGTATTCTGCATACCCAGAGGGGCTCTGAATCTAATGGTTATGCTTTTAAAGCATGTGATTGCTTAGTCCTGTTCCACTGGTGGGAATGAGAATTTTCCATTGGAGAGGTGGGAGCAGGGATAGAGCCATCAACAGGGAAAACACTACAGTCAGGTAGGGTTAAGCATTCAGCAGTCAGGAATGCTTGCTGAGAGAGATTATGGAATGAGGAACATTTTTGTCAGTGACAAGATTGTAGAAGCTGTCTGGGAAAAAGTGAGCTATTGATGGCTTGCATTTTATATTCACAAATATTTCCTCTTTCTGTTTACCAAGTGAATAGTAAATAAACTATTACTTAAGCTAATTTCAAACAAGAATTGGACAGCGTTGGTAAATCTTCTCTACATACAGTATCTGTACAAATTCATAACAGACAGCAAGCTCCAGTTGCATTTTCTCTTCTAAGGAATTTATTGAAAAATATGAAAACCATGGAGATTTAGACTGTGGTACCATAGGTGTATTTTTTTGAAAGAAAACTTTGGGAATTATTGCAGACTCACAATGCATACCAGTATTCCCATGGATATGAAATCCAAAGATGGAGCTTGACATTTAATTTTTGTTTTAGCTTTGTCTGACTTCACATTAGAGGTTCTGTGCCACTGGTTTGCAGAAGTTGGACTTAGCTGTGAGAGACACCTGGGGCTTTGATTAGCCCAATCTATTTAATGAGCTTTTGACTGCATAGAAAGAGGACTGATGGGGCAGAACTTCTTGCAACTGGACTTCAGGAGTAGTATTTTGGAAATGGTTGGGAGGGTGAGAGGATTGGCTTGTTTGTTTGTGGGAACTTCAGTGAATCAAATGGCATCAGCTGTTTTGACTGGTAGGACAGGAAGATTCTTGGTTGTCAGTCTACAAAATTACCAGATAATGATATATACCATATGTGCCTAAGTGTTAAGGCACTTTGAGCTGAAGGCCTAGCTGATTTTGAAATGTCCCTGTGAATTCTAAATCTTTGTACTACTTTTGTTCTGTATTGTTCTCTAATATTTGACTATTTTTGTAGATCAGTAATCTTCTGGTTACGTGTAGTTAAAACTGAAGGATAATTGCTATGGCATCAACATACAAATGTATAGATATAGCCACATTATGAGAGTATGACAGGATTCACACATTTCCACCCAGTTATTTTTGAGTAAGAGAAATAATGTATTTTATATGGAGTCATTTTTAAGGTCAGTTCTTTAACAAAGAACCACGAGCGTGTGTTTCACATTTTGTGGTGTTACAAGTAGTAAGTCTTGGTTGCTGCAGGACTGCCTGCTACAATTGCACACACGGGGTACTGTTAAAAGTACAGGGGATTTTTTGCACATAAAACTGAAATGTATTCAGAAACTATTTTACAACACTTCTGGTTTGGGTCACTCTCTATGAAAACAGAATGCTTTGCATTCAGAATAGGACCTTTGTAAAAATGGTGTCGTTGGAATACTGACTTCCACAGCAGCATGGAAGTGAAAATTTACAGAGCAGGCAGTCATCATTTGGACCCTGCATTCCTTTTCTCTCCCTTCCTTATCCCAGTAAGAGGAGGACATAAAAAGCAAAATATAATCAGATGTGATAGTGTGACTTCCCAGTTGGGTCTGATAGACTGTTTTTTCATAGCATTTCTAAAAGCCATTTATGGAGATAGAACTCAGACTGTTCTGAAATGTGAATAGTCTTGTGGCTTTATTTTTAATTTTTTTTTCATTTTTGTAAAAATAATTCCATATTGTTGGAACTTTATTAATAGGCTGTGATTCTCAACCCTCCCCCCCCCAACATGCACAGTTTCTGGTGAACACAATTTAGTGAAGTAAGAATAGATAGAAGCATTGTTATTAAATGCATCTATATCTGTGTTTAGATTGATGTGTATCTGAGTGTTATCTGCACGTGCCCTAAGGCAGGTACAGTGACCAAAAAGTAGCTCACTTTAGTTTTCCTGGAGTACAAGGGAGTTTGCTGCTGTCTGTTAAAGGCAGCAAAATGCAAATCCATAACAAACTAGAAGTCTGATTAGAAAAGTGCACTTGTTATTCTAGAAAGTTTGCTTAGAAATAGTTAAAAACACAATTAAAAATAAATTAGAATGTAGCCTAAACAATGGAAGGGTAAGTGCTGCAACACTGACAAGGCTTAAGCATGTGCCCTTTTGTTGGGAGGAGCAAGGTATACATGTAGGACACATAGGAAACAGTAAAAGAGTTTGTGTGGTTTTGCTTCCATTATATTTATTATTTTGTAGAGACGTTTGTGAATGTTAGAGTTCTTTTATTGTTTTATTATATTTATGTATAAAACAGGTGGACTCTGCTTTTTTTTTTTTAATAAATAAGCAAAAAAAAGTCTGTATGAATGCCTCTGTCATCTTTTGAAGGAAGTTACTTATAAACATCTGAAACATTTCGTTTTCTGAAATAAATTCTTTACACCAGACAATTTGAAGCAGACTGGCACCATGTTTTAACTTTAAAAGCAAGTTGAACACTTCAGAAAACATAAAGCAATCTGCCTTGACTTAGGAGTTCCAATTTTAATTCTCTTGCTAGATGATAGGGAAAACTGGCTGGGGAAATAGACACACTGAGAGATAAGTTGTATTGTAGAAGAACTCAAATTTCGTTCAAATAGAAATAGTTCTGATTTCACATTTAAAATCTATTATTAAACTTCATTTTGCTCTCCATGGGTGGCTGTAACTCTCCTTGCTTATTGAGGAGCCATTTAGTTCCTTAGGAACAGGGAATAATATCTTGAGCAACTCCCCCTCCCAGCTGCATCTTTGCAGCAGCAGTTTTTTAGAACTGTGACATTAGGTGATTTGACATCAGTGAGTGCTATATTATTACCTTTAAACCACATTTCTCACTAATTTAACTAAGGAGAGGTGAAACCTCAAGAGTGTAGAATTCTGGAATTCATGGTGCTTTCATTTTTCTTTGGTTGTATTCCAGATCAAACTGTTGGGGGTCTCTCTTGGGTCGTGTCAGAGAATACATTAATAAATGTTACTGGGACAGCCTGCTAGTTCTCTTTTACCTTTTAAATGGATGTGATGGCCCCAAATACACTCCAGTTGATTGATCACTTAGAAAGATGGTGAATATGTAACTAGTTCCATGCAAGGGGGTGTGTTTCTTGCAGTGATTCTGAGTGGATACAAGAATGGGGAAACAGCTTAGCAAACCAAACACTTTGAAATGAAAGAGACACCAAGGTTATTGCTTTTGTAATGAATTTTCTGTCTTCAGGGACAAATATAAAGCAAATGGGAAATTGTGTTTATTAATAAACAAGAAATATGCACGGAGATTATTCTATCTCCAGTATAAAGTTATTCTATACCGGAAAGAAATACTGAAAGTTTTAACTCTGTGTCACAGTTGATTTACACTGAAGGGAATCTTAGCTGATTAATTCATGGGGAGAAGTGAATACAAGTTTGTGCTCCAGTTTGATTTTTGTATAACTCCCTAGTTGTGCCAAATGCAAACTTTGATGTAGTTAATTAGGATTTTTTTCAGTGCTCCTGCTCACCAGTTATTGCCATATGTTTTAAGGGTCACACATAAGGGATAGCTCATTAATTTTAAGGAGATGTATGACGTTTCCTGTTAAATCTGTCAATTCTTCTGGAATGAATTTATAGCCCTCTTCTACCCTTCCAGCCAAAGGTCATTCCAAATGCTATATGTGGAATTTGTCTGAAGGGTAAGGAGTCCAACAAGAAAGGAAAAGCTGAAGCTCTTATACATTGCTCCCAGTGTGACAACAGTGGTAAGTATCTGCATACAGTAAGCGGATTCCTAAGGGACTCTGCTTGCCAGATCTTTTTCTGGAAGTATTTAGTTATCTACCAACACTTCACCTGCCTTTTCTGTCCTTCATTGGGCCTCCACCTCTTTAATATTACGTGTGTTAGCACTCTGGGATCTCACCAGGAAGCCAGCTAAGCTTCAGCATCTGTAAAACCAAACGGTCTTAACTAATTTTATATTTCATTTCAGAAGTAATAATATTGGTTTTGATCTAGGCCACCCTTCTTGCCTTGATATGACCCCGGAGCTTGTTGCTGTGATTAAGACTTACCCTTGGCAATGTATGGAGTGTAAAACGTGCATTATATGTGGGGAGCCTCACCACGAAGAAGAAATGATGTTCTGTGATGTCTGTGACCGTGGGTATCACACTTTCTGTGTGGGGCTTGACACTATCCCTTCAGGTAATAAAGCAACAGGAAATTGTTCCCTACCCACCTCCTCTGTGTCCTGGGCTCTCTCTGTCAGAGTTAATACATGCATTGCATTTGAGCTCAAAGTTTACAACAAATGTGAAGGGATAGGAGTAAGGCACAGTGCAGGAAACCATTCAGACTGCAGGACCTGGGTTTTTTAATAAGCTTTATTTCTTCATATTTGGTTGTACACAGTTTAACCTGGCAATTCCTGTAGAGGAACAGTTGGCTTTTTATAACAGAATCTGAACAGACTCACTCAGAACTAGGGTTGGGTTTCTTTTTTTTTTTTTCCTCCCATGTCCAGAGAATACTGAGAATAATTAACCTCTTTTCATGAAATTAATTTGTAAAGAGGCTGTATTGCTGCATATTGCTGGAATATAGTTTTCACATTAATAAAGTGTTTGTGCTGTTATTTCAGTTTCTAAACTGAAAAATATGCTGAATTTAGTATTTGTAAACACCCTTCTCATTTTTATTTTTTTTCTTTTAAATATAAAAGCCTAGTTGTCAGGTAGCCTGTATCTAAATTACCTGCACACACCACTTGGCCAAGTCAAGGCAGTGTAAAGCAAGCTTCAGACATGTCAATAAGTGGTAGTACTGCTGCTTCTTGTGGAATACTAAATCCAAAGTTCATGGCTAAGTATTGAGTGGCTGCAAGTTCCCTGCATTCCCAGTAACTACAGTACTTCAAAACTACTGTATATTCTATTTTGGGCAGTATTTTGGCTGACCTCAGGACAGAAACTAACCAGATCATACACCCACAAAACTGTAGAATTACCAAAGCAGCCTTTATGATCTGTGCTGCTGCAATGCAAACAGTTAAATGCTTCTGCTTTTTGCTCAACCCTTTTTTTGTTCCCTCAGTAAAGAGTTTTAGCACAAGGCCTGGTGGTGAAGCCCTGCCAGCAGTTTCATCTGTGCTGCACTGAAATAAGTGACCCTGGTTTGGGGAATGGGACCCCATACCTGTGGCAGAAGAGCAACATCCCCCAACTGCTGTTAGTTCTGCTCTGAGTAACTGCCCAGACCCTCAAACTGTGGTTGCTCAGGTGAAAATATGTCACAAATTCAAGTGTTTTCCTCACAACCACCTCCTCAGCTCTGCTGGCACTGCTTGAGGTCCACCTAGCTAGCTGCTACATACCATCAGCTTGCAAGAGAAGGTGAATTTTAGGTGCTGTTTGCTCTACCTTTAGACAAGAGGATGTTTTAAGGAAAAGCACTGTCTTTTTATTAAAGGTTTTTATTAAAGGAGCACCTATTAGATTGGTGAAAGGAGCCTACCTAAATGAGGGAGTAACAAAGGTAGTTTCCCAATAACAAACTTTCTTTTCTTAGGTCGCTGGATTTGTGATTGTTGTCAGAAAGACTCTCCTGTACCCAGAAGAGGAGGAAGAAGGGGGAAAAACAGCAAGGAGGGCTAAAAAAAAAACCCAAAAAACTTGCTGTCCCAAATTAACTGCACAATTAAAGTGATACTTTGGTGCTATTTAACCAACCACTTTTAAGAGGAACAATACCACTTTTTTTTCTCTTTTTACCAAATAAACTTTTAATTTTGGCTACATCATGATTCTTTTTTGTGATACAAGTCACTAATCCCATCCTGTCAGATGCTGAGATAGAAACAGACAAGCCAAATTCCCATTTAAAAAGAGAAGTAATGAAGTTTAAATTGCATGTGCACCATTAGCAGAAAATTATAGTAACAAGTACATACTTGTTTATCTCGGTGCACTCGTCAGTAAGATCTGTGAAAGGAAAATTACAGAGCTATTTAAATACACCCTATTTGCATAGCAACTGGTTATTCTGAAAGACTCAATCTAAGGAAAAAAAATTACTCCTGAAAACAACTAACTCTCAAGGAAGAGTTGGCATGACCTGGCTTTCTGAAAGTGTGCTCACACATTCCTTTCAGCAGAATTTTTCTTTGCAAGCTAATGACTTATTCATAAAGATGTACTAGGAAAAAAAAAAAACAAACAATCCCAAAAAGCTATAAAAGGAAGTGTAAGAAAACACCTCTGAAGCTCCAGATCCTGTATGCTGTGTTGCTTTCAACAGGGAATGAAAGTGTTGTGGTGACAAACACCAACAGCTGAATGCTGTGGTAACAGTGAAGAAGTGATGAAGTGACATGCACTTGATTTGGGTCATGGGTTTGCAGAGGTGATGAGTGACTGGACAGAGCAGTGCTTGGCAGATAGCTGATTCCATGCAGAGCACAAGCAGACAAAACGCAGATCATCTCTCCCCTTAGGTGACTGCTTTTCCTTCCTTCATCCCCAGCTCCTCAACCTGAATACTCACACAAAAGGCATTGGTAATTAGGTTTACTGGAGATACTTGCTCAGAAAATAAGCAGATTTTCTTTTTAAATACACCCTTAAATTGAGAGGGAGCACATAAGTGCAGCAGTTCATTTCACTTTTCATTATAAAAAAGGAATAGAAAATACTGACACCTGTTTAAAATAAATTTAACAAGATCCCAACTGTACATTCATTTTCAAGCCCTGATCTCTGAAGAACACTGCAAATACTGTGCTTGCTGGTCATTTTATGTGTAGGGGAGGCTTGACAATAGAAAATTAAATATGGCTTTTTTCTCCCCCAGCTTCTTTTCTGGTATAGAAAAAGTAACCTGGAAACCTCCTCAGGAAACATAAAGAGTATTAAAGGTTACAGCAAGTCATCCGTGTTCAATTTCACAGGCTGAAGTGTGGCTTAGTCCGGTGCGTGTCGATTTAAAAAAGAATTTCAAGTATTAATTTCAAAATTCCAATCAGTATCGTCCAGAAAACAGACTCCTCATCCTGAGATTCATCTTCTGTAGACTGGGAATATTTCTGGTTTGCCTCCATCTCCTCGGGGTTGTAAGAAGCCTCTCCAAAGGGATACTGTACCACCGTTCGATCGTAGTAGACTTTCATCTCAAACTCACTCTCCTGGTGGGAGGGGTGTCCATAAATCCCAATTCCCACCGGCCGGCGGAAATGTGCAGGGACGTGGACAACATCTTGGCCACAAGTCACAGACTGTAACTCATACTCATCAAAGCTGGGGTGAAGAGTCAGGTCAGAGACGTACAAATCCGCGTCGCCTTTTAAACTCCGCATCTGAAGCACAATCTTGCCCTCGTGGTTCAGTCTCAGGTAGCTGTAGTTTCCTGCTCCAATCTGACCTTGAACAACATGAAGAAGAATCCATTCGTCAGGTACATCTTCCTCCTCAAAGGTATTTCCTCCCCATAGCACTTGAGCTGCCAGAAGTATTATCAGGATTCTTCTCCAGCATCCTGCCATGGTGGTAAGTTATATTCCTGTGAATACAAAACACAATTCAGATTCTAGCATTCTCTGTTCCTGGAAGAAACTGATTTTTTTTTTTTTTTAAACTTGATAATTTTTTAGAAATCCCCTCCAGTCCAGACAAATTTAAGCAGCTTCAAATAACAGTAACAAAAAGCACCGATAAGATTTAAAACTCCGTAGGATTCTAATGGCTTCAATTACTATAAAAGGAATTAATCAAACAGGTGTTTTTTCATCCAGAACTGACAGAGACTTTAGTTTCATTCTACCTGCATACATGCCAAATTTGACAGATACCCAGAAGAGATGAAACCCAATCATGACTTTTAAATTCACTCTTTAAAAAAATGGAGTTAAAAGAAGGCTTTTGCATGCTTGAAGTAGCTTAACTTTGTATCAGGTTCTCAGGGCATCCTATTTTTTCTCCCATCATCTCCAGAAGACAGAAAAGGTGCAAATCTGTATGCATGCATGAAGCAGGCTGAGTTCTGACTCACCCTGGGAGCAGAGTTAGAAAAACAAGTTATCTAGTGAGATAATCCATTAATTTATGTTTTTCTTGTGTAGATTGTTTCCAGGACTAAACTCGGCATATTTTTCCCTGAAAAAAAAGCGTTTATTTTCCTAAATAGTTTCTTGCTCTACAAATGCTCATCTCTTTACAGCACTGGGTTACAAAACAGTTGGCTGAAGTTACCAGGAGAAAAGGGAGAGGGAAAGGACTGCTGCAGGATTAATGTTTTAAGAACCCTTTCCCTTAAAGGTTCCTTTAAGAACCATTTCCCTTTTCCCTGAGGCAGCTCAGCCTCTCAACAATTCCATCAGATCCCTGGGCACTAAGACACAAGCTCTGAATCTTGCTGAAAGCTTCAAAACACACAAAATTTGACATGCAAATCACAGTCAAGCAGAGAAAGCAGAAGTATACAGGTTTCAGCTGCAGCTTCAGGATGGCAGGAGTTATCCTAAAGAGCAAAAACACCAGTAAGTTGTTCTGTACCCTAATAACACCAGAGAAACAAAGCTCATGGGTTCCAACAAGACTTTTTTAGTTGGGAAAAATAGGGGGGAGAATAGGGGGGGGGGAAAAATGTACAAATATTTCTGTAGATCCAAGTTTTCTGCCCCAGAGGCCTCTGTGATAAACACCAGGCCGTAATTCTGCAGAGGCAGCACACAAAATACCAGCACAGCATTCACAGGATCTCAACCACCCTCAACAGCAACCGAAAAGGAAGGAAAAAAAAAAAAAACAAAACACAAAAAAAGTGCTTTTTTTTCTCCCTTTGAACAGGGAACTGACTCCCCGGTACTTACCGATGGAAGCGGCGATGAAAGCCTCGGGCGGAGGAAGGGGAAGAGCCCCGCAACTCAGCAAAAAAACCAAAAAAAATCACCAGCAAGTTACCTCGGGATGAATCCCGGCGTTGGAACCGGGAAAGGAGATTTGGGAGACCTTGGACAGAGCCCGGAGCTTCTCCGCCCACCCCTCCGCTCCCTCCTTTCCCCGCAGCCGGGACGGGGGGACACGGGGGGACACGGGGGGACACGGGGGGACACGGGGGGGACACGGGGGGACACGGGGCAGGCAGCGGTTCCGGTGTTACCCCAAAGCCGGGCCACTGCTCACCTCCCCCCCCGGCCCCCGAGCTCCGGCAGCGGCCAGGCCGGGGCTGAGGCGGAGCAGCGGAACCGGGGCGGTTCCGGGGCGGAACCGGGAAGGCGGAGAAGCCGCCCCCGAGGCCTGCAAGGCCCGGGAACCGTAAGGGTGGTGGTGGGGAAAGGGGAATGTGTCCGCCACTCACCGCCGGACCCACCGAACCCTTCCCCCCCGACACCACCGAACCCACCGAACTCTACCCCACCGGTACCGCCCGGCCCGGGGTGTGGTGAAGTCAGCAACAACCCCCCCGACCATGTTATCGCGAGAGTTGGGCCATAGCGGAGGTGTCGCCATGGCAACGCCGAACCGAACCGGCCCCCCCCCTCTGACAGAACCGGCGCCGCTCCTCGCCCGGGGTTTGGTTCCGGTGGCCCAAGGGAAGGATGTGGTCGCCACAGCGAGGGCTGCGGGTTCCAGAGAACCCGGAGCTGTGCCCGGGGAGGGGGTTGGGGGAAAATTTTTTTATTTTTTTTTTGGGGGGGGGGGGGGAGTCCGGTAAAGCAAAACTTGCTTAATTGTAAATTCTGAGGCAAATCCGGCACGTTTGAAGGGGATGGTGAGGGGCTGAATAAATGTCTGGGGTTTTCTACAGCGTGTTGCTGGCGACCAGGTCTTAAAATTAAGAGAAATGTACAGGATTCGGGTGTGATAACGCTTAGGGTAAGGTTGCCCTCCAACAGTTTGTGACAATTTCTCTGTTTGTCAGCAGAAACACCACCCTCCTCCAAGATCACAAAGGGAAAAATGTGAAAGTAAAACCAATTCGTTTTGAATACCCCTCGATTTCAACAAAGTTAAGGTGGCTGAGCTCTGTAATATCATGCATAAGCAAGACTGGAGGAGTGAAACTGCAAGGAAATTTACATGGAGTGTATTTGTGTGCTGAGATTTGGGATGTACCCCAAAGGTCCTTGCTACAGAAGAGTCAGGGGTGAACCTTTTGCTGAGCCAGGAGGTTCAGGGCTTTGTCTTATCAACTCCAATGACAGAGATCCACAACCTCTCTTCAGAAAATTGTTTGAATATTCAACCACCCTTTAGCTCCACCTTCCCTTTATGCTCTGTTTATATGGTTGGAGGCAATGGTAATGTCTCAGCTGTCTCCAGGCTGAAAAAGCCAAATTCTTGCAGTCCCTCCCCATACATCACCTTCTGCAGCCCCCTGAGCATCCTGGTTGCCCTCCACTGGGAGTAGCCCCCAAAACAATTCCAACAGCCCCAAAACTGGGCACAGCACTGCAGAGGTGGTCTGTCAAGTGCTAAATAGAATCATAGAATCATAGAATGATAGAATTGGCTGGGTTGGAAGGGACCACAGAGATCATCAGGTCCAACCCTTGATCCACTCCCCCTGTGGTTCCCAGCCCATGGCACTGAGTGCCACATCCAGGCTCTTTTTAAATAAAATTCAGGAGAATTAATGGGCTAAGATGTGAATGTGGGGTTAAACAAAGCAGCTGAGAGCTGTAATTTTTTTTCTCCCAGTGAAAGCAAGCAGTGAATCAAAAACTTCTTCATATTGACTGAACAATACTGTGCTGTTTTCTCAGGATGCACTAACTGCAATGTCACATTTCTAACAGATTCATTGCAAAGCCTTGTACTAAGCTCTTTTAAGTCAGCATTTCACAGCATTTCACAAGAAGAGCGTACGTGCTGGATGGGGGGGGTGGGGGGGTGTGCTGGAAAATGCAAAGCTAAGAACTTCATCTCATGCCCACCAGATGGGGAAAAAAGACCCTCGAAGCCCTCCGAGAATGACATGTGTCATACGGGTTGGACTTTTGGCTGGAGAGCAGCCAGGCAGAGAGGGACCTGGGAGTCTGGATTGCCAGGAAGCTGAACAGGAGCCAGCAGTGTGCCCAGGTGGCCAAGAAGGCCAATGGCATCCTGGCCTGGATCAGGAACAGCGTGGCCAGCAGGTCCAGGGAAGGGATTCTGCCCCTGTACTCAGCCCTGGTGAGGCCACAGCTCGAGTCCTGTGTCCAGTTCTGGGCCCCTCAGTTCAGGAAGGAGATTGAGGTCCTGGAGCAGGTCCAAAGGAGGGCAACCAGGCTGGTGAAGGGATCCAGCACAAGTCCTGTGAGGAGAGGCTGAGGGAGCTGGGGGTGTTCAGCCTGGAGAAGAGGAGGCTCAGGGGAGACCTCATCGCTCTCTACAACTCCCTGAAAGGAGGCTGGAGCCAGGGGGGGTTGGGCTCTGCTCCCAGGCAGATATCAGTAGGACAAGAGATGGGCTTAAGCTCTGCCAGGGGAGGGTTAGGTTGGATATTAGGAAGAATTTCTTCCCAGAGAGGGTGATCAGAGATTGGAATGGGCTGCCCAGGGAAGTAGTGGATTCTCCATCCCTGGAGATATTTAAAAAGAGCCTGGATGTGGCACTGAGTGCCATGGTCTAGTAACTGCAGCGGTGGTGGTCAAGGGTTGGACCTGATGATCTCTGAGGACCCTTCCAACCCATCCAATTCTATGATTCTATGATTCTATGGCTTTTCCAGAAGGCAATTAACATAAACCCACCTTTCTTTTTAATATGCATAGAATTGTATTCAATAAAAGACAAAGCCAGAGTTTTGGTCGAGGTGCGTGAGGGATTGGGATTCTGCTCCTCCCCCCCACCCAGCTACTAAAGAGAACGTTGGGTCTTGGTTATTGCTCATTTATAACAGTCTCAACCTCCTTCCTGACCTGAGGGGCCCAGAACTGGACACAGGACTCGAGCTGTGGCCTCACCAAGGCTGAGTACAGGGGCAGAATCCCTTCCCTGGACCTGCTGGCCACGCTGTTCCCAGCAACAGTAAAGTTCTTGGCAGTTACAGCCCCAAGCGGCTGTTACTGAAACCTTGGGGCAACCATCAGGGTCCTGCTGAGGGGACATTGGGAGGTGACAGAGCCCTGAGGGGCAGCCCATGGTCTTGCCATGCTCTGAGGGTCACATCCTGGGGTGGGGAGGAGCAGGGAATTCCTGGAACCCCCCTTGGCTGCCAAGGGATGCAGCCCTTGGGGTGAAGACGGTCCCCAAAAGTGCTGGGCTGTGAGGCCCTTTTGAGTTGTGTGATGGAAAGTGATGGGGAGAGAGGTTCTGGGGGGGCAAGCTGCAATCCTGAGGTTGTCTGTGAAAAGCATTTCTTCAAAGGCAAGCTGCCAGAGGGCCTTGCTCAGCTGGCGTGTGGTCACCATCACTGGGCTTTCCCCTGGCACCCAAACCACTTGTGTGTCTGGAGCACAGAGACTGCACAGGTAAAACCAGAATTTGCCTGCTGTTTCAGAAAGGGGCTAAAAAGGGAGATAAAACCAAAATATTTGGGGGTGGCAAAGGAGTTTCAGGTGTTACTTGGGTGCTGGGAAGATACTGGTGTTGGTTATGAGCTTTGGTAATGGTGATGAGACTGGTTTAAGCTCTTGTGGTGGGTTGGCACTGGCTGGCAACTAAACTACCACCCAGGCTCTTGTTTGTTCCTTCCCAGCAAGGTGTGAGATGGACAAAAGGACTCACAAGTGGAGATAAAGATAGTTTAACAAGTGAAGGGAACAGGAAAAAAAAGAAGAGATACAAAAGCAATCACCCATCAGCTCCTACAAGCTGACTAATGCCCAGCCAGGCTTCAAGCAATTGTCAGCTTAGGAGAAAAAAAAAAAAAACCAACAGGAATTTCTTCATCCAGTTCCCTCAGTTTTATTGCTGAGCACACTGGATGGTAGGGAATGTCCCTTTGCCACCTCAGGCTGGCTCTGCCCCCTCCCAGCCTCTCCTGCACCCCCAGACTATTCATGGAGGGAGGATCAGGACAGAGGGGAGAAAAAAAGAAGTATTGACATTGTGCAAGCACTCTCTGGCAACCACCAAAACATTAGTGTGCTCTCAACACTGCTTTTATCCCAAAATCCAAAGCATTGCACCATGCAAGGCTCTCAGAAGAAAGTCATCTCCACCCCAGACTCGATAGATTAAGTGATTTTGAAACAATAAAGAAAAAAAAAATCATAACTACACATCCACTAAGCATTTGTAACTTTATCTTGCTTACAATCTCAGTTGGGAGTGACTTGTTGAACTCTTCTCTGCATTTGTCAGCCATTACATTTGTCAGGACATCCTTACTCAATTTCTGCAGTGGCATTTGGAAGCAGAACCAGTCCACTTCTTGTCTGCTCTGCTTCTCGTGACCGTGTGATCGTGTGGGATCTCGGTGAATGCACACAGGAGGTGCAAGCAGGTAGAGTGTTACTGATAGAACATAGACATATATATACATTTATAAAAGAAGTGATGCAAAGGCATTTTGAAGGCATTTTGTGTCACCCATCTCTCCAACCTGATCAATTTTGACACATGAATCAGTTGGAGAAACGCTCCTCAGCAGCCAGGAAAACCACACAGAGTTGTTGTACCTGTTTCCCAGTTAATTTGTTGCCTCTGAAACCCTAAAATTTAATGAGACACCCAAAATCTCCTCACATAGTTAAGGTAGCATTGGAAAATTGGGATTTGCAGAAAATATCCTGTTTGAAACAGTGAGAGTGAAGTCATGAAGAGAAGGATAAAACATGAGCCTGTGCTCAAAGCTGCTCTTAGCATCCCACTCTGTAATGATATTTAGTGGTGTGCTTCCTCTTTCAGCCCTTTTCCCCAGAATTAAAACCAAAAGAAGGAAAGTTCCCCTTGCTTGATAGCTCAGTGGTTGGGATATGGGCCTGGAAGAATTATTTTTCAGCCTCCTGTTTTGCTTGGCTTCAGTCAGGATTTTTTGCCTTCAAAATGAACACGGTCCTATACCATCCTTCTCCAAAAATCCTGTACCTGACAGTGGATGGGTCTGTGGGCTTTCCAGTAGCCTGCTATAATTAAAACATCTAAATTTTTATTAAATATGTAAATATATAAAAACATATATAAATATATAAATACATAAACATATATATAAATATATACAAATACATACAAAAGTATATATTATATACAAATGTATAAATATAAATATATATATATTTATATATAAATATATAAAAATAAAAATACATAAACATATAAATATATATAAATACATACACATATGCATACATAATTATATATATACATGTATAAATATATAAGTATAAATATATATAGGTATAAATATATAAATATAAAAATACATAAACGTATAAATACATATATAAATACATATATAAATATATAAATACATAAACATATATAAATATATACGCATATACATACATAAGTAAATACTATATATACATAAAATATGAATATATAAATATAAAATATAAAAATACATAAACATATAAATATATAAATATATACACATATACATACATAAATATATATTATATATAAACATATATAAAAAATATATATATAAATATATAAATATATACACATATATGGGTTGTTCTGTGCATCTTCCTAGCAGAAACTGGCACAGCTATAAGGTTAAAGAGCTGATATTCAACATTTCTGAGAATCTGAGCGCATCAGGATTTTATATTTCCTTGCATCTCAATACCAATGAATTTGCTGCAGGGTTAACACCTCGAGGAACTGTTATAGGAACTGGTTTGGGAATGGTGCTCCATGTGAGGTTTAGCCCAGATGACCAGCAAGTGGCAGTGTGTGCTGGAAATCGGATTTACAGCTTGAGTGCCAAGGTGAGAACCCATTCTTTGTAGCCCTGGTGTTAGGATTTCTTAATTTATTTACTTTCAAGTAAAACCATGCTACAGAATGTCAGCATTTCACTTTTGTCATCAGGATGAGAATAATTATTAATTGATGCTTGATAATCCATCATAAAGCAGAGAGAAGACAAGGTTAAAGAAGCTGAAGTATTATCTCAATAACTTAAAAAATATTATCTCAATAACTTAAAAACCCCCAACATTCTGAGGCCAGCTGACAAATTACTCCTAAGTCATTCATTCAGAAGCAGCAAGTGTAATGTGCAGTGATTTATTGATCCACAGAGCTGCAGTTTCCATAAGAAAAGTCTGAATTAATATTTTGATTCCAGTTCTGACCATTTTTAGCAACAGCGATGAATTATTAAAACGTGCAACTAAATGACATGTCCGGTTTGAAATCTACTCTGTTTTTCTTTTGGTTCATCCCAGAATGAAGCCATACTGGCAGAAATGGATGGGCACCTGGCTCCAGTGACTGCTGCTGAGTTTTGCACCTGGGAGAAAAGTGTTCTGGTGTCTGTGTCAGAAGACAGAACCTTTAAGGCAAGGGAAATGTAGAGCTGCACTTTAAAAAATACATGTAATTTAGTGAATTGTGCATTTCAACCAGATGATGGCCACTGGAATTTTTTTTCTTAGAGATTTAAGTAGGTGTTTACTCTGTTTTTTCTCTAAAGGTGTGGGACTACTCTAATGGTCAGTTAATCTATCAGTCAGGAGTACTAACAGGTAAGGGCTTTTTTATATATATTTTTCCATCGCAAGAAAAAAATCTCTAAACAATAATATAAAACTATTATTGAAGTATTGAGTTGATTTAGTGAAAACAGTTCTAGGATGTTAGCTAGTTATCAACATTATCCTTTAAAGCCAGTAGTAAATATAATTTCCTTTCAAGTGACCTTCTAGGTAGACACTTTTAGTGCATTTTCACAGACAATTCTTTTTGGAGAGGCTGTGCAGGGGACTCTGCCCTTTACTGAGATGTCCACATGGAGCTCTTTTGTTTTGCAGCTCCAGTTCCACCTCTAAGTATTCTAAGTTTTGTATGTGACATGGAGGGAAATGCATAAAGTACACCACAGGCAGATTTCTTACCAATCTGTGACTGTGGGCATATATTGACTTGAAAGCTACAAAATAAAATAATAACTAAAAGCTAAAACCCCATGGCAAAAAGGAGAAGAGGAAGGGTTGCTTGGGGCAATTGCTGCCCTGGAAAACCTGTCTTAATTCTATGATTCTGTGATTCTAATTAAGATCAGGGTTTGCAGGTGCAAGGCCATGAGATTAGCAGCAGGTGAATAATAAGGGGAAACACCTGTCCCAAGGCTTTGGAAACCATGGCAGAGCTGGGGAAGCACAGGAACTGCAGTCAGTCCCTCTTTATGAATGGGAAGATTAAATTTTAAATCATGTCTTTGATGCAGGTGTAGTCTGAAAAGCTTTTTTTTATTTTTTTTATTTTTAATTTTTTAAAAAATTAGCATTTCCCCTTCTAAGTCTGGGAATCAACGAAGAAAATAAACAGATTATCACTGGATGTACTGAGGGACAGGTAAGAATTACCTATTAAAAGGTCTCTGTGTCTAAAAAGTCAACTGTTATTAATGTATCTGTGTATAAAATAAGCCTCAAAATCTGCAGACATGTTTTGAATTGTTCCAAGAATTAATTAATTCTTAGTTTTGCTATTAAGAATTCAATGTTTTGAATTGTTCCAACAATTAACTCATTCTTAATTTTGCTATTAAGAATTCAATGTTTTGAATTGTTCCAGCAATTAATTCATTCTTAATTTTGCTGTTAAGAATTCAATGTTTTCTGCACAAACCATGTGTGGTGTGTGAAACCTCTATTAAAACATAGGAACTCTTCCTTGAAAACCAGAAAAGAATTTCAGAGCATGGTTAATGATTATATGAGGAGTACACTGAGAGGCTATAAATGCACTTGTTTAAAAGAGAAAAAGGTGAAAAAAAGGATTCTTCTGTTTTGGCTGAGGGATGAATTCCATGGCAATAAGTGGATGAGACTATGATTGTAGCATGTTGGAATTTCAATCAAGATATATGTGAATATGCATTTCAGCTTCTCTTTAGTTTTAATGTTATGACTATTTTTCCCTGGATTTTCCAGCTGTTTTCACTCAGTGTTACTGTTCAGTGAATAGGGAAGGAAAGTAAAGATTTAACTATAGTGGTGCCTAAAAAGAGAGAGAGAGAAATGGAATTTGTGTGTATGATTCAGGGAGTAAATTCCATGCAGGTTACCTGTGATTTTTTAGTTGTGGGAAATAGTCTATAAGGAATTTTTATTATTTTTTCCAGAACATGCATGTGTGAGAACTAAATGTGCAATTCAAATTGATAATATCTGCCTCTGCTGAAATTAAATATATCCTTTGATAATCTCTGAAATGCATATAATTGAATTTCTGTTCAAAAATAGATTCCAGACATAAAAATGAATTATTTGTATCAAGAGTTTTAAGCATTGCACCTTTAGTTTTTATTCCCATAAGCCTTATGTTTGGTGCTAAAAGGTTATTGCTATTTCTGTTTAATTTTCCTGCAGCTTTGGATCTTCAGTTTAATCAGTGCTCATAATTTCCGTTGTGTGGCACAGATTGATTTAAAGAAAGAACAAGAGAAATTTTACAAGAAATTTGGGATACTTGGAAAAGAACAAGGTAGCAGAGAGCTTCTTGAATGTTGGTTATGATTTATTCTGGTTGTTCTTGTGTGTGCTTTTTATACCCTAAGAATCTCCTACAAGTGATAGAAGTTTGAGTCTCAGAGTGTGGCAGGGAAACTTTACTGAAGCTGAGATGGAGTTGAGTGTTGGCATCTCTGGAATGGATTATTTGACATTTCTGGAAAGAATTATGTCTGTAATACAATCCTGGCCAATGCATTTACTGTGGAGTACCATTCCTCAGTTACAACTGAAGCTTCTAGGTCTATTATTATTATTATTATTATTAATTGTTGTTTCAATCCCATCCATTGCCTCTTTGAGTTTTATCTCTATGTATTTGAAATAAGATGGTACTAAAAATAACATTAATATGGAAATATATTTGAAGAAGTCTTGCTCTTAGGATATATTCAACTTTTGAAACAGAAACTTCTTGTGTGGTTTTAGCTTATGCTACCTTACTATTTCTAGTTTTCCCTTAAATCCTATCTGTTTTCCTTATTTCATTGTTTTTTGGTAGCTACTTTTGCTGTTTATCTGTCTTAGGTGAAGGGCAAAATACTGCCAAGCTTTGCAAAAAAACCAACATGAGACCAGAAGCATCAGTGGAAACATCATTGCCTGTCCTCTTAATTGAACACTGTGACTTTTCCGTATGCTTTCAGAATGAAGAAAACCAGTAAGTCCTTTTAGATACCACCAAATATTTAGCTGGAACCTATTCCTAGGACTTTCTATTGGTTCTTGGATTATTTTCAATGCAACTTGCTATTTTTTTAAAAGGCAGCAGGGAAATCAAAGAATGTGTTTTAGGGATCTGTGAGTTTTGGTGGATTGTTCTCAGGCAGATTATATACTTGTATAAAGTTAAAACTGGTTTCTACTCCGAAAAATAATTTTTGGCATTGTGATTATCCATTTTAGCATCCCTTGATATCAGGTGATCAGGGAAAATCAGTCAAAAAACCCCAAACCAACCCAAAATGTAATTAGAATGAGAAACTCAAATTTTATTTTGTTTTCCTGAGGAAATAAATCAGATGCAGTCACTGTGTCTGTGTCAGTTTGCCTTCCAAATTAAAATAACTTTTGAATTTTACTGGAACATCAGAACTCTAAGGCCAGGGGATAGATTATTGCAGTGAGTTCATCTTGCTGCTTGTAAAATACCACTCCAAAATCAACAAAAGTTTGGCTTCATCAAAATTATAGGTTTGATTTGAACTACAGCATATCTTCAAAGATCTCTAGATTTCCTGTTATGAAGAATCATGCCTCTAGTTAAGTTGCTCCAGCAACTTATTTCTAATTTTATTTCTAATTTCTCATGTTTTATTTCTAATCTTAATTATCCTCTTTTCATGTACAGCTATTGACTCTTAGTGTGGTTTATTATTAATTTTTATTATAATCCAGGGCTAGTTCCATTTTTGCATAGAAAGTTATAGCTCATGAAGAAATTATTTTCTAGAGTTCTGGATACAATGGTTTGCAGCTTGTGTTAGGCAGGCTTTCTGTAACACTTTTAACACTTGCATTTGAACTTTTTCTTAATTTATTCTCACTTCATGCCCTTTTTGGACTGAAAATGAATCACTCTTCTGGGGAAAATGTATCAAAATGTTGCTGTCAGTTTTCCTTAGCTGTGGCATCCAAAATAGGCTTGCCTAGTTTTTCTCCCTATTTTTTTTTTTTTTTGCTTTTGTGGTTCAGCTGTGTACAAATACACTTTAAATTTCATTGCTTGTTGTGTGTCCATACTACAGATGGTAAGGATAATAAAAAAGTGGCTTTGCCTCTTTGTTTGAATTTATTTTTTGTGTATGCAGTGCTTTTACACCATCTCCTAACTGTTACAAATTTTGTGCTACAAATCACAGGAAATCTGAAATATTTTTTATACTGTTTTGGCCTTGCAATGAGCATTTACATAAAACCAAGGACTCTAGTCTCTTAGTTTTCAAAACTTCACCATTTGATTGAAAACTTTATTTTGCGCTACAGTTTTTAAAAAATGCTATAAATTAAAAATATTTTCACTTTTGGTCTGGTTTATTAATTTTTGGCTCTACTGGGATCAGGTTAACAAGTATTTAAGAATCCCAGTTTCTGTGTCTTGTGTGGTAGTGTGAGAAGCTGCTTTATCAAACTCATTTTTTTCTCCTTTTTTAATAGATCTGCCCTGAAGACCAGCTGTTTTTTGGTAGGAAGCTCTACTGGCTTGTTACTAATTAATCTGGCAAACTTTGAATTAGAAGGGGTTTTGTCCTACAAAGGTATGATTATAAAATATCTGACTCCACCATAATGTGATGGCTTTCCTTTGTTATCTGATATAAATAGCATAAGAATTAAGTTGTGAAATAGCAGAATAAGTAGGAACTAAGTGTTTTTAAACAGATGTTAACCTAGGAATACAAGGAATATTATTCTACTCCCACTTTACAACGTGGGAGTAAGCCAGGAGGATATACACTGAAGACAATGGATTATGGTGGTGTCAAATTAGTATGAGTAATTTATTTTTTTTTAGTCCTGTCTTAGTGATAGCTTTTTCTTTCGAAGTGCAAATACAATTTTACAGCACTGTGTTCTTTTTGGTAAAGATTACAGTGACCTCAGCATTTGGTTTGCCAGACTGTGTGCAGTAACAAGGAAGGCAGCTAATGGAAAGGTAAGGGTACAATAAACATTTATTTAATGAGTGTTTAAATTTCCAATAAATGTTAATTAAGAATTTTGTTTACAAGTTAATGTGCAAATATATACTTGGTAGGAATTACCCTGCCTTTTCTCCAGAGAGGGCTGATGTAATCTACTAGTTTGAATAATTGTACTTTTAAAGCTCCCACATTTTGTGTATTGCCTAAAGTGACTAATAGGCAAGAAGTGTTCAATTCTATATGTTTAAATATATACATTATAATTTTTAGTGTGTACCATGCATGTCAAAAATGACCACTGAACAAGCAAAGACAATCTTTGTGGGGGGAAAAAACTACAGGCATTGTTATTCCTTCCTCAAACAGATGGGGCTGCTGCTGAATCCTTCCAAGAAACTTATTTTAGCTGTGAGAAAATTTCCCTGGAAAGTCACTAAGAGAGCTTTTAAGAAAATGAAAGGCACTCTTGTCTCTAGACTTCATTTTTGATGTCCCATTTTTCCTAGAGAACTGAACTGAATCCAGGCTTTTTCTTCATATTTACCATAGCAGTGTTTTGTTTTAAGGAAGGATTTTGGTTTAAATGACTTTGTTACCATGTCCTCAGCATGTCTCTTAAACTCTTAATTCTTCCACGTCTGTTTCTTTTCACACAATTCTTACTGCAGAAATATTCCTACTGTCTAAGGTATTGGAATTTCTGTGGCTGTTAGGTATGCAAATCTGTGAAGACAGATATTTAAGCAACATAAACATATTTTTAAAGGGCAGCATTAGAAATTTTTACTGTTGAATGCTCTGAGATTAAACCCATAGATATTTATCAATTTTCAGAAGAGAAAAAAGCTATTTCATTTCAAATATAAATGCTTTGGTATTGGAGCTTAACCCTATTTTATTTACGTCATAATTTGGTTTTTTTATGGTGTAATTGCTGCAGATTTTATGCTTGATCACCTCAATGTTTGAAGATCTGATTGCTTTGTTGGAAGTTAACCTTGCTGCATTGGTGAGAACTCAGCAGAGCAATTTTTCCCTAAGTGGAAACAAAACCAGCCTATCAGTTATTGCCAGGTACAGAATAATTTTAATTTTTTTTCCCCTGTGAGTTAGATTTTTTTTTTTTTTTTTTCCTGACACTGTGACTGTTTTTATTTGTGAAAATCTGATCTCAGGAATAGACACATGTGCACATAGCTAAAAAGAAATTGACATCTCTTCCTAGTCTGATTTTGTCCATTGTATTGATTTTTTTTTTTTTTGTCCTTGATTTTTATAACTTAGGGGTTCTTTATTGACAAATTCTCCATTGTGTAAAGGTTTAAAGAAAAAACTGAAAGAATCTTCAAACAAAACACTTGGTAAGCATAAGCCAATCTTGAAGTAAATTAATCAAGTTATCTTTTTAATAACAGTAACTGACTCACAACTCTCTGATGCTGATTTCTTATGAAATCAGTGTATTTATTTGTTTTAAATATATACTGTAGTTTGTTTTTCTTTCAGTTGGAAGGCTGAATTTTATATTTCTGGTAGTATTTCATATCCTACATATGTATTTGTAGTCAAATAATAAAGTATTTTTTTTTCTTTTAAAAAGAAATCCTCTCTGAACTACTTATGTATTTTCATAAAGAGAGTAAAATGTTTACATTTTTCATAAGTGTTTTTTTTCCATAACTTGCAGTATACTTTTTTGTATAACTTGTCATTTCTTTCTTAACCTGAGTCACCTGCTTGGGTTAATTTTGTTGCCTTTATTAGGGTTTTTTTTGTCAATACCTGCAAGTTTAGAAAGTTAATTTTTGACTCAATATTTTACTGTTAAAAAGAAAAAAAAATAATCTGGCTTCCATTTGCTATTGAAGCCTTGTAACCTCTTTACTTAGGAACAGTAAAGCAAAGTCCAAAAAACACCAACAAAATTATTTTTCATCCTCATTTTTTCTTTAGGAAAGACATGGTATCTGTAGGCATGTAGAAATAATATATTTTTACAGTATTGATTTTACTTGTTGTACCTGTTAGGATGTCAAGGATTATACCTTTGATCTTGTTTGATAGATCAAGAGTGCATACACAGAACCCCCCAAATATTTCTGTGTAGCCACCAGGGGAATTGTTAATGGTCTTAAGATGCATTCCATATTCTAAATATGAGGTGTAAATATTTGAGTGCACTTAAAGTCTAAGCATAAGATAAGCTGGAATTGGAATGAATGATGGAAAAATCTCCTCAAAAAACAACATCCTTGTTAATTCAAATTTAAAAGAAATTCCCATTCATTGATATTATTGGAGGAGGGCTGTTATGCAACTTCATACTTTATATTTCTTGCCTTTTCTCAGAATTTTAGAGCAATTGATCATAAGTGGGTTTCATAGCATAAGGAGACAAAATATTTCTTCTGTGCTAATTTAAACAAGAATCTGCCTAAATTGTAAAAATGTGATGCTTAAATATAAATGAACAATTATTTTGGTCTAGGAGGAAAAAGCACAGTGAAAGATCAGCCATTGGTTTTCCATCATAAAATTAAGTCATCAGGTTATACAGCAGCACCACAGTGAGTAGATACATTATTATTTTGTCTGTTTAATTGATATGTGGTATTTTCTCCCCTAATATAGTCTCAAGACTGAAATTAATCACACATGAAAAACAGGATGTTATCAAAACAAACAATTTTTCTTGTAAACCAAGATTTTCACATCTGGTCAGTGCTCAACTTCCTTTCAAAATCCATATTAGGCATCCTGTCTCTCATGTGATTAAAATCTTATTTCCTTAGCTTGGAGAAATAAATGTCTGAGAACTGGCTTTTGACCCTCAAAATGCATTATCCAACAAATAACTCAAAGACAGCAAAACATAGGTGCAAACTTGAGCATTAGGTCATTGGAAAATTATCTTGGTGTCAATGTCTACATTATTATCTTGGCTACTGGCATAACTTGTAGACAGAAATAATGAGGAGGGATGATTTTTTAAGATTTTGGTTTTGTGCTAAAGTCATGCAATGTTTAATACAGGGCAGTCTGTGTTCTTTCTTGTAGAATGACTCTGTTTTCACCAAAGAATAACCTGAAGAAAAATGAGGTAGCAAAGTGGAAGACCAGTTGTAAAAAGTAGGTAACCCAGCAACTCCAGTAGAGGAGGGGAAAACTAAAATGGTGAATACAGTTTTATTGCAAATATAGTTTCTAGGTGCATCTTCCATTGGAATTTTTCAGTTTGGTGTATCATTGGAATTAAAAGGCTTTGTAAATTTGCTAGAAAGTGATTCAGGTATTCAGGTTATCAGATTATCAGTTACATTTAAGTAAATCCTAAATGCAGAAGAAAATACCCACATCAATTTCTTCACGTTTTTCTTGCTAGAAAGAACAGGTGCTGAATACCTGGGAGGCATTGTGCCAACAAGTTCTTAAGCTGCAATTCTAGTCAGAAAATCACTTCATAAAATTTCTGATTGCTTTGCATTATTTTGTGATACCCAGCATTTTTTTTTTAGTATCTTGATAAGCACATTATCAGTGTAATTCTTACTTTGACAGATAGAAATATGTTTGATGTTGCTTATTATCCCAACAAGGTTGTGTTTATGTTCTTTAAGTATTTTATTATAGAGGTATAAATCTTAGGAATCATTTTCTGTACAAGTCCATGTTAATTCTTGATCTCATGAATTCATAGCAGGGCTAGGGGTAATTTAAGTATTACAGCTTAAAATTAATTCTGCCTCTTATCCTCTTTTTAATGGATAATATTAAATATTTACAGGAAATATAGGTTTACAGGAAATATAGGTTTACAGGAAATATAGGTTTACAGGAAATATTTATATAAAGATGTATAGAATAGATGTGCACATGTATTTCAGACTTTATTTTCTTTCATTTGTTTTCCTTCTCAGAAGTAAAAATAAAGAATATCCATTGGAAAGTTCTCCTCCAATCAAATATGAGAAAGAAATAGCTGTTACATGTAAACCAACTCCAATTTTTTCCATTCAGTATTCTGGTATGTACAGGCTTTATAAAAATGTACAGTTTTTTTTTTTTTTTTCCCCATGGGTTCATTTATCTACTCTTTATTAAACGTTTTTTCTGAAAAGCATTTGAGCAAATAATGAAATTTCATAAATCCTTGCCATTATGTACACTTATATTATCCTGCATTTTACCAGTATCCTTGCTGTTTACCAGTGCAAATGAAAAATCTGACAGTGCTTAGGTGCTTTTTAGGATTACCTTATGAAGGAAATGTATAATCACCAGAATTACTAATGTATAGGGGTTTTTTGCTAATATATAAGAAGAGGTGAATTGATTTGAAGATATTAACAAATGACCATAAGGGTATAATTTATTGCTAAAATTCTGTACTTAATTTTATCGTCTTTTTTTTTTTTTTTTTTTTTTTTTTTGTGAGGAGTTAACATCATCTTGTGATGAATAACTGTATTCAGAATATGTCAGGACAAGAAATTAATTGCATACAGATCCCTACTGAATTCTTCCATGGGAGTTTGGGATGTTTATACAAAAGTTTTTAAACATCTGCAATGAGTACCTGGTGTGTGTGATGCTGGAGTCATCTATGTGATTTTCATTATTAAAGAACCCAGCATGTTAAGTACATGTTGCTTTCAAATATAAATTGTTAAACACTTTTTTTTTGTTGTTGTTAATAGGAGATGGAGAGATGCTGGCTTGTGGCCTGGCTGACACAACTGTTTTGATATTCAGTTCCAATCTCACTGATACATATAATGTTTTTTCAGGTAAATTTATGAGTCACACTAGTTAAAAATTAGAGTTTAACTTAAAATGGAATAGTAATAAAATGATTCTACTTATATCACCCTGGGAAGACTGCAGGGGGAGGGCATACTGCTGATTTAAGGTGTAGAAGTTCCTTTCCTGATTAGTTAATTTTGTTCTAGACTTAAACTGCCTCTCAGGTTTCCCATTACTTGCTTTTCTAGGAGGTAAATATAAATCTGTAATGATATATTGCAAGGCTCATTGCTTCTCTTTATTACAATAATTAAACAGAAATGATAAAGGCAATATATTGTAATGGCATTTCAATAGTATATTTTAACAGGTATTAGCACAAAAATTGTCTGGGAGTTAAAATATCTTGTTTCTAAGCCTTTATATAGGTATATGTTGCCATAGCAGATCTTTATTGCTGACATAAATTCAGTAGTCTTTTAATTTAAAGCAATCTTGGGGGTTTTATATATAAAACTTCACTTGACTAAGGAAAAAATGTGCACAAGAGGGCAGCAGAAGAACTTTGAATGCTTTAAGGATAAGTGACATTTCATCTGGACAGATTAGAATAGTCTGGGCCAAAGTTTCTTCAGTTTTTTAAGATTCTTTTTTCATCTTTTTTAATAAGCACTGATATAATTTTAGGTCAAGTTGGATTTTAGCTACTGGGTGAACTTTTTGGCTTTTTAAATTCTATCTTGTTTTCAACTCAGTGACACCAAACTGGAGAGGTCTGTTTAGTGTGGCAACTTTTTGCAATTAACTGGAAATTGTGCTGCTTTAAACTAAGATTTTTAAACTTTTTTTTTTATTCTAATGAGACAGTCCTGCAAGAGCTCTTGTAGCAACATGCTCTTTGTATTTTTACAAAAAATAGGTAGCTCAGTAATGGAAAACTAATGAATAAAATAAAGCATTATAAATACTTGCAAGGAGGTTTCCAGATCATATTTTGGAATAATTTTAATCCCTTTCAGTCAGTGTTTAATGAGAAAAGACAGAAGTACAACTGTTAGCAGCAAGAGTTGCTATTAATGCCAGCAATTTGATGTACTTTTGATTCAGTTTTGTGTGAAGAGAGAATTTGTTAGTATTTCTGTGACAGAAAAGATCCATGAATGTGGTTTTGCTGTTAACTTGAAGGCAAATTGTTTGATGTTTCTTATTGGTTTAGAACTATTTCATAGCTTTATTTAAATATGAGATGCAGAAAATTTAGATAAGTTATCTTCGACATTCACATCCTAAAAATATAAATGTCTTATCTGTCATAATAAATTCATAAAAACTCCCTTATAGCAATAGAGGCAATGGCATACAAATGCATGAGATTTCATCTAGAAGAAATTGGTATTTTTTTGACATAATTTTGATTATTAATGAGAGTTTTTCATGGTTTTTAGTGGGGAAAAAATTCAGTAACTGGTTTACTGCGACAGGTTTTAATCCAACCATTTGAAGCCTGCATTTAAAGCTTTTTAATATTGTGTGTTAAATATTTTAATATTAAAACACTGTGATTAACTCTGAAGAAAAGTATAAATTCAAGAAATGGGTTTAATGACATTTCCATGATTAATTTTATTAGGTCATGATGGTGCAGTTAGGTCTGTTGGCTGGAGTCATGACAAGAAGTGGATGGTTTCTGCCTCAGAAGACAGAACTGTAAGGGTCTGGTCAATCTGCAGTAATGAACCTGCCCTAATTCTGGTAATTAGAGACTTTTTGGTTCAGAAAGGACATTATTTTGCACTTTCCTCTACTTCCATTTTAAGAGAACAACCTGATTTTTTTCAGAGCTCCTGAGTGGTGATGATTCCAACTGATCCCATGATCTGATGGTCTCCAGGGCTTAAATTAATTTTTTATCATGACAATTTATGAAAAGAAAAAAACCAAAACTTGGTAGAAAAAAGTTGTGAGCATGTCTGGAAGTTCTGGTTTTATTATCTGCTCTCTATAATCTATTTTCAGCAGCTCAGCTCTGCTTGACTTTGTGGTCTACTCCCCAGCTCAAATGAAAATTTAGAGTATGGATTAAATGATATTAGTTTCAATTGACTTTACTGCCAACTAATTTAAGTAGAATTAAGCCTTTGTTTTGTGATTGATAGCTATCAAAATTAGGAAGGGCTGCTACCTTGTAGGATAACCTCATGACATATGATGATGATAACAGAGAGACTGTGCCTTAATGCCAGGAATCTCAGAACACACTCATTATCTTGGAAACCCTTCTCAATTATTTACTTTTCATTTCAGGGCAAAGAAATGTTCCCTAAGACCGTACAGTCTGCACAGTTTTATTTTATGGATGCATTTATATTGCTGTGCTGTGGAGCTGAATTTCATCTATTAAGCCTGAATCTAGACACAGCCAAGGATGACCTCAAAAGGTGAGGGGGATTTCTCATTAACAAACCAATTAAAGTACCTGCAGTTTGATCTAGGATATAATTGGGTGGTGAGGTCAGCTGGGGGGCAAGAATATTACAGAATTAAAAAAAAAAATTGCCACCCAAAAAATCAAATAAAAGATAATTATAAAAATATTTTGGTCTGCCATGATAGGAAATCAAATTGAAGTATCAAGTAATTTTTTTTTTTTTTTTATAGTGCATCTTTTTACTGCTGCAAATAGTGTTTTACTATTACTGCTGCCATTCAGGACCTCCCAAGCTGCTTCTTCTGCCTGTTAATATTTTGGTGTTCATTAAAGTCTTAAATTTTCTTTGAGTGGCTGTTGCACATCTTGTGCTTGTGGCAATACTTCTGTACTTTTTTTTTTTTTTTCTTTTTCTTTCTCTTTCTTTTTTTTTTTTTTTTTTTTTTTTTTTTTTTTTTTTTTTTTTTCCAAATACTCTACCATGCTGTGACTGTTGTCTTCTTTCTGTCAGATGGAAGTAGATCCCTTGCATCACTTTCACTGACCCTTTCACCTGATCTGATGACTTTTCTTATTCTCCTGTTTTGTCCCTTGTTAAACAGAATAGTACTAGTAAAAAGTGTATGAAGGATATCTATGATGTAGCTCCTTCTTTCTGATTTGTAATCATATATTTTATTAAATGTCTGAAACTTTTTGGTTTTTTCACTTACTGGAACTAAAAGAGCCCTTGTATCCTTTTGCTAAGTTTCTCTGCTCTTCATTTCCTCTCTCACTGTTTCTCAGGTCTATATGTGTACAGAAGACCTCATTACATTTGTATATAAATATTTAGACAAAACAATTTTAAAAAATAACCTTGAAGAGGTATTTTTCTTTGATATTAGATCTTCAGATTTTGAGTGAAAGGACATACAGAATTAAGGTTACAACACTGAACTCTATTAGCTGATAATGTGAAATTGTCACTTTTTAAAAATACACTTTTTTAAGAATAGAAATGATTTAGTTTAAAAAGGTGTATGATGCAAGTTCTGATTAGGAATTCTTGCAACTGGTAAATTAACTGTGGTTTTCAGTCACCTGCTTGGTTTCACAATTCATCCACCATTACTTGTGATTCTTTACATACTATTTCTGGTCAAAATTCTGATGTTTTTGTGGCTCTTACAATATTTTAGTCACATGCTCTGTTTGAAATGGGATTAGAATAAATAGACTGGAAAACTAAATACAAGGAAAAACAAATTTCCTCTTGGATTTTAAAATATATGGATTTTAAAGTATATACTGCAATATAGACACAAGAACTATGTAATACCTTTATTCCATGATTCCTGATTACTTGGCTTCTGTGTTGCCTGTTAATTTATTTTTATAGAGTTGTTATTAAAGCAATAGAAACCTAAATTGTATAAATTTTAACCTCCAAGAGGCAAGAACTAATGTCCAGTGTGTGTCCACAATGTTTGGCTGAATTTTAGCTGACTTGCACTTTCAGTTGAATGTCTATGATGTGGTAAATGTATTTTATCCAAAAATTGTGAAGTCTGAAATATACTAAAATTCCTCATTTCTCAGTGCCTCTGTAATCAGCATGTGAAATGTTTTACTGAAAATAGTGCCATTTCTGCTTTATAATCACAGGCACTTGATTTTTGTTGTTTTTCTTTTCTACGTTTGATATACATACAGGTTTATTTTATTTTAGTTGAATAGTTGGTAGGTTGACTAGTTTAGTTGAATATTGTGTTGCTTTCATCCATATCAAGGACTTTTCCCAAATTTATTAATAGAGGTTAGCAACCAGTCAAAAGATCTTTGCCTTTACTTTTTCATAATGAAAGAAAGTATTTTGGTTTGCTTTTTGTTTCCAAGGGGAATTTACTGGTGGCCACAAATGACAACTTCTTCCATTAACACTAGCATTAGTCTGAGATTTTTCAATTTTTTTTTGCAGATACAAACAGAGGAGTGTTTGCAAATTGGTACAGAAATTTTCTATGGATTCAACAATGGAGATTACCAGCCTTTCAGCAGTAAATGATTTCTACTCTTGTATCCTTTGTATTTCTTACTTCCTTCACAGTTCTTTCAACTTAATGGCTTGGATAAACTTCAGTTAAAGTAATTAGCATCAGATTCTTTGCTAGCCTTTGCTACTAGAATAAAAATGCTGGGTTTTGATGTGGTGGTTTTTGTGTGTGTGTCTTTCGGTTTTGGTTGTTTTTTGGTTGCTTGCTTTTTTTTTTTTTCAATACTGGACATCAGCCTTGGACATAAATTTGTAATAAGTAACAAATAATAAATTTGGACTTTGACTTGCTGCTCCTCATCAAGCCATCTATACAACAGAGTCTTGATTTATCTCTTGTCTTGTCTGTCTGGATGCTTTTGTTCCTTTAGATCAGTTTAACTTTAACACAGAGCCCTGTCCAGATGTTGTCCTCACAGCTGGCAGCAACCGAGCCTTGGAGATTTTTGACCTCAATGCAGGCTGCAGCACAGCAGTGATCCCAGAAATTCACACTACATCAGCTCATCAGATCTGCCAGAATAAGGTATATGCTTTATTAACTTCCTGTACCACTAGAACTCCATCAAAAAAAAAAAAGTGGGAGGTAAAAATAAAATTTATACTTATAAAAAGGTATTTTTTTATATGTTGGGAGGGATGGGCAAGTCCATAGGTTTGTGTGATAAAGGTGTCAGGTTAATAGTGCAGCTCAGCATAAACTTTTCCTGATGTAAACCAACAAAATTGAATCTGAAGTAATTTAATTTATTCTAAAACTTCAGAAACAGCACCAAAAAAAAAAAAAATCAAAATCCTTATCCTTTTTTTTTTTTTTTAATTTTACATGCAGACTGATTTGAAAGTTTGGAGGTCTTACAATGCCATACATGCTGGCATTCCTACTGTGTTAGGTTTGGTTGAATATGGTTCTTCATTCCCAGTTGGAAATTCCTTGCTTCTGTGGGTTTACAACAATTCCTTATTACTACTTTTGTGTAACTCCTTGTGGGTTTTCCTGCGAGTTGTGAGTTCCTGCTGGTAAAACACTTAAAATCGTGCTAACTATTTTAGGACTATTTGTAACACACATGAGCTTAAAGTTCTGGATTTTCTTTTTGCTTGGTCAGCTCAGTGGTTTCAATTTATTCAATCAAGAAAAATGTTAAGCTGTGGGCAAGTAGTCATGGGACAAAACCTACTTGTGGTATAGAAAAGAAAATGGACCACTTGGGGGGAAAATTATAGATCAAGTTTCTATTTTTTTTTTCAGTTATGTAACATTAATACTTTAAATAAGTCAATGGGAAAATTACACCTCAACTATTTTGTTACAGTTGTACAGTTTAACGTTGTTAAATATAACTCATTGCATTTGCATGGAGGTGATATAATATTTTACAGACAAAAAAAAAAAAACCTGCAGAAATCTGTGTGTGTAAATTGCATCCTGTTTAATGTGTGAAACATGTTGGAATCCAGTTAATCCTCAGCATCAACTGTTTGACTCCAGCTTTTCTTCTATTTCTTTTATTGCACCAATTCTCCTTGATTTCATATTTTCCAGGGGTCAGCATTCAGCACTCAGCAACCTGGAGCTTACAATCTTTTCATGACCACAGCTGCAGGTGATGGCATCAAGCTGTGGGATTTAAGAACACTGAGGTAAGGCTGATTTTAGATACCTCAGAATAAAAAAAGTCATGTTTTATCTTTATTCAGATTTGTCATAGGTGCTGTGATAGATATGCTGAAATTTGGGCATGGAGTCAGATCTAAAGTCAGTTCTTAGAATCAGAAAATTAAAGGCTAATTGGAATTTGCTAATTTTAAGAAAACAAACAGGACGTTGATTCTTCAGTTGTAGTTATTTATCTGGAAGCCATTTAATGGTCATGATTTATCACCTATATCTTAAGCTAATGTCGGTTCCAAACCAGCATGTCATGACTTCTCTAAGAGGTAAATTTTAGGATACAGCATTTTAAAAAATGCAAATGTAATTATAACAATGTTATTACAAATTGTGTCAGTGGTGCTGTAAATTTGCATAATACATTCTCAAACTCAGGAAAAAAATGCTGCACTTTTTCTAAAAACCTTTCAATGTTGTACATGGGAAAGGTGGAGGCCAAATGGTAAGAGTGGCAGTGGGGGAACATTGCTCAGTCTCTGTTGTGCAGGCAAAAAAATAAATGTTTAAAAGAACTAGTTTTGACAGGGAGGATATTTAAGTTTTAAAGAATAATCTCATATTGTCCTTTTGTTCATGTAAGCATATAGTTATTGAAAAATGTAAATTTTTTAGTACTGTATTTTCTACTAAGGTAATGCTTAATTATCCTTTAATTTATATCTCTTTCTATGCTTAGGATAAATTAAACCTATAGGGGGCATATATGTTCTTGCCAAAAGCATTGCTGTGTTACCCACATTATTGAATGTCAGAAAGTAATGAAACCAGAGACTGCTGGGGTTGGAATCTGTTCCCTTCTTATGTTTTTCTAATAAACTGCTCAAGCTGTGTTGCTGAAGAGTAATGAAAAAGTAGAAAGCTTTTCACAGATCACTTATCTGTTTCTGTGTTTCTAAACACTAGTATATAAGTAGAGCAGGTGAATGGTAAAATAGTTAGTGTAAAATCTGGACAATCAATTAAATGAATACGTTCTGAGGAAAAGGGAGTAATTTATGTATGTTCTTGCTCTATATTTAATTTGGCAAAGTGAGTATATTCTAGTGATCACTGAGTTCTGTTAGCTAGACTTCAAAAAAGGTAGCTCAGGTCCTTAATGCTACATATTTTAAGGTTGCTTCCTATGTATCTGTGAATGTTTGTTACACAGTGATCAATGGTAATAACTCTTGTGGAGAAGAAACAGAGAAAATAAACCATTGTTTTTCCTTTGCTTGTAACTTCTGGGTGAAAAAACCCCTCTAATTTTTAAAAAAGAAATTCTCTCTCGTTGTTCAGACCAGAGATTGAGTCTCCTGTAGTTTAAAATCTGTTCTTGAGTTCTCATAAGGAAGAAAACTATTCACTTTTTCCTAATGTATTCAGCAGGTGTTTTTCACATAGATTTGAAGTGGCTGTTTGGAAAGCCTTCCTTGAACCTGGAAAAAGTCTCCTTTGAACTGTTAGGTCTACTGTGCAGTTACACAGAGTAAAAACTTCTTTTTTTTTCTTGTTCTTAGGTCTTGTCCAATGAAATCCAGTCCATTGCTTGCACTGTTGGGTGCTTCCAGGAGAAATTAGTTCCTAAACAATCCATGGTGGGCCAGGACCTTTAATCTCTTGAAGTTGTTAATTTGTGAAGTTGGTCCATCAGCCATTACTGTGTTCTGAATCTCTCTGGAATGACTTCTTTTTATTCCTGCTTTGGCTTTGCCAGAATAGGGTTTGTTTTAGTGAAATCTTTCTCCAGTGTTCTTGAAATATAGCAAAGATAACTTCACCTTCTCATTTCTACTGTTTAGTGTTGTGGGTAGTAACCCTAACTCCAAGATCTCAACTTTAATTCTTTTATTTAGATGTAAATATTTTCCCTAGATGCCCATGGTGAAAACTCTTGGATTTTTTTAACCTGCTTCTTGCCCTTAACAAGTTCTGCTCATTGTTACTTTAATAACACGGTGAAATATGAAATTCTGAGGAAGTAGGGAAAAATCCCTCCAGCGTGGTGCTCTTGAAAGCTGCAGTTGAAATCATGGGAAATAATTTTCAGAATAACTGTATGTTTTCCCTGGGACTCTTGGTTGTTTCTTTTATTAATGCTCTTTGATATTTTTTATTATGATTCTGACATGCATTCCTTTTCTCATAACTGACTGAGGAATCAGCAGAGTGCTCAGGTTCTTTTTTTGATCTCTGCTTAGAGTAAGTCTTCAGACATAATATCCTGGCCTGCAGCTTTATAAGTTTTGGATATATTGATATTTTTGCTCTGAGTTCCACAAGAATTTTTCCATTCAGTCTGTATCATTTTATTTAATTATTTTTTGTTCTTTCCCCAGTGAAAAATCATTTAACTTTTCTTTTGTTCTTGAAGTTGGTGAGAGTATTTTGCAACTTCCATTTTTATCATCCTCACTGGATAAAGCTGTGAATCTGTCTCTTTCATGACTGACCTGGAGGAATTCCAAAATAGCTTCAGGCAGTGCCAGAAAATCTTATGGGTTCCTCTAAGGGTGGTACAAAAAAAGGCATTTTAACTTTCTGATGTTGTCAGCCAACCTCACCCAGCCAGGTGATATTGCCAATAAACGAGGGAATCTTGGACACTGCTAGTGACTTTTGGATTTGCTCAAAATCCTGCTTCGTTTACTGTGAAATGCATGGATTTGTAAAGCTGCTTCTGAAGATTTTGAATTTTTTTTTTTTTTATATACTTCTCTTGCATTCTCCTCATTTATAACTGTAGCTAAGAAAAGCTCCAGACAATCCAAAAAGCAGATTTGTGGAAAAAAAAGCCCAAGGAGACTAGATCTTTCTGGAAGAACCACCAACTCTTGCTACTCTTCTCCCAGGTTAGGATGATGAGCTATGAGGCTCTATGAATACCTATATTAGGGTAGGAGAAGGACTTTTGACCAACATCCAAGATATTGTGAGGAGCAACTTAAGTCTAGCTTGCCCAAGTGAATGGCTTCTTGAAGAGAAAGTAAGAAAATTGTCTCTAGGCTCCAGTTTGGAAGTGGTGAAAAAAGGAGTTAGCTGAGGACCAGTGGGAATCTGAATGAGAACATTAAAGTTTCTTTCATTAAAGCTTCAGAATTACCAAGAAAGTGTCCAACAGACATTTAATGATCAGGAAGTACAAAAAGCTGATGCATGTGTGCATTTTTTGAAGGTTTTTCAGTGTTCTTTATGATGAAACATCTTAGATTCTTGTTTGTCCAGGAGATGCAAGAAACTTCATCATTTCTACCTCCTGCTGCTGTCTCTGTTGAATGCATTTTCAAGACATCACAGCTCTTCCTGAAGTCAGTAATCTAGGAAGGATTCATGGGGACCTGTACCAATTAATTTCAATCTTTTGGAAAAGTCTGGATCAGAATGTCCTGTAGCTTGCCCAGGTTAGATGTATCAGCAAATGGCAAAACATTAATCCTCCTGATCTGCCAGTCCTGCCTGGTTTTAGTGATTGTGTTCATGAATGTGTAGGTGACACACACACACATTTCAGCATCCCTGTGATGTGAAACCAATGCACAGAAAGAGGGTAGAAACTTAGGATTTCAGGAAAATTGTGTTCCCTTACACAATAAATCTCAAAGACCCAAACAGGCATACTTGACTAAATACCAGGTGCTTGAATATGTTTATATGCCACTTAAATTTCTTGTGACAGTTTTAAATTCTGTTTTACTTTACTGATCGCTTCAACATCTCATTTCCTTCTACTTGTAGATACTCTGTGCATTAAAACATGCAGAAGAAAGGAAGTTTCATCTGTTATGTTAGGAAGAAACTATCAGTGCAAGGTGTTGCTCTCTTCACTTTGTTAAATTAATTTAGAATATTCACTAAGTAGTTGTAGCACCAGTCTGCAGTCACTGGCAAAGTAACATCAATACCCTCATCTTTCTGGCTGCCTAATACTGAGAAAAACAATGTTTCTGCAGTGGTTTGTTGTTTTCCTTACATGATTCATTCCAGGAAATCATGTTCTAGAATCACAGTTCTTGACAACCACAGTTTGAGTTAATCAGGGTATTATCATAGGGTATTAATCATCAGCTCATGAAAAACATTTTTAAGTGGGGCAAGTGCTCAGCTTTCAATTTAAATTCATTCCTTCCTTTAAACTGTATTTTTACAGAGAAGCAAGAAGTTATTTACAGTTGTAGGGTAGATAGCTAGATTTGCCAGTTGGGAATATCATTTGGATATTGCTTTTTTTTTTTTTTTTTTTTTTTTTGAAACTGGAGGATCCAACAAATCAGTGCATAGAGTAGGCATGCAAGTAGAGCAACACAGGTTAAATATGTAGATTTGGATGAAAGAAAAGAAAGGAATAATGACTTATGTTATGATTCCACATACTGAGTCCTCATTTAATACTCAAAGGAAAATTCTAAAGCTTCAGGGAGCAGACTGGTTTCACGCCACCCTCCTTTTAATGGGGGGACTTTGGATTTCCCTGCTGAGATGGCTAATTCAGGGTAGCTTAATGGGAGGCATCACAGCTCCTCCTTTCTAAATCCTAATTATATTTCTATCAAATAGACTGGGCCAAAGCATGGTTTTGAGCAAAATCTAGGTTGCTTTGTGTGTGGATTTTATTTTTAGCCATCAATCGTCTTTAATTTTAGTTTTGCCGGGGAGATATTTACAACCTAATTTGTGGCTCTGACTTAGTAAATTTGTATACTGTGACACCTGGATGGGACTTGGGCAGAATTTGATGAGCATGGCAGGAAACCAGGTGGTTCTAGTGGGTGATAATAAGTGAAATTTCTCTGAAGGTGTGAACGTCGTTTCGAAGGGCACAGCAGCCGCTGCTATCCGTGTGGAATTGCAGTGTCTCCTTGTGGAAGATTTATAGCCAGTGGATCAGATGACAAATGTGTAAGTAATATTTTTGCTTATCCCAGACTATGGAAGCTCTTTATATTGTACACAAAGTACTCCTTGTATGCATGTTTCTAGGATTTGTCATAATGTGCACAACTGAGGTCTAAGTATGCTTTCGTGTACTTTATTTATATGTAGCAGATGCATGTGATTCCTGATCTATCTGTTCTTTCATTTTGCCTGAAATATCCCTGACCGACCAACTTAATTCTGAAAGCATTAATCTTGCTTTGGAAAAATGTCATAGTGCTTGACTTTCAACTATCATTTGCCATCAAAAGTGAGAAGAATGGTACTCCCTGTAGCAGTGTTGGACTATCTGAGCACTAGGAAGTGTGTAGCAGCTACATGTTGATTTACTTAAGCTCCCAGCTATGGGCTGATGACTCCTTCCTTGCTGGTTTCTTATGTACTCAGTCAGCTGAATACAAAATAAAGTCTTCCAACTGTAATTAGAACTTCTCATAATTCATGGTATAACTTTGATTAGGAGTGTTTCTTCCTCAGGCAGGTTCTTAGTGTCAACTGTATGTAAATCTATGTTAGCATAGAATCCTAAGTGTGCTATTAACTTTTTCAGTACACTCCTGATTTTAATTCACCAATTGCTGGCACAATGTTTTTCTTGGTGTTTGTGTGGGGATGGATGATGGCTAATTTGTAGCCTTGGAAACTGGGTTGGGGTTGGGTCCATTTTAAACACATCACTACAAACCAGCTGGAGGGAAAAGCTGTTTAGCCTTCAAGGTCTTTCCAGGTGATTCAGGATCAGGACAGAGAGTTTCTCCTCAGCTTCAAAATCAGGAGAGGAATTTACTGTTGTGGCTAATTTTGAAATATTGGCTCCAGTCGTGTGAAGGTTGGAGGCTTTATTGGCAGCTGGCTGGAGGTTTGGCAATAGCTGATGTGATTTTGACATTTCCAAGATAAAATCTATTTTTCAAGTTTCTGGTAATGTGAATTTCAAAATGTAGCTTGCAATACAGAAGAAAGGCTCTTTGGTTTGTCTGCAAAACCAAGCACATCTAATATTGGTCTCTGCTCATGACATGGTATAAATATATTGAATTGAAGTTGCTAATTAAGGCTGATTTTGGATAATATAAAAAAGAGGTGCAGTCTTAAGACCTTTTGTCTTTTGTATAAAGGCTATTGTGTGCAATTCCTGCTGAGACAAGAGGAGAAATGTACAGAGCAGGATTTTGTCCTTAATCCAAATTTTTGGCATATGGTTGCTTATCGTAGGAAATTGAGAAATGTACAGAACAGGATTTTGCCCTTACTCCAAATTTTTGGCCAATGGTTGCTTATCATAGGAAGTTGAATAGCTGGGCTGCATTCTGCTCCCTGGTGGGCTCAGGGCCAGTCAATGCTTTTTGGTGTGGCTCCTGGGTTGGAATTTTGCATTTTTTGCATTGTGTGTCTGTAGAGAGCTTTCATTGTTCTTGTTGTTGTCCCCCCAGGAAAACTGAATCAACTTTTGGACTCTTGCTACAACTGTACTGTTAGGAGAGAATACAGTTTCCCTTTTGGAATGTTGAGACTGGATATACTTTTCTGTTTCCTTTTGGAAAAGAAAATTCAACATGGCACTGAATAATCCATTCATATTGTTATACTAATAACATCCTGACAGATGGATTGATGTGCAACTGGAAGAGTTTTCAGAATGTCAAGAAGCCACAGATTTTTGCAGATTGTATTTTACGAGTGAATGTTCTTTGGAATTCAAAAAGCTGCATAAAAATTCAGCAGTGTGTACAAATAATACATTCTGGGAATAATTTATGTAATTTACACTGACCAGCAGCTGCATCTTTAATCATCTTGGAGTTTAATTTATCAAATGCAATGCTTACACCTTGTGGTTAACAAGTTTCATTGATTTTAAAGCCAAAAGAAGCAGAATTGAAATATAATTGAGAGATATTTATCTTAAACTGCCATTTATATTTCATAATATCCAAAGTGTTTGACAAAGAGAAAGCTGTTGTCTGGATTGATTAATAGCAAAATCAAACCTCTATTCCCACAGGGCATAAAACTAGAAAACCAAAATATGTTATTGTGAACAGAGATGCAAAATCTGTCTGCTTTTTTTTTTTTTTTTTTTTCCCTACTTAAAAAAAAAAAAGTATGTGACTTGTTTAATATAGCTTCTGTGTGGTCAAAACACTCACTTATTTTGATTTGAGCTGCTTTTTTGTGTCTTAGTATGAGATTTGTACATCCTGTAAGCCCTGGGTTGAAAGTGTTCCTCTGATTATTTCCAACTTTTTAAAAAGAATCTTTGTCAAGACCTGTGTAGAATCTGATGGTCTGATCCAAGCAGGTACCCAGTATCCTGGTTTTGAACTATGTTTATCAGAGCTCAGTAAAAGCTTAACATTCCTTCCATTTTCTTCTTAAATAGCCTACAGTTACAAATGACACAGCTTGACTTTTTCTTAACTGAATACACATAATATTTAAATTTCTACTAATTTTACAAGTGAACAGTTTGAGGATTCTGGACATTAAACAATGGTACTAATGCTGTTGGGCAAATATTCTAATAGATTTCCATTTCCCTGGGCTTTGGAAAAAAATGTTTAGATAAACATTTTCTGACCAAAGAGATCTTGGTCTGAAAGGACAAAAATATCTGAAAAGTGGGAATTGCTACTTTTAAAAATCAAAGAAGCTAATTTTCTCCTGTGTTTCATGTAGTTCTAGTTAGCTGGTTTACTTCATGTCTAAATAGCTTCCAGAAATGAAGTAGGACATGCAGAAAGAAAGATTTGCCTCTTTAATTGTTTTTGGAGTCCCTCTTGCTAGCTCTCATTGAGCAGTAGACTTTAAGGGACATTGCTAATGTAAAACTGTGTCCATGCCAAATCTCAAAGCCTGGGTTCAGAGCTCCCACTGCCTGACACAAACTGCACTCTCAGAAGTTTTACAGTGGGTCAGAGCCTATACAGAATCTAGAGATTCAATAACAAAAGTGGACATGTAATATGTGAAGTTGTCCCCTGGGTTTTTTCACTCTTTTCATCAAAGAGTAGGGTTTTTCCTCCAGTGTTGTCTTTGAAACACATTCTAAATCCAGGATTACATTTATGCCTTCCAAAACACCCAAAAATACTGAATAGGATTATGGTTTATTCTTCTCCAGAGGGTACCAGCACTGAAAGAAGTAAGAGGAAAGAGGGTAAGGCAATTAAAACCAGTGTACTAACCACTTGTTAATGCTTCAGTGTTAACATTTGTGCAGAATTGGTTTGTGAGTAAATTCCCATTATGCAAATGATGCTGGAAATATCCTAGTGAGGGGGATATCCAAATAATTCTGTAAAACTGGGAGTGGTGACTGGTTGCAAACCTGACCCTCCCAGTGCTTGCAGACTCTGGTTTCCAGCTACAAATTCTGCATCTGACATAACACAAACTGTAGAACTTATTTATAGGTGACACCTTCATTTTAAATAGCCTCAGAAGTTGATATTCCAAATACAATGTCATGCCTACTGAAGAATAAACCTTTCTTAGTTTGCTATTGGATATTTTAGTTGTAAAATTCACTGTCTCAAATAATATATCTTTGACTTATTGCGTTTGACTACACGTCCTTGATAAGGACAAGGAAAATATGTATGAGACAACAACTCTTTATTCTTTACTATCCTTACATCAAGATGAGTAGCTTTAAAAATACCCTTTCTCATTTTGTCACTCAGAAATGCATTCAGAATGCAATATTCTATCTGTTAAACTCATCACCTGCTTTTCACAACCACATATTTTGGCTTTTGAGAAGCCATAGTGGAAGGAGCTCTACAACTTGAAGCAGGTTAAATTTTTGAAGTTTAAGAATCAGAGATAAGAGTCAGGAGTAAAGAACCAAAATACATTTAGAGGTTGGGTTGCCAGCACTGCTTTGTTCTTCCATCTCTTGTGCTGCACTAATTTCTGCTCTAATCATTGCCATAGGAGTTCTTGACTGCCATGAATATAGTATTAGTTTAATATTTTTGTGACTCAGTTCTGATATAAGAAATGGAGATTAGCAATGGTATCTTTCTTCTTTTTAAAGTCTCTCTCTGTGAGAAACTTAAAAGCTGCATCTGATTAGGTACCAAAATGCATAAAATGGTCTAGGTAGCAAAGAAAGCCACTCCAAAAAATCCCTGTAAATCTTGCAGGTGTCACTGAGGTTTAATTTAGGAATCTTTGATACAATAGAGTTTGCTGTAGTGTTGATTTTAATACTGGGTTGGGAAAAATAGTGGAATATTTGCTTTACTGGAAAATTTCTTCTAGAAATGTCTGATAGTGGTGTGGCTTGGTATTTATTGTCTGAGTCTACACTTTGTACTGGAAGGCTTGCAGAACAGAATGTGTTTTATGAAGCAGTGGTAGTGAGTGTCTGGAGTATTTTGGTTTTCAATGTCACTGGTATCCCAATTACATGTTGCTCAAGCTTTATTTTATATGTCCATATTGTTCAATTCCAATAGACTTTAAGAGGAAACATCTGGTGAAAATAGCATTAAAGTTCACTGTGGTAAAACCAGGAGTGATCTTGCTTGGCAGAAGGAAATCCATGGCAGGGAATAAATGCCAGGGACTGAGGTTACCTCTCTGCCAGCTCTTACTGGAAAAAATGGATCCTTTTCCAAAGAACAGCAGAACTTTGTGTTACTCCTGAACCTCAGTTGCTTGGATTCTTTGGTGGTGTGGTTGATTTTTAAGCTTACTATCCTAGGAGGGAAGAGAGAAATTCCATTTATTATTATTATTGTTAATACAGCTTCACAGTGTGTTGCTACTTTGCTGTCTCTCTGGGCATAACTTTTGAAGAGGATTGAAAATTTTAGGTTGTTTTATGAATTCTGTGAGCATAACCCTGTAAGGTGCTCTTGTTTTCTTCTTGATCAGTTCAGGAATTGCTTTATCTATTCCCACACACCTCAGAGCCATAAAAACCAGACTGGCAGAGCAGTGGAGGGATTGCTGCTGGTTAGAGATGTCTGCTGATTTCCTATTCCAGAATATCCTTTTTTCTGGGAGTCTCTCAGCCTGAACTTTCTGAAGCTGCAGTGTATTTCACTGTTAACCTTTACATTTGGTAATACTTCTGAGAGCTGGGTGGAAGTATGAGAAATCACATTTTTTGGGCAACAAAATAATTTTCAAGAAAATACCCTCTCTTCCAAATGTAGGCAGAAGGGAAATTAAAAGTAATGATGAATACTCAAGGTTCATTTTGCTATGCATGTAGTAGTGAAGTGCTAAAAGGGTACATGTATAGGTTTTTACCCAGGGCTTGTTTTCTATACATATACCTCTTAGTCTGTAACTAACTGTATTTTGTGTATCATTGATAATATGCCTATAATTCTACTACTTGATTGCAGTGTGCAGTTTTTCTCCTCTGTGGAGGAGCCTGCACTGCAGATTTTTAGGCTACTTGCTTGTCTCTCACTCAGCATACTTCTTTCCTTTAGGAAGAAAACCCTTAAATATAATTCAAAAGGGTCATTTTTCACCTGCCTACTTGAAGTATACCTACTATTTAGCCATTTGAAAGGAAATTACACTTTTTTTTTTTTTCAATTTAGCTAACTTAATCTAAATTACCCTGAATTACAGAAATAATTTCTTATATCTGTTCAGTTATAGGGCTTTCTGATTTACCTGTAGATTTAATCTTTAGTCCTGTACTATGACTTAGTGGTTCTAAAACTTCTTTAAAATAAAAATACTATTTTTAAATTTTTTTTTTAGGCTTACATATATGAAATGTGTTCAAGTACTTTTTCACACAAACTGGGGGGACACAGAGAATCTGTCATCAATGTGACTTTTAGTCCCTCGTCTCCACAGGTAAGTCATTGGTTTTTTCCTCTTTGTCATTAAAGTGTGCAAAATCTTCACTGTAAGCCTGCTTTTTACTCTTATTAACCTGCCATAAATAAATATTCATGCCATTTATTAACCTGCCATTAATGTATTAATATATTTATTAAGGCTGTCCACCTACTTCCATCTCCAGTGGGGTTAATTTGTCAGTGCTAAAATGCACAAAATGATGCAACCTGCAGGGACAAATTCTTTAAATACTCCAAATTCAGAGAATTTGTAGAGAGAAACAAGCAGGGGCAGGGAAATGGCAAGGGGCTCAGGTTTGCTGTAGTTACTCAGAGGCATGAAAAATTTGAAAGAAATTTTAATTTACATTTGCTGGGTCAGAATAAACTGGGAAATAGTTTTATTCCAATGCTTTAAAAGTCTATTGCTGTTGTGTTGTGAGCCTTCCAGATATCTATAGGTAAAAGATACTAAAAGGAGTAGAGCATCAGTTTATGAGTCCTATTTTTTAGCTGTTCATGAATCCTGGGCTTTATTAACAGCATTATATTTCAATGTAGTGTTTTAATTATAGTGTAGCAATATAGAGACAGGAATTAATTCTCTAAGTTGGATCTTCAGACCTACATACGAGTTTATCATGTGAATTATTTGTATGTTTTGGACACATATTTTGAATGTTATGAACTTCTTTGGCTTTATGTAATGAAACTCTTGAAACCTTATACTTTCTACACCTCTTATCATAAAGAGACAGAAATGTTCAGTATATATATAAAGGAATGCACAGTAGCTCATCTTTACTTCATTACCTCAGTACAGGCTGTACTTGCTACTCTTACAAAATATTTATGCTATAAATAGAATTTCTTTACATGTGGGAGTGTTATCATATTTACCTACCTCCTTCCATTTGTGAACTAAGATGCAGTATTTCTGACTTTTGAATTTCTGAAAGTTTTATTCCCGATATATATGTTGCTTGAACTGAGAAATTATTAATTGCCTGTGGTCACCACATCTTGTGGTGAAAATGATGTATTTCTGCTCTTTGGATTCAGCAATACTTTATTCAGCCAAATGGTGTAGCTTATTAAATTTTGCACTCAGATTAAGCCCAGTTTCAGGTTTAGCACTGAACACAGGTCTGCAAAAAAAGATGTTAGCTACTGAAGAATGGAGCTGGCTGTATTCTTGCAGCATCCTGCTCTGTGGGCCAGCTGCTGGAGTGCATTTTGGTGGAAAAAATGTCTTGCTAGAGTTGCACTGTTCAAATCTTAACTTAACTGCAATAATACTATGAATCAAGACTGTGTTCTTATCTAGAAAGGTTGGACCAGAAGGTCTTTGAGGTCCTTCCCAGCCTGGCATTCTGTGATTCTATGATGTGGAAATAAAACCTGCCCTTTTGAAGGATTACAGCCAAAATGTAAATTCTCTTAACCAAGCCATTCTGTATAAGGAGCACTTGAAAATGCTTTCTAAATAAATATTTTGTGGGGGAGTGGAGTACCAAGAATAAAAATAATATCACGTGGCCTTTCCAATATAGGATTTAGCATGAAGTTACATTCAGAGGCACTAGGAGAAGAAGCTAAGAAATGTAATATTAAGCTTGTAGAGTGGAGGAGAAGGAAACCATCAATGAACCAGAAAATAATCCCATGCCTTGCAAAAAACACTTTGTATTAGGCAGCCAGTTTCCAACACTGGGAGATTTCATATCTATAATAATAATCCTATATTTTTATATCTATAATAATAATCCTATATTTTATATAGGATTTAAACCTGACCCTATTCTTGTTTCATCCAACGTGTGAATGAATTCACTGCAGAATTATAGTGAGTTCTGCATAACCTCTGCACAAAACCCCATTGCATTCAAAGGGGAACACTGGCAAAGGAAAGGAGTAAGAGGTGAAAAAAAAGGAAGTAGCTGATGAGTGAAATTGGAAGATTGTGGGTAAGGTTTCTCTTGTGGGAAGCTCCAGCCAAGGCTTGAGGTGTATTGGCAGCACTCCAGTTCAGTGGGTGCTTGCCCAGCACCTGTCCATGAGGTGGTCTGTTCCAACTGTTCTAATAACTGTCACTTGCATTACTGTTCTTCCAGAAAGGAAGGAAAAATCCTGGATGGGTTTAATGGTGATTTTACTGATAGTGGGCATTGTTGCTTTCAGCATAAATCACTCCGGAGTGATTTCTAAAATGGTTGAGAAGGGGAATAATGTGGGAGCTCTGTGTTAATCTTAGGTTTATTTTAAGGGTATAAAATATAAAATTTATTTTTTCTAGTTAATTTTTGTCTAAATTATTATTTCTAGCTATTGTAGGGAATATACATTAAGGGTTATTAGTGTTTGACTATAGTAAGTATTAAGTGGAATACATTTGAGTCAAATTAAAATAAAGCAGGGCTCTTATCTACCAGGTATAAATCATCTCTCTTTGAAATGTTTTTTAGGTAGAATAAAAGCAAATAGGGGCAACATTGTCATCTGCTTGTTTTGAGAGGCTTTTATGTAAATATACAAGTTCCACCTTCGTACAGGCTGGATGACCACCGTGGGGCATAAACCATCTAAGTACTCTCTACTGTCATTGTCCTCATAGGCAGTTACTTTAAAAATTAAAACAGACAAAAAAGGAAGCAGATAATTAGAAAAGAAACTCCAAACACTGAGTCAATATGCTGTGCTGGGAGTTGTTTTTTATGAAAGAATCATCATTTTGAAACCAGCATGCATTGCTACCACCTTGCTGATATACTGAGATGTAGCTTCAAGGGAGAGAAAAACCCCAATACTTCAAATATTTAGCTATTTAAACACATGCTTGTAAAGTCAGTGTAGGGCATTTGGTGAAAAATAATAAAAATACAACTTGCTTCGATGAAATACAGCATATCTTTGTTTATAGGTTTAAAAAAAGTAAAGGATGGTTTGTGATAGAGCTTGAACAGAAAAAACAAAACCAAAACCCCTCAAAAACTAGACTGTTATGGAAAATGTCCTCAGCAACTTGGTGTGAGTTAAGTGTTGAGCTTTCTTTGACTAGCTGGGTTGATAAGATTTCCTGAAGTCCCTGCAAACTGAATTATTCTCTCATTTGGCAATACTGCACATGGCCCAGAAATCTCTTGTCACTGAATGCAAGAAAACTGTAACATCTTTTATTTGCCACATAGGCTCAACTAGTCACCTGTTTATCAGTAAACAATCTAATATATATATTTGGAAGGTATTAATTCAAATTGCTAGTAAAATTTTTTTTGCATTAATTTATAATTCTCTTTTTAGGAGTGCAGCTATATTTCTAATTAGTTTCAGGTATTATTACAGTAGGGCACATTTAGATTAGATAACAACTGACATGAAGAACATTCCTTGCCAACTGCAGAAAGTTAAATGAGAGCTGGAAATCTCTTTCACAGCTGGATTTGCATGGGAGCCACTGAAAACTTCATATTGATTTTCTGCTGACCCTACTTGAAGGGAGAGGTTTAATGTTCCCACTAAGGATGTTTGCTTGTGCATCTCTCAGTCAGGAAATTTTGCACTAAAGCCACCACTTCTGTTGGAATTGGCTATAGATAGTTTGGGATGTGACTGGAAATGTGGGTTATCACCTGGAGATTATCACCTCTGGAGATTTGCCTTTGGAACCACTCCATTCTTTTGAGGTTTTGGTTCCCCAGTGATTGTTGACTTAATCATCAACTTTTCCACAATGGAGGTAACTTGTGTAATGCCATGGAAAAGTCTTTGTCAGACTTTAATCTGCTGAGTTTTGGCTTAACTATTGAATCTGTCTTGTCTCATCCCTCTGTAGGATATTTTTTCCAGCATGATGCTCTTCCTTAGGGCTCAGGACTATCTTGTCACAGGCTAAATCATGTGGATTTAAAACCTGTAACCAGCTTGACATCTGATATGATCTCACTTGGAGTTAGGAAAGCTTTCACATGCTGCTTTGAACACTACTCTTTGGCCCAGTCAGTTCCTATTACTCCCTCTCATAAGTCACAAGCACATCAAAACTGGATGTAAATGGAATTTGGGAATTTTTGTTGTTCTCTCTCTGCTGGAATTTTGCCTCTGTGAGAAATAAGCAACCAGCTGACAGCTTTTTTTCTGATCTTCCATTCTAGCAGATCAAATTCAAAAGCTGGAAAGTGCCACCTAATTCTAAAAATTCTAGATTTTCTTTAGCATTTCTGAAATATAGATAAAATTTCAAAGCGTGTTGGAAAACAAGAGCAACTTTCAAAAATCAGGCTTTAAAAGGTTTTCCATAGATATTTGCAGAAAAATTATTTACTAGAAACTTTTGAATGAAACAATCTTTATAACTCATGAAAGAAGCAGAAGATGGAGAGTAATCTAGCTTGGACATAAAAGGGGAAGCTGTAATCATGTCAGAAAAACCCCAAAGAGAGTGAATTTTGGCAGGGTGAGTGCTTTCATCTTGAGCAAGGAAGCAGCAATGAAAAGGCTTGAGAAGGACAGCCCTGAGGACATTTATTTACAGGGCAGGTAGCTCACTTTAATTTAAATCTGGCAACTCAATAGCAGCCAATAGACATGGATCTTCTGAGAATAAAAATCTTTAAAGGCTGGAACTGGTTTACTGAAGCCTCAGAAAGCTGGGCTCTGGGACAAGGGATGGAAGGATACTTGTGGAACTCAGCACCTGGTAAAAATAAAAGACTGATTTTCTTTTGGATTTTTAATTAGCTTCAGAAGAAGCTTTTGTAATTAGGTTACTATTCATCTCAGAAGAGGGACTTTCCTAGAATTTTAGGAAATTCACAGGTTGAGCTGAGCTGAATATGCCTCTAGTAGACATGTTAAGTAATTAATTTACTTATGGACTTTTCTAAATGCACTAATGTCCTGCTTAGGAATTATTGGTAAAGGAGAAGAGATGGTTGGATTTTTGTTTATTGGTTTAGGTTTTGTTTTTTGTCTGGCAGAGCTGTGTAGTTCAAAAGCCTACAACTTGTTAAGGATCTAGGAGATAATCTTCAGATTTAGAGATTGCATCACCAAGTTTCAACGTTTCAATGGATTTAGAAATCCAGTCAAAGCACAGATGTGCAACCTGACTTTTATACTAAATTTGTCCTTCTCTAAGAGGCTTGGGGAGGGGGAAAGAGGGCTCAGGTTTAGCCACATTTGGGAGATTCTGGAAGTGGACCTGGTTCTTGCAGTCCCTGGTGTGGCTGCTGCCTTTGAGTCACTTTTACAAATCTTGACCCTCTCCTTTAAAAAATCTGATTGTACCACACTCCTGCTATGAGAGATTCAGTCCTACTGAGTTTATTCCAGTCCCTGAGAATCCAGAATCAGAGTTCCTCACTGCACATGTATGCAGGAAGACTTTTGCAGTGTCTAACACACTCCAGTAACCCCATGTGCCAATTAATACAGAAAATGATGTTGTTTGGTGCAAAATTGTTTATACCAAAGAAATTCTTGTCAGTACGTATGACAACTCTAAAGAAGGATGGCAGAGTTAAAAAAAACAAACAAACAAAAAACCCCAAAACAACAACAAAAAAATCTTTCTGTAAGCTAGAAAGAACAATATAATTCAGTTTAATCATGGGATACTCTGCCCAATCTAAGTGTGTTGCCAGCAAACAACAGCTCTACAGCACATGATCTTAGGAGAAATGAATTTATATAGCACATTTATCTAAAATCTTTATGTCTTAGAGCACTTTACTACTTACAAGCATGGCACTACCAGGTTGAAAGGGTTGGTACTGAACAATTACTCAGAATTCTGTATAGCAAATATCTAGGCAGGGAAAAGGGAACTTCTAGACTGGGAAGGGAGGAATGGCTGGGAGTCAGAAGGAAAGGCACTGACTGTAGTTGTAAGGATAACCTGGAGAATAGAAAGCTGCTTGGAAATCATCAGCTAGAAAATGAGAGTGAAGAGGGAATGGTGGAGAAAAAGAACTGGGGGCAAAAGAATAAATGTGTGGAGAGAAGTGATGATATTGGGGAGGAGAACATAGGGAGGGAATGAAAGCTCCTCAGGAAGAAGTGAGAAAGATAACTGCTAGGTTAAGAATTATAGGTTTTTGTATTTTTAGGGTTTTTTGTTGGTTTGGTGTTGGGGTTTTTTTTGTGTTTTTGTTTTTTTAATGGTAGCAAAAATGAGATGTTTCCAGAGCTGCTGAGAACCAGAGGTTGCTCTTGACTGAACATTTCTGAAATGTTCAAGGCATGCTCAGTGCCTCAGGATAAAACTGCTTTTCCAAGGATGTGAAGAGAAACTGCCAGATAAAAATATAAACCTCTCTTGCTCTCTTTACACAACTGCCTTCCCGGGCCAATAATAAAATATTGAAAGGGATAAGCAAGTGAGGATCTACTTTTCATGCTCCAGGAGGGGACATGTAGAAAAATATTTTGTGAATTGTACTTTGTACTTTGAATACAATCTCCTTCTCTGTCCTGAGAAGCTAAAGGGAGGAAGCTTTGCCAAACAGGCAGAACTAAAGGACTAACCATTGGAAGTTTGTTAATCTGTATTTCTTACCTTGAAGTAGAATTGGAATTGCACTATCTAGCCCTCTAAGAAGCTTAAGATATCTCATTTCTTTGTCTTGCTATCTTGAAAAGTGTTGCTAATTTATCTTCCTGAACAAATGATATTCATAGAATGCAGTTAACATTTCCTGACACTAGAAACCATGCTGGGGGAGGTTTCTCTTCTAAAATTCCTAAAATTCATGCAGAACAGGTGCAAAGCTGCTGCTTGCTTGCTGATTAAAATTTAAGCCTTTGCATTCCAAGAAAATTCTCCCTTATGTGGTCTCTCATAAACTTAAACCAAAGTGATTGGCAAATATGATATAAAAGTATAGAGGATGCATGACAAAGCAGAGTTCAAACATTAAAAGTACAATTAGATTAAACAAGGAATATGAAGCATGGAATGAACTCCATTCTTACTGAGCTTTTGGAAAAGGGAAAGCTTAAGTCTTAGACTAAATATGAAAAGAATAAGAGACACAAATTCTGTCTTAAATTAAAATAACAGCTGAAAGTGGCCCCAGCTGTCTGATGGAATATGATAAAACCACACCAAACATCTTGGCCCAGCTCCTGCTTGCATCTGAACCCAGCACGGTGTGGGGAAGGTGGGAAGCAGGAACTCAGTTTTAAAGCTGCCTTTTGTACCTCTCTTCACCAGATAAAATACAGCAGGGTCAGAAGTTCTCCCTCCTTACCACATTTCCCCTGTGAACTGATTTGACAGCTGGGAGAGCTGCTGGGGTGCCTCCTTCCTTTCAGGTCTGCATCCTGCGTCCTCCTCCCATCTTGGAGGAGGAAGGGAGAGGAGATGCTGGAGGGCATCTCTGAGCCTTTTGGGTTTTAACACCATAGAAATAAATATTCAACAGCTGGAATCACCATTGCTTCTAGCTGCTGTGGCTCTGAAGAGTGGCATTTGAAGAGAGGCAATGGAAATAAATATCAGGGCATCTTCTCATATTTTATCCCTCAGATTAATATGTGCAGCATGTAGAATATAGAAAAGGTCTTTTCAGCATTAAAAAAAAAACAACCTTTGGCAATTCTTTTTCTCTGCCTAGATTAATGCCTTGGTCCAATTCATCTTGCAGCCAAATCTTTATGGGGGCATGAGCCATGGGGATAAGAGCAAAGATGTGAGGTGAGAGGAGGAAGATGGTGATAGCTATTGCTGGATACTGGAACTACAGATCTGTCTGGGGAACTACAGCCTCCAGAGCTGAGATTCCAATTATTTAAAATTAATTCAAAAATAGAATAAATCTGCCACCTAAATCTAGCCAGGACAGGCAATAAAAGATAGTAAATATTTTGAATAAGATCAGATGGAGCAGACATTCTAAGTTAACATTATTACTAGAATCTGGAGCAAAAAATGAACAACTGATTTTAGTTAATTTACTTATTTTAGAAAAATGATGTACAGTGGGGAAAAAAATCCCAACTTTATAAACTGAGGAACTTAGAGCAAGCTGCTGCTGATCTAGAACCAGATCTTGGAGTTCAATAGATGTTTATAAACATCAGTTTAGTGTTCAGTAGCTATGAGCAGACAAAACCATGTTATGAATTATTAGGGATGAAATGGGAAGCAGAACAGAGGACTCATCATGTCATTGTATAAATACCTGATACTCTGTGTGAAAAGTGGGATTTATCAATCTGGAAAAAACATTTAATAGAATTGGAAAAGATTCAGAAAAGACTCACCACGCCGACCAAAGACAAGGAATAGCTTCAATAGGGGAACCAACCAATTAAATAAAAGGGTTTTCCTTCATCCTAGTGAAAAAAAACAGCTCTGAGCTGTTATATGAGATTTCATTACCCCACTCTAACTCAGCATTTGTCAGGCCAGGCCTGCATTCAGTTTTAGTTTCTGCTATTTAAAAAAAAAAAAAAAAAAAAGATGTGGAGAGTCTGGATAGGATCCAGAGAATGGCCACAAATATGATTGAAGAATTGTTAGGCTGGTGGAAGGAGAAAGGCTGAGAAAACTTTTGTTCAGCCTGGAGAAAAGAAGGTTTAGGGGAGACCTCATCACCAAGTCCCAGTACCTGGAGGGTGGCTACAAAGTGGATGGAGAATCCCTTTTTACAAGGAATCTTCTTGGGTAACAGATTCCGTCTGGACACGAGGAAAATTGAGAAGAAAAATCCCTTGGAATAATCTGCCCAGGGAAGTGGTGGATTCCCCAACACTGAACACCTCTAAGACGTGGCTGGACAGGGTGCTGGGCCAGCTTATATAGAACCTGTTTTGTCAGGAAAAGTTTGACCTTGAGGTCCTTTCCAACGTGGTTTTTTATGAAGTCTAAAAAAGTACAGAATAAATTTTGTAACCTGCAGAGAATGACTAAGAAAAGATTTGTTCATCTTCCAATAGAGAATTACTGGATGTAACTTGAAGATATCAGGTTAAATGAAGTGGAAGATGATGATTTTGCTTACATGTAATTCAGCTTTGGAATAGATTGTGTTGAAGCAAAACTAGACAGATTAATGGCTGAGAAATCTGTTAAATAAAAATACATAGAGTTCCCCTTATCTCCAAATTGTACCTGGATTTCAAGTTCTACAAGCAGAATATTAGGGATGATATACTTGGTTTATTCCTCCATTATATCTTAATATTTTTAGAAATTCATTCTCTCCTGCACTCCTTTCCTGAACATCCCTATCAGAAGAGACAAAGTGTGTGTGGGTCCTGAACAACTCTGTCAGCAGCAGGAGAATGGGTTTGTCTGACCCAATATAGTAATTTGTATAATCCATATAGAGTGAAAATCCCTGTGATCTTTCTAATGCCTGAAATGTTGAAGTTTCATTAAAGACAAAGCACATGGACTTCAGATATTTTCCCCAGTCCAAAGGCGGAGTCATGACTGTATTTGAAATTAATATTTTAGTTTTTATTCTAGTTACACATTAAATATTTTTGTTGTGCTCTGGATAAACTTATCAGCTCTTTAATTAGCTCATAATTTTCACACATCTAGCTATGTCACTGAAAAATTTTTATATCTTATGTTCTCCCATAACATAGAGCCATCAGTTTAATTATTCTAGTTACTGTAATGCCTGAATTCTTTATACAATTTTTTTTTTTGCTTCTCTGATTTCTTCCTTCTTCCCTAAGCCTTCCTAAGAATTAGGTTCTGCTCCACTTTCCCCAAAATGTTAACTCTTAATTGTTTTCTACAATAAATATTCTCTACCATCTCTTGGAGCAAAGTAGCCCATGATGATGCAGGTAGCAACAGGACCATATAATTAGTTTTTCTTATTTATTTTACAGCAGTTAATTTTGCCTCTGCTTTTTTCTAAACCAGATGTGTCTGAACTGTGGGTAGTACAGGCAGTACCTAATTTGTCCTCTTAAGAGCAGCATCATCTTTGTGGGACAGGATATTGTAATTCCTCACTTCAGGCTATTTTGGGTTTGTTTTTGTTGGTTTTTTGTGCTAAAGACAGTTCAGATTTATCCCATTGTTTAAGTCATAGGATATATGCTCTCAGTAACAGAAAAACTTGAAAATTTAGGAAGAGCTATGAGTTACTGGTGAAACTCCTCTGGTTTACAACCTTAATGTTAGAATTGGCTGTCCCACTTGTAACACCAAGAATTACAGATGTCTCTTGTACTATGGTCACTTTAAAAGATGTAAGAGGCAAAAAAAATGAGGAAAAATCTGGAAAAAAACCAGCTGAAATCCCTTAGTTCTGATGATCTTTGTGTTTTGCAACTTATCTCTGCATAGTGTGAAATTTTGAGTCATTGCTCTTTTTGGAAGCAGAAATCTTGGAGCCTTTTCATGTCTTGCTATGAGTGTACACTGTGTTTTATGTGACTCAGAAACTCCTCTTTGAAAGGATTTTATTCTGCATTTTATCACACTGACACAAAAGACTCTCTGTTTAGGTTTCAAACAAAAATTTAGTGGAAAAATCACTAGATTTCACTATTTTTAAAGTAGGCTGTCATCACCCCAACCAGATGAGCTCTGCAATGTATCTTAAGGATCTACTAAACCATATAATCATTAGATTTTTATATATGAAAAATCTTTGGGAAAGCTGGGTATTTTTGCTTAATCCTGGAACTACAAACAGAGTATCCTGCACTCATAATGCCTTTAAAAAGTAATAAAAATTAATAAAAATAATGAAAAAAGAAAACATTTTGCTCTTTCAGTGCATTTGACATGAATGCTTTGGTCATTGTAAAAAAAAAAAAAAAAATCTTTAATTTCATGAACTCTTTCCTGAAGCCCAGTTTATGTGCCTAATGAACCTAAAAACTAAAAGTAGATTTCATTACATTTTCTTCTGTTTGTTTCTGTTGCTTAGATTCCTTAAGGAGCCTCAATCTTTAGTATTCCATTATTCTTACAGCTAATACATCCATGTCAGACCTTTAGATTTCAGTGATCTTTTCTGAATCCCCATAATGTGTTAAAATCTCTTTCTTCCTTATGAAGGATTGCTTAATACTACTTTATTTCAGATCAAAATTATTTTATTAGCTGAAGGAGCATTTTTTTTCTGTTGACATGACTCCATTGCCCTGGCTCTCATGAAGCCTCTCGTGTCTTACTGAAGGGGAGGAATTATTTGTGCACCAAAAAAGGTTCAGGAAGAAAGGGCTACGTTTTTCATATCAAATTTTTTGGGACAAATAAATATATGCTTATTCTTAACAAGACTGAAACTCAAGCTTCTATTTTAAAAATTACTCATTTGACTCAGGGGCAGTAGAATCACTTTGTGTGATGCAAAAAAATGACAAGGAAAATCCTGAAGGAATATCTGAAACTGTTCTTGTCCTGGTTATAGATACAGTTCTGTATCTATATTTGTCAAAAAAGATGTATATATTTATTCTCTCTTTGCCTTATCCATTAGGGACAATGATAATGCATTTAAAAATAGCAAAATAAGTATTTTTCTGTTAAACTGTGAACGTTGTGAAATTCTACATTGAATTTTAACTATCATTACTACCATTTTTTGGTTTTTTTTTTCTTTTTTGACTTAATTAAAGCTTGACTAGACAGAAGTTTTATTGATATGCTGAAAATGCTGTTATTTACTTGCAAATTAATTAATCTAATAAAATACAAATTCTTGAAACAAATGAGAAATATAATTTGTGCATCTTTTAGCAACAGAGCTCCTAAAAACTGATTATTGGAATATGAATCTTGTTTCTCACTATAATGCTGAGATAAATTTCAGGCAAAAGTTTTTTACTTGTCTGTCCAGAAAGAAATAATCATGTTTTAAATTGCAAATTATAAATGTATATATTAGCAGAAAAATACCTATTTTGTCCTTGCTTGCAGTCAAGCAAGAATCATTCCAGATCTCACAGTATTTACCCAGTAGTCATGATTTTAAATTCAACAGCCTTTGTTAGGAATTGTCCTTGGATTGCAGTTACTTGGTGTGAAGATTTCTGAGTTGCAGCTCAAATCTGTGAAGTGTGGACTCAGCAGACATGAACCTTGTGGATGATGTAAAGATTTTAGAAAGCTCCTTCTTCTCTGCCTTCCATCATGCAGTTATTATTTTTGCTCACATTTGAGTTTTTTCTTGGTTGATAATTTGTTTTTTCCTCCTTCTAAGCAACTGAAAAAAAAATAAGAGGCACCCTTCAGACTATTAACATTTACTGGAGATACTTTACATTCATAAACTTCCTGGAGAAGATGAAAAATATTAGGTCTATTAGCAATATGAAAGGGTCCTTTCCTAGCAAAAAAAGTTAAAAATAAACTCTTGATGTGCACATTCCCCATTCAGGATGAGTGATGGGCTCCACAGGGAGACTCTGTACCTACTGATGGTCAAATGTTTTGGAAGGCAGCCTTTCCACACCAGCTTTTTTTTCCCCTCGTTCTGTAAGGTCTGGAGCACTGCAGGCAATGAAAAATTATATATAATATGGGCACTTTTATTGTAGGCAAGGGATTCTGGGGTAGATACTGATCATATGTGGCAGCTTGAATCCAGCAGGCTTTACTAGCTCTGTCCCAGCAGTAACCCCACAAAGTGTGTAAAACCCCACCCTGGTTGATGTGGAATCTCTTATTTGCATAGAGAGAACTCATGTCTTGCACTTCACTGGAATTTCTTCAGAAATTCCATCTCTGAGGAGAGCAAAGACATCTGAATGACCCTGAGGAGATGCACCTCTTGGTCTTCAGGCTTAGTAGTGCAAGCCTTGTGCTTTTACCTCCTCTTTCTTTTCATGAACCCTCCTTGCCTACCTGCTGGCCAAAGAAAATACTCAACCCACTGCATTTTTTGAGGTCTCTCCTAAGGTTTGCCAGCTGCCAGATCCAATTTTTCCTTCCCCTGTTTCCCTCCTAAAGCCACCAGTTGGTCTTTGCTGGTTTCAAATGGCTCCCATTAAAATGGAACTTGGGGCATGGGAGAAGGAGGTGGTGGAAGTTCCAGGTTTGATGGGGAGCAGCAGTCTTTGTAGAACAGGATTTAATTTAAGGATTTAATTTAATTGCCCAATTTGAAGTCAGACTGAGTGAGGGCAGTAAAAAGCAACATCTCATTTCAGTTACCAGATTTTAGGTAACCTGTCGTAACCTTTAGGTAAAGCTTTCCTAAGTGAAAAGTTTTTCTTATAAATGTCTAATGCCAAATATAAGAAATAAGATGATAATAAAGAGAAACCAGAAATCATAGAGCTGTCATCCTAAGGAAAGGCATAAAGGAAGGTTTTAGTTCATATACATTTATGGAGGGCATGATAAAAATTTTACTCTTTCAAGTGTACTTTTTCATAGATTTCCTTTAGAATTTCTTAAGATTAATAGATACAGAATGAGCAGATTAATCTTGAGAACTTCCAAGAAATTGTACCATAAAGCAAATCTCATGGTCTGCCTGGCAGCATTTCATTGTATCTGGAACACATAACACTTTCTCATGTGATAATATAACTAGAATTTGCATTCTTTCAATTTTATTTTCAGGGCTGTTTTAATGTGAATACTGATACAATATTAAGAAATACCTTGGTTTGTTTTGCTTAAGGATCAGTCCAAAAGTCTAGAAAAAAACATTAATAACAGCAATAGAGGTCTATAAGTTCCTATCATTTGTAATTTGCTTACTATCAAGTAATAATAATTTTTTTAAAGTGCTGTTTAGGAAAAATTGCTTTTTCATTGGGGTTTTTAATGGAACATCTATTAGAACTCATCTTAATGTTAAAGCAAGCCCTAATGAGATACAACCAAGCTCTAATTCCACATAGAATTCCTAAGATTTCCCAAAGTTCCTTCTCTGCCTTGTGGAATACTGTACTTTCAATGTGAAATACAAACATGGATTAAAGTTGTTTTTTTTTTTTTTTTTCCTTGTAACTTATACTTGATCTTGAAGCTTTGCATAGGTTAGAGCCAACATCTGAAATGTTTGCATCTTCTCTGAAATGAAACTTTCCAAGTTCTCTCATCAGGAATGTATGGATGCAGTTATATGATGTTACTTATGAAATGTTTCTCACTTTGGAGTGCCTTCTGCTTCCCAAATTTCAGATTTACTCTATCTGAAGGCTGGAATAAAATCTCTCTGTGAATGATTCAGCTGCAAAATGTTTTGTTTGCAATGCAGAATATGATCCAGTCTCTGGTAGGAAGCTGCTGGCTGGCAGAGCTGCTTTTCCCCCTGCCTTGAACCAAGTGTTATGCAAGCATTGCTATCCCATGACTTGAACAGCTCCTCTTACTTTTACTTTAGATATGGAAAGAGAGTTTTCAGACATCTTGCAAATAAAAAAGGTTTTTTTTGAAAGCTCAGTGTGTTATTTTCAAAATTCCAAAGATCTACATGGAATAAATAGCATTCAAATTTCTGCAAGTGCAACTTAGATGCTTTTATTATTTTCAAACAAAATGTCCTTTCCTCTTGAAAAAAATTAAATATGCAGCATGTCATTTCAGATCCTGCTTTCACCTTTGAATCTGCAAATTATTTTGCTAAGGAAAAGGTTCAAGAAAATGAATGGGATAAGTAGATACAGCGAGAAATAATTCAGAAACAAAAATGTATTTTGAGTCCCAAGATATATCATCCTGGCTCATATAAACATTCTAAATCTTTCAGCCACAGAGGATGAGTATCATCCAGAGGGAAAAAAACTTTTTTAAAACAAAAGAAGCTATACTGAATTAATAAAATCCCTTGTGATCACACTCATTCAGATCGAATGATGAAGTTTTGCATCAAGGAACTGTGGGGATGTGCTAGAAGGGGCAGAATTACTTCTCTCAGGTTATTTGAAAAGTGAGGCTTTTCTTTCATCTTTCATCCCATCTGTTGCACTACACAGGAAATCATAAGGAAGCAAAATATTTTTATTTATTTAACTTGATAATTTGGTAAATAAACTATATGATATCTACTCTGAAACCCTTACTCCAGCTGCCCAGTTTGGCCTGGGGCTTATGGCTGAAGGGAAGAGCAATCATAGTTTTTAAACTCACCCTTCTGTAAACATTTCCTATTCCACTGAGTTATTTTTGGAGTTTTAATGTGCAGTGGTTCTAAAGAAGTGGTGCCAATGAGTAGAGTAAAAAAAGCAGTCTTAAAAAATCACTTAATTTAGTAGAATATTAGATGGCAGAGTGCCTTTCAACTTAGCTATGGATACCTTTTTTTTTTCTTTTTTTCTTTTTTTCTTTTCCCTTCTTTGGCTTATTAAATGTATGCTCTTATGTGCCTGATGGAAACAAATTGTGGCCTCACAGTTCAGAACAAGTCAGAGTTACATTTAAGACCTGGAGTGATGGGCTTCCTAGCCCTAACCTTGTTACAAGGCATTAATGGACTCTATTCAAGCCTGATCCACTGTGCAATGTTTTCATTTTTATTTCCTCTGTGCTTCTAAGTTACAAATTTCTAGGCTTTAAAAATGGGAATAATTTTAAAATCTTAAATAATAAAAAAATAAATACTCCTAAAGTATTATCTGTTTATGTGACTGAGATTTATACAGTAGAAGGTAGGGACAATATTCTGTAGGAAATGGAATTTTGTAGTGTAATAGGAGGTCATGTGGCAATATTAATGGCAGAGATGTTCACAAGACAACAGTGGCACTTTCTTAATAGTAACATGGGAGTCTGGAAAATGATTAAATTGCAAAAAGGTGCAACCCATATTAATGTGTCAGAGTTTTTTGTACTTTTCCAGGTTTTCACACAGCAAAGTGTAGGGCATCTGCTGCAGATGTTAGTTTATGGACTTAATTCCAGGGTATAAAATCACTTAAGTGACTTCTGAGAGCTTGCAAATCCTTTTTGAAGATGGGTTTGGGTCTACTCTTTAGTCAGTTAGTTAGTTAATTAGATAGAATTTATTCCTTTGGTAGATGTTGAATTAATTGTTTGAGCTTTTAGTCCCTTAGCTCAACTCATGGGGGCTCTGTTTGGTTTTACTGAGCCTCACTCCTGAAGCAAACACCCAATGCTGCTCCCAAAATTTTGGCAATCTGGGAGAACCCATCCATAAGAAATAGCTCTTAAATAGCATGGATCAGGGGTGGTCCAGGAATTTCCTGGGAGAGGGACAGTTTCAGGAAGATACTGCTAGAATAGGAGAAGTGCTCTCTGTTTATTGATGTATTCTCCAATTAATTCTACTAAGAACAAATCACCTCCTGGCAGCCATTCCACTGAGTGGGGATATAAAAAAAAATCCTGCATACATAGTAACTCCATATGAAATGGTCTCATAGATCACAGTCTTATTTTAAATACTATTTTGGTGAACCAGCTGCTTATTTTTCAAGCAGAGTTTCCAAATCTAAATTTATAACTAGAGAGGCAGGTATAGCTCCTGGATTGTGATGAGGCAGTAAAAGATCTGTAAAGCAGATAAACTCTTTACATTAATTAACTTTGTCACATTTTTCTGAAAGAATACAGTTTTGCTTCGTAATACTTCATTCAGTTGCACCCTTGTGCTGCTTTCTTGCCAAACCACAGAATTTTTCCAGTTGTTGAAACTGAAGGAAATTTGTGTGCCAAGCTGCTAGAGGGAAACATTGATCTGCATTTTATTTGCTTAATGAGGGAGTGAATCACCTTGATTACCTCGTTAGTAGAGCAGAGTTTCTCCTTGTAAATGGTTCTTAAGAATGGCACCACCTCCAAAAATACAACTTTTTTTTCTTTAAAATATCAAGGCTGCCATTCCTAGTGGTTCCAAAGCCTTCCATGGATTCCTCATATGTGGCTGTTTCCATTTTTAGTGCTTCTTATTAAGATATTTGTGTTAGTGATGGGAAGCTGAAATTTAGCCATGGCAAAGCAGCAAAGTACCCATTTTTTTCCCATTCCAGTAGTCTGGGTGATATATATTTATCCTGCATTCAGTGTAGCCTTATGTCTGTCATTTTAGAAAAGGCCAATCCTAAAACAAAACAAAAGAAAAAAAAAGTGAAACAAAATTAAATAAAAGCAGAAAAAGCATGTTGCTATAAACAGCTATTAATGTTGAATCATAGAGTTCTGCAAATGTTTTCATTTTAGCATGTCAGTTGTTTATTAATTTCTGAATTTTCTGCTCTTTGAGCAAATTATTAACACATGTTTTTCTTAGCTCAAGAAAGCAACATTTCAGTATTTTAAAAGGAAAAAGTGAGGAAGGACTTTTTCAAGGAAAAAGACACTTTTTTCTCCACTTTTTGTGTGCTTGTATTTTTTCCTTGAAAAATGTGAATGCCTCAGCAGTATGAAATAGATGCTAAAATCACACCAAGGATTTATCTTTTCATAAAGCATCTTTCACTGTTTTATGAGAAGGAGCAGTTACAGTTTTGTCCTTTGCTGGTTAGAAATCCATAGTTAATTTGCCTACAAAAATGAAGAGTCCTGAGATCACCTCTGATCCTAAATTTTGCAAATGGCAATTTGACAATTTGAATTTACTGGGGGTTTTTTGTTTGTTTTTTGTTTTTGGTTGGGTTTTTTTTTTGTTTGTTTGTTTGTTTTTTTCAAATTTTACAATTTGAATTTAAAGTTTGTTTGAAGAATTCAGAAAAACTAGCTCTTGGTTTCCGCTCATTCCTCTGTGTAATAGTGTTTCTGAAAGAATAAACTATCCCTTTTTGATTTTTTAATTCATTACTATTTTTGGTGCCTGAATGATGAATACTTTGTGTATGTACACATTCTCATAGAGGTCATCAGAAAATCCAGCACTTACCATCTTACTCTGAAGAATTATTGGGAGGCTATAAATACTGTCACTTGTAATGCAAGACATTTATTCCTTCACACTATTGAGGAAATGGAGATATTTTTTAAAACTTAATTCTTAACAAACATAAGGTTTCTTTCTAAGGGGTAATTGCAAAGAGATCATTCATGGGATTGCAGAAAATGAAAGCAAATTAGTGATCTATTTGTGTTTTTACATGCATTGCACCATTTCCAAATGGGAAGTTAGTTTAGGCAGCAATCTTTTCCTGTCAGTACAGCTGAAAAAATACTTTTATGCAGCTAGATCCCGTATATTATTTGATACCATGCAGAGGTGGACAGGTCAGGGATAATGAAATCTTGCAGAGGTGTTGACAGCACTTTTTGATGTCCCTGCATCCCTATCTGAGCTGCTCCATCACCTTTTCAAATAACCCCTGGTTGGTTGGTGGCTCTGCTAGACAGTGCTTAACCTTGGCTTGGAAATTCAGCATCAATAAAATGCCATTTTTGGCTGACTTCTGGAATCAATTTCAAATGCTGCCAAATTGAGTTTGAAAAGAAAGTATATATTGGCTTAGTTACCAAGAAAGCTCCTGATCATAAACGTTGAAAACCAGCTTCATGTTAATCTTGTTGGTGATGCTGAGCTGCAGCATTCAAAGTGTTTCAAGGACTGATCAGAAAATCTCTTACCACTTCACTGGTGGATTTTTAAAAAGATCTCATGCTATCAAAGTTTTCAGAAGGTGAAGTCTCTGCAGAATGACTTCAGTGTCTCTATCAAAGGAATGGGCCATGGATGCTGAGGATGATTAAGGAATGGGAGCTGATGTTGTCAACCATCTGTGCTTAAACCAAGTGGCAGAACAAGATCAATAATTTGTAACAAATTTGTACAAAACCACTGAATTTCTATTTCTATCTTTGCTGGTTTGTTTTTAATGACTTTCTGTGTAAAAATGATAATAATGTAAAACTGTTGAGTTGCCATGGTCTCTAGAAATGGTTATAGGTCACGAGTTGGAAAGGAAAGGAAAGAGGGAAGGGAAGGAAAAAGGAAAGGAAAAGGAAAGGAATACACAGAATTACCCATTTGGCCTGAATTCCAAACATTTATTAAGGAGATATTTCTCTGGGATTGGTGCTAGGGAATTTTCTAAAACTCCAACAGATGAGCTAGTTTGCAACAAGGTAAGAACATATTTTAAAGGCATGATTTGTGAGGATCCACTGGGTGTCTGCTTCATTCAGAAAGTTTCTTGACACAGCATGTAGTTAAAATTCAGATTGCTTCCTCAGCCTTGTTATAAATTGTCTCTGGGCTATGGTGAGATTCTATGGGCAACTGTGAGTGTTGGAATTTCCCATCAGACCCACATTCAGCATGCCCAGAGCTAAATATTCCAAGTTCCAAAGAAACTTAATCTGTGTTTGACATCAAGAATTTCTGTTGAATGCCCATTTTAGGCTATATTTTGGAGACATGCAAGGCTTATTATTATAGCTGATGTAATATGGTCTTTTTTCTCTACTGAAAAATTCTGAAAAAAATAAGAATATATCTCCAGATCAGATTATTTGAAACTAGGAAATGTTTTCAATTTAAAGAATTAAGACAAGAAAGAATAATAGCTGTCTGTCTCTCTGCATTTTTAAATCAGAGATCTTTTTTTTTTCCACTCTGCTGTGAGTCCTTGTTCTGCTGCTCAGAGTAACCATAAAGGAATTCCTCCAAAGCTGGCTGTCTGTATGGAGTCTTTGGTCAGCCCTTAATCCAACACTGACATTTTCTATTAATAACTTGCAAGAATTAGTACTCTAGAATAATACCTTATGTGTATGTTTTCTCTTCCTTCATAGTATCATAGCAGTAAACCTCAAAGATTATTGTAATAATGCTTATAATGTTTTCAGTAGCACTTTTCTCTGCAAATATAATGCTTTTTTGTTTCTATTTGTTTAACTATTAATTTAGGTTTGAGTCAATATGATTAATTTCTATCCATGCATGTCAAAGTACATCAGTGTAGCACTAATAAACACTTTGCAGCATTTTTTAGTTTTGTTCTTTTAAAGAGAAGGGCAGTGAATTATTCCTTGCAAAGGTGCCTGATGCAGATGAGTTGTGCTCCTAGGTAAGGAAGCTGCTCAAAGCTTGATGCAGAAACAAATTTTGCAAATTTGGTAGTGAAAACAAGTAGATCTGTGATAAAAAGAAGGGAAGGTGGTGGCATGGTGAAAGTGATGACCTCTGGATTTTTGTTTTGAATAGAGAGATGACAATAGTGAAGGCAAGAAAGGAGGAAAGCAATTAGCAGGCCAAGGAAAAAGGATAATGTTGCAATGAGACCTAGTTTTAGGGAAATATTTTAGCTGTTTAAATGAATAGGGAAGACAACATCCTCGAGATCTTAAGCAGAAAGAATTTAGGACTAGCACATAACCTAGTGATGATGATGAAGAAGGAAACTGGAGTTGAAGATGATATCAAATTTGTCTGTCTCAGTGAAAAGCTGCTGTCTAGAATGATGGAGAAGGTTTGAGCAAAAATTTCAGTGACAGAGGAATGAGGATCCTTGTTCTGAGCTTCTTAGACTTGAAATAATGGACCGATTTATGAAGCAGAAAAATAATCAGGGGAAAGGAACCAAGGAAACCAAGAAAGATTTAAACTCTGGGAAAAGCGTTGTCAGCTGTATTGAAGGCAGCTTGATACATGGAAGCAAATAAAGATAACACATAAAGATAACATAATTCTCAGTTATGGCTAAGGGCAGATTATGAGAAGTCTTATCAGGAATAAATCCAATGAAATTCAAGGGCAGAAGGTGCATTACAGAAGATGACAGGAAAAAGACCCTAACCCCAAGCCTTACTGCAAACAACACATTCTTTGTTTTTAAGTAAAAGAGAGATATCTGTAACTGGAGAAACAAGTATGTAAAACAGAAGGCCTTGTAAGGATGCAGGAACTGAGGAATGTTTGCATTGGAAGGAGGAAGAGGCAGATGACAGTGGTATGTTAATAAGAAATGGGGAGAATAAAGGAAATCAGGGAATGAGGGAGACTGAGCTGCTGAGGAGGAGAAGAGAACTGGGGGAAGAAGAGAAGAGAGAAAAGAGAAGAGGAGAGAAAATAGAAGAGGAGAGAAGATAGAAGAAGAGAGAAAAGAGAACAGGAGAGAAGAGAGAAAAGAGAACAGGAGAGAAGAGAGAAAAGAGAAGAAGAGAGAAAAGAGAAAAGGAGAGAAAAGAGAAGAAGAGAGAAAAGAGAAAAGGAGAGAAGAGAGAAAAGAGGAAGAGAGAAAAGAGAAGAGGAGAGAAAAGAGAAGAAGAGAGAAAAGAGAAAAGAGAAAAGAGAAGAGGAGAGAAGAGAAGAGAAGAGAGAAAAGAGAAGAGGAGAGAAGAGAGAAAAGAGAAGAGAAGAGAAGAGAAGAGAAGAGAAGAGAAGAGAAGAGAAGAGAAGAGAAGAGAGAAAAGAGAAGAGGAGAGATTTCTCAGCTGACAAAGAAACAAGCATTGCAGGAGGGGGAAAGAAAAGGAAGAGAAGTTGGAAAACAGCGTAGAGAAATAAAGATGGTTAGGAAAGAAGCAGTGGGGAGAACAGATGTGAAATTTCATGCTAGAAAAATAGCATTATTTAGCCAAGGGTGTAAGCATGCCAAAAATAGAGAAAATTCTCAGAACACTTCCACCTGGTGACAGTTCCTGCTGTTATAGGTGTTCTGCTCAAGTGAAGCAGCACAGTTTAGGCAGGCCTGGGCTGGGGTGGAGCTCCTGGATCAGTATAAATGTCAGATAAAGTTTATCTGTTGTTTAGCCAGGGCTTTGTTGGGTTTTGCTATTGCAGTTCCTGGGAACCCATATTTTATCTTCAGTAGAATTTGTATTTGAGATATTTCTTATAAGGAGAGAACCCTTCATGGAGTATGCAGAGATCATTAGGAATATTCTCAGTTTTATCTATTTTGGTATTATGTATCAGTATGCAAAGTGCTGTGAATGTAGATTTTGGGGGAGCTGATGGAGTAGAATTGTCTTTTTGAAGATTTCTAGAATGCTTTCCTCTCAGTTTTGACTTAGATCAGTTTGAGCCTCTCAAAAAACTTTCTTAGCTACATAGGGAAATATAATATTCCTTATGGATTAAAATATAGAGGAATGATGGCAACTCTTGAATGTGCTGTTCCAAAGTGATCCATCAGTCTTACAGCTTCTTTAAGTTTCAACTTTTTCAAATGAAATAAGAAGCAAGGGGAAGGATTTGCTTTATGGATATGATTCTTTAGTCTGAGTTTATGCCATTAATAAATATTTGGATAGTTCCATGTCAAAATAGTTATACTTTATGTTCTCCTGTATGAAATAGTAGATTCCCAGAAGGCTAATTGTAGGATCCTACTCTACACTTATATATAATACTATTTTACTATTACTAACCTGCTTGCTTATATTTATGCAAAAGACACCTATGGAAGGTGAGGCATGTGCATAACTTCAGACCTTGGCAGTTTCATGTTCTTTGTACTGGCACTTAAAAAGAGAAAAAGGAATAAAAGATCTTTTGTTTCCATTTGCAAACCCCTTTGTTCCTGAGGGTAAATATATATTAAAATTTCTCTTTGTTTCTGGTCTGCCTGTGAATAAAGGAAAAATCTTAGGCAGGCAAAACTGCAGAGAAAAATTTATCTAGATCAAATGGTTGTTCTTTGGAATATATAAGAATATATCTGATAGTGATTTGATTTGAAATTATTCTTTAAAAGCAGTTAGGAAATTAGCACATCAGAATATTAAAATGTAACGTAAAATAATTGCATGCAATTAAACTCACCAGATATAACAAGAAAGAAACATAAGTAGCTCAGAATCTGGAAGGAAAGAAAGAAACAAAGAACAGTTGTTTATTCACTCACCATTTTCTTGCAAATCTTTAAAGTGCAGGAAAGAGTAGAACTAGTATTTATTTTTATAATATAAAAAATTCTTAATACAAGCAAGAGTAATGAAAAAATACTACCAAAAATATGAGGTGGATAAACAAGTGATACACCTTGTATTTGCAAGACAGTGAAATTAGAAATTAAATAAGTTTCATCAGCAACAGTAATAATTAAACAAAAAATGAACTTTAATAGCCACATGGGAGAAAGCTTGTGTTATGGAGCTGTGGATTCTTAATTTATTGTTTAAACCTAAAAAGCAAGGATTTATCTGTATCACTGGGCATATGCATGGAGTAATAGTAGTGTCAAAAATACTTTTACAGGTAGATCCAATTTTCCAGGCTTATAACTTGAAAATATAGATTTAAATCCCAGAGCTCTGGGAAGGGAACTATTTCAAAAAGTATTCTAATTTAAATAGAAATAGTATAATATTCATTTACACCAGAGCCATTTTCTAATATGTTAAAGATTTTGAGGAAAAAAAGGGAAAAGAAGCTTAATTAATCACATGAGGAATTTCACTTCTTTTGAGTACAAAATATACTCACCAGTTTGAAAACTCTGGAGTTGAGGAATTTTCAGCAAATGTTTATAACAGATCCCCAGTGCTGTTTTACTTGGCTGTGGAATCTGTTTTTCAGGCCAAGAGCTGGAGGTTTGGTTGGCCTAAACAGGACAATATCCAATATGTATGGTGAAAAATCCTGATATTTGGAGACAGGGTCTCTCTTTCTAACACCAATCTTTGTTTAAAGGTAGCATTGCAGTTGTGCTTCCTGTAAAAGTTATTTCAAAATATAAGCAAGGGTGCTTTTGTGTTTTGTGTGCTGAAAATACAGGACTGAAACCATAAATCTGGTTCTGATTGACCTCTGCAGAAATAGCTGTCTGTCATTTAAAGCAAAATCATGTCCAGAGGTTATAATGGAATTTATTAAGGAGTAGAAAAGCCTATGGAGTGGTACCTAGAGCCACAGATATGATGTTAAAGAACATAAAAACCACACAAAATAACAATTCTTTCTGCTGTGTATACAGTAGGTTTTTTTTCTTCTTCATCTTAGAACTTCTTCAAGAAAATGTTAAAACCTTAAGTGTCAACACAGTTTATTGTCATTATTTTCTGTATAAGCATCTCACACAGGTACAGTGGGACTGATTTCCCTGTCTCAAGGCATGTCTAGGCATCTGCTAATTCATTTCATAGATGTCTGAGGACAAAATTAAAACCTGACCTGCAACTCCTGGCAGCAAAGAAGAACCCAGACTTTTACAATCTCTGCTATAGCACAGGACATTACCTCCATTAGGGTTTTAGGGATTTTTTGGTCTATACTGCTGGTGTTGACTTTTTTTTTATTATTATTATTTTATCATTGTCTTTCATTACTGGCCGCTCTGTCATCTCCTAGATGGACTGAATGAGATTTCCTCATTTTAGGGTTATATTTTTTGTCTTTAAAGGAAGGAGACACACAACTATGTGTCTGAGTATCCAAACCCTGAATGAGGCAGAAATATCAGGAAAAACTCTGATGTTCTCTCTCCCATCAATCTCATCAGGAACTCAGGGATGTTCACTCTTGGATCCTTATGTAGCTACTGAGAAAAAAAAAAAAACAAACACCAAAAACCAAACACGTTTTTAGTAGAGAAATTGTTGAAAGACTTTGATTGAGACAGACTGTAAAAGAAGGGAATTCTCAGGTTCTGCATGGCTGGTGTAGTGCAGAAGGAGCTCAGGAAGCTCCTGACAACTTGGATGAAAACCTGGTGCTCCTGTCTGTGTTTCCTGTGAAGCATTCAGGGCAGTCTGGAGGCAACACAAAGTAGAGAGCTCTGTTTCCCCTCAAACAGCCCCAAATGTCTGCAGTGCCCTGGGGCTGTGTCCTTGGCTTGGTGTCAGCACCTTCTGCTGCTTGCCAGGGCTTGGCCCCATAACCAATTTTTTTCATAGTTTCCCCTCTATTTTAAGCTCTTTTGCCAACAAGACCACCTATAGGAAGATGTCAGATATTCTGGTCCTGATCCCTCTTGGATCTATCTTTGGTCTTTATCAGAGACTCTAATATTTATCCTTTTCTTTCTGCTTTTTCAAGCTGTTCTCTAGGGCTGTAAATAGAGGGAAGCAAGGCATCATGTTTCCAAGAAAATGACTTCATGTGCCTGGTAGCAATAAGTCTGGATTTTAGGACCTATTCCATTTACCAATTCAATCTGTTAACTTTGGTGACAGACTTGTCTAATGGCCTGGAATGAAGCTTCCACACAGACTTTATAAATCTGCTCCAGATCACAGGAATATTGTATGATCCTGAGGGTTAAAGTAAATTTATTTGGCACGTAATTAATAACAAAAAGGAACCTGCAGATAGGGAGTCAAGTGGGCTGGCACTATAATGTTAAATGTAATCAGATCCCTTTAAATGCTGGAAGAGCCATTTCTTCCCCCTGTAGCACGAGGAATTCTGTGAGCTGTGTGAAGATGCACTTAGTATCAGTCTCTGCTCAGTACTTTGGGGGAAGGGAATTTAATATTTTCTTATCTTGACATGCTTAACTTCTTTGAGCAATTGGCATTTTCTCCCTCTAGAGACTGCATCACAGACAGGGTTATCAGCTTGCTGGGGACCTTTATGTTTGTAGCTTTTTAATGAAAATTACCTTTTTATAACAATTGTGTTCCCTGGAAAAATACATAGATTTAGAGTTTTTAGAGAGAACTCGTGCATGTTATTTTGTTTTCCTGACAGGATTGTTCTTAAGGCATTCACTGAATTCCTCTCTGAAGCAGTACCTGTACACAGCACATCTGTGAAGGTCTTGAAGAAAATGATCATCAGCAAGATGTCAGCTCAGGCCAAAGGCACTCCCAAGAAAATTCTGGAAATGTTTCTAACCTAGTGATGTGTAGACTCACCACCTGAAGATTGATCTATGTTTTTCCTACTAATTGTACCATTGCTAAAGTCCTTGCAGTATCTCTGAGTTTGTCCCACCAATTAGGCTGGGAGTGATGCTGCTTGAAGCCACCCGAGAATGAGTGTGGAGGGATAATCACTTCCCTTAAAAACTATGGAGGAGATTTGGTTTGAAGTCCTTTTTCAAAAGGAGAGGTTGTGTTGGTAACCAAAAAGCTGAGGCACTCCCTAGGGGTTTTATCTCCTCTTCCAGCAGCAGGACAGGGAAGAGGGAAGCAGGATCCTCATGGATGTTCTTAGTCTGAGAGCCTTGGCTGCACATAGATGCTGTCTGAATTTCCATGTAGATTCCCTCACTTTAGAGTTATCAGTGAACCACCTGACTTTATCAGGACAGGCTGAAGTCCTGGCAGCAGTAAGTGGATGGATGTGGTGGATGAAGAGTTCACTGTGATCCAAGGGGATCCTGGGCTGCAGCAAGAGAAGTGTGGGCAGCAGGATGAGGGAAGGGATTCTCCCCCTCTGCTCTGCTCTCCTGAGACCCCACCTGGAGTCCTGCATCCAGCTCTGGATTCCCTGTGCCAAGAAAGAGGTGGAGGTGCTGGAGAGTGTCCAGAGAAGGGCCAGGAGGATGATCAGAGGGCTGGAGCACCTCTGCTAGGAGGAGAGACTGAGAGAGTTGGGGTTATTCAGTCTGGAGAGGAGAAGGCTCCCAGGAGCCCTTATTGTGGCCTTCCAGGGGCTGAAGGGGCTACAGGAAAGCTGGGGAGGGACTTTGGAGGCTGTGGGGTAGGGATAGGACATGGGGGAATGGATTCCAACTGGAGGAGGGGAGATTGAGGTTGGATGTGAGGAAGAAGTTCTTCCCCAGGAGGGTGCTGAGACCCTGGCACAGGTTGCCCAGAGAGGTGGTGGAAGCCCCATCCATCCCTGGAAGTTTTTAAGTCCAGGCTGGATGGGGCTTGGAGCACCCTGGGCTGTGGGAGGTGTCCCTGACCATGCAGGGTTGGACCTGGGTGAGCTTTACGTCCCTTCCAACCCAAACCATTCTATAATTCTAGGCCTTAGATGTGTAGGTGTTGATGAAGACTTCATCCTTTTATTCCCACCAGCCTTAAATTGTGCAGTACCAAGCCAGTCAGTCCTCTGGGACAGTTCAACTCTTTTATTCCTGCTCTGTAGATGAACTAATACCTCTTACCAGCCTCACTAACTCACTGGCAGGTGATGCCAAACTAACAACAGGTTTCATTGCCTGTCACTTCACACACCTACAGCTGCCCAAAGCTGTTCCAAACCCTGGCAATGTGTTGCCTTGCTTCTCTGTTGACTCAAGACTACTTCATGGTCCACTTCCCAGGCTGGGCATGCCCTACATTTCATGCCTTGAAGTTCCTTGTTTTTGTTTCAGTTGTAATATAAATAGAAGACTTCTCCTTACAAGACTTAGAGTTGTTTTAAACCCTGGGTATAAATTTCATGGGTGCATCTCAGCTTCACCCTCCCCTGCTGAGTTACTGCATGCAAATGTTTTTCTATGTGTCTTTGAGGTGTAGGACACTGAATGGGCTTGTTACTTGACATGCCACATTTAAACTTCTCATTTGGCTGTACAAATTGTGCACTTAGGAAAAACACATTTTAAGCAAGCTATTAATCTAATTTCTATTTTTCTTTTGTGAGCTAAGAAATTCCAGGAAGCTAACTCCGGTGAGTCCTCTGTCAGAGTTCTAAGTATTTTGTGAGTGTACAACATATAATAATAATAAATAATAAATAAGGGTGGGGTTTTTTTATTGGTTTTGTTCCAAATTGCAATATGGCATCGCATTTTTTCCTGTAGAATATTTACAGTTTTGAAGAGCTAACAGAAATTGGTAGATACTCGGTGCTCTGGAAATTAAAATATTAATAAAAATGCTAATATTAATAATATTGTGTGTTCACCATGTCACTTGCTGGCTATATAGCATGTTTGCCATGGTGCATATTTAGGGTCTTTCCTATTTTATGGGGTCTTTGTCTTTAAATTGGAGAGATGTGGACTTATTGGTGGATACAATAAGTGGTCACAATCAGAGTTGAGGTCAACATCTTTGTCAGGGACATGGACAGTGGGGAACCAACCTTGGAGCTGCCTGAAGGGGCTCCAGGACAGCTGGGAGGGACTTTTTCCAAGGGCATGGAGTGCTAGGACAAGGAGGAATGGCTTCCAACTGGAAGAGAAGACATTTAGATTAGATATTAGGAAGAAATTCTTTACCATCAGGATTGTGAGACACTGGCCCAGGTTGCCCAGGGAGGTTGGGAAGGAGTATTGGAACTAGGTGATCTTTAAAGTCTCTTCCAATCCAAACCATTCTTTGATCATTGTAGTTAAAAGCACATTTAGGAATCTTGCATACCTGCTAAATGAAGATAGCATTAATCAAAATAGGATTTTTTTTAGATTTTCTGTTGCATTTTTAGCATAGATATTTTGACAGTCACATAAATCGTATTGTATTTTCCTCAGTACTATAGGATAATCAATGAAGTAGAAATAAAACTAAAGTAGAAAAGGAAAATATAATTCAGTATGTTATCATTTTGAAAAGAGAAAACTAGAAAATTCCAATGAATTCATAATTTAGAGAAACAAGCTCATCATTAGTATAACATTTCTACTTCAGAGGGATTATGTATGGTAGGATATTATCTTCCTTTTTTAAATAATGAATTTTTCTAACTCTAGTATCCCAGCAAAAAATTATTTTAGAAATGAAAAATGGCCTACAAAGATATTTTTTTTTTCTCCTGTAACCTAATAAATTTTCTATATAAGTCTTTATCCTAGTGATACTTCTGTAAATGCTTGCATTTGAAGTCCCTGGACTTTGGCTATAGAATGAAGTTCAGATTATTCTTTCTGATTATTGATCTGGTCTCTGTCTTGTGAGAGTGATTTATTCCAATAGCCTGGCAAGTCCCTGAGTTCTGCAAATGCTGAGTCCTGAGATCCCCAGCACTGAGCACACTGAAACCACAACTGAGTAAAATTTGCTGAGAATTTTATTTTTGGGGCAGTTTATAAACTCAGTAGATATTATGCCTTCTCATCATGCCCATTTTCCCCATACATATAATCCCTTTTCAAATTGATTTCAGATACTTTCATTGCAATTTTCTAGTGTAACAGATTTATGGTGTATCTGCTGTCCAAAAGGTATCAGGTAATGAGGAACTGACAGGCAGCAAAGTGGTGTATCATTTGCAGGAACTTAAAATATAGTCTTTATTGGGAAATAAGTTCCTTTATTTCCCAAATGGCAGCAAACAACATTAAATTATGTGTTTATACATAATATTCATATTATAAAATAATTAATTCCATGTGTAGAGCCTACTGGTTCATGGCCAAGTTACAGTGGGGAGTAATCTGTACCTTCTACCTTTGGTGGGTTCATTTCAGATACCAGAAACATTAAATTTCCCAATTTAACAAAGTTAAAGAGTAAAGTGAAAAGCAGAACCAGTTCATGCTTTCCTTCTATTCCTGTTTTTTTTCTGAGGAGGAAGAAGTGAAGGGTATTTCAGATGTCATGACCTGCACTTAGTAATAGTGCAAGGTTACAAGAAAAAAATATATATACACCCTCCTCTCATTGTAGGCAGCAAGAGGAGACTTGAGGAAACATAAATATTTTAGTATCACTAAAATTTAAAGTGTGGATTTAAAAGATTTAAAGATGAATTTGCACAAGATTTCGATCTTATTTGTTTGAATTAAATTTCATCAAAACACAGGATCAAAGATTTTTTTTCATACTCTGTATTATATTATGTAACCAAGAATTTATTTCTAGGTTCAAGAAAACAATACTTTTAAAAATAGCTTAACTTATATGACAAATGTAAATTATCCCTCTTTCTTACTTGTGGTATTTTCAGTGGTTTACCAACTTTTTTACTCTAATTCCTTCACAGCAGCCTTAGGTGGTGGGAAAGTCTTCCTATCCCTGTTTTTAAATTGGATAATCAAAGCACTAAGAATATGTTTTGTTTTTTTTTTCCCTTAATCATGAAGATTTGGTCTTCCTGATGGTGACCAAGACCAGCCTGAGCACTCAGAGCAGTATTAAAAAAGGGGATTTAGATCTATTTCCTAAGCTCAGTTTAGCTCAGGCTTGAAGACTCTCATGAGTTGGTGGCATGGAGGTAGGAAGGTCTTCCTATCCCTGTTTTTAAATTGGATAATCAAAGCACTAAGAATATGTTTTGGGTTTTTTTTCCCTTAATCATGAAGATTTGGTCTTCCTGATGGTGACCAAGACCAGCCTGAGCACTCAGAGCAGTATTAAAAAAGGGGATTTAGATCTATTTCCTAAGCTCAGTTTAGCTCAGGCTTGAAGACACTCATGAGTTGGTGGCATGGGGGTGATTCTGGAGAATGGAACTGCTTTTTCTTGCTGTTCAAAAGAAAGAGCTGTGTGTGGTCCCTGAAAATTCCTCAGCCAGGCCAATAGTTTCCCTCCAGCCATCAGAGGGATGCTCCTGCTTCGTGGCAGAGCAAAACCCATCCGGAATGAAGTGCCCAGGCTGGTAAACTGGTTTGTCCTTTTCACACAGCAGTGGTTGCCAGGAAGGCATCAGGACCTCTGCTTTCCCAGGATGACAGATGTGGGGATAATTCCTGGAAGCAGTGCATCCTGGTGGGAAAGATTCCCATCCTGTTTGGGAATCATTAGTTTTAGCTGTCTGGAGTTTTTAAGCTCAAGGAGCAATTGAACTCTATCAGAAAAGCCTGAGGTGGCCTTTGGTGATTTTATATAAAGAATATTTTGAGAAAAGAAGAAGGAGCTACAGTTTTTCTTTCCACTGGATGGGAGATGCTCTATTTTGGCTTTAAAACTTTGCATCAAAATGCTCCTTGCAATGATTAGCACCAGCCATGGGCATCTCAAAACAGAAGGTTATAAAGAAAATGTTAGAATAGTCACCTGTGGAATGGCAAAAATATAATGAATGCTTTCCTCTCCTCAAAATGGTTTCATGTACTGTAGTGGTCATGGATGGAAAATTCATGCCATGTGGCTGATCCTGCCATAGAGTCTTGTAGCTGTGTTGTAGCTGTGTTGTAACTTCCTACACCATCAATACTCATCAGCCTTTCTTTGCTAGGTGGGCTTGCCAATTTTAAAGGCAGTAAAGCACTTTGATTTAGGGCTCATCCCTGCTTTGGAGTGTGTTGGATTCCAAGTGACAATAGCCCATGATTCTTTTAGTCTGTGGAGACTTTAAAAAGATTCACATTGCTCTTAATGAGGGACCTGGACTCTTTTGTGTATACAGTGTGTTACTAAGTAGTGGGAAGATTTTCTTCCTGCAGTGAAGTCTCATTAAATTTTATGTTTTCTGACTGCCAGCAACTCTACTTCATTATACATGGAAAACACATTTGGCTTCTCCTTTTCTTCAGGGTTTGTCTGAAGAATTACATTCAGTAGTTGCTTCCAGAAGTATTTTGGACAAAGTGAGAACTCCCTGGGCCTTCACTTTCTCTCTTCAGGAAAGTGATAGTATAATACTAGTGCAATGATTTTTTAGTGAAATTACATTTCCACAACTTTGATGAGGAAGGTACAACTCTGGAGTTCCTGTGTAAAGTTATATTTTAATCTCAGGTTGAACTTTGCTGCACATATAATACTATGGAAGCTGCAAATACACATTTTCTCCTTTTCTACTATTTTACGCTACTACAGGAAGAGGCTTTTTTTTTTTTTTAATTTAATAACTGTGCTTTCACTTTAATAGATTTGGGAATGCATCTATTAGTGTACCTAAAGGTCATTGGTAACTATTAAGAGGCTTTAGTAAATTTAAATTATATAAAATTATCTTACTTATTTAGTAGGGGCAGGGCAGCACTGAGGTTGCATAGCATTTCTATTAATTTAATGTCCTTTAAAAATTACATAGGTATTATTTTTAGTATAAATTATGTATTTGAAAAGACTTACTAAATCTCAATAAACTTTTTGGTAGGTGTATGAAAGAAGTTTACTAAGTAATTGCTCTTTATTTTCTTTATTTAAATTGTTAACCCAGAAGCAAACTAAAACTTGACAAAATTATGCTGCCTCCTTGAACTTTGGTAACTGCTAGATGTTTCAGTGATACATCTGCTTTTACACCCCTTTCTTTTTGACAACTATTATCTGAGAGAATGTTGATTTTCTGTGAATAAGAAATCTTTGCATCTTTGAAAAACTTTCAGACTCTTTTAAACTATAATGAAACTCTGACCTGTATTTGTAGGTAAGCCTGAAGAAATACATCCAGTTCACTTACTTTCAGTTGGGTCTGAAATTCCAATGCACAGATGACTTCACTATATTACTTTGTGCCTGTGTGAGCAGTAAACACCTACTTTAAAAAAAAAAAAAAAAAAAAAAAAAAAAAAAGAAAAAAAATGGAGAAAAAAGGAAAAAATTATACTCTGTCTTGTAACTTTTGTAAGACTCAGACTTCATAGCAGTAGGAGAAATTCTGTGAATACAAAATGGGGATAGAAAGAACACTGCCCAAGGTGAACCATAATGAAAATGTCCATTTACTCTTATATTTTGTTTTGGAAATATTTAATGCAAGAAGTCATAGAAGTACTTTCACCTAGAAAGTTTACCTTTAAAAAGGTTTGTTCCAGAAAGTTTATATTTTGATAGTTGCCTCTTGTGATGGATTACATCCTGATGAAGTGACTGTTTCAAATACAGAAGTTGTATAAGAATGTCAGGGGGGTGAGAAGAAATAAGGGAAAAATATTCTGCGTAAACATGTTCAGGCACTTGAGCGTGGAATAACAAAAAAAAAATGTGAGCCCCTTAAATTCTGATGGAGGGCTCAGTTTTAGGAAGAAAAATCCTTCCCTCTGGTGTATTAGGGATAATCAAGGGTAGAAAACATCTGCTCTGAAGGGGGCTGCCTGACTGTACTTGTGTGGCTAAGTTTGCATGAAAGAATTTTGGGGTTTAGTGTATTTTGCAGTGAGCTAATGTCCAGATTTTGAAGTGGAATTTGAAATTATACACCTGAGTAGAATGCTAATAAAAACCTCCTTTTCATGCTCCCCTCAGTTTTTCTCATTACTGAGTGAAGAGAGAGGCTTGGGATGACAGTGATGTCATGCAAATGTTAGCAGCCTCAGAGATTACAGCAGCCTTCTGAAGAATGCAGCAGATTACATTTCAGTTCTCTCAAACCCATCATTAAAGAAAATGATCTGGAAACCATTCCTGAGACTTTGTCCAGCCATATAGTTCTAAGTGTATTTTTGCAGATTTTCAAAAAATTGCTATTGTAAGGTTATAGGAAAAGTGTTTTCTACATTTAAAAATAGTTTATTAGACATTCTCCTACCACTAATTATATGTTTTCATCCTTTTCAATGTAACTGAGTTTTTCTGTAATGTACCCAAGAGTCTGACTAACCTTGGCATCCTTCTTCCTCGTGTAGTAGTTTGAGTTTAATTATGTTCTCTCCTTCATTGCACTCTGTTTTTCGTTATATGGGTTCTTTTAGATCCCTGCTTTAGTTTAAGGAGGGTCCCCTCCATCAGGTTGCTCAGGACCATCTCCAGACAACTTTTAAGTACCACAGAGGATGGAGCCTCCACTGCCAGCATTAGGGCTGGTGTCACTAATCTTATTACATTATTCCAGTAATAAATTCACATTACTGTAAATTGAAATTTAAAATGGAAGAGATAGGTGTGGATAGGAGGCTGCAAAGCTTTGCAACCAGCCTAGCAGCTGTGTGATTTGTACAAAGCTGTGTCTGCTGCACTGAACTCAAGCCAGGGAACTAGAGGGAGAGGAGAGCTGAATGGAGCTGTGACATGTTGTCCAATTTGGAATATGTGGAATTCGTAGTAGAATTCTCAGTCCAGCCCTGAGACTTTTAAAAAGGATTCCCTAGAAATAGCAATTGTGGAAAAATATTAAAAACTCTTTCCCAGTTTCCTGCCCAATAATCAGATGAATGGGGACCTGGAACAGACTTCACATTGGAGGTGTACAGACAGAAACCCTGTTAGTTGCAGGCTTGATCTTTCTAATACATAAAACAGATCAGTATTTCTCAATCTAGAATATCCTTTTTATTCCATGTCTTACACCCTCTTTGTGAGCTTTATTTGGTTTATCTGGCACCAAGTGAGAGAGAAGCAACTGCTGTGCTCATCACTGCAGCCACAGTGGAGCTGGAAGTTCTCTTCCTAGCATCACTTTCTCTTATATGATATCTGTTCCTTGATAGTATCACAAAACATGATAGTCCTTGTCTAGAAGAGCTTGCTGTTTGAATTAGATGTCCATGAAATGAATTTTGAATAAAATATTTAGAACAAAAAAAAAAAAAAAAAAAAAAAAAAAAAAGAAACCCTGACTGGTCCCAAGATTCAGCCCATAAACAAATATTTTCAGGAAAATATTCCAGGCCATGAATCCTGGCTGAAGTGAGGGTCCCACTGCCTAGTTCATAGTAAGGCACTGAACCCTTGGAAAAGACAGAAGGGAAGGCACATCCTCAGTGTCATCAGTTCTCTGGCAAGCAGCTCCCTCCTCAGTGTGCTGCCCTTAGGGATTCCATCCTGATGCAGACCTTTTCTTGTGCCATTTTATACAGACCTGAGGTGACCACCTAGAGAATAAATTTCATGGAGAAATTTTGTGCTAGGTTTATTTGCAACTGAGATGTAACTGACTGTGGTAGTCAAAAAAAAAAATTGGAAATTTGGAGTTCCAAGATGGAAACCAGTATGTGAGTCTGTTCCCAAGATTGTTCCTACAACTGAAAAATATTTTTGTGGAGTTCTGAATTCCACACCTCAATCTCCTCAAGATTTTTAAGCAAAGATGATGCTTTGTGAGCTTCTTTTTGGGACCAGAAAACAGATGTAGGAGTTGATATGAATCCCTAAAGCAGACCTGGTGATCTTTGGTGGTGGTATTAACCACAAGCCCCTAGAGATTAATTCCAGCTTTTTGTAGTGACTGGTGACTTTCCTTTCAATTCCAGTGGGAGAAAGGCTTCAGCCAAGGAACATGCTTCAGCTTTTTATCAGAAAGCAAAGAACTGACTGAGGGCATAAATTCAGAGGAAATCTGGATGCTCACAGGCTGTTTACACACTATAAGCAAACAGCCTGGCTTCAGGTTGTGTTGTTCTACCAGTGGAAAGATTTAATTTTTCTACTGCTTTCATATACATGAGCCAGCCAGATGAGATTTTTTTTAAATTCCATAACACCCTGAGGCAAACCAGCTGTATTTAATACTGTGTTGTGTGCTCTTATATGTTAATTTATGTTTATTTATGAAGACATGAGACTGGTAACATGGCAATCTTGTTTTAATGCAGCTTTCCAAACCTTCATGGATTCAGTAAGAAAGGCTCCAAGGTGTTCTTTATTTTGAAGATAGAGATTTTGTAACCTAGAAGGCATATATATCCCTCTCCTTGCTTTATATGGCTGATATATATTGGGTTTTTTTACACTTAAGAGCTTTTATCAGTTCATTTGTGTCCTTGCAGAGAGACAAATGTGTTTTTGTTTTATTTCTTTTTTTTTTTTTTTTTTTTTCAGGTCAGCCTGTGTATTGTGACTACCATATTTTCTCTTGTTTCTTATTACAAAATGGTTCTGAACTTTGGCTTTTAGTACCAGTCCTTCTACCACCACCACTTCTTGGCTCTCTTTTATCTTCCTTTTTTTTCCACTTAGTTCATCCTGTAATCTTACACCTATTACCTCAGTATTGCTGTTAGGGATTTTTAATTTTTACACCATAAGACCAGCCATTTTTACCATCCACCCCCCACCTATTTCTTGCAAAGAATAATTTGAATAATGTAAACTAAAAATAGTAAACCCTTAAAAATTATATTCCCATCTGGTCTGGTGAAATACACTGGATTTTTGGCAAGATGCTATTTTTTCTATGCCTCCAGTGGGGTTTGTGAAGATTTTTATCTCTATTTGCATATCATGCATATTTGTGTGTTTATACTAATTAACAGAAAGCAAATTCATATTATGTGCTTGCAATTTGAAACTAGCTGGAATTTTTTTCTTATTTTAGAAATTCAGCATGTCTGGAAGCTTACATCAGACACACATAAGCTTGTTGTACAAAATATTAAAAAGTATATTTTCTATATTAATTTCTACACAAAGCCAACTCTTTAACCCTTTGTGTCTGTGGCTTAAAAAGCTTTTTTTTTTTTTTTTTTTTTTTTAATATATCACTATGGAAACATATTTGCCACCCCTAAAAGCTAATCCTAATATGAAGTACTGTGTTATAAAAGGAAATTCAGTAGGCAATGCCTTGAAATTTTTTCTGTTACTTAACTGACAGGCTTCCAACCTCCCATGTCACTGTTTTAGCTTTATTGCAGTAAATTTTTATGTCTTCTGCAGCCCAACAAGTAGAGGAGGACTCTGTTCAAGAGCTTGTTCTGGCATCAGATGTCACAGATGCCTTGTAAGCCTTGAAGCTTCTGTGAAAAGCTCTAAAATGCAAAAAGCCCTCCATTTTCATAAAGGTCTTTTATTCTCTATTAATTTGTCCATAAATAAGAAAAATAGTCCAAGCTCTCATACGCCCTCTGATATTTCATAATGTTCTGGTGTTCCTCCCATAGGAAAATTTTACATTGGCTTCAAATTATTCACAGAACTGATGCCAAAATGTGAATATATAATAGTAAGAATTATTTTCTTTTAATTTGTAGTTGTATATTGACTGCTGTAGGGATTTCAAAAATAATTTAAACACAATTTTGGAGCAGCATGTTTGGGAGCTGAGGGTTTGAATAAAGTTACATGATTGCACTTTTTGGAAATGTAATATTGGCATAAGTTAAATAATATTTTTTTTTCTTTAAAATGTTATTTAATTTTCAATGGAAAACTCAGCTGTTTTAAATATAGCTGCATATATTCCTTATTCATCAATTCTGAGAGCTCCTAAGGCTAATAATTCTGGAATTTCCAGGTTATATTTTAGTAGCTCTTTTGATCAATATTGATCCAGATTGCAATTAGCAAGTCTTTGGAAAGCTGCAATAGTCTTGGAGAGCTGTAAAAAATACAGCTGGAGGAATTAGATTGGACAGTTCTGGGTAGTTTGTGATTTTAGATCATGTGAGAGTAAGAAAGAAGAAAATATGAGCACAGAAGTCACTGTTGTAGGAGGTAACAGTTGTGAAAGCTTAAAAGAATTCATCCTTGGAGATGTTGAAGGAGGGAATGCAAAGCCAAGAAGATAATTTATTGACCACAGAGCCACTTTATCCAAAGAAAGAAAACAAATGTGTCAACAAGTCAAAAAAGGAACAGATCAAGAATAATGAGGATGAGAAAATTTAACCAGAGGATGAAATCCGTTTTTGGTTTCAGCTCTTGAGATTTTTGTCCCTAATTCCTAATAATAATTCCTAATAATTCTAATTCCTAATATGCAAGGAGTAAACACCTTGACTAAAAGTTGCCATTTGTAGATCATAACTTTCTGAGCTACAGCAGGTTTTCAAGTGCTTGTTTGTGGCAGCAATTACAGAAAATAGCATTTGCTCCAATTTTATCATAAAGCTTTTTTGCAAATGGTAGAAAAAGGTTCAAGTTCTTGGAGGTTCTTTACTCATGTTTTCAAGGCTTTGCCTCTTCTTAAAGGTTTGCAGCCTTTCTCAACACCCTGTGTTAGAAAGGAAATTCTTATCCTACATTTAACACCAATAAAAATCAGAGAGCTGCATTTGTTGGTATGTCTGATTTAAATCATAGTATTTTCCATCTTCAGTTATTCCAGCTCTTTCTTATTTCTTCCACACTCCCTTCTTGAGTCATACATGGTGAAGACTGTTTGACTTTCTGTGTGGTTTCAACATATGCTTTGGTTTTACAGACAGTCAATGTGTTTGCAGATGTTGACACAAATTTGAAAATAGATGGAAAACAAAAATCTAAGTAAAATGGAATTTTCAGATTAGCTTGGTCGGGAAGGGTTTAAGTTGTTCCTTTTTTTTTGTTTTTTTGAAATGAATCCTGGACCTCTTAACGTAGAAGTAGTTTAAATGTCTTCTTAATGATCTTCATTCAGCCTGTTGCCCTAAAGCAAACTTCTCCCACTGGAAAGATCTTTACTGAAGCCATATGTTCTTTTCTTTTGAACTGCAGCTCACCACAGCCACCTTGGATGGCAAACTCCAGTTGTTTCTACCCTGACATTTGCCAACCTGTGGAGCTTTGGCCCTGGTGCTCTGAGACTAATGATTTGCTGAGAGAAAGGAGACTGGTAACTGGCCATAGGCTTAGTATTCCCTTAGTATTCCCTTTTCAACTCCTGTTTTCTTCTAGCTTTATTTCCTGCATGTTCCTTGAGCTGTTCTCAAAGTTTTTCCATTGTACAATCTGTTACCTTTATTGGAAAAATAAGGGCAAAAGATCAAGAAAAACAAGAGACTTCTCCTTCTGACTTCACTCTGGCCAATCACCACAGAAGTGGCTTTCAGGGGGCTTCTTAGCTGCTTGGACCACTCTACTCTAGATTGAAAATGGTGTTAAAATAATAGCTGTTCCATTTTTTCAAGCCAGATCTGCCTGTGACCAAATATTTACATTGATCTGAAAGAGAGAATTGTGTCATTCTGAAATGGCATGAGAGTCCTTCTGTTACACTCCTTTAGGGTTACTGGAGTCAGCATGGATGGTGTTTGAAGGCAGAATTTCATTGCTTTACCCTTTATTCTGCAATTTTCTTAGAGAATATGTGAGAAAGATCTCATCTCATTGCTACAGTCTGATATCAAAACAACTTTAAATGTAAAGAAACCATTTCTGTTGTTTAATAACTTTAAGTATTTTCAGAAATATTTAAGTAATATAAAAATAAAGTGATGGGGAAAAATTAACTTCTCTTATTCTTCCTACTTTACTGGTCTCGATGTTAAAAAAGATTTGTTAAGCAACTGTTTTATTTTTTTTAAAGCGAGGCTTTCTAAGTGTTCATTGACTCTAGGTAGCAGTAGAGAGTATCTGGTGGAAGGAAAGAGATTTTTTTTCTTTTCTTGCAAAATTGTGCTGCCATTTCAGTTACATTTGCCAGAACCGAATCACTAAACCATATTAATCAGATTACTTAAAATTTAAAAAAAAATGGTACAAATTGTATCTCATCACCACTTTGACATCAATTGGTATGGGCAGATCACTTTCAGTACTGTAAAGAATGAGATATTTAACAGGCATCCCCAGTTTATACAGTTAATGTTTGGTATAGGAGAATCAAGGTACTTTATAAGTTCCAAATCAGATGATCCCAGGTCTCACCTCTGCTGTGACTGCACACTGGTACCCTACCCTCATGAATTCTCAGCAAGATTGGATTTTTTTTATCTCCACTGACCTGCATGCTCTGGACTCTGCACCAAGAGTGACTATTCAAATAATAATAAAAAAACAACTTCCCATAGCTGTATTTGCAAGGAAAGTGTTCCTAAGGCTTGGCTTGCATCTTGCTCAGTAGTGACCAAATCTTTGGAGTCTTTGAAACATCTACTGAGGAGATGTGAACTGTAATTAATATTATTATGCTTTGTTTTTTTGAAGTGCCCCATTTTAAATAACGTTTTTAAGGCTCAAGGCAGAGGACACACTCAGAAAAACTCTGAATCTTTGCTGCAAGCATGGAGGTTATCACAGTCCCCAAGGACTGAAGTAAAAGGGAAAGGTTTTAATTTTTTTTCTCTCTCCTACTTACCAGGACTGTTGTCAGTCCTCAGCCAGCCACTGTGTGTCCCCAAAACCCCTCTTCATCTTCTGGGAGTTTGGTCTCTGGAGGAGAAGCTTTTTTTTTTCCAAATCCAGTGAATTACCTCTCTTTTCCTTAAAGTAAGACTCAACTGTCTGGTACTTTCTGGTTGCTTTCATCAAGGATTTGGCTGGACAGAAAAGCCTTTTGGGGAATTTTGGCCATGAGCAGAGTTACATCAAACCATGCTGAGCAGAGACTTTCATCTGGTCAGGACTTGGAGATGTGCAGCTCCTCTGTAGCCCAAAAATTTATTAATTCCTTTGCCCTCGGGGGTTGAGAGAGAATCTTCCCTTCCATAGAGGCACCTGAACTGCTCAAATGGAAATTCACTACAATTTTTTTTTTCTATGTTCAATTAAAATTAAAAAAAAAAAAAAAAAAAAAAAAGATATTTTTCCCCCTGGGTTCCTCAGAAAGTCTTGAATACTTGTGGTTTTGTGAATGGAAAACTTTAGTTGTGCCACTTTAAGTCTGGGAAAGTGAATATTTCTTGAAAGCAGGTTTTCTCATGGTAACTAGGAGGAAAAAAGGATTCATGGATGGTGCTGCCATCTTCTATTTAAAATTTTCATAAGCAGTAGGTTTTCCTTCTGAGATCTGTCTGGTAGGACATGGGAGGTTGTGCTTAATTAGTGAAGAATTACATTTATAAAAGATTATGCTTCAACATTAAGCTGTGTTTACATGAGCACTATACATTGAGTGTTAAACAGAGAAATCTAACTGTATATTTTCAGGTTTTGGCATAAGGACAAGGCTATTTGAAATGAGAGAGTGCCAAAAGCAGATAGGAAAAGTGGGCAGATAGTGTGTCTCAGCTATAAAAAATTGAGACAACTCTAAGTGTAAATATTGAACAGGTCATTGTGAGGAATTTTGAATATGCTTTCAGACAGCTTTTGGAAAAATAAAGTGTATATATCCCAAATACCTTATGAAAATTAGAAGTTTGGCTTTGAAGGAGTATGTGGCAACATGGGAGGAAAAGAGTTGTCAGAATAAACTCATTTCATTTCTTATTTGTCATGCCATTCTATAGCATCTGTCCTCAGATGTCCTTATGCTGGGGAGAGGAGTGGTCTCTTTGTGATGTTCTGTGTGCTCTGGTGTCACTTTTCCAGCTGAACAACTTCTGAACAACTTCTACCATGCTGCATAATTCCTAAAATGGGTTTACACAGCAGTTTGGTCTGGTGCTGCAAAGGTCAGAAAGCAGAGGGGGGGCAGCCAGCATTGTTCTGATGTGAATCCTGTTAAAAAACTGCTTGGGATTAAGTGGTTTGGAAAATATCAGGTACTACTCTTTTTTTTTTTTTTTTTAATTTTTTTTTTTTTTTTTTTTTTTTATTTGGGGGGGGTGGTAAAATGAGAGGAGAGATGGAAAAGTTTGGATTCCACTGTCAGGAGGAGGGGAAGAACAAGGCTGTGAATAAACCCTGCTTTCCCATGGCCTTTTCCATTTCCTTAATTCACCATGAAAGAAGTTCTTTTTGGATGTATTCTTCAAGACTATATTGCTTTTCATTATAAATGATGATTGCATTTTAAATACACATTTAAATACTCCTGGGATAGCTGGAGGCAGTCAGTGGCATTTATTCTTTTCTTCCTTCCAATAGTCCTTTTTTCAACCACATGCAATCATCTTTTCAAAATGGGGTTGTGAAATGTATTTTCACTTTTAAACAGCAAACAGATTTGTTTGTCTTAGGATATATTGGTGCAGGGGAAAAAATGAATAAAAAATTGTATGAAAAAAATTCGAAAAGATGCTGGGGTGTACCTGATAATTCAAAGTGAAGTGATTCTGCTCTTCAGAAAAACAAGAATAATTCTGTTTACTTTGTGCACATGGTGCTGCAGACAGTGACTTTTATCTCAGGCATTTTAATAACTTCCAAGGAATAAGAATAAATTCTTTTCCTAACACATTTTTTGAGGGTTGAACAGTGTGAGCTCTGAAACCTGAGTACACCTGAGGAGGCTTATGGAACTCATTGATAGCAAGCAAATTCTTTGTTAACATTTATGTTAAATATTTATGTGTTTGATGTGAATTTGGTATCTATACCTGAAAAAAAATTCTTAATCCAAAAGGATTTTGTTGAAACTCTTTCTTGCACATATTCTCAAGAAAGCCAAATGAACAAAATCAAGAAAGATACTGTACTAATCACAGAGTAAATGATGTGGTGTGAATCAGCAGAATTATAGCCCTGATGAACTTGTTTTAGCAAAGAGTGATAAATAGTCCACTTTCAAATTAATTTTATTTTGTGGCCAAAGTCAAATTAACCACAATGAAACATTTGTACTGTCGTAATTAATGTACACAAATGAGCTTGTGCCTTCCCTCCCACTCAGACAAGAGGGTTTGTGATTTATTTGGTTTAGTTTTGCTTGGTTTGTTAGTGGGCAAAAATCTGTTTGGAGCAAAAAAATACTTTAAGATCATGTGGGAATCAAGCTGATCCTGTAAACCAAGCACAGAAGAAAGGGAAACCCTTGAGAAGTCACCTCCAAAGGCCAGCCCACTCCTTCAGACCAGCTACTTCTAAATCATTCTTGACAGATGTTTGTCCAAACTCTTCCTCAAGACCTCTGTGACAGAGATTCCACAACCTCCTCAGGTGGGAAATCCCCTGGCTGCAATTTCAACCCATTACTCTCTGTCTTTCTCCATTAGGCACAGGACATAATTCATTACCTCCTCTTTGAAACAACCTTCTACATCCTTGGCAATGGTTATCATGTCTCCCCTCAGACTTCTCTTTTCTAGTCTAAACAGAGCCAGGTCTTTCAATCTGTCTTCACGGGTCATGTTTTGGAGACCTTAGTTAATTTGGGTTGTTTTCTGTACTTTTCACCACTCCTGTGTTCCTCTTCCCTGCAGTGTAGAGATCCCAGAAGGTTCCAGCACTCCATGCTGAGCCGTGCTGGGTAGGTTGAAGTCATGGCTTGGTGCACCTTAAATCTGGCCCTTGGAATTTGACATTTCACTGTGCTTTTGAGTTTGTCTACAGTTATGTGGCATTCTGACTCGTGTTCACCCCTTAAATTTACTTGCTCTGTCCATAATTTCAACTCATTTTTCCAACTGGCCCACACATCACTGAATTCTAACCTTCTGCTCCCAAGTACCTCCAGCCCCTCCTAATTTATTATTGTCTGTAAATCGATTAATTCATGATTCTGGAGGCTGGAGGAAATCAATTTCCTGCTGACTTGGCTCATAGGTCATATATTCACCATTGAGGAAGGTGTTCTTTTTATTTCACTGTCTCTAGATGGGGACATAGGGAGAAGATATTTAAATAATTAACTGAAATTCCCTTATTCTTGCAATCCAGTGAAGCCTGAGCACTTCAGCTCTTCCTCATGCTGCTGAGGTCAACAAGGAGTGTCATCATGACTTTACAATGTCACAGTGAACATTTCTTCTTCCTCCCCTCACCAGGACTTTGTGTGGCTGCTGTAGAAAACCAATCAATTGTGCAAATATTCACATAGATGCATTTTAGTTTCATCTGAAGGCATGGGCTTTGAAACAATTTAAGGGTCATTTAGCAACTTGTAAGGTTCATCTAGATATGGTGTGGGGGGATATGGTTCAGGGGAGAACTTCATAGAGTAGGGATGATGGTTGGACTCCATGATCCCAAGGAGCTTTTCCAACCTGAAAGATTCTACTAGGATTCTAATTTGTTAGCCTGACTCTCCTGTCCAAGGAGGTTCCTACCATGAGAGAGGTCATTGGCCCTTTGATCAGGCAGCTTGGCCACAATGATTTCATATTTGATTTATACCTGATCCCTGCATTCCTTTTCAATGAGCCCCATGCTCACTGAGAGAATGAAGAGGAGTTAAGTCCCTGATTTAATTTCCCTCCATGGGCCTTGTATTTAAGTTAATTAACAGTTCTGCTGTGTTGATTGGGACTCAGGGAACTCGCATCTTTTGGAGAGGGGCAGGAGAAAAAAGAGTTACTACTTTATTCCTCAAGATAGCATGTTCTGATGTTTTTTAATGCAGCTTTCATGTAAAAACTGGAGGATTGGCCATTCTAGGAGAGCTAGAGGAGGCTCCCAGCTACTGTGTCAAATACAGAGAATTTGGATATTATTGCATAATATCTCTCGGAGTGGTTGGATTAACAGAAGAAAAGAATTATCCAATTTGAAGGGCAGAGGAAAAATGCAGACTATCTGAAGTAAGCATTTCCCCCATTGTTTCAGGCTCTTCATGTGGCAATTAACAGCAATAAAAGCAAAGGGTAAAAGTTAACCTGATTTTGCTGCGCCTTGTTTTAATTTTAAAACAAGACAGGATTTCAAAGTTCCGAGCCTTCTTGGTCTTACCGTCCTCTTAATCCAAAATTTTTTTAGTCTCTAGATGAAAGAAGACTTCTAATCATCTTAGCATCACCCAGCATCCTTCTGCCTGGGGCCTGGGATGTGGGCAGTTGGGTTGGTTCTGCTCCTGCAGGGAGTAAACTCTTTCACTGCCAAATCATCACGACCCATTCCATTATTTTTAAGTCACAGTGAGACAGTAAAGAAGAAAAGACAGCTAGAGGTTAAGTACAGGCCCAGTTTCAGAGTTTTACTGGAATACTGCTTGCCTACTTTACATTTATTTGTGGAGTCTCGTGGCCAACTCGTTCCAGACCCAACTTGCGACGTGAGCTGTGAAAATAACAGCACAGCCTCCACGGAGCTTCTGCTTCCATCCTCTGACCCAAAGATCTGCCAGAACACCTGGATTAAGCCCTTTTCTTCCTTTCCCAGCTGCTCAGCTTGCCCTTTAAGCTCTGGTTTTGGAAGTGAGAAACCTCCCTGTCTGGTTTCAGCCTCCCACAACCCCCAGAGGTCTCTGGGTTTCCCAACCTGCAGACAGGATCCACAGGCAGGATCCCAACCCTAAACCTTCTCCTGTCCCCAAGCACCTCTCTGCACCCTGATGAGCTGATCCCAAAGCTGTGCCTCCAGGGAGGATCCAAATTTCAGGATCCTTGTATACACAAGCCCAGAAAGAAGGAGGTTGGAAGCTGAAAGTGTTCCTGGCCCAACTCCAGGCACTTGGCTAGGGTTACACCAAGGGTGTGCTTGGCCTAATGACTGTAAAACACATTCTCCATAATTAGAGATAAAAAGACATCCCAAGGAAAGGAAGTAGAGGCTGAAAAAAAAATAAAATAGAAGCTGAAAAAAAAAAAAAAGAATTAAATACCTTCCACCATGGGTGATCCCAGGCTATGAAAAATACAGTTGGAAGGAGGTTTTTTTCCCTGTTGAAGGGTTTTTTTTTCTTGTTGAAACCACTGTGTTCAGTGGGCTGACAGGGTGGGAGGTTTCCTTTTACCCAGGCTTCCATTTCTGCTCCCACCCCTGAAGTCATAACAGAGAATAATATTCAAGTGAAGCACGATGTAGAGTCATGGGATCCAGTAAATGCAAATCACCTTCTCTGTCCTAACACAGCAGTGCTTTTTGGTTGTTCTTCTCTCATCTAAAGGCTTTTTAATCCACTGCAGGTATTTTTTTTTGGTTTTTTTTTTTAATTCCATGATAGCAAGCTATACTGAAATTGCTTAAGAAAACAAAGTTGAGTAATAAGATAGTTGTAAAAATACCATTTCAGGTTTCATACAAGAGACATTCCAATGTGCTGTCATTATCCTTTTCCAGAAATGTTTTATGCTTTTGCACTTTGCAGACTGCCAGTCAGTGCCTTTATACAAATAATCTTTTTTTATTATCTCCCTTTTGAGCACCTTCTGAAGTGCTCTGCATGCCAAGAGCACTTGGAATAATCTACTATCCAATGATTAAAGTAAAGATTGTAAGGATGATGTAAAAACAAATGTAGTTTGGGTGGAGGAGGCTGGAGATTTGAGGCATTTTTCTTCAAAGTGTGGACATTCAGTGAGGGTAATGAAGTTGCATAGCCTTTATGTATATATCATAATATACACATACCATCAGCATCCTACAGTCTTTTGGCAGATGGGCTGGAAAAACATTTTAAAGTTAGGAAATGACAACTGGAACTAACACCCAGCACCATCCCTGTGAATTTCATATTTAATGTGTGTCGTTAATACATGACTTAAGAAGACACCTGTGAAAAATGCAATTAGGAAGGGAAATAACTTTATCCCAGAGGAAAACTGTAAGAAGGGTGAGGTTTTTTTCTTGGAATGCTTTTTTTCCAAATTCTTTTGCAGCAGGTTGCCAAAATATGTGAAAGATACAAGAGCTTCAAGTCTCAACTTTCTCTAAGATCCACTAGGAATGTAGAGTCCCTCTATTTTCTCTAAATGGAGCAGAGGAAACAATATCTAGAAAATGAAGCTTGATAAATGACTAATTATAGGTGTTTATTTTGGTCTACCTGATATTACCAAGGCCCTGTATGATAGCAAAAGCCAAAGCTTTGCTAAAGAGACTGATTCCAGGCTCCAGGTAACCCACTGAAGAGTCTTCCCCATAAAACTGCCCTTCTGCGTGGTAGATAAGAGCTGTTTCCATAAAAAGGTTAAATAAAATCAAATGAACTGCTACAGCCACTTCCTCTCCAGTCCTAACCCCTTCAAAAACACTCAGTAGGAAAAACTTTCTAACATAAAAGGCTGAATTCAAAAGTAATGTCAGTAAAAGACATTCTGAGCTTTCCTTGGTCTCTTAAACATTCCCCTAGATGCTTGTCGTCCTCTGCTTTTGCAATTTGCCATTCACAGCAAAAAAGACCCTTCTAGCCTTTATTTTGAGAAAAATAAAATAAAATTAAAAAATATTAAAAAAAATTTGAAAGGCTTAAATGAAATGCTTGGCACTCCAGAATTCATCCTTGGCATGTTTTCCTTAAGGATTGAGCTCTACAGAAATTCAAAGTTGCAGTCCCATTTAGTTCTGCTTCCCTTCCCCTTCCTTTGTGTGCATACTTCAAAGAAAGAGGGAATGTGTCTCTGGCTCCCATCTGAAATGAAATTACCAAATCATCCCATCCCTGGTGCTGGCAAAATGTGAATCTCTTCCTAGGAACAGCTGCTGTATTGTAAAAAAGGCTTTGTTTTAAACAAGGACAAAATGTCAAAGGGCACAATTTGGGGTTTGTTTCCCAACGTGAAGGGATTTCCAGGAAAATCGACTTCAGGAGAAAAAATTTTTGCAATGTTCTGCTCTCCTGCTGCTCCTGCTGGGTTTGTAGGCAGGCAGGCTGCCTGTCCCCACATTGTCTGGCTTTTCAGGATAGGAGGGATCACAGGAGCAGAGAATGTGTTGGCTTGGAACTTTTTAAAGGTCATCTGGTCCAAGCCCCTGCAGTAAGCAGAGACATCTTCAACTAGAGCAGGATGCTCACAGCCCTGTCCAGCCTGACCTTTGATGTCTCCAGGAATGGGGCTTCCACCACCTCTTGGGCAACTGTTCCAGTGTTCTCACCACCTTGCTTTAGTGTAAAACCTTTGCCTCTCATCCTAGCCCTACACACCCTTGTAAAAAATCCTTCCCCAGCTTTCCTGGAGCCCCTTCAGGTCCTGGCAGGTTCTTCCCGGAGCCTCTTCCAGGCTGAACAACCCCAACTCTCTCAGTCTGTCTCCATAGGAAAGGTGCTCCAGCCCTCTGATCATTTTTGTGGTCTTCCTCTGGACCTGCTCCAACAGTTCCATCTCCTTCTTGTGCTGAGAGCTCCAAAGCTGCACACACCACTCCAGGTGAGGTCAGAACCACCTCTCTGGATCTGTTGGCCACACTTCTTTTTGATGTATTTTGTTGCATTTGGCAGGGGAGCGAGAGATTGCATTTTTTTCACCTTTTTTTGTGGCATACGTCACAACCTGTAAAACCATTTCCCATGGTAACAAAGGTCACAATCAGTAGATGAGGTTATGACCAGACTAACTGGAAAAAATCCCATTGCAAGGAGTAGATTGAGCTTGGGTCTTACTGCACAGCAACCCCGTGGCATCTCCAGAAGAGTATTTGCTCAGTGCAAAGCCCTGGACATCTGCCAGACCTAGTAAATCACTTTATGTTTGAGTGGCCTCAGTTTAAGAGCTGAACCACAGCTTCAAATTATCCTGACTTGGTTTTGCTGAACAAAGCAGAAGGTGGGAGAGGTTTTCCTTGAGTCCTGCTCTGGTTTTTAAAGTCAGTTGTTTGGCATCAAGACCTGCTGGGCATTTTCCTCCAGGATTTGCTCATCCAGGGCTCCTGTGCTTTTTGCCAGGAGGTGGCAGACAACAGGGGATTTACAGAGCTGAAATTTGTCCTGTTTCACAGATGAGAGGGCAGGTGGAATGTCTGTAGCTCTGCCTTTGGATGAGTCAAAAGCCAGACAAGAGCTTACAGGTCAAGAGCCTGGGCAACCTGCTTTAGGGGACCCTCCTTGAGCAGGGGATTTGGACCTGATGATCTCCAGAGATCCATTCCAATGCCAGGCATGCTGTGATGAGCTAGCTAGGAATGAAAAAACACTTCATTGCTATCATCAACTATTCCCAGGGAGGCTGGCAAATGCTTTTAATGCTAAGCTCAGAGGACTAAGCAGCCTTTTGGAAGGATGGAAGCATTTCAGACTTGATTTAGCTGTCCTGCCCTAAATCCTACCTAAGGGTTTTGTCAGTGAAGTTGAAGGTGCATTCGAGTTGAAGGGCTGCATTCAGAATTCTTCTTAGTGAAGTCTGACAATTTCTGCCACCTAAGGAATAGGGTTGAGGTAGCACTGATGCACATGCAGCACACAGGAAAGCATCTCCTATTTCCTGCAGGTCTAATAAAGAAATTCTAGTGCCATTTCTTCTTCTGGGTAACTCAGTGGGTAGCCAAGAGAAATCTGTTGGTAACCCAGAAATGAGAAGTGACTTAGGTTTGAACATTAATTCTTTGGGTTTGGTTGGTTTTGTGGCATGTGTGTGCTTCTGGAATTAAAAGGCAATTTTCTTGATGGGTAGAAGTAGGATGAGTACATCTAAATCTGTTGGAGTTTTGGTACTGACAAGCAGAGTCCTCAGGCTGGCTGGGTGCAGAGTGTCTGAACCCAAAAGCATCACACCACAGCTGGAGCTACTACATGAGGTAGGATTTGCCCCAGAATTCAGACAAAGCAGAATGGATCAGTCCTTGTGTCCTATATGTCCTTGTGCTGCTCCATACTGGAATAGTGGGGCCCTGCTCTCTCTTTTTGGGGGTCTACCCTGTTTCTTGAGACCTCAGGGGGCTGATGAGAGGAGATCCTCCTCCATTTTTTGCTGTGACATCCCTTCTGAAATTGAAATACAAAAAAGCAATGGAGGCAAAAAAGAATTTGCAGCTCCTGTTGCAAATGTGAGGGGTGATCATGAGGTTCACACAACAAGTGGGAGAAGGGACTGGCTTGAAAGGGAGACTCTGGTGCTTGCTCTGCAAACAATGCTCAGCTGATCCCTCAAAATTAAATTGTGGATGTATAGAAGACTAACAATTAAAATTAATTTTTTTAAAAATGTATATACATACTATATAAAAGTATAGAATTACTAACAATATGGTCTTGTGCTAGAACACACACATTCCCACAGGGCATTATGTGAATATAAAAGACTTGACTCACAAGTCCCCAGTTGTGTTCTCTGGCAAGGTCTCTTCAAGAGCAGAGAAGCACATACACAAATATAGGAGGATCCTAGCAAGATTTTTTTCTTTTTTCCTTCAGCTTCATGCATCACTGACAGCAATGTTTAGGATCTTTCTAAGCAAAAGTACATACAAATAGAATGGTGACACTGAACTCCAAGTTGCATCCATGATCCAAGCAGCAGGACTGAAGCACAGGATCTTTGCCTGTTGAAGCATCTTTTGAAAATGTTTTGGGTTTTGTTTTTTGTTGTTTTTTTTTTTTTTTCTTTCATTCTGTTTGGCACGATTTTATTCCGTCCTGATTGGTTATTCCTTTGTGAGGGAAGAAATAAAGGATAGGGAAAAAATAGCTTGCTTTGGTTTGTAAAACTCCTCAGAAACACTGTCAGTGTCAGCCACAGACTTCTCAAGCTTGCATCCTCTTACCATTTTGGCTGCTTCTTGAGGGGTTTCTTTCTTCCCCTTTGCTCTGCTCTTCTCTTGCCACCTTCCCTTCACCTTGTGCCTCTCATAATCCTTGTTTAACCCTGCTTGGCAACTACAAATCCTTTGATTTGGCCAGCTAGGGATGGATTGTGGCAGGGGTTCCCAGCAGTCTTCTTTGCCTGTTCTCTCTGCCTGGGCAGCTCTGGGCTTCTCCACAGAAGGGAGATGCTCAGGGACCTCATTGCCATGATACAGGGGACCAGGTGGGTCCTCAGAGGAGCCATAGGGTAGGGAAAGAATATTTCACCTGCATGGGAGCAATGGCAGCCAGGGTTTCACAAACATGCTCTTAGTATGTGCACAAAGCTACTGAAACTTGCACCCACGACCTGGACCCATTTTTTCTCCTTGCTATCTCCCCAGCTGTATTTAACACCCAAAGCATGTTGCTGCATGTTTTCAAATGACAGTGGTTAGCATGAGTTACACAATAATTTGTACACAAGCTCTTGTCCTTCCCTTGTTAATGATTCCTTCTGAAGTGTCTCTATCTAAATTTAAGCACTGGGAGGCTTTTTTTTTTAGTTACTTGTGTGTGTATATAATCTGATCATGTGGATGGCACATGTGCATGAGAAACTGAGTCACCTGCAGCTGTTTCAGTCCTTTGATTGAATGAAAAATTAAATATCTGTGAATTTTACATCTTTCACTACAAGTAGTAAATACTTGTCCTGACTTAGAAGTCTCCCTGTCTGAGTCACATTTGGGTTTAACAGAAATAAAGAAGTCCTAACTAAAGACCTGCTTCTGGGCAGGCTGCTGCTGCTAGGCCAGGAGGAAACATGGGTCTTATAAAACAAAAATCCTGAAGATGACAAAAATATCTGTAATAATCCACAGTTTCTGTATTATATTATTATAGTTTGCAAATTGTGTTCTTATTCCCTAATTGTGTTCCTGTTATTCTGGCTGCTCTGATGCTTTCCCTTAACTGCCTGGAGACCCAGTGAAATCTTTTACTGATGGTTTAGCTCCTCCACAGAGGAGGCACAGAGTTATTTCATTTACACAGCAAATCTGTAGCAAAGGCAGGGGGAGAATTTCAGACTCCTCCTTCTCCCTCCAGCAGCTGATCTTGGCTGCAAGGGCTGTGAATTGGCTCTGGCCTCGGGCAAACAACTCTGACAGTTTGTCCAGGAATTAAAAAATCCCCTGCTCCACAGCTGTTGATATTTTGCTTCCTGAGCCAGATTTAGGCAAAGACATCAGTAGTTGAGAAAGCAAATCTTTTCTCTTTCCTTGCCTCTGTTCAGCTAAAGCTGGAAAGAGGACACGTTGTGTAATTTTTGGAAGCTGAGCTGCACCCAACGTGGCTGAGGGTGGAAAGCCCACTGAAAAACCCTAAACATTTGAGTGTCTAAGAAGTACTGAAGGGTCAGCTTTGCTCTGGGCTTGCAATCAGCAGCACTGACCCCCAGGATTGTTGGTTGCAGTTTATTTTGAGGTCTGCTCTGAATCCAGAGCTCTCAGATGGACAGAAACCCAGCTCCAGGTTTTGGTTCTGATGGTGAAATGAAGGTTGCAGAACATGCTCAGAACTTTCCAGTTGAGTGGGTGAAGGCTGGAGATCTTCATTTCAGTGTAAAATGTTTAACTGGTGGGCATCAAGCTGTGTATGGAGTGCAGACACCTAACTGGCAGGCTGCAGTAGCCTGGTAGCCAGGGCAGAGATTTATGGTAGCCTGCACCATGGTGAGCTCCCTGGCAACCCATGGAGACAAAGCAAATTGCACCCCAAAGTCAAGGAGTTGGTTTCCAGGTCCAGAGGAGAGGGCTGGAATTTACCAAAGCATTCCAAAATCTCAGGAACAGCCAAAGGGAGAGTGACATCAGTTCTTTATCAGAGATTTTAGCTTGTCTTCCAAATCTTTAGAAACTCTGTCTGTGTTCCTGCAGAGCTTGGTACCTACAGCCAACAGCTTAAAAGTGACTTTGCCCAGGGTAGTAGTGGAGTCACCATCCCTGGAGGCATGTAGGAGTTTGACAGATACAGTACTCATTATACTAATTTCAAATAAATCTTTGAAAACTGGAGTTGTTTCAGAAAATATAAATGTGCTGATATTCTGCCAATACTTAAGAAAAGGATTACACTGTGATCAAATGCAAAATACTTGATCTGAGTTAGATCTTGGATAAAGTAACAGAAAAATTGATACAGAAATCAAACAAAGGGTAAAAAGGCTATAAATTATGACAGCAAACTCCTTGAAACATTTTTGTTAACCAGAAGATATAAATCTTTGATAATGTCTCTAATGACTAATGCAAAAGAGGTGCATCATATATCTTTAGGATTTTTAAAGCAATTTGCTTGCTCTGCCATGGTATTTGAAAATAGCACTGCACAGCAGCAACAGGTTTGAAAGGGATTTAAATGGTTGTGTGTGGGATGAGGGTCACAAAACAGGATCAGAAAGGAATTGCCACAGGAGAATCATCATCAAATGAGTTGTTTCAAAGGGCACTCTCCAACCAGCCACATTCGAGCTGGCTTTCTTCTATGTATCCATAGCATGGAGGAGGAAAAAATAGATAAATTTCAAATTTAAAAAGAGATAAATTAAATAATGCAAAAGTGGCAGTTATATACACAAATGAGAACATGGCAGCTGGAAGAGTGGAATCATAGCTGATGGTGAACCTGCAGCATGAAACTGGGACACAGCTGATGAGACCTAGAGAGGCAGCAGAGTGATTTTGCTTCAAACATATCAGACAGTAAAAATTCAGTGCTGCTGTCAATAAGTCATCAAGAAAAAGGAAAAAAATAGAGAGGGAATGTAAAAAAGAACACCAGAAATGACTGAGGAGGTGGAGAAAAGATTCATACTGTGATCTTTAAACTGCTTTAGAGTATCAAAAAGAAGAGTAGGCTTGGTTTCTCTTAATACCTTTTTGTCTGGGTAGACAAATATTAATTTTTCATTTAATTCATGCAAGAGAAGATAAAAAGAATCTGTGTCCATGTGTTTTTAACAGTGCAGGAGGAAAGCTATCAAGGGAAGTGGTGGAAAAACCCTAACCAATGCTCTCTGGCTTGTTCTTCATTCTTCTGTAAATGCAGTAATGGTGGTAGATTGGGAGCAAGGTTTCAAGTCAAGTTTCTGCTCCCATGTCCTTGGCTCTCCAGCTGTTGGTTTGCATTCCCAGCACCCAGTTTTATTTGAGAAGACAAGGATCTGGAAGCTGGTGATGTTTGTCACCAGCACTGAAATCACAATTCTGGGGATGTATGCAACATGGTGGCTAAGACAAACATTGGATTTTTGAGCTACTTGCATCCGTTTTAATTTTTTTATATGATTAAAGAGATGTTACAAGGCCACTGGCATCTTCTGCAAGTCTGCAGAAGACCAGCAAAAAACCTGGAAGTCCTTCCCTGCTCCCATCCACCATTCCTGTCTAGGCTGGTTGGTCTGAAGATGCTGATTTAGGTGTAGAGGTGGTCAGATCTTAAAGTGAGAGAGCTGTGGGAGTCAGAACTCAGAGATGTCCATGAGGCAGAGGTTTCAAACCCAGAAGGTGCCCTTGGGATGGGTATTTTACAGTTGGCAGCCAATTGCCTCCTAAATCATGACTACACCAAATGTATTATTAATGGTAAATCAAGCAGCAGAGGATTTATTGGGTGTTGGGTAATTCCTGAACCAATGCTCTGCATTTTCAGATGCCAAAGCTGTCCCTGACAGCTACTTTAGACTCAGGGAGAAACTGGAGGTCTGGGTTTTCCACCTGGACAAGCAATGTTAATTGGATTTGGGAGGTGATGCTGGAAGACAAAATCCTAATAAGACTCAGTCCTCATCCTTGAGGTTGTGGTTAACTGGAGGTGTGAAGTCAGAAGAAAGGGATGCAGCATCTCAGGGCAAGTAAGAAAAAAAAATAAATGTTTGGGATGGCCAATATTTCAAGCCCTTCAGAGGAGGTGGTACCTCAATTTGAGGGTGAGAGTGCTGAGAGCCTGGGAGACCCTAGGTCAGTTTTTTCTAAGTTCAAAGCATCCTTTGAATATTCAAATGAGTGTTTTGGAATTGCTGGAAAACATCTTTTCCTTGTGTTGAGGAAATTCAGTTTGCAAATTGGGTATTGCACTCCATGGCACCATGGGCACAGTAGATGCTGATACTGAAATCATCAGCTGCTGATTTCAGGAGATGCTTTGGGGTCCTCTATTCAGCAATGACCTCCCCAGGAGGATGTTAAGTTTTTACCAGCCCTCATACTGGGATTTAATTGGATTACTGTGGGATACCAGACATGCTCATGGTGTCCGCTCCTTTTTTTTCTAGCACAGGAGAGACACAAATGCTCTCTGCTTTTTTTCATTACTTACGTTGGGAAGCTGAAAAGTAAAATTAATTTCTTGAAAATAGAAATGATCGGAGTTTTTAAAGCCACTTAAAACTTCTTTCCAGGACGTGCTGTTACTTTAAAACTTTGCTGAGTGTCAGCTGGCACTTTTTCTTCAGTGGGAACCATTTTACAGGCACTTCATGGGTTTTGGTCTCTCTGCAGCATGCCCACAGGGACATTTTTGGTCAGAGCTGGGAATAAACACTGAGGACCAGACTGAATTTGCCACCTCCTAATGACAGGGTTATTTTAAGGAATTGTTAAATAGTAGGTAGATGCTTCTGCTTTTAGTTGTTTCTGTGAAAAAGGAAACTTAGCTCTGAGGAATTTGTTCTGTTGCTCGGAATTATGTTAGCAAAGACACAAGTTCCCCTTTTCCTGGCTGGGATTCCAGGAAAATGATCTCTGTCTGAGAAGTGGATCAACACTTCAGATCTCAGCAGGGTTTTGCTGCTGTCCTGTGGGCCATGGGGATGCTCTGCCAGAGCCCATGCACCAGAGTCAGGGAGTGGTGCACATCATGCAGGCTTCCATGCGAAAATGAAGAAGTTTATTTTTGAAACACATCTCATTTTGCAGTCCATAAGCAGCCATGAACCCTACTCATGCATCTTCATGTACCTGCAATTCAGAGGATCATTCCTGAAGAAAGCAAAAGTTCAATAATAGCCTTCTATTAAAAAAAAAATAAAATCTATATGTATATATTAACAACTACTCTACACTGCAACACATTTTGGGGCAATAGTCAACTCTCTTCTCCCCATCCACCCAAATTTCTGTTCTTTTTTTAACCTGGTGAGAAAGCTGTCCCGGGGCACTCTGTTAGGTCATCTTGGTTGTAGACAGGATGAAATTTGGGGGGAACATTTTGGTATCAGGAGGGAGCCAGACCCACGTAGAAGAAGAAGAGTTAACTTCTGCCCAGAGCAAAGGTACTGAAATGAAAATTCACCCATTTTGTTTCCTTACTCTAATTTCATGACCAAAAAAAAAAAAGAAAAATTGAAGGCAGAGGTAATGCCATTTTGCCTGGGATTCTCACTGAACTATGGCTCATTAACTCTGTTGCTTAGCAGGCTCTGTTTACCTTGACAGAAATTCAGCTCATTCAATGAGTTCCTTCTCTCTGCACAGACATCTCCCTCTTCTCAGCCAGCTGCCCATACCCTGGGGGTTTGCCAGCCACAGGCTCTGTGTGGAGCTGCCCACATCTTCTTCTTTGGATGAGGGCAAACCAAACTCTTGAGATCTGGTCCAGCCTTCTTGGCACTCATCTGGGTTATTACAGACCATGCCAGAAAATATTTCGCCATGATTCACCTCATCTTTTCTACGTTTTTGATGAGATCAGGATCATATAACTGGGGGCCAGTCCTCTTAGAAATTAATTTGAAGAACACAGTTGACATCTCTGATTGCCCAAGCTGTGGCTCTTCCAAGCACTCTATCTTGACACAGATGAAAATGACCTTTCCAAAAGTTCTTCCTAGGTGTCCCATTCCCATGGCAATTTTTTGCCACTGATACTGAGCACATCTTGTGCCAGCCACCAGCAGATAGAGCACCCCAGAAAAGAGCTTCCTTGGTGTGGAGCCTTGGGAACAACTTGCTGGTTGCTTTGTAGAGTCAGCAGAAGACCATGGAGTTGTTGGTTCTTCAAATTTGATTTGGGACAGGGATTAGACCCCCCTACTTAGCTGATTCACAAGTTAATTACCAGCAAGGATCCTTACTTGTTCTCCCCAGATGGTTTTCCAGGCTAACTGGTCTCAGAAGAGATAACTTTCTCTTTAAGAGAAGAACAAACCACTGGGATAAAAGCCATACTAGGATTTAGTCTTACTCAAACCAGTGGCTGGTATAATTTCCATGATAGAATTCAAAGTACACAAATCACCAGCTAAAACTATAGTTTAAAACACCATTTCAGGCTCACTAAATATTATGTTCACTGTATTCAAGCCATGTTTCCTCAGCAGCACAGGAATATAACCTTGACTGGGTCTCCCATTTCCATCAAACCCTTTCTTTAAATCCCTTCAGAGTGAGTTTTGTAGGTGGGGAGCCAAGTAAGTAAGTGAATGAATTCTTGGCAAATTTTTGAGAGTACTGAATGGTAAATGACTTTAAGATCTCAACTTTATACCCAGTTTCAGGCCTTTACATGATTTTTATGTAAACTGGAAGGGTATTTAAGAATGCCTCCTCCCCTGTTCAATCTGTGCACACGCAAACACAGCATTTCAAGTCAATATTTTAACCAGTGAAAGCTCAAGAAGGCCCAGTTTGTCACCTTGGACAAAATCAGGTGATGTGGCATGGGACTAACATTTGACAAGTGTAGATTCAAATCACAAACCCCACAGTTTTGTTTCACCTGGAACAATAAGGATCCCCCATACTTGGTTTCCTCCCATTTCAAGGCTGCTGAAAACACAGCTGTTACCAGGAGCTCAGCAAAAAGGAGTTGTTTTCTTGGCACCACAACACCCATCTCTCTCTCTCACCTTGCATGGATTTGAATCACTGCAGGTTGGCTTCTCAACTAGGCTAAAATAACAAATTGGAAACCAAGCTGGAACAATACATTTTTTTCCCCTTCCAACCCCCCACCTCCTCCCTACCCCCATCTAAGTTCCTGCACATATCAGAATGGACCAAAGGAAGGAAGCACAAATAAACAGTTGAGAATTGAGTTTATTAATTATCCTGAGGTAAATAAGAAAGCTTTAAAAATAAATCAACCACCCCCTTGAACAGGAATGAAGAACATGATTTAACTCAACTAACACCCCAACAATAACAGCAGCATCTTTCAGAGATTTTAGGCAAGCAAAGTTCAAGCCAGCAAAATACTTTCCAGTTTATAAAAGTTTTTAAAACTGCCAGGGGATATGTCCTGGCCTTCCCAGCAATGGAGCCAGAGTGAGCTCCAGCAAATCACATGGAAAAAGCATAAGGGGAGCAGATTTTCCAGGCATTAATTCAGTGCAAAAGGGGGGTCTCCCTTCCAATATTACAGAACCCTGATGTGTTAGTGGTCTCCTTTCTCACATCACTGAGCCCTGTTGGATGGATTGCAGGGGGTCTCTTTCCAAATATCATGAAGTCTAAAAAAAAAAGAAAAGTTCTCTCTTCTAGTATCAATCAAGTATTAACTAATGGACATATAGAAGGTCACAGGTTTTGCTGGAGATTTTTTTTTATTTTTTTTTTTTTTTGCTGCAGGAGAACACGGGAATATTTGCTCTAAGTGCTTTTGCACGTAGCCCTTATGGAAAAAGTAGGAGAGATTTTAATAGAGTGATAGCCTTCCAACAGAATTTAAAAATCAATTTATAGATTGTAAAGAGGGGATACAAATGCTGGGGAAAGTAATTTCTATTGGACTATTTGGGCTTCAATCTTCATACATTCCAAAGGATTTTTTCCATACATGAATCAAGCTGAATATAGTGCCCTGCATGCTTCTGCAGTTTGCAATAAACCTGAATGAGGTCCTCAAGTATAGAGAGATTCTTTACAGTGTTACAGCTATCACAACATGCCTTGACTTTCAAATATTTCCATGAGATTGTGGTGCACATGCTGGTCTAGTTTTCTTGTAGTATCTTTTCATTCATTTGAAAAAGCCAAATCAGCAAACCAAAGAAAAAAAAAAAAAAATCTTTGCTTCTTAGGGTTTGTCTCCATTCTTTTTCCTCCTGTTTTGTCCAACTCCTTTCTATTCTGTTGTCATTTGGGGAAGATTTGCATGGTGTTCCTCCTGCTTAGAAAAGTGCTTACTGAGAGCTTTTATCCAGAGCTCTGAGCTGCTCCCCTCCCAGTGCACAGGAACACGAGCTGGAAGTTCTCAGTAAAATGATTTATTATTCAGACCTCTGCTTATAGACAACAGGCCAGTAATTTTCTTAGTTTGCAAAGTAGCAAACAAACTAATCCCACTCATTTCTGATATTGTCAGATACTAGCAAAACCCACTGGGCAATCCCTGGAAGAGCCTTCACTTTTTCACCTTGGCCCTTTGGTGTCTTTGGTCATACCCTCCCCAGCTACCTCCAGCTGGATTCTGTCCTTACTGCTTGGAGATCAGGGCATATATTCTCTTGCTTGCCTGTGTTTACAAGAAAAAAAATAATTTTTACAGAATTCATATAAATTCATATAAAAATATTCAGCAATGAGCAGTTTCTTTTTTTTTTTTTTTGGTTTTTCTTCCTGCCTCAATGGGAGAAGGAATCCCTTATCCCTGCTATATCTGCTCTGTGGTTGGTGAGATAGGTCTCTAGTTATTCTGAAGCTATTTTAATGTTCTTCTACAGTTATTCTAACTTTACCACCAGCTTCTAAGTTGGTATCACTCATCTGTGCATTGTATTGGAGAGAGGTGGTTAGTGCTTTTAGCTGTCTTTTGGGGACACAGGGGTGACATGATCAGTTTGTGTAGAAAGCCACAAGATTACTTGGTACAAGAAATGCTATTTATGTTCACAGAAAAACCACTGCCAACAACCCTGATGGTCTGTCAGAGTTGTTTTCTTAAATTTCATGCTCTACAGCAAGCCTTCTCTTTTCCCTCCAGCCTGCTCGAGGGAAGCCCAGGCATGGACCAGGGAATATTTAACACCTCTGTGCCCTCAAATAGGTGTTTTGCTCCTGAAGGCATCAGCTTGTGAGGCTTTTGGTCAGAAATGTATGGTTAAGGCTCTCCATTGTCAGTGGAAGACATACAGATAATTAATTTAGCTTAGATGTCTATCTCTTGGAGACCCAAAAGTAGATGTGACAAACCCAGCCTTAAAGTGGAGACAGATGCACTGGACATTGCCATCAGTTCTGAAAGATTCCTCAGGAAGAACTCTCTAGAGAAAAGGAATAGTTTTTCTCAGCATCTAATTAAGTGGTTTGTTCATAACCATTGTGCTCTGAAGCTGAGCACTCCCTCCTTCACTTTGGACATGCCCTGTAGTAAGGAGTGATCCAAATGTCTACTTCAGACTTTCCTATCTGACTTAGCAGAATAAATACCTGAGTTAACATTTTTACTTTCTCCCATTGTTCCTGTATTTCCTTCTTGACCTTTCAGATACTCAGACATTTATACCAAGCCCTTCTGTTTACCACTGTGCTCAAAATAACACTTTTTTAAACTGTAGGCTTCCAGCTATCCATCTGTAATTCAACAATCAGCTGCTGAGCACTACTACTGTCGTCAAATGAGTTTATTTTCCAAGCCATTAACAAGCTAGGATGTATTTCACAGTTTAGAACCTGTAGATGTTTACATCTTAACCCTTGTTGGGCCAGAGTCCTCCCTACATCTGTTTTCTTTTTGATTTTTTTGAAGAACAAAAGGCAAATTACAACTCCAGTTCTGGTAGGGTTGTGGGACAGACCCACCTTCACTCCAGCCTCAAATCTCCAATTTGCAAACCAGAATGAAACCTGCCAATACAATGCCAAAAGGCAATCTTGTTGTCTGTGGCTAAGCAGAAGTCAGGAAGAAATTATCTTTCTCTTTGGATTCAAAGTATGACTGTCCCGACCCCCCCCCCCCCCCTTTTTTTTTGTTTGCTTTATAATTTAATTTTGTAAATGTTTGTGAAATACCAAAATTTGGCTTATTTCACTAGATACTTCTGTCTCCCTGACAAATCATAGGCAGCAGGAATATCCAGCTGCAATTTCTGCAAGGAGAATCCCAGAGGGGAATGTCTGTGATGCTCCTGGAAGAGTCAAGCAGCATCCTCCTGGCTGCTGGCTGCTCCTTCAGAGCCACAGATCTGGGATGAAAGGCAGCCTGGACATCCACAACACACTCAGAATCAAGAAGCCTTCATCAGATTAGCAAGACACAAAGCAGATGCAGCTCAAGAAATTCAGGCAGGAGTAATGGATTGGTTTCAGTTCAAGGTGGGATGCAATTTATTTTGTTTTTCAGCTTTGGTAAAAGTGCAAATAGAAGTTTGCCTGTTGCAGGAAAATAGCAGAACTAAGTTTCTGCCTCTTGAAACTCTTCTACCTTGGGTGATGTGAGAGCACCTGGTGAACATGCCAAAGACTTTTTGATCTCCATGGGGTTCTTTCTGTGCTAAATATTGCTTAACAGGCTGGGGCAGTCTGCAGGGGGATGTGTTGTTCATATTTTCCTTCTTAGTTAAATTAAAGGTTTATTATTAGTTAAATTTATTATTAGTTAAATAAAAGGTTTTAATCCTGAGACTGTTCTGCCACTAAAGAAAGTATTTGGAGAACTGGGAGCTGCATGTTTTCTCTCAGCTCTGGCTGTATAGTAGTCCCCTTTTTCTAATCATAAATATGTTTCATATTTAAAACATTAGACTTTTAAATCTTTATCATTTTGTATTTCCAAAGAGGCACAGAACACATTTTGTTTGTACTGCCTAATTCCATCCTAACACCATACCTGGAAGTAGAGTTTGCAGGAAAATGAATTACAAATATTGACTCCCTTATAAACAGGAGAAACATTTTCTGAAATAAAAAGTTGAAAGGAATTCAAACCAGCTGTAAATCCCTCAGGACAGTTTGTGCAAACAAGTCAGGTTTTATCTGCATATTGTTTGGAGTGAAAAGTTCCTATTGCTTCCCATTGGAACCAGATCTTTACAGCTCCACCTCCAGATATCCCCAGAGCAATTTTGGGTATTTTGATGTGATCATAGAATGACCAATTCTGGATGATAGTGTGGTGGGGCAAGACTCCACAGTTTGGAAGTTACAAAGTTGAATGCTCAGCTGACCCTCCTTTGAACCATCCAAACTACTGGAGTTTGCACAAAGGGGTCAGAAATCTCGTGAAAAGACCATTTCATCAGCAATTTATATTTCTTTTTTTGCAGTCACTATTGGGGAAAGAACCATCTGCAGGGTAGTTAGAACTCCAGGTGGGAGGATCTTGATCAACCCAAATAACAAACCCCTGGTACTCTGTTTTGCAGCAACTACAAATCCCAGGTTTTTATCTTGTTTTATTTCATGCTGGGAAAAAACATTGCCTGCCAAGTAGAATAGACCTTGGGGGACTGCATCTGCTTTTGAAACCACATCAAGTGCCAGTGCAGAACTTCTGCTCTCATTGCATACATGTGTGTGATGAAAGTTTCTACTTTTCTTTTTGCTGTGGAGACAGCAAGAAAAATGGACATTGAGCATCCAGCTTGTGTGCCTGTCCCTGAGACTCTTGCTAGGAAGACAGAGTTATTTCAAGCCCACATTCTGTTGCTTAGGGTCTGTTGCTGTAAAAACCTTGATTTTGTTCTATTTGTATTCTCTCTTCTCCTCTGAAAGGGGATGCCTGACAGGTCAGTGGCTCTGCATCTGCTGTAATAAAAATAAATCCAGTGGGTCTTCCACCAGGAAATGCTCTGTGGAGGTGGAAATAGAGCTGGACTCAGGGAACAAAGATCCCTGCAGTCAGGAGTTACATCTGAATTTGGGAATTGTTTACATGGGCCAGATGGATGTCTGTATCCTCGTGATGTGATTTCTGCAGATGTTATTTCTCAGATTCAGAGTAGGAAGGGAAAAGAGGGTGTTGTAAGACCCTGCAGCTCAGGGAGAATGGATCCAAACTAAGGAGGGTGAGGAAATCTTTAGGAGAGGGAGCAGTGGTGGTACTTGCTGAGAGGATGCACTGATTGCTGTGGAGAAAAACACAACAAGCAATGTCTCCCCTCAACACTGGCTTGAGGAATTATTGCACTGAATCACAAGACCCACAGACACCTCAGCCAGGCAAAGCTCACAAAAAAGCTGTGAAATAGATGCAGTTGTCCTTGCAGTTCCAGCCTCCTGTACTGAAGGAGCATCCCTGGGGGGAAAGGGGAGTCCAAATGACCTCCAGAGGTCCCTTCCAATCTCACCTGTTGTGTGATGCTAGGAATTTAACATAAATAATGAAAGCATACCTATTTTGGTCTGTATATGAAAAATACAGTGTGGTTATGAAAAGTAGAATTCACCAGCCCCTTCATTTCTCAAGTGTCTGAAGTATTCTGAGGGGTGAGAGGTGGAAAACCTGGAAAAGCAGGAAAACAATGTATGCTGACATTCTTTCAAGATAGTGCTGTTGAGGAAGTTTCTGATGGGACAAGATAGAATCAGATGATGAAATATTCTGAAAACCCTGATTCTAACTTAAACTATATATTTTGTGAGAGCAGGTATCATGCTAAAGAATCAATTCATTGCTGTCCTCATCTTTTCCAAATTCCCAGAAGAGTTCTGTGATGACAAAGTACCCTATTGGAAAAGTGTGACAATTTCCATTGATTTTGTGTCAGGGTACACTATGCAAAAGAAAAAAAAAAAAAGGGTTTTGGCATCTATTTTAGATTGGGGGATGCAGTCAAGAGTGCATCCAACCTTAAGCAAGGACTGGGGCTGCAAACCACTGGAATTTCATTCCCAAGGCTGGACTAGGAGCTGGATCTCCTGGTTGGCTTTTGTCTGGGAAATCCATATTTCATTTTTTGCAGGAAACCCAGTGCCAAGGTGCAAATTCCAGCACATGGGAAGATGGAATCAAAGGAAAGTCTTGCCATGAGCCTTGCAGGAGGCATGGGCATATTCTGCTGTCAATGGGAGTTTTTGCACTCCAGGGGCTGGCTGTGATTTTTAGGAAAGGGGTAAAGAAGGGAAGCATTTTGTTGGCCACATAGAGTGTAAGGCCCATAATGAGAGTACATGCTGCTTTTTTTTTTCTTTTTTCAGAAAGCAGAAATGGAGAAAGCAGCTCAGCTGGCTTCTTTTCTGCACCTTCCAACATCTAAGGCACAGCAGGCAGAGTTCAGACCAAGCTTGGTTGTTGGCTGTGACCAGTGAAAAGTTTCATCTGGCAAGGCTTTTAATCAAGAAAAACAGACTCTTTAAAAAAAAACAACTAAAACCTGCTATGAGACCTTTTTAGCCACTCTAACCTCATACTGTATGTTTCCAACTTGAAAAAAGCAGGCTGCTCACTAAGCAAACAACTCCTGTACACATGCATTTTGCAGCATAAAGTAATTTACAGCCCAAGCCCTTCTCAGCTGTTATTTCTGCCTGTCAGCCTTCAGTTTCTCACCTGTGCACTCACACATACATATCCCAGTCCTGTTTCCAGCATACCCTTCCATACCAAAATTATGAAGTGCAGGCAGATTGCAGTGTGAATGCTTTTAGTCTCTTTGCTATTAAAAACCACAAGTGTAGCTATTGCAGAAAATCAGCATTATTCAGGCATTTAATCACTACTGATATTTTTCGTTGCTCTCAGTGATGTTGGAAATAAGGAAGAATCCAGCTGATGTTTGGGATCAAATTATTTTCAGCAAGTTTATGTTGAAGGCATGGCCATCCTTGAGTTGCAGTTAGGAAACCAGGTGCTCTCTGTCCCAGCTGGGAGGATCTGATATCTGCAAACTCTAAGGATGACAGAGTTCCAGTTCCCATCCTTGCCTTTCCTGGTACCCTCTGGGGACCTCAATCAGTCAGCTGAAAGATGGGGAGAGGAGGCATTTGCAAAGTTCATGCTCATTTGAAGAATACACTTTTTACTTTATTTTTTTTTAAACAATCTGCAGAAGCCATAAAAGATACATAATTGGTTTTTATTTATATGGGTGAGGCCTCTCATTTCTGCTTACCGAATATCTGGGTCAATGCAAGGAGTGATTTAGGGGAGAAAAACAGTCATATAAATAAATAGAAACAGAACTATCAGGCTGAGATAATGAACTTGAGAGGAGCGAGGCAGCAACGAGGGATATGGGACACTGGTGCACTCCCTGGGAATCAAATCCCATCCCTGTTGTTTTGTATCATTCAAGAACGTGTAGGGGAATTGTTTCTGGTCAATGGAATGATGAAGAAGAGGAGAGAGCCATCTCCTTTGGCTGGCCTTTCCCAGGGAGCCTGATGCACTCATGACTCAGAGAAATAAACACGTGGAGATGCTCAGCCCAGTCCTTGTCTTGAGGTTGTGTAACCAAGGAGTCACTCCAGTCAGTTGGACACATTTATTTCCTATGTTGGCTTTTAATTCAGTTCAGAGCTGGATGATTCTGTGCTGCAGTTTTTTCTCTTTTTTTCCTCCATGTATATTTTTAATCTGGGAAGTTCTGCCCATCTGAGGAAATTTTCCCAGGAGGGAAGGAGGGATGGAGGTGACAAGGATACAAAGTGAAGAAAGTAAAGGAGAAAGAAGGTGCAGAAAGCAGGTTTTGTGGTATCTTGGGGGCAGATTTTTTTATTTCAGAACACACAGGAAGAAATGGCTGCTTGGGACAGGGAAAAGAGACCCACCATAGAGCCCAACATCCAATAGCTCTTTTCCTGCTCCTGGCCACACTGTGCCCTGGCTCTTGGGGTGAATAAAACAAATCCTGCCTCAGAAGAAGGGGAAACAGAGCCTCAGACACTCCACACTGCTGCTAAAAGGTAGAAATGAGTTTCCTTTGCTTCTCCTGTCAGCTGTAATGTTTTGCAGCTTGCTTGGGAGAACCTACTCTTTGAAATGAGGTGAGGCCAAAATGAAGGAAACATTACTTCTTCATGTCCAATGCTTTTATTTTCTTTTTTTTCCCATCATGCTCACTACTGAGGCAGATCTAGAATGGTCTCTCACAAGTCAATATGGGAGAGGTCCTCTAGGGAGAACTAGGGGGGCTCAGAGGTGAATTAGGAGGCTCTATCTTTTTATTCCCTTCCTTTTTTTCCTCTTTTTTCCCTTCCCTCCTTTCCCTTTCCCTTTCCCTTTCCCTTTCCCTTTCCCTTTCCCTTTCCCTTTCCCTTTCCCTTTCCCTTTCCCTTTCCCTTTTCCCTTTCCCTTCCCCTTCCCCTTTTCCTTTTTCCCTTTTCCCTTTTCCCTTTTCCCTTTTCCCTTTTCCTTTTTCCTTTTTCCTTTTTCCTTTTTCTTTTTTCCTTTTTCCTTTTTCTTTTTTCCTTTTTCCTTTTTCCTTTTCCTTTTCCTCTTCAACTTCCTCTTCCCCCTCCTCTTCCCCTTTCCTTTCCTTTCCTTTCCTTTCCTTTCCTTTCCTTTCCTTTCCTTTCCTTTCCTTTCCTTTCCTTTCCTTTCCTTTCCTTTCCTTTCCTTTCCTTTCCTTTCCTTTCCTTTCCTTTCCTTTCCTTTCCTTTCCTTTCCTTTCCTTTCCTTTCCTTCCCTTCCCTTCCCTTCCCTTCCCTTCCCTTCCCTTCCCTTCCCTTCCCTTCCCTTCCCTTCCCTTCCCTTCCCTTCCCTTCCCTTCCCTTCCCTTCCCTTCCCTTCCCTTCCCATTCCTTTCTTTTCTTATCTTTTCTTCTTTCTTCTCTTTTTTCTTCTTTTTTCTCTTTTTTCTTCTTCTCCTCTTCTCTTCTCTTCTCTTCTCTTCTCTTCTCTTCTCTTCTCTTCTCTTCTCTTCTCTTCTCTTCTCTTCTCTTCTCTTCTCTTCTCTCTTCTCTTTGTTTTTTGGGTTTTTTTTGTCATTTGATTTGTTTGTTTACTGGTTTTGGGGGGGTTTTTTGGTTAAATTTTTTGTGGTGAGGGGGTTTGTTTATTTTGGTTTTGGTTTTTTTCTTTTGGGGAGGGTGTGGGGGGGTGGGAGAAAAGCTCCTGCTCCTCTCCTGGGGCCACCTCCCCCTTGGGAGCATCCTGAGCAGCCCCTGGGCCATGTGAACACTGTGCTGGTTGTTGGGTGCCTGGCTGGGCTGGGCAGCCAGAGATTCCAGCCAGGTAATGTGGTGAGACAAACCATCAAGTGACTCAGAAATAAAAGGCAGAAAAAGGCAGGACTTCAGCTTGGAAGATGAGTTTACCATTCCCCCTCCTCCCTCCTCACCTCCTGAATGCTCTCCTTGTGTCACTCGCTGCCTTTTGGGGTTTTCCAGCGTGTCCTGGCAGCAAAGCACTGAGTCAGAAACAGATGAATATGAACACCAAATGTCTGCAACTCAGCTCTGACCATTCCCCACCTCTGCTTTCAAGATGTGCACACTTGGGAAGGAATCCAAAATTGCTACTGAGGCTCAGGGCTGAGCCTGTCTCCTGCCTCCTTCCAGAAAACTCAAAGGTCACCATTAGAAACTTGAGCTCCAGTTGGGTTTGAACACTTTCACTCACTCTGAGCACTTTCACTCTGAATTTCACCAAGTTTTGGGCTTAAAGCTGATTTTTTTTTACTTAAGTGGTGAGCCACCCCTGGCTGCATTTAATTAGCAGATGTTAATAAAATCCCCTCTTATATCCCATATACTCTAAGGGGCCAATCAGACCCTGCATAACATCATGGAAGTTTTGTTTCAAACTCTTATGTACTCAAACAAAAAGCAAAATTTAAAAAAAACATTTAAATGTAATAAGAAACGCAGTGAAACTGAGAGGGGAGAAAATGCCAGTGAATGACATTTAGGAAAGCATAAAAACCCTGGCAGAGCCAGGAAGAAAGGAATATATATATATATATGACCAAGGAAGGAATGCCTTGACAGAAATGGCTTTTGGTGGGGATGTTCACATCAGGAGGACATTTCTCCAGGTGGGGGATGGAACTGTGAGTGGTGGAGAAGATCAGAATTTCCCAGCTCAAGTGTTGTTGCATTGTTAAATTTTCCTCTAGTCTGAAGGCACCAAGAGATGATCCTTTGGCTTTGTCTCATCACAGAAGGTTCATTCTTTTTCTTGTGCCACAGCTTGTCTCCCCTTAGGGTGCTGCTCGAGCTGTCTGGGGGGTGTTCTTTTGGCTGTGACTGATGCCCCAAAAAAAAAAAAAAAAAAAAAAACCAACAAAAAACAAGTGTTTGGGAGGAGATGGAAAGGGGGCAGGTGTGAGGGTTAGGGAACAGAACAGGGCAGCAGCATGGTCTGACCCCCCAGTGCCATTTCCCCCTGGAAATCATTTCTGCTCTGACTCTCAGGCTGTTTGTACCCTCAGCCAACACAGCTGCTTGTCTTTTCACCTGGTTCATGGTGTCCAGGAAACTGAGATGTGTTTCTCCTGCACTGTTCTTTTCCCCTTGCCTTGCTCTCCTTGTCCCCATGTCCTTCCGGGCTCTCAGGTGGCCCTGCCAGGAGCCAACCTGCTGAGCCACTAGCCCACTCCCCCTCTCATGTTCGTGGCCAAAGCTGCTGAATTCTCACCAGGGACTGCTGATGTTTTCCACAGAGCAAGAGAATAATCCCAAACACAGGATCCTCCTACCTCAGTCAGAAGCTTTTTGGCTGCTCAGCCGCTTTACTTTTGTAGCTGAAAATATTATTAGCAGTAATAAATTTGTCCTCTCGTTTGGAAATCCAGCCAGTGAACCTTTGCTCTCCTTTATAATGGGATGGAAATGATAGGGAAGGGTTAGAATCCTTTCAAAAAAATAAAAAACACTGCACCAGAGAGCTGCAGAAATTACAAGGCACCGGTCATGTGAGAAGAATGACTGCAGTCAGCCCTTAGGGGTTTAGCTAGAAATTCCTGCTGGAAGGATTCCCTCAGAAACAAACACACACACACACACAGGCTGGCTGGGATCAGGTTCTGATCTCACCAAAACTTCACACCTGGCAGCTTGAAGTGGCTCCTTTAGGCATCACATCTTTATGCAGACTTGGTCCTTCCTGGGGGGAACTGGGGCAGAACCTCAGGCATCCTGGCCTAGCACAAGGTGTTTTAAGGAAACAAGTAGCAAACAGCTCACCCCCTTCCACAGCCTGGGATGGGCTGTTCTCTTCCCAAGGGGAATTTGCAAAGCACCCACTGAAGTGTGGGTTTTTAGTGGGGAACAGTGCAGAAGTAAGTATGAGGGACTTGGAGCTGCTGGAGTCTGTGTGCTGGGTTTGGGGCTTTGCTAGAGGAAGATGAGGATGGATGCCAAGTGTTCTGGCTTTGCTTTTCTTCTCCATGCTGTTTAGTAGCTCTCCAGTCCTTCTGAGAAACTCAGAGCTCTGCCTTGGCTCACTTGTGACAAGTGACCACGTGTGTGAGGAGCAGAAAAGCAGAGCCCCTCCAGGGGGATGTTAAATACATAGCTGGGACAGAAGGGTTAAACATGTCTTAAACATGCAGTTTTCCAAGTGAAGAATAAACCTGCACTTCGGAAGAGGACCTTGTCTTCTTTGAGCATAGGAGGTTCTACATAAACATAAGGAAAAACTTTTTACTGGGAGGGTGACAGAACCCTGGCTGCCCAGGGAGGTTGTGGTCTCCTTCCCTGGAGACATTCCTGTGGGATCTGCTGTCACAGCATCACCTGCTCATGTCTGCTTTGGGAGAGAGGGATCTTCCCAATTATTGCTGCTGCTTTGGTTTTTGGGTCTGGGAGTCTGCTTTTGATTGTTTTGTTTTGTTTTCTTGCAAGGATCAAAATAAGAGTGTGTGAATTTGCAAGGTATGAGACAGATCCAGCATTTGGAGTCTGCTTCCTAGGTGGTAGCAGATCCTAGGTGGATCCTAGGTGGAAGCAGATGGGTGGGTAAATTCTGTCTATTTTAAATTTTGCAAACATGAAGTTTACTCTGGACTTCCCAGGAAAAAGCAGAAGGACACTGATGTTTTTCATACGAAGGAAAAAAAATGCTTTTTGGTTTCAGAGCCCATAACATGGTAATACTTGGGAAGCATTGCTATTCCAGAGGCTCCCAAGGAAGAAGATCTGCCACTCTGGCATGGAAAGGAGGAGATCCAATACCCTCTCCATCTTCCTTCCTCATTATTCCTCAAAACCAAGTGGCCACCCCTCCCAGTCCCCCCAGTACTGCCCATCACCTTCCCCTGCTTCCTCCTTCCCTTCTCCCTCAGTAATGAAACTCTTTTTTTCTTTGTGGCTTGGCTCTGGCCACTGTTTCCCTTTCAGGTTTGCAGTTACATAAAAATTCTCATTTTTCATAAGAAGTTTGGATATTAAATGTGATGACTTAGATTGCTTGGATGTGCTGAGGGTGGTTTGGGGACCAGATCCTTTACAACCAGTCTGGGCTCCTCAGGCAGGAGATGTAGCTATGGCACTCCTGGTCCTGTCAAGGAGAATCCATCTGAACCAGACATAGCATAAAAATAAGGTCTTGCAAGCTGAGACTCCTCTCCACTTCTGAAAATAGGCATTAGACAGCTGGATTTTTTAGAACTGTTTTTCTTTTATACATAAAAGGGCTCAGTCTGGCAGCTACAAAAAAGTAACAGCTCGAGGTCCCAGTCCAACATCACCCCTGACTTTCTGGTAAAACCAACACACATAACATCTGGTTTGGGCTAGTTGTGAACACCAGATTACTGGTTGGTCATGACTGGAAGCCCTCAGCATTTTTCCAAGGAAAAAAAAAAAAAAAAAAAGACATTGCATGGGCAAATATGGTAAATGAATGTTGTGGGAAAAAAATTGGAGTCACTGGGAACTGCTCAAGATCCCAACTTGGGAGCAGGAAGAACATGAAGGAAGCAGTGAATTTGCACTGTTGTGGAGGAGATTCAAACCCAGCTGTGATGCTTAACCTCCTGTGTGGATGGTGAATTATGTTTTGGAGCTGAGGAGTTAAATTTTTTATTGCAATAGGCCGTGGGTTTCACACTGTGCTTCAGGCTGAGGGATGCCAGGTCAGCTGTAAAGAAAAGCTTTGTAAATCCAAGGGATCTCACTGCCACATCTGGAGTGCTCCACAGGAAGGGTTTCTTGGGAAAAATCAGAGGGAAGCCTGGAAAGGTGTGTGTTACAAGTGACCATCCCAATTCAGGCCTTGGAATGGCCCAGGACAGTGGGGGAGTCACCATCCCTGGAGGCATTTAAAAGGCATTTGGACCTGGGCCTTAGGGCCATGGGTTAGGAGATGGATTATTGGGTTGGTCACAGGTTGGACTGGATGAGCTTGGAGGTCTCTTCCAACCTAAATATTCTGGGATTCTGTGATGCTGTGAGCAGTGGTCCTGAGCTTTGTATAGGCAGGAAGGGGCAGCTCTGTCCCCTTGGCTCCTTCAGGGACAACCACAGCCTCCTGGCTCTTTGAGACTGATGATTTCATTTCTCCTTTCTGAGTTTTCCTCATTTCCTCAGGCCTCAACACTTTGTAAGACGGATCTCTGGAGTGGTTTACACCATGCTAGAATACTTTTCTAATGTCTCTATTCCCCCCAAACCAAAATCATCCCATTACCCCAGGAAGAAAGCCTGTATAAACATACCCATCAGGCTGAACCTATCCTGCCTCTCAAGTGTGATGGATACACATACCCTTGGGTAGAATCAACTTCTATATTATTAGCTTATGTTTCAAATGATGGGTTAGTCTTCATGCTTGCCACTAAATAACTTGGTTTCCGGAAGCTTCTCTGGAATAGGACACAGTAATTCTAGTAGCTGGATATTATGTAATGTAAATACTAAAAAGTCAGCCCCACAGGATGGAAAACACCCCATGGGATTATTGTGGCTTTTCTCCCCTTTCTTCCCCTCCCCTTTTTGCTACTTAGAAGTACACTGAGTTCCCACCCTTACAGCACTGGAAACAGGGAGTGATTGTGGTAATCCTTCAGGTGCTTGGAGATACAGGCCAGGGCTCTAAGAAGTTGCTTTTTTCTTCCTCAGTGCAGCCACCACTTCACATTTCTGTCCAAGGAAAATGGAAAATGCAATGCAGGCTATTCTCAAATATGACAAAGATCTCCCCTCCCCAAGAGCTGCAGTTTTAAGACAGATCACTTTACATCCTGTTACATTTATTAATATTTTGAGTCCCAGTCCCACAAAACGACATGAAAAATCATGGTAGGTCAGACCCTAGGGACATCTACATGCTGAAAAAAAATCAGAGTTGGGCTTGGGCATGTGGAAATTGGCAACAGATTAGAAAGCCAGAACCTGGGATTATGCAGACTGATGGTTTTCTTGGTATATGTGTGTCCTCCTGCCAGGCTGGTTTTATGGTATAGCCTTGAGCAGTCATCCAGGGCTGGAATTCTCCATGACATATTTTATGCCTTTATGTCTCTGCCTTTCTGCAACCTGCATTCATAGATCTCCAGTCTGGTACCCCCCAAAGCAAAGAGCAAACAACATGCACCACCTGAGAAAAATCTGCCTTAAAAGATGAAATATGTGCCCTGGGCACACAGGGGGAAGAGACAGAGCCCAGCTCTGTGGTATCATTCAGCTGTCTTAGCCATGAGCTCATCCTCTCTTGCAGTCTCCTGCACCCCCAAAAAAAAGGCAGAAACAGTCTGCTACTGACAAGTTTCTTACTGCACCCCCTTGGCTTCTTTTCTAGGGAGAACATTGATTTATTTCACTATATTCAATATAAATATATTGAATCATCGTGTTCCATTCAATTATATTCATTATTTTCAATATATATATTGAATCATCATATTCTATTCAATTATATTCATTACCTTCAATATCTATATTCAATATTAAGGCATGTGGGTCATTAGGAAGCAGAGGCAACCCTAGCCACAGTTACTAATTTTGGAGAGCTCACAGGTGGAGCTTTAATCCTGCAGAACAAAATAGGATTTATATGGTAATTTATATGATGTAGTAGGAATGTGATATAAGGCTTGTGCATATATGCACTTCAGATGTTTAGACTGAATTTCTGAAGTTTTAAAATGATCAAACTGACCCCCATAATATTGCCACATGCAGAGCCAGCATTCCACACTTCCCTTGGACACTCCCTGCAGCTCCCATCCTCTGCAAACCCAGCCCAGCCCCAGCTTCTCAGCTCTATTCGCCATTCCCATTTTTTGCCAGATATTCCCAGGTGTCCCAGTTTTAGCCCATAACCATACCATGGAGCCCACACCTTGCTTTGCTGTGTTCCTAGGTCCTCTTCTGCCACACCTCCCATCCTCTTCCTCCTCAGCTCCATCCTCTTTGCAACCTTGGGTCACCCTTCCCCAGCTGATCCCTTGCCCTCTTCTCCCCCCCCTGCCCAAGTCCTTTACCTCTCCTTTTCCTCATCCACTCGATGTCTTCCTCCCTTCCATCCCCAGCCTGGAAAACTGATTTCACCCATTTCCAGGTGTTTTTGAAGGGCAGGAGACACCATCCATGCTCATTTGTTGCAGGAATCAAGATATGGCCACATGTTAGGAGGAAAGAACTTTGTCTGCTTGGACTCAACACCAAAAGGAGCAGCAGGGGTTTCCAGGAGAAGGTAAGAGAAGGCTTGATTAAAAAAAAAAAGAAAGAAAAAAAAGCCTTGTAGGGATGTTTGCTGGGCCCTGGCTCAGTGAGAAGCTCTGTGGAAATGTCCCCGTCTCACTAGATGGCACTGCAGAACAGCCTGGATCAAGGGAAGCTTTGTGTGGGATGGGGCAGCATCCCCTGTTTCATCCAGGGAAAGGTCGGGGTGAAATCTTCCGATTTTCTCTGCAAGGATGGAGAGGTGTCTGGGAGCCCAGAGGGCTCCAGTTGCTGTCATCTATCTGAGGTTTGAATGAGAAGTCCCCAAAATGTTTTCCTTACTTTGGGATCTGCCAGTCCTGAAAGAGGACATGAAGCATCAGGGGGTGTCTGGGGCCAAGAAAGAAAGGTGCTGAGTGTCCTGATCATAACCTCTGCATTCTGGCTCCAGAAAATAGTGCAGAATGGGTTTATCAGATGTCTTGTCATTCCCAGTTCTCCTCTCCTGGCGAGATGCCAGTTGCCTTCTCCCAGATTTTTGTTGTGGAGCTGAGGATGAGTTGACCTTCAAAAGGTGAGAGATTATGTAGGTCTAGACTGAAATGGAGCCACCAGTTAGGAAAGATCTGGCTCCTGGGATTAAAGGAAGCCCTAAATTGTCCCCTCTCCAAACACACAACCCAGGGGGGGCTGAGTTTGCAGCATCAGTTTGGGTCCTGAACAGGTGAGAAAATCTTTGAGGCTCCAGAGGAACCAAGTGAGAGAAGAAAAGAGATAGTGAAGAGGGCTTGATTTATTTATTTTTCATCTTGATCCTTGTTGCAGACCAAGGACTGAGCATCACCTCCTTCCTTAGTGTCCTGATCATCTTCTGCATCTCTCCACGTGCTGCCAAGCTGCTACCCAAACCTCCCTCTCAATAATCTCCCTTGCCCCCGTGCTCAGGGTTGTGTTTTGGCTCCACAGCTGTAAACCTGCTGCCATTCTCAGTCCCAAACCCCCCCAGCACTACCTGGAGCAACCCATTTGTAATGAGGAGCTGAGGGAGTTTCTCAGATGGTTTCAGAAGCACTGGAGGCAGTGGCATCAGCAGAGCCTGGGAGCTGGGATGCTTTGCAGGCAGAGAACTGCAGCTTTGGTTTTTCAGAAAGGAAAGGCCAGCTGAGTTACCCTGTGGTAAAGAAGATTGCTTCTTTTCATTTCTAGTCTGACTAAAGTCTCATTTTTAGTCTCACTAAAGCACCAGGAACCAAAGGCTCCGTGTGGCTTTTTAATCACACTGTGGACAAACACATTGCACCCCTTCAGACTTTCCCCAGTGCCTCATTACTGGGAACCTTCCTTGGTTTGGGGAGAGTGTGCTGGTTTATCATCATCACTGGCTGCTTTGGGTTGGAAGGGACCTTAAAACTCATCCAGTTCCAAGCCTGCATGGGCAGGGACACCTCCCACAGCCCAGGTTCCTCAAACCCCCAATTCTCCAAGCCTTGTTCCCAGCTCTGGGGGCACTGCAGCTCTCTCTTTCAGGGGGAAGGTGACCCAAGGATGAGCTGCTTCCTTCTTGCTCCTCTGGCTCTAGTTTAGCAGCTGAAGGTGGGGGAAAGCCTGGCTCTTGAGCTGGTTTTTGCTGGCCCCTGCCAAACCCTGTCTGGGCTGTGTGTGGTCTGTGTTCTGCTGTGGGAGCCCTGGGGCAGAAAGGAGCAGGACCATGCATCTGCTGCACTGCTGTAGACCACTTTTTTTTTGTTTTTTTCTTTCCTGACCTCCAATCCTCAACAGAAGAATGTCCCCCTTCTCCTTGGGTTAAGCTTCACAAAAATGGTGTGACCATTAAAACCCCCCAGCTTCAAATAAACTCACTTGGATTTGCTTTGTTGCCCTTTCGTCTTTGGGGATTGAAGTTTTAACCAGGGCCAATTCTTCAGCTTTTCTCCATAGCTATAAGGCTGAGAAGCTTTGTGGGGAAACTAAATTCATACCATCCTTGCCTGTCAGGCTTGAAATAAACACCAGCATTTGTGAAATGCAAGGAAAGTTCCTTGCCTCAGAATAAAGGGCTAAAGCTTGGTTGAAGTTGCCCATTTGTCAGAGCAAAACCAGCATGTGGCTTCTTTCCCTCAAAAGCAGGTCCGTACTCAGAGCTCTGTAAAGTGTCTCAGACATGGGAATGTGTTCTGATTCCATCAGCAGGTTTGTTCTCAGAGTTCAAACATTGCTGACCCAGTGTATGTGGCCAGAGAGTTGGTGCCTGAGGCAAGGAATAATTCAAAGGATCTCAGTGATGCAGATAGGGCTGCTCTGGAGTGGTTTTGGTTTTTTGGGGTTTGTTTGTCCGTTTGTGGGTTTGGTTTTTTGTTTTTTTGTTTGTTTTGGTTTTTTGCTGTTGTTTTTTGTTTTTTGCTTTTTTTTTTTTTTGTGGTTGTAGAAACTCACAATCCAAAAATACAGGTGCTGTTATCAGCTTTCCTTTTTATTTCCCTGTGGCTCATCGTTTTTCCAACAGGATTTGATTGGGTGTTATCCCTACAAACCAAGAGCACATCTGGGAGGGACTGCAGCTTAGTTTCCCCTTGGAAAGGGAGGAGCAATCAGAGAACCAATAGATAAATCAACCTTGCCCAGCCACCTGCCCTAGAGCCCTGCCTGATTCCCAAACACAGCTCTGTCCTGATGAAAATCTTGCTGCCTTTGGTCCCTGGGGGAGTAAATGGCATTGGCAAACCAACAGAACAGGATTTCCTATAAATCCTGAGTAGCAGCTGAGTGCTAAGAACACAGACAGCAGCAAGACCCCAGGTGGTGTCAACAGGACTGCAGGTAATTTCTTTAAAATTTAGTTATGTGACTGGATTTTTGTTCAGCAACTTTACTCAGAGTACCTTTAGCCTTGGGACATCCCAATGATATCAAAGAGTAAGGACTGTTTTATATAAACACATGCTTGGAGTTCAAGAATTCAGGGTGTTCCCTAACCTAAAAGCTAAGTCCTTCTCTGCTTTCTTTACTCACACGTAGTACTATAAGTTTAAGTGGCTCTGAGGACACAACTGAACCATGATGGTTGCCAGAACATTGAGTAAAGTCATAGTAACCATGACTTAGGGTTGCATTCAACTCGTGTTTTCTCAAATAGGAGGAACAAGGCTAAGAGGACAAAGCTGAGGTATAAACTAGAGGTGGTGACTACCACCTAAAAACTATATTTCCTCAGGTATAAACTAGAGGGGGTGACTACCAGGTTAAATAATATATAGGTTAAATAATGATTTTTGAAGCCATTCAAAGATTCAAGCAGTGTTTTTAAAAGCACAGGGTTTTTTCTTTCTCTCCTTAATGAAGACAGCTTCAAATGTTTACCCAGGCATTTCCTGTCTCTGGGTTTCATATTCTAACAAGGTGGGTGCTGCTTTTTACCACACCAAATACAGCAGTGGAAGGATGAATACAAAACTTGATTTTTGTCAGGAAAAAGTGAGGAGTGTTGGCACACAGTTTTTTGGTTGTGTTAGCTACAGAAGCTGCTGAAAGAAAATGCAATGAATGTGTCCTCAGGGGTCCTGTGAAGCCTTTGCATATTTGAAATTAATTTTTTCTGCCATGTTTGGAGTTGGTTTCATGGGTTAAATAATCTGTGACCCAGGCAGAGCTTTTGTGGAGCATAGTGGACTTGTAGATAACTTGCAGGACCAACTGAGGACCAGTGGAGACACAGCAGATGGAGAAATATTTCTTGGTGGGTTTTTTGTTTTTTTTTTCCTTTCAAAATAAGTCCAAATGGCTGCCACAATGCTCTGTCTGTAAGTGCACTGGTAAGGTGGGCTCTGCTTTCTCTAGCAGCCTGTGTAGAATACCAGGTGTGAACAGCTAGCGGAGAAATATTCTGATTTCTTTCTTTCACAGTGCCAAAATTGTGCTGGGCATATATCATAATGCTTCAAGATTTAATGAGGTTCATCCCAAATGTGGACCAGCACAGTGAGCTTCAGTTATTTCTCAGGGGTGAAACGGAGACTTTAATTCTTTGCATAAAGGTCTATTGAAAGGCTCATTCAGTACAGATGTCAAGGGTAAAATAGAAGTGGGGAAGAAGCAAGCTCTGGGGTGGTTCATCATCATCCAGTCTTGGGAGTTTTCATGGTTTCATGCCAAAAAGTCACCCAGGATCTGGGACAGGCATTAGCATTAGGAATGTCAGATGATTTGAACTCCATGTGATGGGCAGATGTACACTGAATTTGCTAGCAGGTTCAAATGTAACTTGTTGATGGAATTATTATAATTATTATAATAATTAACTAAATGTTGACTAATAATAATTATAATTATATAACTGATTAGCTAAGGCTCTTCATGATATAGCAAGATTGCAGTATGCTCTGTATAGAACGTCACACAGGGTGTGGGCTCTCTTCTGTCCCCCTTATTTACCAGTCAAGTGGCTTCTCACTTTTAAAGTGAGTCAGGTGGTCCCAGTACAGGCTGACACAAATCTCTTCAGTGCTACAGGCACAGCTCAACACTTCCATGTCCATGGCTCAGGAGTGCAGCTCCCAGGTTCTGCAGCTGATGTGCTACCCAAGGCTTTTGGTCTGAGTCCCTGTTTGCCATTGCAATGAGGGTGAGCCCATGAACAGCCACCCATTTCCTAATGATTTTTGTCTAATTATATATGTCTGCAGACAGCAAGAATCAGATCCAAACCTCCTGTTTCAGTGGGGTGGTGGGGATGTACCAGTTACTCTGTATGTACTGGCTGTGCTTCTGGAAACAGCTCCCTCCTGAACAGCTACTTGGTTAGAGCAGAGAATCGGAGAATTTTTAGGGTTGGAAAGGACCTTCAAGCTCACCCAGGTCCAACCCTGCATGGGCAGGGACACCTCCCACAGCCCAGGGTGCTCCAAGCCCCATCCAGCCTGGCCTTAAAAACTTCCAGGGATGGATGGGGCTTCCACCACCTCTCTGGGCAACCTGTGCCAGGGTCTCAGCACCCTCCTGGGGAAGAACTTCTTCCTCACATCCAACCTCAATCTCCCCTCCTCCAGTTGGAATCCATTCCCCCATGTCCTATCCCTACCCCACAGCCTCCAAAGTCCCTCCCCAGCTTTCCTGTAGCCCCTTCAGCCCCTGGAAGGCCACAATAAGGGCTCCTGGGAGCCTTCTCCTCTCCAGACTGAATAACCCCAACTCTCTCAGTCTGTCTTCAGAGACAGATCAGGAGACGTCTGTCTTCAGAGACAGATCAGGAGACATCTGTCTTCAGATATTCACAAAGAAGTAAATATGGTGTGCCAGGAGTTAAAAATCTGGGGAAGCAGCTCCTGGGAGATGACTGATGGATTTCTGCATTAATAATACAGATTTTCTCTATATAACAGCAATCACTTCCTGCCTGATTTTTTTTTAAATGTACTCAAGAATTCCTTTGTGTCCAGTTTGTCAGCCTGTGGGGACAGCCTTGACTCACTCATTCAGGGTAATGAGAAATCATGGCTGGGAGGGGAGAAGCTCCCAGGTGAGAGATGGCAGGAGCCCCAACTGGACTGGAGTTTGGAGGCTGCAGATGGCAGGGACCAGAATCTGGGACTCCAGGGCTGCCAGAGAGAGCCAGCAGACACGTCTGAGAGCCCACGTGTCAACTCTCACATTCAATTTATTATGCTGAGGTCAGGGGGTGATGTGTTTCTGCATATGAGCTCATTATGTCAACAGGATGAGGAGGCAATGAAATGCAAACCCAAATTCTCAGCCCTGGGAATCTTATCACTCAGCTCAGAAGCCAGACAGCACCGAGTCCCCAGAAGGGAAAGCAGCTACACTGGCAGCAAAGTTTCTGTGTTCTGACATCCCATTTGTATTTTCAAACATAAAGAGGCTGCAGAAGAAGGAAAGCAAATCAGCTTCCCCAGCACCTAAGCCCAAACTCTTGTTCAGACTGTCTGCATCCAGCAGCCCTCCTTCAGCTGCAGGGTTTCAGAGCAGGATTTGCAGGAATCACCCTTTGTACCCAGGGACCCCAAGCCATGGCTCCTCCTCCAGAGCTCCAGAAGCTGCAAGCTCTGCTCTCCACACAGCAATTCCCTTCCTGACTGCACAGATGCAGCATCCCAGATAGAACTTTCCCTTTTCAAGAAGTCTCTTGCTTTTTACCCAGCTTGTGTCACTCTGATGGAATCTGGCTTCTTCTCCCCCCTTGTATGATAGTGACTCCACTGAGCTAAACAGAGATCTGCTGGTAAAATCAAATTCTCCTTTTTTTTTTTTTTTTTTTTTTTTTTTTTCCTCTCCACAACAAGATATCTAAAAATATTTCCAGTGCAATCCACTTCAGTTTCCCCTGTCAGAGCATCAGGATGAGTCTAACCCAGTTGGTACCTGATTTTGTGTCCTTCCAAGCAGCAGAGAGCTGCAGCTCCATGCTGGGAACATTTTTTTTCTTTGCTTTGTCCCTCATCTCTCCTTCCCAGCCAGGCAGGGGAGGGTCTCTGGCATGAGGCTCAGCCCAGGTGACAGCTGGAGGAATATCCCAGCCCTGATGCTGATGGGAATACCTCCCAAAACACAGCTTGCAATAGCAGGGTGAGAAGAAATCCCTTGCACCACTTCCAGCACTCATTACTCCACATTTCTGCAGAAATGGGGCAGCACCTGACCCTGGGTAAAAAAGTTCCTTAGGGAGGGAAGGTGCTTTAAAAGTGAAAAGTCAAAAGGAGGTTGCTCTCTTTTATTTTTTTTTTTTCTCCCTTCCCTTGGTTCTTTGTGGATTTGGAGAGTCGGATCCGTGCTCTGATTCTGTCAAGATTCAGAGACCAAGCAGCAATGAATTTCTCACTGCTACTGCTCCAGTCCTAATAGCAAACAGCTGAGTGAAGAATGAGGTCCCAGCTGGAAAACAAACAGAATTTTCTCTCCCTTTGCCTCAGCTCTTGCTGGAGCAGCAGCAGCTCCAGTGTTTCTGGAAGCCCTGGGTGTCAGATGGAAGTTGTGGGACCATAAGTGTGGTTATATTTAGCTTGCCACCACTCTATTGTTGGGGAATGGCCCAGACTATACTGCCTGGTTTAGGTTTTTTTGGGTTTGTTTTTTTTTTTTTTTTTTGGAGAGGTAGACCCCAAATTTCAAGCCAGGAACAATGAAATTCATTTTAAAGGTAGTTTCCCACATCCCATTTTACCGAGCAGAAGAATAAATCACATGGCCCAAAGGCAACATGGCAGAGTTTGATTGAAAGTGCATTTGCATTATTTTTGACTGTTTTCTCTTTTATAAAACTGGTAGCTTTCTGGAGAGGTGAAGGCAACTTTATAGTTTTCAGCAGTCAAATGTTTTAGCATGACTTACCTTATTTGAACAGAGTGAAAGTTGGCAGATTGGCTTCAAACTCTTGGCCTCATCACCTTTTTGGGCTGCTCTACAGTAGCTGAGGCTATGCCAGCCTTTCCATTAGAACATTCCCCTCTCTTTTCATTTTCAGGGGTTTCAAACTTGGCTGTAAAAATTTGCTCCAGGATAAAATCTTGGCACCCAAAGTCCCAGCCCAGGTGTGACTTCTTAAAACCATCATGGGCCAGACCCCTGAAATGAATTTCTCCTTAGTTTTTAGTCCCTGGTGTCCAGCTCTGTGCCCTCTTCAGGAGAGCTCAACCTGAGAAAATTGTAGGGGACAGGTGAAAGGAAGGTGGCATTTCCTCAGAGGACAACTAGAATAAATGTACAAATATTTGTGATGGGTGGCTGCTGGACTGAGTTTGTAGCATCCCCCAGGTTTCCTAAAGAGCTCCTGGAGCTGCCATTTGCTGACTTCCTACAGACTTCCCAAGCACTTTGTGTAGCTCTGCACAAAGCAAACAGATCTCTGCTTCCCACACCTCTTGGCAAAATGCAGGAGCCCATTCTAAGGCTTTTGTGGATGTCTGTGGAGAGGGAAGTCCCTAAGGGCAAAAGTCCCTAAGGGGAATTAATCAGGATGTATAAGAGTCCATGAGGCACAGCTCCAGTTCCAGCAGGAAAAGTCTTTTCCCTGTTGCTCAAGGCAGAGAATTAGTAATTTGTGGTTGGACTCAATAATCTTGAAGGTCTTTTCCAACCGAGGTAAATCTGTGTTTTCTTTACCAAGACATGCAAAGGAGAGGTCCACATATTCAACCCGTGAGAAAGCCAGGAGTCATCCTGATGGGAATGTGGTTTGATCCACTTGCAATGCTCTGAAATGAAGTGCTCTGGGACTGGGAATTAGACCTGAGCTGCTGTGGGCAAACACTCAGCAATAGAAAAGAAACATCAAGACAACCCATGCTGACACTTGCATGGGAGGTTTCTAAATTCCCTGTGCTTCCACGCTTGGAATATTTGGCTGGAATTACTGTGCCAATGCCACAGTCCTGAACTGCTGCCTTGCAAAGGGAGGCTGAGGTCTGTCTGCAAAGGCACATGGAGAAATGGCAATGGAGAGGATAAACCAGGCAGGCTGTCCCTCCAAAGGGAAAGGAAGGAAGGAAGGAAGGAAAGGAAGGAAGGAAGGAAAGAAAGGAAGAAAGGAAGAAAGGAAAGAAAGGAAGAAAGGAAAGAAAGGAAGAAAGGAAAGGAAGGAAGGAATGGAAGGAAGAAAGGGAAGGAAGGAAGAAAGGGAAGGAAGGAAGAAAGGGAAGGAAGGAAGAAAGGGAAGGAAGGAAGGAAAGAAAGAAATAGAAATGAGCCACCATCTCTCTCATCCCAAACATCCTTCCTTTTTCAAGAGACACACCAAAATTTAAGTTAGGGCAGCTGTCCCAGTGGCCCAGTCCTTTGTTGGGCTACAAAGACCTTTCCAGGTCCTGTGCTGTGTTAAGTGAGTTAAGCCCATAAAGCTGGATGTGCTGCAGAGGCTGATCAGCATCCTGGAACCTGTCTTTCAGAGCAGCTGAAATTAAATGGACAGCAAGAGCATGAAAAATAAATGTAGCTTCACCTGCTGGATGCTGGGTGTGGGATGCTGGATGCTGAGGTGTAGCTACACAACTGTGCAGGTACTCTGAGGTCTCAGCCTGATTCTCTGGGGCTGTGTACTTGGGAAGGTGGCCATAAGAACTGGCAAGCAGACTTGTGGAAGGCACATTACTTGTTTCTGCTGAGATTGGTGAACTTCCTTCTAGTTACGATTTTCAGGGAGCTTCTGAAGGATTAATTAATTCAAATTAATTAAGTGGCACTTCCAAAAATGTTCCTGCTTTGAGAAGAGAAGTGCAAAATCCAGAGGTATAATTCCAAGGGAGTGATGGACAGCTGGACCTCTCCTGCTTTTATTCCCCTGTTCCACACAGTGGCTTTGGAACATGTCAGAGGGACAAGTGTTGGTTGTTGTAGCCCCCCAAAATATTTGCCAAATATCCTCCCCTGGGGTTCACCATTTCAAAGAAGATTCTTTTGCTCTGCTTTTTGTGGTTATCAGACCTTTGTAGATGCAACAACTGGAATCATTCAGAGGCAGTTTGGATTTCTTGTCTCTAACCTATGTAAACTCCAGAAATGTTTTATATCACCTGCAAAGGCTTTTCCGTAACCTCATACTTTCCAGAGTTGGGAGGGAAAAGAAATCTCTTCCTCCACCCACACTACTACCACATATACCAGCTGACATCAGACAGCAGCTGCTTCTAGTTTCAGTGAAAAATATAATAAAAACCCAAGATGTCTAATGTGGTATGCAAAAAACCCCCCAAAACCCAAACAAGTGTTGTTCCAAATCACCCAGAGGTCTGAATATTGTTAGAAGAAAAATGTCCCTTTTCCAATCAGCTTTCTGTGAAACATTCAGACTCCAACACTTTCTCACTTGCTATTTATGACCTGGTGCTAATCACTTCTTTTGGTTGAGCAGAGGAAAAAACTGCAACAGGGGGAAGTGAAAGGCTCTGTGCCTGTTATTTGTCTACATGGCACCCAGAAATCTTAGGGAGCACATGGCATGTGCTCAGCTGTGCTGGAGGCACAGAGAGTTAAAAAGACTCATTTTATGAGGATGGAAATACAACTTCCTAGTATTGACTTCTGAATTTATTCTTTTTCCTCCTAGCTAAACTTTTTAGTTTGCAATTTTTTTTTTTCTCCAGTGACAGGCAGCTTTGGAAAGATTGCTCGGCTGACACCCCCTTTTCATACTTGTGCATTTCCCTTCCTCTTGGAGAGCTGTGGCTTCTTTGTGGAAAAATAAAGTCAGGAATTAATTCTGGTTTTATGTAATTAATGGTAGCTTTAGAGAATGACCCTCATAATTTCCTTTTTTTGTTGTTGCATAGAAATGGGTATCCATGGAGGTCATAGATTCCAGTTCCTTCACTTTTTTCACATCCCCTGTTACAAGGAGCAAAAGATTCTGGACGACTCTAAATCAAACCAGCTGCACTCACTTCTTTATTGGCTGGAGGATGCCATAATATTTATGAGCCTGATCTTTGGTACTGATGAGCTATCAAGTTTCCCTCAAACACACCTTCATTGCCCAACCCACTTTTGCTCATTTGAAGAGCAAATTCAGTCTCTTTAAAATTAAAGGAAAAAAATATAGCCAGTTGCATCGTTTTCAGAGTTGGAAAAGCACACCAAGCAGAAAGATCTACGTGGCTGGGGCCAGATTTGCAGCCCCACCTTGGGTTTTAGCTACATCTAATGTAAACTGGGAATCCAGGGACTGAGTAATAACTGAGCTTGTGTGTGAGCCAGGCAAGGGTGGAGTGGCTCGTGTGGTGTTCTTTAATGTACACACAGAGGAAAATTAAGTTTGTGTTCTTTTTTTGGTACTTTGTTTTGTATAAAGAGACCTTGAAACCTTTTGTTTAAATCCTTATTTGAAATCTTTTTAATTCCTTATGCCCCTCTCTTTGGATGTTTAAATGGAGGGATGGAAGAGTGCACATCTCCTGACTCAGTGTAATGGTTATATCTTATAACTTAATATAAGGAGATAAGGACAATATAATTTCAGTTACTTGATTGTACAAATTTTTGGGACAGGCTGAACAAAATGTTGCACTTTTCTAATAGTGAATGAATAATCTTTTGCCCTGGGGAAATAACTTTAAGATTTTTCTGTGCATATTAGACATCAAAAACCTGCATCTGCCTTTTTATAATGAATGGCTGAAATGTAACAGGAAATTCAAAGAATTCAAGATAACCTCTGCCAGAAACAAATAAATATGCTGCATATTTGAATGTGTAGAACATTCGTGAAATGCTAGTGATGATAATGCTTGAAAAGCAACTTGAAAAAGGAACAGAAAATCTCTTGTGCAAGACAGTTCTTCCACAAAGGAAACATTCTTTTGGTGGTCACACCAAGCTGGTCCTTTGCAAACAGATGTAACACATCATGGTTGGCTGTCTCCTCAGGAAGAGGTTCAGAGGGATGGGGTGGAAAGAGGTGTTAGGGAACTTTGCACAACTCTCACCAGATTTAGGGAACTTCTGTCTAAAATTGGCAGTTTCATCCCAGCAGGGACACCTCAAAATCCTGACTGCAAAACTAAGTGGCAACTTAAACACACACACAAAGCCCTTAGGAAAACTCGTAGTGGTTGAAGACTGAACAGAGTAGCTTGGAAGTTCAACCAGCTCTGAGATTGGCAGAAGACAATATTTAAGGGTCTCTCAAAGAGTTTGCTGAATGAATTTCTCCCTCCTTGTAAAGATGCAAGCTCTGTAAACCAGTGGTTCTGAACATTTTCATACTTTAACTCTGGTTGAAGAGAGAAAAGCTTTAGTCTGTGCAGCTAAACAGAAAGGGGAGGGGATCTGAACACTACAGCTCTGAAATTCCTGGGCTGAGATTTCCATTACTTGTGGAATTGCCTTTTATTGCATTGTCTAGCCCAGAAAAATTCTGGAGTATCTTATATTCTGCTTTTTACAGTTCTTTGAATTGGATGAGTGAAGACAGCTTCAAAACACTTTCTCTTCCTCACTCACGTTTTTGAAAACTGGTTACCATTGGCAAGAATATGCCAATTATTTCCTCTCTGGGGACAGGTCTGTAACTACATCAGCCATGAGAGCTGTTCCTCATGCCCAGCTTAGATCTCAGTAGTTTCAGCATGGAAAAAAATGTCTCAAGTGTATGTACAGCTCTAGGTGTGTAGGAAGTTAGAACATCTTATTCTGAATTCAGCATTAGAGCTCTTGACACCTTCCTTTAAGCATCCAAAAGTTACATCAATCCCACTGCTTTTCCCAAAGGCACACATCCCTGCCTACTCTCACCTGCCTGCACCTCCAGTTTGATTTTTCTTGTTTCCATACAGCCACCTTCATGTGCTTAAAATGATGATGGGGGTAGATGAGGAAGAGTTGAAAGTTGGTAAAGGAAGTTGGTAAAGCACTATTAAGATACTGCAGTACAAGATGTAGGAGTTGTGATAAATTCCACACTGCTGCTCTCTTATTTCTCTGGCACAGAGTGGCAACAGTTCCTGTCATCTGGAACAAGGCAAGGGGATGGTGGTGGTTGAAACTGAATGCCCCAAAATCATAGAGTCCTACAATGTCAGGTTGGAAGGGACCCCAAGGATCATCTGGTCCAACCCTTCTAATATTATGGTTTCTGTGAGATGTCTCAGCACCACGTGGAGCTGAGACAAAACTTCCCAAGACCATTCCAATGTCTGACATATTAACTTCTCCCTCCCTTCCTTCCCACCTCCATCCTCCTGGGAAGGATTTCCCACATGTGATGTGGAAAAGAAGTCTTCCTCCAAGTGTCCTCAAAGTTGATCCTCATCCTAGAGATGTTGCAGTCATTGGATTTCTCCTCCTCAGCTGCAGCTTTGTCTTTATCCACAGACACTGTCTGATCTTTGAATTTGTTTAATCAAGTGTTATTTGTATTTCTGTAATCCATACCAAGTCCCCTTAGGGTTAGAGCAGTGTGTGTAAACAGCAAGGGATAACTGCCCTTAAATCCAGCAGACAGCTTTCTACCAGGATGAGGCAGTTGTGAAGGAAACCTCCAGATAATGTCAATAGTTTAACAGAAAGTTCAAACCTGAATATCTGCCTGTGGGTACATAGCAGGTACAGCACTGTATTTAAATTTGATCCTGAGCTCAGGAAATTTCATGGAAATCTTTCCTCTGCTTTCAATTCATCATTCAAAGGTTGGACTGGATGATTTCACAGGGTCTTTTCTAACCTGAACAATTCCATCATCTGACTATCTGTTTGGATGATGTATTTGTATTTGAAAAAACAGTTTAAGGTCAGGATGATATCTCTCCTGCTCAAGGCAGGCTTATGCCATATATAAACCTTACCATTCCTGCTGTAGGTTGCACTGGTTCCAATAGGCATTTCCCCATGGAACACTGCACAGAACTGAGGAAATCTTTTCCAGCAGAAGCTGTGAGGGTAGAGATGAAGATTGGGTTTACTCACACTTGGAATTTGGCAAGATAACTGGAATAATGTCAGATACAAGAGAGATCAAAGTTCTATTTTATAGAATTCCTGTCTTTGGGATAGCACATCCCAGGAGAGCAGGGTGTGCAGGAGGAGTTGTTTAAGCACCAGCAAGGATTCCCAGCAATATTGTCTGTGGCATCTGGTTTCCTTTAGAGGTATTCAGACCAAATGCTTTCCTTTCTATACTCTTTGCTTGAGAGCTCCAGAATTCAATGGAAGCTGAGCAATTGGCTCTAAAGCCTCCAATCACAGCAAACCCATTTTCATCCCATCACTATCTGCTGCCCTCGAGCTGAGTTCAGTATCTTCTGTTGGCTGCAAGCAGCTTTTAGAAAGATGGAAAGTTTGAAGCTGGAAGCATGAAGAGCTGAGAATTCCTTGGTGCTTTGTTCCAGTTGCTAAAAGCAGAGCAACTGCAGCTTCTTTCTCAATTGCACTTGGCTGACCTGAGGCACCAGGCACTGTTTTTCTGTCATTGCTTTCTCTCCTGTGTTCTCATACTTAACATTTTCTCCTCATACAGACTTTATACCTACTATAAACAAGGCACCTGCTGAGTTTCTTTTTGTGAGTAAAATTTATTAAATTATTCTCTGTCGTGATAATTATTTTTTTTTTTTTTTGTGACTTTTATCTGAACTGCCTCGTCTTGAATTCAGTTCTTGAACTGATTCACATTCCTGCCCTTTAGCTCTTTTTGGACTGCAGTGCCACCAAGTCTTCTGGAACCTCAGAGGTGAATTTCAGGTGGGAAGAATACACCCTTTTTAAAAACTATTCACCAAGGTTCCTAGATCCAGACTTGAGGAAAATGGCAGGAGAAACCCAGAGCTTTGCAAATGGTTCGGTACCAGCTGCCTAAGCAGCCTTGGTGCCAATCTTGCCTCTCATATGCAGTGGGGGGGGTGAAAGGAAGGGAGAAAAAGGGATAGAAATTTTCAGACACAGAGTTCTCTGACTAAATAAAATAAAAGCCAAATTCTTCTTGAATCAGAATTTCTGCTGTGGAATAAACTGTCCTTTCATTATTTATCTAAATTTCAGCAGTTCCCTGGCTTATAACCAGTTAAAATTAGCATTTGGACCAATATATCTTCTGAAGGCATTTTCATTAATTTATTTTTTAAACGTATCTTAATGAAATAATGAGGGCTGGCTAGGAGACAAATGCAGGGATTAAGAGCCCTGCACTAGGAACTAAAAACTGGGACTACTCTTCATTTTGGCATGATTTCTCCTTTCTTTTTTTCCCATTTTCTAATCTTTCATTGCCATGGCTTAGGTAGGTGAACGAAATGCCAGCCTCCTGCAGAAACTTCTGGCTGCCACTTAGCAACCTAAATACTCACCTCAGCAATCAACCACCCTGATGGAAAGAGGGATTAACTTCTTTCCAGCAAACAAAATTTCTCTTGACTCCCTTTGGGGCAATTGAGACCATAATTCAGCTCATCATCAAGTTGCCTTTAAGTGCCACAGATTTTTACATGACCAACATTTCAAATTATTCTTTTATAAATGAAGACTTAAACTGCCAGCAAGCTGGTTTTTTTCTGCCACTTCTAGTTTGCCAAAGGAACAGAGACATTCTCATGACAGCAAATATTTTTTAAATTTTCTATCTCCAGGATGGTGTAGTCTACAGGAAAGAAGAAAGAAATTGTTAATAACCATACTTGAAGTATTGTGTCAGCAGTCTCCATCAGTGTCTAACCACTTAGACATCTCCCATTTTGGTATCCTAGGATTTTTCTTGGTTTTAAAAATATTACTGGCTCAAATCAATAAATTTAGCAGCAACATTTTTTTTTTTTGTTATTGTTTTCGTTTGGGTTTTGTGGATTTTTTTGTTTGTTTTGTTTGTTTGTTTTTTCTTTTTTTTTAGTTCAGCTTTTATTTTGCTTTTGGACACAAGACATTTTGACATTTTTAGGAAAATTTGCTTTCTGAGAAGTTGCATAATACATACTTCACAAATCTGCACTTGTTGCCACTGTATGTATTTATGTGTACTCTGTGTAAGTGAGGAAGAAAAAGACCTGTAGAGAAGTTCTAGCTCAGCATCTGCAATTAACAGAAACTCATTTTTCTCCACACAGGTGGAGAAATGTGCAGTCACTTGTTTATTATTTATATTTAGCAAATTTTATTATTTTTTATTATTATTTTGTTTATTATTTTGTTTATTATTTATATTTAGCAAATTTTATTATTTTTTATTATTATTTTTCATTATTATTTTTTATTATTATTTTTTATTATTATTTTTATTATTATTTTTTATTATTATTTTGTTTATTATTTTGTTTATTATTTTGTTTATTATTTTGTTTATTATTATTATTTAGCAAATGCACATTTGCAAAGCAGGGGCTGATGGACACAAACCTGCATCCCTCTGTCCATACCCTCCTGTGCATGGATACATCCAGCTCATCTCTGAACAAAATTATTTTTCTGTTGGGTGCAGTGTAGGGTTGTTTTGGTTTTTTTTTTTTGTGGCTCATTCTTATGAATTAAAAGAAAATTAGTATTACGAGAAAACACTCCATCAAGGAAGTTTTTTTTATCCTGGTCTCTTCTATTGATAGCCAGCATCAAATGAAATTCTTTGAGATGTTTCCAAGTGCCAAGCAGACCTTGCCACACATCTTTTGATGTAAAGCATCTGCATGATTAGAAATATATAGCCTGGTTTTCTTTGTAACTTTAACACTCTGGACTCCACCTCCATGTAACTTCCTTTATGAAAAGAATGTAAGGCAAAGAAAATAAGTGCTGGCTAAAAAGCAATTGGAGTGGGAAGTCCAACAGGGAAAGCTGCTGCTGCATTTCATGAAGCCATTGAAAGAAAGGAGAGTTCCTCAGAAGCTGAGAGCTTTCTGCAAGTATCCAGAGATCACTTTTGGTAGGCATTAAGTGCTTCAGTTTCTTGCCAAACTTCCTTGAATTTCTGCCTGAAGGATTGGGACATGAAGCTGCTGCCACCTTAGTTCTCATCTTAACCTCTTTCAAGCAGTATCTATTTTGTGCAGCTCCTTTTCTTGTCCTCTGCTTTTGTAGCTGAGCAGACCCAAACCCACCCTTCAGTCTGACACTTTGGCCTGTGTTTTTACAAGCTTTATGATTTTATTTTAATTTTTTCCATATTTTTTTGACGTTTTCCTAGGGAAAGGCAGGACAGGGTGCATTCTGTCCCCCAAATGTCTGTTGAAATAGGAGTTCATGTGAGTGACTAAGAAGATAAGCCACCTCTGGAAAAATGAAATCAGCAGCTTTAGCTTACAGCTGGAGAGAAAAATGTTGGGAGGGAAACAGCCCTTCTGAGCAGAAATTAAAGACAGTGTTGAAACAGCCAAATTGGAATTGTACAGAGCCCCTGATCTTAGTAACAACAAGTCCTGCATACTGAGAACTTTTGGTACTTGAACCAAGTCCTCCACTGAACTTTGGCTTCAAGAAGAATTCTTCTTGCTGGCCCATCACTTCCCAGGGACTCTTTAATAACATCTCATAAAAAAAAATAATCATCTCTGGTAACAGCTCTGCTGGGCTCCTGCCCTAGGCTGGCACAAATCATCTGCTTCACCAGGCTCTTCTGTTTTGAACAAGTTTTGGTAGCAAGACCTGAGAACAACCCCCCTTCACAGTTGTTTTTTTTTTTCCTTTTTTAGTATTTATAAGCAAGGCCAGCAGGACTATTTAGAGTTGTTTTGGTTTGGGATAGGTTAAGTATTTGTTGTGGGCCAGGTCACATGGATATTTTATATATATACATATATATATACACATTAATAATTTCATGATATGCTCTTCATATCAGGATGGGCTACTAAAGCTGGGGAACATTTTCACACAGAAAAAAAAAAACACTAGGGGGGAAGAGGGGATTGAAAAGGTTAAGGCTTTGTTGCTGGTTTTAGTGATGAGTAAAAACACTTCAATAACCAGAAGGCTGACACAAATGATTTTAGAATGCCAGATAATGCCATATTTCCCAAATGCTTTTTTTTTTTTTTGACCTTCAGCACTGGTTTGTTTTTTTTTCCTTGCTTGCCAGTGAGTCTTCAGGACTGAGTGGGAATCATAGAATGATTCTAGGGGCCAGAAGGGATCTTTGGAGATCTCCCAGCCCAACCCCCCTGCCAGAGCAAGATCCCCCAGGGCAGGACACACAGGAACACATCCAGGGGGGGTTGGAAAGGCTCCAGAGATGGAAACTCCACAACCTTCCTGGGCCAGACCTCCCTCATCCTCAGTCAAGAAGTTTCTCCTCAAATTGAGGTGGAACTTCCTCTGTTTCAGCTTCAATCCATTATTCCTTGTCCTGGGCACCACTGAAAAGAGATTGGCCTCATCCTCTTGGCACCCACTCCTCAGATATTTATAAAGTTTCATTTGTTCCCCTCTCAGCCTCATTTTCTCCAGGCTGAGCAGCCCCAGGTCCCTCACCTTCCCGGCAGGGATGCTCAAGTCCCTTCAGCATCCTTGCAGCTCTTCCTTGGACTCTCTCCAGTAGATCCCTGTCTCTCTTGAGCTGGGGACCCCACAACTGGATGAGGTAAGAGTCTTTTATCAGTATTATGTTAAAAATAATTACACCAATTGCACATGGTCCTGGAGATGTGTATGAAAAATCCTTGAGGTTCTTTTCTACCACATGCTGCTGCTGTAATTTCTGTAGCCCCCACTTCATGCTGGCTTTCAACATTTCACATGTGCAACAGCACATTTCCTGAAGCACAGGCATCATCTTTTCACTTGGTGAGGAAAACATTGAACACTTTTAGCTTTTATAAAGATAAAGCCATTTCAACAAGCTCTAGGTAATTTTTAGTCATTTCAAGTGGCTGATGTTGGTTCATAAAACCTGCTCCCTGTGCATCTCTTTCTTCCTGTGTTCCTATCTCTGCATCTTTTCAAAGAAAATCAGAAGGACCTGAGTGATCCCAAAGAAAAATCCTCACCCATGGAATTTTTGTACCCATTGTTTGGACAGACCCTGAATCAGCAAACCTTAAAGGAAAGCTCTGTCTGTTGAACAGGAGTGGGGCTGGAACAGCATTTTTTGGAAAACCACAGTCTATAAGTTTAAGATAAGTTTTTAAATTTAAGTTTTGAAAAGTGTACATCTGTTCAAGATGTACACATTAAATGCACTTGATTAATGAAAAAATGTCTCCTCAAGTTAAAACTCTCTTGAGGAGCACAGCAAACTGTGTGGCATTTTCTTCTACACTGACTTCCAGGAGTTTCTAGGACTCTGCATCTCTAGCTTACCAACTAAGGTCATAAAATTCAAATTCTGTTTGAAGATCAGTTTATTGAGGTTAGAAAACTTGCTGGCTTAGTTTACTGATGCCACATGTAGTCAAACCCACCAAAATGCAATATGAGGACTATTTCTTTCACTTCCATGGGTATCCAGGAAGGGCTCCTCCTCTATTAGGAGTGGGCTCAGCCACTTGGTTTCTTGGTGTCCTCCAGAATTTATGCAAGTGAAGCACCAGATCCTGCTTCAGAGTAGTCATTCTGTAAAGAAAAATTATTAATTGCCTGTCAGAGGTAATATCTGTCCAAGCCCCACAGGATGTTTAACTGGTGACATGGATTGATCACAACTCTGTTAGAAATTAATGAGGACTTTTAAATTCAACCTACTGGAAAAACTTTGATTCTCCAGGCTTTTATTTTTTTTTTTTAATCATTGAAAGCCTCTTTTTTTAAATTAAAAAAAAAAAAAAAAAAAAAAGAGAGAGAGAGAGGAATGAGAACATTAGGAAAGATTTTCACCATGAGGCTGACTGAGCACTGGCACAGGTTCTCCAGAGAGGTTGTGAAATCTCCATCCTTGGAGATATTCAAAAGCCACATGAACATGAACCTGGGCAACTGGTAACCTTGCTTGAGCATTTGAAGGTTTGGGTTTGAAGGGAGGGTTTGAAGCTGCCCACCAGAAGTCCCTTCCCACCTTTTTTTATGGCTTGATTTGAACCTGCCCTGACTTTGCCTCCTTTCTTTGAAAAGCTGTTGAGTTGCAAGCTGATTTAATTAACTTTGGCAACAATTTCCTTGTCATTCTCCCCCAGTAAAAGCACAGCTCCTGAGACACTCAGGTACACCAACCAACAAGCCAAAAAATTGCCCCTGGAAGCCACAGAGTTTTCTCTTTGTGTTTTGGTTTGGGATTTAATCACTAACATGTCCCAGGCAGCCCAGAAAACACCATATGGAACCCATGGAGAGGAGGGAGAAGCTGGTCTTCTGAGATGAATCTCCATGAAATTTGATTTCTTGGAAGAATACCAGGGAATGCTGCAAATAAAGCAGAGCATATGTATAAAGATACTGCTGTCTAGACCACTGAGGATTAGGTGTTCCTTCTTATTTGTCCAAAGCAGTGCTGTCTTCTCTGCAAGAAGAAATTTGGTCCCCAAGACATAGTTAGTGGTGGTAAAGAAAACATCTTCCCATGGCATTTATTAACTGAGCTCTGAGGTTTTTTAGTTTGGTTATTCGTTTGGGTTTTTTTGTTTTGTTTTGGGGGTTTTTTTGTTTTGTTTTGGGGGTTTTTTTGTTTTGTTTTGGGGGTTTTTTTGTTTGTTTTTTGGGTTTTTTGTGGGGTTTTTTTTGTTTGTTTTTTGGTTTTTTTGAAACCAAAGCCAACTGAGAATGGAAATTGTAACATTATGGGAGGTCACTGCTTCTTGCTGTGTGGTTGTCATCTCCTAAGCCTCAGAAAGACACAACCTGGCACCACTGCCTGACAGCACTCGTTTCATCAGGAATAATTGAAACCCAGGTCAAACTGATAGGAGAAAAATCTGGTTTCTTTGGAGTGATGTAGGAGCCTTGTGTAGAATTCCCAGCTCCAGTGCATTCCCTGAGGTTCACACAGAGGTATCAGACCCAGGTCTCCATGTCACCATTCTCAAAAGCATGGAACACATCATACAAAAGATTTTTTTTTTTTTTTTTCCCACTTCTTAGCTGCTTGAGAGCAGTGTTGGTTCCTGGCTTCGCATCTTCTGCCTCTGCCTCACTTGTTTTTCTTGGGTTTTTTTGTTTTTGTGGTTTTTTGTTTTTATTTTTGCTTTTTTTTTTGTTTGGTGCTTGGTTTGTTTTGTTTTGTGTGGGTTTTGGGGTGTTTTTGGTTTGTTTGGGTTGTTTTTTTTTTGGTTTGGTTTGGTTTGTTTTTTTTTTTTTTTGTATGGATGTGCCTCAGCTTTCTCCCTGCAGCCTTCTTTTTTGACCTTCTCCTGATTTTCCCCAGAAGTTACTATTCCCACTCACCAGTGGTTCTCGGCTCTACCATGAGAATTATTTTACTGCCCACAAAGATCTCCCAAGCAAAATAAAACCCAGAAGAAGACATCACAGAGCTATTTTATGAAGGCACCATCTGAAAACTGGCTTTGCAAATGAAAAATAACCATTTCTTGCACCGAGACTAGGAATTCTACATGAAGAATTGTCAGTAATTAACAAATCAGTAAAAATTATCTTTTTTTTCCCCCTATTGTTCACATAGCATCTTGAAGCTCTGAAACCCAACCTTGCTCTGATGAAGCAGCAGTTTGTTGTCATTACAGCAAGCTTCAAGGGGCTTTATAGGAGAAAATCATGAATAAAGTGAATCCTTTAAAAAATGCAAGTGGAAATGATAAAAAATGTTAAAAATTATAAATGATAAAAAAATGATTTAAAAGTGGAATGATATCCCTTTGGTTAGGGAAGTTTCTAAAAACATTCCAGAGGGAAAAAAAAAAAAAATGTTGTCCTAAGACTTGGCCTGAGAGCTCCCGTTTGTGTGTGTGCAGTGTGGCCCAAAAGTTTCTTAAAAGCTGGAAAAATCTGTATTTAATGAGGCAAGACTGAGTTCAAATTCTGAACTTCTCATTCTTTTCCTGCCAGGCTTGCACAGCAAACTGTGTGGACACACAGGGATGTAAATGTCAGAATTTTAAACAACTGAAGAAAAGGTGTTAGGAAAGATTTTGCAGCCATAAAGAGTGTGGCTGCAAAGTTACCAGATCTGTAGAAATACCCCCAAAATATTTGAATGGGGAATTCTCCTTTGTGCACAGGTTATGATGGATGCTAATTATTTAGGAGCTGAGATCTAACTAGTTGCCACATCACTGATCTGCAGAAAATTGTTATTATTCCCTGTAAATTTTTGGGAAGTGAGTGGAAGCAAGCAGGATGAGATGTGGAATATCTGAGTGCCCCTTTCAGCTTACAGCAACATCCAACAACCCTATTCCTCCTGGGACAACTGGGACACCAAGGCAGAATTATTAATTTTGTTGTAGAGTGCTTGAAAGTTATCAAATCAATTAACTGGTAGGTTTAACATCTTCCAAATGGGAAATAGTCACCTCATTCTCAGAGAATGCAGAATGGCAATTTGGCCAGATGCTTGAAGGCTCTGGCTCCTGTATTTTTCCTGTGCCATGTTTTTCCCTGCCTCATGCTAGGCATATCACATCATTACACATTTATTATCTTTTTTCACAGTATCTTTTCAAAATCCCTGTACATCTTTGGCAAGGGGTTCCCACTGAAGGTGAAGGAAGACACATTCCTGTGGAAGAGACTGCTGGGGGTTCTGCAGTTTTCATGAACTGCCTTTAATTTATCCCCAGGTAAAGTAGGTGTTCTTAGTTGAGGATTTTTGTTGGGGTTTTTTTTCACGTTATAGTTTCCTTCCAAAAATGATGTGAAGAGAAATCAAGAGGGAATAAAAAGCCTGGATGATGAGAACTCTCAACAAGGTAGGATAAATCCCTTCCTGCCATGCTGTTCTCTTCTTGAGGTCTCTTCACAGACTTTTTATGGAATATGGTCTTTGGGTTATGACAGATATTGCCATGGACACGTGAAAATCAGGAATTAGGAGTAGCAGAAACAAAGGGAGAAGCACATCAGATGCTGGGCATACTCAGGAGTAGAAATGAGAAGAAAGCAGGGAATGTCATTGTCCCACTCTGAATTTACAGTTCCTTGGCATCCTGACCATAGTGTGAGGCTCTGGTGTCCTCATCAAGGTGGATATGTTGGAAGGGAGAGGGCTGAGAAAGGATAACAAGGTTCCACTGTGGGAAGTCCACTGCTGGAGACAGTCAGACATCAACTGAATCTGATTTTCAAGGGTTTTTTTTGATTTTTTGGGGCAGGAGATTGGACATCTGAAGGTCCCCTACAACTTTAATTACTCTCTGATAAAAGCTAAGGCCTAGAATCCATGTGAGGACCAAGAAGGTAAATTTAGCCTCTTCAGCTTCTAAGAGAAAACCCTGTGAGATAATATAAAACCCTAAAACCCATTAATAGCTTCTGGAAGATGCATGGAGGGTTTTAACAGCTTTAAAGTTTCTTCCACTCTAACATGAGGGATCTGTGATGAAGTGCATAGGAGACATCTCTAAAACAAACAGGAGGAGACAGCTCTTCCCAGAGCAGAAAACAGACCTGTAGAACTCTTCACTAAATTAGACTGAAAGTCTTAGAATTTTACCTTAAGGAGAGACAGAATAGATTTTTTCTAATGATTGGCACCAGCACTGAGTCTTTGGATTTATTAGCTCTTGACTAGTTCAAAATCTAAATCCATTTTAAACTTTTTATATTTCAGGGTACATATACCCCCTAAGTTCTGTAGTATCCAATATATATTTAGCTCCAAAGAAACTCTGCCACTCAGGTTTTATTCTAGGGTGTAAAACCTGCTATTTAGTATCCCACTGAATGAGTAAAAAGTGTGTAAGTTTTTGCCAGATTCCTTCTAAATTAATAATAACACAAGAACAGTTTGTTCACATATAAATTCACAACTCAGTGTAAGAAATAACTGTGGCTTTCTTAAGTTTCAGTTTGCCTGGGCATAAAAGCCATGTGAGTGGATGGTTTTGAATATTCAATAAGTGGATTAGAAGGTTTTCCTGAAGCACCATTTTTGTTTTTTGGTTTTGGTGTGGGATTTTTTTGTTTGTTTTTTTTTGTTTGTTTGTTTATTTGTGGGTTTTGGGGGTTTTTTTTGGTGTGTGTTTAATATGAGAAATGGTGTCAGGTAGGATACAAAGCAGTGAGTGTGAGACCTGTGATATATATGAGGTTGATGCAGGTGGGATAAAGCACAAAAAAATTCTCCCACAGCCCATGTCAGAGAAGGTGACTCTGAATCAAATGATCAAGGGCATTGAAGAGCACATGACATTTTCTGTAGCATTACAGAAAACACCTTTTTGGAACATCGTGAGCTTTCTGGACCAGATTGGTAGACATCTGCCAGAACATTTTGTTCCAATTCCTTCTCTTCAGATAACTGTACTTGACAGCAGAACAGGAGATTAATAGGTTTGGAATAATCAGACTATAAAACAAGATTAAGCAATATTTTGTTATGATTTGTATTGCCATAATATCTTCTTTTGCTATTTATTGTTTTAGGGGAAAAGTATTTCCAGAACAATGTATTTTCTAGCTTCCACCAAGCACAACCCAGTTTGTTTTCAGAACACAGAACCATTGAACTGGAACATGAACATGGAAGCTCTACCTTTCTTGCTGTCTCCCAAACTTTTTTTTTCCTAACCCAAGCAAATGGAATTTTTCCTTTTTGATGCTACTGAGAGACAATTATTGCAAAGTCTCATTTTCTTAGTCCATTCTTGGTTTTGTCTCTTTGCACCCCTTCACTGGCTTCTGTTTCAATATTCTGTCAAATGTACCTTCCCTTTTCAGGCCCTTCATGGCCAGTCTTCATTATCATTGTCAATTTTTAATTAATTGCCAAAAAGTTCTATTCCTGGCTTCATCAAAAGGTTTATTTCAAAGATGAATTTTTTTTTTTTTCCCTTTTTGGGGCTATTGCTCCCTAAAAGCCAAATCATTGCTTTCCTTTAGTGTCTCCATGAGATGCTCTTTTGTGATAATTCCTGCAGGAAACCTGGCACCTCCTCAGCCAACCAGGTGATTTCTGTTCTCCTGTTCTTCTCTTAAGCTCTCCTACATGTTATAGATCTTTCTTTGGCATAGGATTTGCCTTCTTGTGTTTCTGGTTGACTGGTTAGGATCAAGGCTCTTTATCATTTCAACAACTGACAGAAATAGGAATGGAAATTATAAAAAAAAAAAATAAAGGACTGAAAAACACACAATCCCTTTTCCATACAGGGTTTTATCAGCATTTCTCCAAGCCTTAGACATTTGTTTTCAAATGGGGCCTGAGAAACACTGAGAAGGTACCCAGAAAAATCACCTTTGCTTGTTGTTGAGACTGGGATTGAAAATGATTTGCATTTGCAAGTGCCAGATCTTATAGGGTAATTTTATTTAAATTTATTTTCAGCCATGCCTCATAAACATTCTCCAAATTGCAGCTGGATGTACAGGCAGATCAAACCCTAAACCAAGGCACTTGTGAGCTGTAACATTCAACTTCAGCATAATATAGTCTGAATCCCTCCATGATGTAACAGACAGCATCACTAGAGAGCCAAAGAAAACTCAAGATATATCTGCTGATACTCTTAAGCCAAAATATATGAGGAAAAATTCTTAGAAACCAGACCAGTAATGCAAAATGCAGTCATGATTAGTACCATGCCAGCCAAGTATTTGTTCTGCATCACTGCAAGTGCTAAATGTAGATCCTCAAACTCAGACTCCTCCCAGTTTGCACTGGCAATCATGTGATATTAATTCCTCAATACATTAAATTCACTTTTATGTGTTCTCCTGATCTGAAAATTATAATCTTGACTGTGGTGGGAAAAAAAACCCCAAAGAACAACTTAGTGTTCTTTCATGCTTTTTTGAGGATCTTGAACATATTGCAAAGATTTGTTTAATTCTTTTTCATTTATTTTCTAGCTTCATAATATTTCCAATTTTCTGTTCTTCTCTTCTGAGAAGCTCATCCTTTTGGCTGACAGCAAAAGGAATCAGTGGAGCTGACATCTGTCATGGATTACTGGGCTGAAAAGGTACAAGGAACAAAATTGCTTGTAAATGGTACCATTTGAAATGTCTTTCTCTAGCTGGCTTGTACCCCTAGCTTTCCAGTGCATTTAGGTACTACCAAGAGCCTTTATATACCTGTGATATTTTCCAAAATAATCTCCACCAGAAATCAGATCTGCCAATCAGATCTATCAACCAGTTATTGTGGAAGGCAATTTCTTTCCCTTCCAACTAAATGCTCTTTGTGATTGACACATTCATTGTCTCCTCACATGGCAATCCTTGAAGAGATCAGAACATTCCCCAAAACACAGAGCAAAAATATGCAAACTTGCACTGAGGTCCAAATAAAAGAAAACACATGAACACCACTGAAGAACCCTTGCATGTTCCTTTTCCAGTCTTTGTGCTGCTCCCCAGAGAAAAATTGCAATTTAAATTGCTGCTCTACAGCTCCTTATTCCTCTTTTGCTACTCTTCATTTCTGTGTCATCATTTCTGGAAGGAAAAAAAAAATATATATATATATATTTGAACTCCTTTCATACTGTCTTTTATAGAAACTCTGTGGATTGCTACTGGAAAATTGGTTCACTGCTCTTATAGACCTATAAAACCTTTAAGTAATCTTTCCCAGAGTAGTAAAACATTAATTTCTTGGTAAAATAAGCAAATATAATTTGGGACACACATAAGGGTCAGAGTTGTTGAATAAGAGAAGCTACTGCACTGACTTGAACTGGGATTTAAGATCCTTGAAGAAAGAAAAACTGAAGATGTGGTGGAATAGTAGAATACTCAACTATTATTCAACAAGGGAGGACAGCACAGAAAGATAGAACAGTTGAAAATAGAACATTTTAAATGGACCTACTCAGCCAGGGAAAAGCATGTTGAGAGAAAAAGAAGTTTCAAGAGAAAAAAAAAAATCAGAACAGTACTGAAAACTTGAGGTGACCTTTGAAAAGAGGCTTTGTAACCAACTCTTGACTTCTCTGAGCTTGGTTCAGAGTGGAAGTCATGGCAGTGATAGCAAAAAAAGGAGTTTGTCTGGAAGTGCTTAAGGTATTTTGAGAAGTATTTTGCTTTAGTCTTGAGAAACAAAATATTTTTGGTGTGTGCTAGATACATCAGAATGTTAGGGATGGCTCCTCTCATGACACTCAACTGGGGTCAAACACAACTGAGGGGACTCAATCAAATATAGCTTTAGCCATCTAAAAATTAAACATCTGGTCTTGTAGATGTTTAGATTTCTTGTATAGGCTCAAATATATATATTCTCCCCCTGGAAGGGGGACAGGCTGGATGGGGCTTGGAGCATCCTAGGCTGGGGGAGGTGTCCCTGCCCATGGGGTTGGGACTGGAGGAGCTTTAAGGTCCCTTCCAACCCAACCCATTCTGTGACTCTATGAAATACCTCTAGAGGATTAACAGATAAATTTCTCTAGAGGCAGATACAGCTTGCCCTGCTTTGATGTCCATGCCAGGTGAGATCAGTTATCCTCTGGAGGTGCCCCTGTTTATCTCCTCCATACAGCCAGAGCCTAAGCATTCACTTTTAGACAGTCAAGCAGCAGATAAATTCCCCTCTCTCAATCTGCATTCACAGACCTCATAACACTCATCTGGATGGATTTGTGTGGTTGTCAGTATCTGTTGAAGATTTGTTATAATCACAGACAAAATTCAATGTCTTTAGCTTTTGTGGACAGCCCAGGAACAGCAATAAAAAAGCAATGCTGGGAAATTATTCAGGAAGCCACAAACTTCGTTAGAAAGAGTTTGCACAATAACTGCAGACTGGAACTAGCAGGCTAAGAATTCAGGTTGATGATTTCCTTATTCATATACACTCTATTTTTTAAATCAACCATTATTCCTTTTTTCTTGAACTCTCAGCTACAGTCTCTGTTAGGTGCTGCAGAACACATTACAGCTATCATGAGGTTCCCTTGTGTGTTTCTCTCTTCTGTCTGATATTGGGGTTGTTGTTTTTTTTTTTTTATAGGTCTTTTTTTGTTTGTTTTTAATTTTCAAATGTTTTTTTTATGCTATTTATTTTTTCCCACTAGAAAAGAGCTACACCACAGCATTGCTTATGAAGTTGAATACATAAACTGTGGTAAGAGCATTGACGTCAGCCTTATTGTTCCATTTATCATTTAGAATTACTCCACCACTGCTAGCCTGTGGAATTTTAATAGTTTGGGCAATGAAAATAGATGAAACCATATCACTTTTATCCCTCCTAGATGTCAGAATGTCATTATTTTGATATCATCCCAAGATGAAGTCAGTGTGGTGTCCTCTCAGTTCCTACTGTGCCAATGCTGCAAAGAGATGTATTGAGGTCCTGGATATTTGTTATCTTTATAGAAACTTTGCTTTTCTTTTGTCTGGAATATTATGGCATTTCTTACTTAAAAAGTAGATCTCTAACCAGCCTTAAAGAGGGACTTTCACCCACCATCTAAGTGACAAAATGTCATGCTGTTCCACAGTGAAACCCACAGACTTTTTTTTTTTTTTTTTTAAAGCCTGAAGTGCTGAGAGCCATTAATTTGTTCATGTCATCCAATCATTGTCTTCTCAAATGTGTAATAAATGATTATTGCAGTGAGAATCAGACCACAGGTCTTTTCCTACTGATCAGTTCCCCATTCACTGGGCTGTAGAACCAAGTCCCTTGGGAATGCTTTGCTTCTGGCCTGAAGATTCAGCTTGTTGGGGAAGAGTTCCTGAAGGAAAGGGTGGGATGAGGATGGAGAGTGGAGGATTCCTCTCTTCTCCACAGTACTCATTCCTCTCCTCTCCACAGCACTCAACCTCTTGCACACCTCCTGTCCTAGGTCAGTGGTTAAGATGCTACTGTAAAATTTCAATTTTTATAGGCAGAGGAAATAAAACCAAATTTCCCACATAGTGTGGGTTGTGTGGTTTGATTTTTTTTTTTTTTTTTTTTTTTTTTTTTTTTTTTTTTTTTTTTTTTTAGTGCTTGGGGCAGTATATAAAAGAGATTTTTCATCCAGCCTGACTTTAAAAGAAAGAAGTTACTTTTTTTTTTAAGGACCCTCTACACATGTGTGATGTATGCTCTAACAAACTATCAGAGTTGAGTCCTGAAGCTATTTAAACAAAGACAGACCTAGTTTTTTTTCATTATGATCATGATGAGCCAGACAGTGACCTACCCTCAGACTTTCCCACACTTCCTCAGTAGTATCTGAGCTACTTAGAGACTTTAGAGTCAGCTTCTATAGTTTGTCTGCCTAGAGGATGGGTTAGCAGCTAGAGCAGGGGTTCACAGGGTCACAGTTTTTCATTCATGTCCAGCTTTAGGTCCACAGGATTCTTGAGCAATTGCAAAACTCCAGGTGTGGATGCTGCTGCCAGGTAAGGATACCTGTGACACCAATTCTGTTTTCTGAAGTCCTTCTTCCCCCCTGTTAAACTACTTCAAGTCAGTGGCTCTGACTCTGCAGCTGCCTTTTTGCCTAACAATAAATAACAAACACAAGGATTGCCTGGAACCTTTTAGAGAAATCATGGGAGGACCACAAGTTGCTCAGAAGTCTGCAACTCAAGTAATCTGAGGACGCTGAGGAAAGTTTCCAGAGATGTGTGGTTCATATTCATCATTATGTGCATTTTTTCCAACATGACTAAAAAAGTTTTTAGGCTGGGACTGCATTCCTGCTCACCTCATCTAAACGATGGCACTGAGCAATTAGTGACCCAAGTGTGTGCTTTGTTAGCAGTCAACACTTCTTCTTTTCTGAAGGTTTCTGTGGATTCTGTTCAGGTCCTCTCATCATTTATCTGCTATGAAAGATGGGATTCCCCTTCCTGATTTCTGCTCTCTGTCTCAGCTTGGAAATCTCAGCTTGGAAGTAGCCTGTGAGAAGCACAAGGTTATCTCTGCCACTGCCAAGTATTTTGCTTGTGGTCATTTGGGGGTTTCTGTTTCTTTGCCTACAGGAAAGCTGGGGAGGGACTTTGGAGGCTGCGGGGTAGGGATAGGACATGGGGGAATGGATTCCAACTGGAGGAGGGGAGATTGAGGTTGGATGTGAGGAAGAAGTTCTTCCCCAGGAGGGTGCTGAGACCCTGGCACAGGTTGCCCAGAGAGGTGGTGGAAGCCCCATCTGGCTGGTAAGAAAACACTGCTCCAAAGCTTTGCTGTTTTACTCCTGGTTCCCTTCAGAAGTCATCAGCTTCAGTGATGAGCTGCCTCTTGGCTTGCTAATTAATCACAGAATCATAGAATCATCAAGGCTGGAAAAGACCTCTGAGATCATCAAGTCCAACTGTCCACCCTACAACCCCTAACCACTAAACCATCCGAAATAATGGTTTTAATTTTATTAATGGTTTTAGTATTAATAGAGTACTAATAAATTATTTTTAATTGAAATTATTTAAAAATAATTGTATTTATTTAATTTAAGCATTTTATTCATGGTGCTGGGATCACAGGATGAGCGGTAATAACCTGATAGAAGCAAATCTTTCTGTTTCAAATGAATGAAAAAGTTTTCAGTCTGCTTTGTCCTTCCAAGTTCAATGTTGAATCAACCCTTGCCTGTCTAAACCATTCAGGTTTGAAGCCAAAACAAATATCATCTGTCTCCCACAGCTGGCACACTGTTGGCTGAAAAGCAATCCATACCCTGCATCCTGAGAGCCTCAGCTGACATCCAATTTTTCACTGAACATATGTCTCAGCCTACACAGATCTGATGTGAGTGACTTGAAAGCCAAGAGTTCTGATCTCTGCCTAGTTTTTTGTTTCTTTTCCTTTTTTCTTTTCATTTTTCTTTCCTTCTATTTTCTTTTTTCCTTTCCTTTCTTTTTTTTCATCTTTTTTCCTCCTGCTCCTTCTCCTCTTTCTTTCTCTTTCTTTCTCTTTCTTTCTTTCTTTCTCTTTCTTTCTCTTTCTTTCTCTTTCTTTCTTTTTCTTTCTCTTTCTTTCTTTTTCTTTCTCTTTCTTTCTCTTTCTTTCTCTTTCTTTTTCTTTCTCTTTCTTTTTCTTTCTTTTTCTTTCTCTTTCTTTCTCTTTCTTTCTCTTTCTTTCTCTTTCTTTCTCTTTCTTTCTCTTTCTTTCTCTTTCTTTCTCTTTCTTTCTCTTTCTTTCTTTCTTTCTCTTTCTTTCTTTCTCTTTCTTTCTTTCTCTTTCTTTCTTTCTCTTTCTTTCTTTCTCTTTCTTTCTTTCTCTTTCTTTCTTTCTCTTTCTTTCTTTCTCCTTTCTTTCTCTTTCTCTTTCTTTCTTTTTCTTTCTCTTTCTTTCTCTTTCTTTCTCTTTCTTTCTCTTTCTTTCTCTTTCTTTCTTCCTCTTTCTTTCTTCCTCTTTCTTTCTTCCTCTTTCTTTCTTTCTCTTTCTTTCTTTCTCTTTCTTTCTTTCTCTTTCTTTCTTTCTCTTTCTTTCTTTCTCCTTTCTTTCTTTCTCCTTTCTTTCTTTCCCTTTCTTTCTCTTTCTTTCTTTTCTTTCTCTCTCTCTCTCTTTCTCTCTCTCTCTTTCTCTCTCTCTCTTTCTCTCTCTCTCTCTTTCTCTTTCTCTCTCTCTCTCTCTTTCTCTTTCTTTCTCTCTTTCTTTCTCTCTTTCTTTCTCTCTTTCTTTCTCTCTTTCTTTCTCTCTTTCTTTCTCTCTTTCTTTCTCTCTTTCTTTCTCTCTTTCTTTCTCTCTTTCTTTCTCTCTTTTTCTTCAGTGTCCTGAAGAAAAAGACAGAATAAGGGATTCCCTAGGAATTTTATTTTTCTTTTAAATAAACAGCAGTGACCTACAGGGCTGTATGATCCTGCACCTCCTCAGAAGCATCTGCCACTGGGTTAGCTTTGGTATTTTTAATCAATCTGGTTTTCATTGTAGCCCTTTGCTTGATCAGAATGTAGGCTGGCATTGGGATGCTCCATCTGATATCATATCTTGATATGTTTCATATCTTGACACTATCCAGCAGTGGATAAAGGTGGATGAATTAATTTGAGAGGCTGGAAGGGAGAAACCCCCTTCTTAGAAAAATTTTCTCTGTTTTCCTGTGCATGGCAGGCATGAAATGCATTTATTAATTGTACAGAGTTTTTGCCTTTCCCTTAGAAAATGCTACCCCTAAAGGAAAGAAATCACAGGTTAAAAGACAGGCTTTTAAGTGAAACACAGGGATTTGACAGTAATTACCATTTTGCTGCTAGAACTTCTGTAGCTAAGTGCTTGGGCATATGTTAGATCTCATGTACATGTGTAGTCCTGATGAAAACAAGAAATCTAGTCAGGTTGGTATTTATTGGCTTATGTGTTTTCCTGAAGTGGAACATAAGGTGGGAGAAAAGAAAAAAAAAAAAAAGGAAAAACAGATAGATATCTGGTGTAATTAGACTAGCAGAAATTCATCACTCAAAGTTACTGGAGTCTATCATGTCACTTAAATACCAACTTTATAGCAAGAGGCTGAAATATTCTTATTGGAGCATCTGCACTCCATGCATTGCAAGCATGCAACCCTGGGGTGGAGCATGGCAGCCATGGGAAAGCAGAAAAAAGCAAAAAGAAATGGTCCAGGATGGAGAGATTTGTGTTTCAGAGCTCTCTTCTGGCTTGGAATAACAGAACTGTGTGCATAGATGGGCACACAGTAGAGCTGCTTTTTCTCCTTTCTGTCATTAAATACAAAATAAAAAATACTGTAGGAATTAATGAGCAAATCTTCATAAACAGCAAGAAAGAAAAAAGACAATTTTCTTCCAGGTCTCTGAGTTTTGGCCTCTTTGGAACACTCTCAAGTGTTGAAGGCCAAGTTGGATGAAGCTTTGTGCAACCTGGGCTGGTGGGAGATCTTGATGAGCTTTCAGGTCCCTTCCAACCCAAACCACTCTGTGATTCCACGGCAGATACACCAGAAAAGTGTGAGGTGTCAGGCTGGAAAATGAGAAAACCTCTGAAGTTGAAGCACCAGAGCTATTCTGCAAGAATTCAACACCAAAGCACCAGGATGCAGATGGATTTTATGGACAGGAATAACAAAATTCTTCAGGTATAAAATCACCCCATGGTCTGAGCTGGAAAAGACTTTAAAACTCATCCAGTTCCAAGCTTTCTGCATGGGCAGGGACACCTCCCACTGGACCACTGCTTCCATCAAACTTATCTCTATTTTTCTAGGCCATAGCATGGTGCCATTGGGTTGCCAAGGTTGCCAGCCAGAGGTGGACAAAGCCAAAGCAGATGCTGGAGGAACAAGGTGAGAGGAGATGATGTTTAGAAAGGTAAATGTTTGGGGGTCTGATTCCAGACAGAGGAATGTTGGTGTTTTTGTTTTGTTTTTTTAATTTTTACTTTTATTCAAAGATTTCTGAGGGAAAAAAAACCCTGTGGTTTCAAGAGGTTGGGTTTTTTGTTTGGTTTTTTTTTTTTTCCCCAAGACAAATTACATCCGTGCAAGAAATCCTTGTCTCTCCCAAATTTAATTCTCAAAACTGGAAATACTTGCTTTTTATTTCTTCACTTTACTCACCTTATGACACCATGCATGTTCCCTCTGTTTCTTGGCAGAGGAAGCCACAACACTGCTGACTTGACCATTCTAGCAATGTTTTGTGGCCTTGATCTGCACGAGTATTTGATCTGTGTGGCTGTTGCTGTGAAAAAGCTGCATTTAATTGCTTTTTTTCCCTCAAGTGTAAGGACTTTTTTTAAAAATTATTTTAAATCCCACAAGTAGGCCTCAATTAACTTGTCTGTATTTCCTCTTTTTAATATATACATGCATACATACACACAAACTCTCCTCACTCTGCCTTATTTCCAGGCTAATGCTTTGAGGAGTAATATTTTATAGAAAACTAACCCCTATTTAAAGAGAGAGAAGAAAAAGAAGAAAAAAAGAAAAAAGAAGAAATAATACATCTCCTTTCTTCCAAAAAGCCCCAGGAACTGGATCTTTTAAGAAGAGCAGAGAAAAAAACAAACTAGTAAGGTACAGACATCTGTGGGGAAACTGAAGTGGGCACAGAATTGCCATTTCTTTTTCTTGAAAAACTCCTGGTTCTAGAGGATTTCCCTGTTATGACAATAAAACCAATGTCTGCCTGTCTGTCATACCTAGAGCAGAGAACCTCTGGAAGTCCACCCACCTATATTTAAGAGGAAAAATGGATCCATGTTTTCCCCCTCTCCTTGCCACTGAAATTTAAAATAAGTTTTTCTAGCATGTAATGACTAAAATCCCAGGTAGAAATATCTCTGTAACATAGCAATGTCCCCAGCACCGTTCTGAGAAACCCTTCTTTGTTCATAATTCCTCAGATAGGAGACAGGTACTGATTTTACTGCCTTCACTCAATCCTCTGTCTTTATTTCATGGTTTCAAGGCTTGTGTTTGGGTTATTGGCCATTGGCTTCTCTTGAGAGTCAGGTCTGTGAAATAACCTGAATTCAGCTGACTGAGGCAGTAAGAGACAGGGAGCCTGATTCCATTCAACAAAAATCTGACTGGAAAGAATGTTTTTAATGACTTCCTTTCCAAGGCTCCAGAAATGAAACCTTCACTTCCTCAGATGGCATTTTTCAAAATATGAGGTTATGGTACATACTTGTGCACCACCATCCAAAATTACATTTATTTTCTAGCAGACCAGGGAAATCTCTTCTTATAAAGAGATTTCAAGAGAAATCTCTTTATAATACTTTTTTTTTCCCCACTTCTTGTGGCTTTTTCTCTCCTCACGACCTTTTCTTTCTCCAGTTCCTCAACATTTCCTTTTCTTTTTTGGGTTTTTGGTGTAGATCACTTCAGGGAAGCACCACGTGCTCTTTGTGCTGAATTCAATCTGCCCAGAGACCTCTGTGGGTTTTGTGCTGCAAATCTTACAATTAGCTAAAGAGAGAGGTTTCTGATCCTCATCTTGCCTTTTGATCACAACCATCACTACTGAGGAATCCCAGTCCCAGCTTTTCCTGCTGCCTGGGAAGGAAACTTCTAGGTCCCAACCAGCAGAATCTCAGGACTGCAAGAGTCAGAACAGCTTCTTTGGACAGCAATAGGAAACTTTCTGTTGCTGGGAAGGATGCTGCATTTTGTCCTTTTTGTGAAAACAGCTCTTTTTCTCCTTGTACCTTCTCCCCTCTATAACCTTCTCATCACTTTGATCCTTCCTGGGTATTCCTCTCCCTTTGCAGCCTTCTGAAACCTCTTCCCATGGGCAGCATGTTTCTCCAAGCCCTCTCCTCAAGCAACAGCCCAAAGCCAGAATGTTTTCTTTTGGTATGTTTGGAAAAGACAGGATGGGAGTGTCAGCCCCAGGCAGGGCAATTCCAGCCAGAAGAACCAAGAGCAGGTGAAAAATGGGAAATGAAGGAAAGTATTGTGATGGTCTCTTCATAGGCAGGGGAGGCACTTATGGAGCTGCTGCTTTCTTAATGTCCTTTCCACAGCTCTGTATATCCCTTAACTATTCATTATACTATGCAGAAAACTTGGACAGAGTAAACAGCTGGAAATTGAGAGGTTATCCAGCAGCAGAGATGGTTACTGCAGTTACTCCAGGGCTTGCACCTACTGCATGCTGGTTTATAGATCAATAACTTTGGGTTCCTGTTCATGTCCCTCAGGGGTCTCTAACATTCATTATCCAAGGGCATTTTAACATCGTGGGTTCAATCTCATTTCAGTGCCTAAGCCAGAAGGAGAGCAAGATGAGTTTTGGAGACATTAAAAGCTTCAGGCCGTGCAAAAAACCAGGAAAGCTTTTGTTAAGTGACCAAAGGAGCCTTGAATCTGGGCAGGGAATGGAGGAAATCTGCCCTCTGAGGATCATGCTCCTGGGGAAACTCTCAAAATGGGCTCAGGAGGATGTGGTGAGTAAATCTTTAGATTGTTTTCAGTGGAATATGGAGATAAAATGGTGCCTTAAAGGAAACTGCATACTGCTTGGCAGGAAAAAAATCTCTGCTTGTTTTCTCTGAAATGCACATCAGGTCTGTTCCTCAGTTGTAGTAAACCAACTGTGAGAAAAGCCAAATCAAGGTGTCTTGAAGGTCTGAAACAGGAAGATTTTGCTTCTCCTTGATGTCTGCAAAGTCACTGACTTGAGAAAAAAATACCTGCATGTACTTACTGCAATTTGACAACCAATACAGCACCTGAATATCCAAAGTTTGACATGTAAGTCAGTGTGGACAGTTTTAAGCTGAGCTCATCATAAATTATCCTTTTTCTGTCCACCCTTCAGGTCACCTAGCAGAAGGCAGTCATATGTCTTACATTTGCTGTAGCAGGGAACATTTCTTCATTTGCCAGCTTCAGAAAGCACAGCTTTTTGTTTTTTTTTTTTAAAAAAGAACATTTTTTTTTTCTTAGAAAGGGTATCCAGGGTTTAGATATGCTCAGTCACTCCTTAATTGATTTCAAATGTTAAGATTCAATGTGACATGAATTGAGCCACTGCACTGCACTTCATCCAGTGCAGATTTTCTTTCTGATCCTCTTATTTTGTCATCCCTAAGAGGGTGGGATACACTGATGTGATGCCACACTCCTGACACAGTTGTGTGGGCTGAAGTGAAACCCCTCGTGCAGGTCATGTAAAGCAGGAGCTCTGCTTTCCTTCAGAGCCAGTGACATCTGGAAACCTTGCCTCTCATATTCCTCTGAGAAGGATTTCATCTGGGGAGGGCTGAGAAGCTGCAAGTGTCATTTCTGCATAGCATCTTTTTGCCATCTTTTCACTCTGAAGGTCAAACAATTCACTTTACAGACTCTGATAGGTTCAGTGAGGAGCAAAATCAATGCTAGACTGAAGATGTGCAGGCCCCAAAGCATCACTTTATTTCATGGCAGGTACAGCCCTCTCATTCCAGTTAATTATGGATTATTTACATCCACCCCCATGACGTGGGGAACTGAGAGAGGACATGGAATCAGGAGCAACCTGAAAAATATGACAGGGAAGGGAAGAGGCCAAGGAAGTAACACACAACCTGGAAAACCCGGAACCAACCTCAGCTTTTGCCAGGTTTGAGTGGTAGGGATTTTCTTTTGACAAATCAGATGCAAATTAAGTGCAAGGAGTAATTCAAGGAGTGAAGAAGTGAAGAGAGAGAGGGTCAGTCCAGTCACCACTCAGGCACAGAGAGAAGAGAAAGGGGAGGGAATTTCATTGCTGCCATGTACAGGATCAATCACCAAATCCAAAAAAAGCAAACAACCAGTTAATGAAAAAACATCTGCTTGCACTCTGCATTCCCTGCTTCTAAAGAGGGCTGCACCACTGGTAGGAGAACTCCCCTAAACTCTGGAGAATGCTTCTCATCTTGGAGTCCTACACCAGAGTGTATTTTCATATATGTATGTGGGTTTTTTGTTTTTTTTTTCTGCAAAGTTGTCAATATTTTTTCCAAGATATCTAACACCAGCATTAGCCTAGCTCAGCCTACTCCCCATTCAACTTATTCTCCACCACTTTCTTGGATTGGGAAATAGCTCTAATGGAATATGTTAAAAAGCAGTTTCATATTTCTTGTCTAAAATATTCCAGAAAGCTTTTTGCAAACTGTGTCAGAGAAAGGAAATAGATGATGGAGATATTTTTCACAGTTGGCTAACCACAAGATATAAACTTAAGAGTTCTGATAAATATCAATACCATTTCTTTTCCCCCAATTAAACCATACATTACATAACACCCAGAGGACATCATATTCTCACTAAAAAAACTTTTAACTTTCCATTGTTTGCCATTTTAAAATTAGATGGACTTGAAAAAGCCATGAGGGTTTGAATACGAATTTTCTTCAGTGACTTAAGATAATGCTTTCCTGAAACGTCTTAGAACATCAAACTTTCTCCAGGAGACATCTAAAAACCTTGGAGCACACAATGTGTCAAATTTTCATGGTCTAGACCATATTTTCATGAAATTTCTCTGAAGGTTGTTAATACAGAAAAGCTATTACTCAGTGTCAGACAAACTTCACCTTCTGAAAACAAAGAAATGAAATGAAGCTCTTGGCTCTCTTCTGCCTCTGGAGCACCTCCTCAACCTCTGTTCCTCATCTCCCTTCTCATCCTGCTCTCCCCTACACATTGACTCTGACCCAAGAAAGCATCTGAGAAGCATCTGGCAGCATCATGCAGAGCTCATTCTAGAGCATCTATAGAGAACCCTTCCCTCCACAACCTGGGGACTTGCTGTGCTCTGTTTCTCCTCAGCTTTTGGTAGTCAGAAGTAGGTCAGTACAATCCGAGCTACTACCTCAGTGTTCATTTCCTTGGAAAGTGTTCCTAAAATGAATCTGGGCTCTGTACAGATTCCCCAAGCACCTTGCAATAGTCTTTTGCATCCCCAAACACCTGGAGATACAGCTACACTATATTTCTGTGCTGCAAGCTTTCAGCTCTGGGTGCACATATAACTCAGCACAGAACCAGGATGAGATCCAGGCCAAATTTAGGTCCTTCTGGATTCTCCTTTTCTCATTTCCTTGCCAGACAAATCCAGCTTGCAGGCCAGAAAGTGGGCAGAACACATCTGAGTCAGCACCAAGGCTGGGTGCCCCACAACACTGATACACACACTGGCCTGTGTCCATGTAAAATATCCCAGAGGAATCCCAGTTGAGGCAGGAATAGCCCAGCTTCTCCAAAGGCCCCAAATAATGACATTTGGCTTCCCATCCCTGGGAGCAGCACATCTCTTTGAGCCTCCCAAGCCCTGAGTGAGTGCATTTGTGGAGCTCCTTTGCTCCTCAAGAAAAACTAAAGCTTGACATCCACCTGATGCTTCTTTTGGCTCATGTTGCTGGCTGGCTTTGAAGTTCTAACTCAAACCTTGAGAGATTTTTCTATGTGAACCTTTTCCTGTTTGCTTAAAAGGTCTTGGTTCACTTTGAGCAAGGCTGAGGCAAGGTTGGAGCCTTTAAGATAAAAGGAGCCTTAGCTGTACATCTAGAAGGAAGCATCAAGTGCTTTGTGTGCTGCTCCAGGGCTATGGGAGGGGAGCACTTGGGAAGAGATTGCTTGAATAACCTTGAACCTGGGATCCTAACCTGCCTTGCAGCCTCAGGAGATCATTTTCCAAGCTGTCAGGGTTGTATGAGAGTTCTGGAATACTTGGAATAGTCATCTTTTTGAAACAGTCAGCCACTGTCAATCCCAACTATAAGTCAATTTTTTATTCTGGCACTGTTCCTTTTTAATCCTGTGACATTTTTCGGTAAGGAATGATTAAGAACTGAGTGTGGACATCCAAATTTGTTCCACATACTCTAATGCTGAGACACAGCATGCTGCCATGTCCAGAAATGCCTGTTTTCCTGGCAAGCCTTCCCAGTTTGATGTATAGTTTGGTGACCTCTTCCCCCTCCCTTCCCCAAGCAGCTGCAGTGAGGAGTTACTTATGGCCATCTCTTTAGGGTGAGGAGTTCTTTTTCTGCCTGTCTCAAGGACAGAATTTAGCAGTTGTTGTTCAAGGTTCCTCAATTTTCATGGGTGAAAGAACTAACAAAAAATCTTGTTTGTGGTGCAAGAAGCATCAGGCACCCCCCCAGTAGATGAAAAGCATCGTTACATAAATTGGATGCATAGAACTGACAGGAAAATATGTCAGACATGCAAAATTTTCCTGAAAACTACTTTGGAAGATGTATTTTTTCTTTTTTTTGGTCGCACATGCCACTCCTCTGGAAGATGGAAGTTTTCCCACAAGACTCTGTTTTACTTCCAGAGTTTTATACAATGAGCATCACATTTTATTTTCATGTTGTTTGCTTGAAAGATGAACTGCAGATTAACTGAGGTTTTCTTTCATGCTTTAAGCTTCAGAAAACTGTACTGATGTCATTTGGTTTGTGTCTGCCCACAAAGTTAAGTCCAAAAAAAATTTTTTTTTTAAATCAGTATAGAATTAAAGGATCTTTTTCCTTTGTTCAACCATACTTTACATCAACCCTTTGGACTAGTCAGAGATTTAGAGAGAAATTTCTTATTAGAGCCATCACTCAACAGATCGTGGTCTGACTTGGAAAAATTCCTTGATCCTCCCTTCCTAAGAACATTCCTACACGGTGAGGGTCAACTTCTATTTCCTCCTGACATAAATCTCTTCTGTTTGCTTAATATTTGGTAGTGTATTTAATCTGATACTTGTGAATTATCCCAAGGTTTCCAGTAACAACTGCTATATACGAGAGGAATGTTGCAGGCAGTGAAGATAACAACGTCTTTACATCAGGGCTATCTGATTCTCTCTTTATTAACTCTGAAGTTTTTCCCACACTAATACTTCAAACTAAAGTTTTTTGGGTTTGAGGCTGTCTCAGAGCTCATTTTTTTAGGAAGTTGGAGAAAAAAATTAGTTGGGAATGTTTCTGAGATTGAAATGAAGCTATCTTCCATCTGATATCCCCAACTCATATGTAAAGGTCGTTTAAAGGAAGCTTTATGTCCTCATCCTTGGAATCAAATTTCAAAATTCAATTAAAAGAGGAAGGAGAGGATGACCTGGAAATGTCAAGAATGCAGTTGGGGGGTTACTTTGAGGAGCAGCTCAGGAGAGTCAGGATGTGTGGGAAGGTAATGTTGGTCAGGAGATCTGAGGAGCAGATGAAGGCAGGAAGGACAGCTTGAGATTGATGTCAAATACAGGGGACAGATAAGGGGAAAACCATGGGAGTAGCAAGAGAAGAATAAATGATTTCCAGGAGAGAAGCTGGTTTGGTAGAAAATACTTAGAGATAGTTTTAACACTCTCATGACAGAACAGAACTGTGAAACATCTGAGCCCATGGCTCCCAAGATATACATGGGAAACCTGTAGGACATCTTGGTGTGAAACCTGTAGGACATCCTGGTGTGAAATCTGTAGGACATCGTTGTGTGAAGCCTGTAGGATCATCCTTGTGTGAAACCTGTAGGACATCCTGGTGTGAAACCTGTAGGATCATCCTGGTGTGAAACCTGTAGTACATCTTTGTGTGAAACCTGTAGGACATCCTGGTGTGAAACCTGTAGGACATCTTGGTGTGAAACCTGTAGGATCATCCTTGTGTGAAACCTGTAGGATCATCCTGGTGTGAAACCTGTAGGACATCCTGGTGTGAAACCTGTAGGACATCTTGGTGTGAAACCTGTAGGATCATCCTTGTGTGAAACCTGTAGGACATCCCGCTGTGAAACCTGTAGGACGTCCTTGTGTGAAACCTATAGGACCATCCTAGTGAGGAACCTGTAGGACATCCTGGTGTGAAACCTGTAGTACATCTTTGTGTGAAACCTGTAGGACCATCCTGGTGTGAAACCTGTAGGACCATCCTGGTGTGAAACCTGTAGGATCATCCTTGTCCAAATCCTTGAATCACTGCTCAGCCACTGTTTCCCAGGGGCTCTGCAAGGTCTGGCAGGAGGCTGTACTGCCTGTGGGGAAATGTGGTTTGACATGAAGACATTTCTGGGTGTTTTCAATAGGTCTTTACCTCACTTTCTGAACCCTTAAATAATGAGGTGTGGTACAAGACCTGGAATAATTTGTTCCCTCTCCTTCAGAATCTGTTCTGAGTCCAGCATTGACTTGAACATCCAGATATACACCTGACTTGAGCACAATCTCCTTCCTTTGTTCCTGTGAGATGGGCTCCATGCCCTCATTTATTCACTCTGGGATTTTTAGTGCTTATTCTTCTTCATCTTCACTGTTAATTTGCTTTGATTTTTAATTTTTTCTTTAATTTTTTTTTTTTTTTTTTTTTTTTTTTTTTGGCTACGCATTGAATTGTCAGACCAGGTAACTATTTGTCAAAGACCAAATTATGAACTCCCAGAGACTTTAAGCAGGAAAGGCCAGAGGGTCCTTCAAAAGGATGGATAGACAGACATACAGACAGATAGATAGTAGGACTTAAGGAAAGAAAAAATCTGTTCAGGCTTATCAGACCAATGTGTGAACTCTGATATCTCAGTCATTTACTGTCAGTGTAACCTTTAAAGGTATTTTTTGTACATTTGGCTACATGGTGAGCATCTCTGGAGCTTGTTAATTTTAGTCTTGCATTTAGGAGGGGTGGAATCATCCTCTGGAAATGCCTGGGTCTCTGTGCTGACCTAAAACTCTCCAAGACTTGTATAACCAGCTGCTGTGTTAAGTGAGAAAATGATATATTTTTAATGTTAGGGCAGCTCTTGATCCATCACAACTGGGATTTTTCAAAATCTCTCTTTCCTACTCGTCATTTTTATTCCCTTTACATAATATTTCACCTGGAAAAAGATTCTTGTTGGCATGATTGTAAGGTGCCATGAAGCTGCAGAATGGACCTAACCAGGGAATGTCCATAAGATGAGACCTTCCCATGGTCCTGTGCCCACTTGTACAACACCCAGGGGTAATCATATCAGCTTTCTAGCATGAAGGCAGATGACTAAATGCAGTTGTGCAATAGGCTGTCTATAATGCAACCCAGGAAAGATCAAAGAAGGGCTCAGGCTGGCTTTGCCTCATGAAAGCTCTTCAACACATTTCCTTTTGGCTGTGTGTTTAATCCTACAGAGCCTTCTGTGACATTTTAATTAGATCTGGCACTCAATGTCTAAGAAAATCAGCATTCTAACCAGGCCAAACCTCAGAAAAGAGCTTTCATTGTCTTTTTCCCAACAATAATCAGAGATTTTTTAATTTTATTTTTTTTCTCACCACCCTTCTTCCATAGATCTGAGTTTTGGAGGCCATATGTCTCAGGCAGTTGGAAGCTACTGATTTTCCTGACAGAACTAATCACTGCAGATTTCTATGATAAGGTCAGATGGTGCCCTACCAGGAACAGAATTCACTATTTGGAAGAAAGAAGACAGACACTTTTAACTAAAGGAGTAGCAGTGGTCACTGAGATGATGAGCCAGATGTCCACCAAGCTTGTCTGAGCTCCAGCCCCTTTTAAATGAAGTTTTGCTGGTTCTCTGTTCCATGCTAAAGCTCTCCAGGAGCTGATCATCTCAGAGCAGTCTTTTAAATGACACAGAACAGCAGAAACACAAAAAATTCCACTTCACATACTGCTTACATCCTTTTGGGGTTTGTTTGTGGGGGTTTTTTTTGTATGTTTGGTTTTTTGTTGTGTGGTTTTTTGTTGTTTTTTTTTTTTTTTAGGAGGGGTGTTGTTTTTTTTTAAAAAAAAAAGTGTTCCAAGAGCTGGACTTTAGCATGTTGAGCCACCCAGGCTTGAGCAACCTGCCTTGGAGATGCCATTGTTGGGAGGCTGTTACTGAGCTGGTTTCTGGATTTCTCAGTGGAGTTTGATAAATATGCAAGGGATTAGACCTCTAAATGGGTACCCAGACATCAATCCAGACTTTCTGGGTATCTTTGGTTTTATTTGTTTATTGTCTGGTTGGTTTTTGTTTGGTTTTGGCGCTTTTTTGTTGTTTGTTTTGTTTTTCTTTTTTTGGGGGGGTTTGTTTTTTCGTTTCCTTTTTTTTTTTTTCTTTTTTTTGGGGGGGGGGAGCAAGTATCACCTTCATTAAGGATTTAGGAGGAGAAAAATGAAGAATAACAGTAAACAGACCAAAAATTCGGTGAAGATTTGCTTGATTGCTTTTTTATTTCTGAGAAAAATGTTTTCAATCAAAATGAAAAGACAAACAAAAGGTGTTTTGCTGCTGTTGAACAAGGGGTGTCTGATGATAGCATTATATATGATTAACCAAAAAAACCACCTCTGCCAAAATGTTCATCCAACTGCAAAAATGCCACAGCTATCCACTTAATTTCTCTCTTCCTTCATGTTGTGAACCATGCAAATTACCACACTAATTTCAGATGCACTGTGTGGTTATCTGAGATAAAAATGAAATGTTTCTGGTCAGCAGGGCTTTTCTTAAATTAGAACCAGCTTGCTCTTGTCTGGTTTCCTAGAAGTGAATACCCTTGGAACATAAAATAAGTAACTAAATACATGCAAAAGAATAATAAATATCAATTCTGCTCTTCATCTGATGACTATCAGCCCATTCTTATGCCCACATTTCCAGCACTTGTGAGCATTCATGGGAAGGAAAATGAAATATTGTTGGGAAAAAATAGCACTAGGGAGAAATACAGTTAATGGCTGGAAGTAAAAAAGCCAGAAAAATAGTGTCAGGAAACATATATATGCTGAATGATACCACTCTTGATCAGCTTGTGATTTTTAGTGTTAGAGAACATGGAGAGAAATTGGAAGAGGATGTTTTGTAGGAAGGGGAACAAACTGCAGTTTTCTTACAGTTTTTTGACTGATGGGAAGCCAGCTGGTTCTTGAGCAGGGTGAAGCATAAAACTCATTACAAATAAATAAACAAAAAGCCACTAGCTTGCAAGTCTGCAGCAAACGTGTGTGGAGTTACATTGCTTTGTTTCTGGGGCATGCTCTAAGGAATGTTTTTCCCATTGCTCTACCTTCCCCAGCATTTTGGTTTAGGACTGAGCAGATTACAGTAACCAGGGCACATTTCTCCTTGTTGACTTTTCCAGACTACCAGAGACAGTTGCAGGGGGACAAGGAACAGCACAGCAAAACAGATTTTCCCTGAACTATTCCAGAGGGTTTTTGGAAATTATTTAATTCGATGGGGATGACAGCTTCCTGAGCCACTTCAGAGCAAAATGGATGTTTATAATAGGTATATCCAAGTGTAAGTGATGGTGTGCTGTCTGGGGAGCTGAAATATTGCTGTCTGGCTTTTCTGACCATTCACAGCTTAACAAGATTATTTGGATTTTAAATATTCATCAACAATTCAAGTAACAGCTATACAAGCACATCTGAGGATCTAATGTGCTAGGGGAAGCTGTGGTCTGTGTGTGGATGTTCTCATGAAGGGAAAAAGAGGCAAGACACATATTAGAGTAGTAAAAAAAAAAAAAAAAAAGAGAAAAGGGGGAGGGGGAATTATTTGTTCAGCTTTAATGATTATAATCATTATCAGGCTACAGCTGAATGATGCTCTTTCTCCCAGCCAGAGACCCACAGCCAGCTGTAGTAGTTTCATGAATTGCTTGCTTTCATCTCTTCATCCTCTGGGACCCATGACTCCATCTGTGGGAGTTCTGAATGTATGGAGAGATATCAAACCCCTGGGCTGTTCTCTGTGGCCTTTCCAATTTTTTTGCAATCAATTTCAATACTTTTGAATTTGGGTTTTGGTCGTTGGTTTTGGATTTTTTTTTTTTTTCTTCCCCTGTTGGGGCTTTCATTCCGTTAGGTTTCTCTTCCCAGTTGTCTTTCTTGATCCCTTTACACCCTGTGAACCCTGTTTCAGGGACACACTGTACCTGATGAGACCACTCCTAGGCCACCCAGCCTAAAAAAGGACTGAAGACAAACCATCTAAAAGCTTTGAAATTTGGGGTGTCTTTGAAGATCTGTAAATACAACAGACCGAATTCCATTTAATGAACAGAAATCAAATGCAAATACTTGATGCAAATCAAGTAAAATTATAATATTGCAGACTGGATCACGAGGATAGTCGTAGCTGTTTAAAAATCAGGACTGTAGTGATGTGTTTTTTTCCCTGAAGTGTGGAAATAGCAGTATCTCTGCGAAAGAATATGAACCTACCCAACAAAGTTGTAATAAAAGCAGGTCTTTGGGTAAAGAAATCTCTTCTGAATCTAGCAAACGGGGTTTTTGGAACCCAGAGCAACAACGTGGGATTTAGTGAGTATTTTCAATGTTCATTTGCATCACATTTGGTAGAGGAATGTTCCTTTTTGGAGGCTGAAAATATTTGGCAGCCCTAACGTGTTCAGCAGCTCACGTGTGGAGACAGAATACAAAAGATTTGTAAAACAGTTAAGGACACATTTAACTGTTTGTAGAGAGGTATCTGTTTTGCCACATGTACTGTAAAGACAGGGAAAAGACCACTTTCCAGATTAAAGTTTCCAAGTTCTTCTGAGTTAGAAGCCTAGGGCTCCACTTCTGGCTCTTTCCATAAGTTATTGTGTGACACCAGTTAAATCATGTAGGGACCAGTTTAGCAAAACACTTAACCAGCTGCTTAACCTGAAACTCCCAAGTTCTGCTGCCAACACCCCTGAACAAGCCTTGATGTGGAAAGCACTTTGCTGAGTAAAGATGAGGTTTGTAAATGGGTGGTAGCAAGGTTTCCTTCCTCTACAAGATCACTGTGAAGTCTACCAGCTGGGATTTGTATAGCCCGTGGCCATTTGTTCTGAGAGAATGTGTTAGCATTTTATACCTGGAAATCACTAAAAGGAAAGTTGGAAATGAAACACTTAGCCCTCTGAATCAAAGAGTGGAAAATTAAATACCCGATTGTGATGCCCAGTTTGGGGTTTTTTGACTACACAGGCAGAATTTAAATGAAAGCATACATAAAGCTTTGTCAGAAAAATCCCTTCTCCCTCATGTTAGATGTCCCTCGTGTCATCCATTCCAGTGTTTAAAATCATCATAATCACTTGTCCTGCATCTGGGTAGGAATAACAGCAACCACCAGGACAGGGGAATAAGAGGATTTTCACCCCTTCCACAGTGGCCATTCTTTCACAGCTGTGAGAAGAACCAAATCTCTTCTCAAACATCATCATCCTATATATAAATCAATATGCTGTCAATCCTTCATTCCTGAAACCCCAATAGCCATGAAGAGTTCTGTTACGAGGTAGCTGGTTAAAAGCAATGATAATAAAATTGTAATAAAATTTCTCTTTTTATTTTGCCCTGTCCTTTTACTGGCTTAAAAATTTCCACTGGAAAAATTACTTGTATCTAAATCTACCAATGAACTATCTGCAAGACACCTTCTAGCCCTCTTGAATACTTTTCTGCCCTCTCTTTTCCAACTATAAACTCAGAGCAGCTTCCTGAGAACTGCACCAGTGCTGCTCAGAACCTTGTGGAAAACCCACCATGCTATGCCACATATATAAAGACTCAGCCTTAATATAGTGAGGGGAATGAGTAAACTCAGTAGAATTTGAGGTTTTGTGAACTTCATTAGCTCTTTTTAAAAAATTCTTGAGGTTTCGCAAAACTGAAAACCAAATGTCTTCAGAAGACAAAAAAAAAAAAAAAAGCTGTCTCCCTGCTAGCTTGGCTCAGATCCTTGGACCCTGGGAGAAAGGGGAAGGCTCTTTGGCTCCCAGTCCCCTGCAAGCCCAAGGCCAGCCAAGTTGGAAGGAGCTTCCATGGCCAAAGGAAAGGCAGCAGTGCTTGCGTTGGCGCTTTCTGCTCTACTGACAGATGGAGCCTTTCGAAGCCTTCTGAGTCCTGAAACATCAACACCTTTTTCTACTGAAGTTTGAAATTGTGCTGAGAAACTTTGAAGATTTCCTACGCTTTTTTTTGGGGTTTTCTATTTTGTGTTGTTTTCTTTTTAAACCTTTGTGGCGTTCGTCCACCTAGACACTTGACAGGGCTCCATTTCTTGGATTCTGCAGGCACCTCAGCCAAATCCATGCCTTCCACTGAGACTGCAACCCCACTTCAGGCTCCAACAGGAGGGATCCTGGGTTTTTTTTTTCTCTTTTAACATCTTTTAACATTTCTGCACGCCAAGGGCAGGTTCTGTGGACCCACTGGAGGGTTCCATTCTCCTGCTCCACATGGAGTATGGTGCCTTCAGCTCCTCAGCAGGGCAACCCAGTACTTCCAAGTGCTGTGACCACTGCCCTTGGCTCTGGAGAGGTTTGTGTTTTTTTTCCAGTCCTTCCAAGGGGACTGGGAGAGAGATTTCTTGTGTGCTGCTTTCATTAGCCCAAGGCAAGGCTCCCTCCATCAGCAGCACACCTGAAGAACTCCTCTGTGCCTTCACCCAGCTCCAAGGGTGCTGCACCCCATGGAGGAGAAAGGAAAAAAAAAAGAGGAGAGAGGAAAAAGAGAAGGAGAGGAAAAAGAGGAGAGAGGAAAAAGAGGAGAGAGGAAAAAGAGGAGAAAGATGGGGATCACTTCAGAAGCTGCTCCAGTAGCCACTTTACAAACGAAGAGAGGGAAGAAAGTGGCTGGGGCAGATCTCGTTTGAGATAAAACCCATCAACATGAGAGGATTCGCTCCTCCAAACGAGCTTTCAGCCTGGAGAAGTTTCAAGAAGCCCCGATCGGGCCGAGGAGCCCGGTGCCTCACAACCCGGCGTCGGGTCCCGGGCTGAAGGGTGCCCTGGGATGGAGGGGTCCCGGTCCGGAGGGGTCCTGGTCCCTCACGGATCACCCTCGCCCGGGCTCGGTGCTGCCTGACGAGGGCTCCGCCTCAGGGGCGGCCGCGCTCTCCCCGTCCCGAAGCTCAGGCGCCGCCGAACGCCCTCAGCCGCCTCTTCCCGCCCTCCGCTCGCTTGAGGGAGGCTCCGTCCGCCCGCTCCTCCCCTGGCTCCGTCTTTTCCCCGCCCATGGAGGGCGGTACAGGGGAGGGTCCGAGCCCGGGATGGCCTCGCAGGTAGGCGAGGTGGGGAGGGGGCAGTGGAAGGGGGGGTGAGAGGGAAGGGGAGAGCCGGGGGCGAGCCCCGGCGCTGCTGATTGACAGCGGGGCCCGGCCCGCAGCACATAAAGGGGCCGGCGCGGTACGCGGGGCCGCGGAGGGACTTGAGTCGGCGGCAAAGAACCGAGCTCCGCTCCCCAGCGGCATCGCCTCAGCGGCTCCCCCCATGCCAGGTGAGGGGGAAGGCTCTGTTCTCCACAGCGAAGCCTCATCTGGGGAAAGGGGGGTGGAGGGAAGCGGCTGCTCCGGCAGTTGGGGTGTCCGGTAGTGCCATCTCCTCCTGCCCCATCCCGGTGCCGAAAGATGAAGGGATCTGCCCCAGGGAAGGCGGAGAGGGAAGTTTGCCTCGGGGTGGCAGAGAGTAAAGAAACCGTGTCCCCCCCCCCCCCCAAAAAAAAAAAAAAAAAAAAAAAAAAAAAAAAAAAGAAGAAAATAGTGACAGTAAAAGGTGGCACGCCTGAGTTTTTCCGAAGTGTGTGAGGGAAAGGAGGGTCTGGGCAGTCCGGAGTCGGGATGCGGTAGTGCTGCAGGGTAAGAACAGCATCAGGGTAAAAGTCATTTTATCCAGCTGTAGGGTTAGCTCTTGGGTTGGAGGAATGGGTAAATGACACGTAATATGTGTCTAGAAAAAAAAAAAAAAAAAAATTAAAAAATTGTCTGGTGAGAAGTACCCCTAGTACTCAGATCCAGCATCTCCTGAGATCTCAGCATCCCTGCAAGGAATTTCAGCTGCTCCATTGTGTTGTGTCATCCCTATGCCAGCTGCTGAAAACTGGGAAAAAATAACAGCATGTATTTTCTGTGTGTCCTACCTTTGTATTATTAGGGACATTTGCATAAAAAGGAGCTTTATTTATTACCACTCCCTTCACTTGATGTTGTGTTTTACTTCTGGCATCAAGAATAACCCCAGAACAGGCATTACAAGAATTAGACAAGATATAAAGTGTGATTTTTATATGCATAGCTGTGTTGAGTATTTAATGAAGCAAATGAAAATATTTGTAGCTGATAAATACTATTTCTCTATTACTTCTTCACTTTTTCATAGGAGTTATGCTGCAGAGGAGTGGGCTGTTGTGGCTTGCTGTGTTGATAACCCTGTGGGTTTCCTCAGATGCTCAGGGTAAGTTCTGAGACTCACTAGATATAGAGTAACTTCCAAAGCTAAAACTTGGTGTAAAGCATTGGTTTACCTGAGCTACAGTGGGCAAAGTCATCATATAAGATTTATTTTTTTTTAAGAAGTGCTTGGAATATTAGTTGCTGGGTTGTTGGTGGGGTTTTTTTGGTAGATGTCTTACTACTGTTTAGTGAAAGTTCCCTAATATATTTATAAAACTCTTTTCTTCAGAAATGTTATGGAAATGTGTGTTGAAAGTAACACAAACAGAATTTCTGAGCTAGAGGTAGAGAAGTAGACCTCTACAGACTAAGTTGGGTGGAGGATGTGAACTGGCACAATGCCAAGGCCCATCATTTACATTTGACTTCTTGGCCTGAATCTTCAGAAAGCAAATCTCCTGCTTCCTGTTGTCATCTGGCCACGTGGCTTCTCATAATTTGATTTTTATTAGCTGGCAGTCAAAATGTAGAAATTGGCTCCACTTCCTTATCCTTTCATACATACAAAACGTTGGATTATTTTTTTTTTTTACGTGCATCCGCGAGCGTAAAGCATGCAGAGGCATCAAAGTGTGTCTTGCATAGTGCTGGAAATGATGCTGCCATATGTTTAGTGTATAACCGAGCATGTTTATAGGGGGAGAGCTGTAAATGAAAATTTTAGGTGGAAAGTACAATTCACTTGGATGTTTGTGGCAGTAGGAAAGCAGTGGCTTTGCTCTACCCTGTGGTTGTGCTTTCTCAGCCCAGCATGCAGAGCTGTGTTTCTCCTGATGGTTTGTTTTTTTTTTGTAGGCACCTGGTCACACACTGTTAACTTTTTTTCAGATGGTGAGAAGGAAGAGGAGACTACTTTTGATTTGCTTCAGATCAGTAACATAAACAGAAAGACAATTGGAGCCAAAGTGTTTCGGGGCCCTGACCCCTCTGTCCCGGCGTATCGCTTCATTCGCTTTGACCACATCCCTCCCTGCAAAGCAGAGAAATTAAAAAAGATTGTCAAACTCATCCGGCAAAATGAGGGCTTTATCCTTTCAGCCACCCTGAGACAGGACAGGCAATCTAGAGGCACTCTCCTGGCTTTAGAGGGGCCTGGCATCAGTGAGAGGCAGTTTGAGATCATTTCCAATGGGCGAGCCAACACCCTGGACCTTATCTACTGGGTGGATGGCTTCCAAAATGTGATTTCCCTGGAAGATGTGGACCTTGCTGACTCTCAGTGGAAGAACCTCACCGTGCAAATAACAGGGGAGAACTACAACCTCTTTGTTGGCTGTGACCTTATTGACAGCTTCATCCTGGAGGAGCCTTTCTATGAGCAGCTGAAATCAGAGAACAGCAGAATGTATGTGGCCAAAGGGTCCATTCGGGAGAATCATTTCAGGGTAAGTAACCTGCAGGAGCATGGCTCACTGATGAGGTAAGGTTGTGGTAGCTGCAACAAGTTTGAGAACACGCAGGAGATGTAGTTTTGTTGCCCTCTTGGATTTGGTGAGGTGATAGGTGTTCCCAAACAGGATTTCCCCAGGGTATGTTTTACTCGTTGCTTGGATCTGTGGTGGTTGAATTTGAGGGTTCCTGAAAAAAATAAGACTGTGGAGGCATGGTCTAAGGCCAGCCTAAGTGCACAAGACCATTTGATGGATTTCTTGTGAAACCAGCCACTTTCTTTTCCAGATTTAAGGCTTTTGAACATGTTGCATTTTTGTGGAGAATTGTGGAATTCTTTGAAAATTCCTTGAAGACTTATTTTTCAGTGGAAATGTGTCTGTTCAAGTCATATGAACCTGTCAACAGTTGCTAGTTTTTTTGTTGTTTGTTTTTTTTTTTGAAAAAGAAAGATGGAGGAAAGAGAATTTTTAATGGGGCTGAAGCATGTGGTGGTGGCCCACCTCCTAACAACATCTTGATTTTCTATTCTGAATAAACCTTTTCAATTAAGAAAAAATTTGGAAAAAACTAGAACAAAATGTTATGATTAATTCTGTAATTTTTTTTTCTTTTTGTGTAAAACCCTTATTATTTCTCTTTTGTTTTAAAACTAAGCAATTAAACACTTTCTGACCTTGCTATGAAATGGGCATTTCTTCCAACCTCACACAGTGGTATGATCTGGCTCAGGTGCCTTCTTTTCACCCACACCTGACATCAAACTTGAACTCCTGGCTTCAAGAATTTGAAAAGCCCTTTCCTTTCTCATCCTGTTCTGCCATCTAGTTGTCAGCCAGAGCATGACATGGTGGAGTTGTGGTTCCACAGGGTGACCACTTTTGCCAGGAAAGCCAGAAGATCTTGTCCATAGCTTCTCCATTCTCACCTCTCTTCCCAGCCCATCAGTTCTGCTCATAGAACTGGTTTTTGGAGCAGTACTGTTAAGTGAATCACTGAAATAATGTGCTTTTAAAGTAATTTTTTTTTCTTTTTTTTTTTTTAAGGAAACATACTGGTCTGGTTTTCCAGTGTTGTCACGTGTCTCATAGAACTACCATCTAAAATACTTTCTATGGAAATGGAGACATGACCTTACTGCCAATTAATAATTCTTTCATTATGACCCATTTCAGAATTTACCTGATTTTGTTCCTTATATGATTTTTTACTTTGTTCCTCAGTTTAAATGCCTTGTAAATTGTTTTTTTTTTATATTTACTTAAGGCTAAATTCAGGCAATAGCGTGGGTTTGAGACAGAGCAGGTTAATCCTAAATGGATTTAACTAATTTTTAATTATTATTTTAAATCATTATTACAGGGTCTTTTGCAAAATATTCAGTTAATCTTTGATACTTCAATAGAAGATGTTCTGCGTAAAAGAGGATGCCAGAGGAGCCATTCAAGTAAGGCTTTTTACCCTTATTAATAATGTTAGTTGACTGTGGAAGTGAGAAACTTCAAGGATGGCATATTATCCTAAAACCATACAGTAAATACCTCTAAAGTGGTAGAGGAATATTATTAAAAAAAAAAAAAATCCAGTTACTTTTTGGTGGTAATAATTAACAGACTGGGGTATATTGAGGTGCTATTTCTATTCTCTAGACTGCAATATAGTTCTTACATGTTGGTTTTATAAATCTGAGCTTCTGTTTTCAAGTTAGGAGAAAAACTGTCAAGCAAGAAATGTTTAGAAATAAAATAAGTGGACATGTATGAAAATATCTGCATTCTTCCATGAGAGGAGAGATCATTAATTCTTTGAGCACAAGACTGGGAAGTTGCTTGTGAATTCTGCTGCTGTGACTCTCAATGGGCCCATGAACAAGTCTGCAAATCTTAAAGACACTGAAGCCCTCAGCAAAGAGGCTTTGGGTTTGAATCCCAAAGTTAATAAAAACAATGTAAGGAAAAGGAATAATAAAAATAAGAGGTATGGCAGGCATGGATGTGAAATGCTCCCATGTGCTCTCATTAGCCCAGTTGCTGCTGACCTCAGTGGGAGGGCAGCCCTCTGTGTGTGGGGAGTGTGTTGGATTCATCATGAAAGAGTGAAAATTTGTCAAGTATGGGCTGAGGTTTTGTGCTGCAGTTCATGGGAGGTGCTGGCTCGTTTGCTTTCCAGTGTTTGTGACTGGCAGGAGCTCAGTCAAGAATCAGAGAGAGCTGATTCCACCAGAGGAACTGTGGTAGGTACACAAGGCAGTCAGGGCTTTGGTGGTTTATTTGAGGTGCCTACTATCTAAAATGCCATTATTTCTGTCACTTCACCAGGACATATGTCACAGAGCAAGTCAGTTGAGCAGATTTTTTCCCTTGATTCTACAGAACACATAAATTAACCAGTAGCAGGCCTTCAGTTTTTCAGAAGGGTCCAGACTATTGAGATTTGTAACAAAAAAAGTTGAGATGTATAAAAGTGTGTATGCAGATGTATGTGTACTTCTATATAGTGGTGTACATATATGCATATCCACAAAAAAAAAAAATTAATTCAGCTTGTTAGTCTGTTTCTAAATCTTGATAAAGTCTATTGGTTGGTTATTTCATGTGTTCCAGAGGTGTGACCTGCTTCAGGACATTCATCATTCACAAGTGTGATGGATGATCTGTTAGAAATGAGTCACATTGGCTAGAATAGAAGTGGCCATAAATGGTACAGCCAAGAGGATGTGCCCTCTTCTGTTGGTTGTCACCCACCCCAGCCAAGCTGTTTTCTGTGCTCAGAAACTCCTCAGAACTATTTATTACTGGGTTTTAGCTTTGTTCAGTGGAAGGAAATGCTTAAAGAGCAGAACTGCTGTGGGAAAATAGAAAGTGTATTTAGGTCTAGTTGTAATCTGAATAAAAGAGAACTGTGGTTTCAGGAAGTTTAGCTTTCCTGCTTCAATAACAGTGGAAACAGAATTCCCAGAGATTAAAGCAGAACCTTGAGGGCACATTCAGCAATCAGGGGCAGAAGTCTCATTCAAGAGGATGAGGTCCCCAGGTGCACATAGGTGTAGATGTAGAGTGAACCAGCAAAAAAACAATGAAGGAGTTTTTCAAATGGCTTACATTATCATTAGTGATCACCACAAAGGGAAATAGTTTGTCCAAAAGTTTAGAAATCAAGTAAAAATGGGAGGTTATTGGCTTCTACTCTGAAGAGGAAGGCACTGGAAGCCTAAAGGGATAATTGGGTTCTGCATGCTGATGTGTACCTTATACTTCTTATACCCCTCAGCTATTGCAGCTAATACCCAACAGATACTTTTTTTTTTTTTATGTATTTGTTCATTTTCAAGTACAATAAATTATAGATTATTTGGTGTTTTTAATCCTTCTTGGGAAGTATTAGCGTGTAGTTCAATTCAGAGTATTTTCACTTTTACTTTGCAACCCCAAGAGAACACCAGAAGATGGAAATTGCTTGTGCAACACCAGAAGAAAGCCCAAGTGTGGCTTGAGGCTACCAGTGTGACTTGAGAGGCTTGTTAACTCATGGCTGATTTCCTAGCACGGTCCATCCAGCTTCATTACCCCGACTGAAAAGCCCTGAGTGATGTGGTACTGACCACAAGGTACAGAAGTATTTTCCCAATTTGGTGTCAAACACAGGGAGCTGTGGTGTAGCCACTAAGATGCCACATTTACAGGTGTGTGTCTGTGTCCCATGAGAGATGTTACCACCGAAGTGCCCTCAGCTCTGAGGACACAAAAAAACCTGCTGCTTTTTCAGAGACAGGACTTTGTTGCCTGGCTCTGTCTTTAATCTGAGTGAGAATGTGAGGTCTGGGGAAATGGGAGTTTGGGATTGCTGTTGGATTGAGGGTAGGAAAGTACCTGCAGATATTTTAGGGAGGACTTAGACATGGTGCTCAGTAGGAGAGGAGACAAAAGCATAACTAAACAGGCACATGAATAAAAACCCTTCAGCTGGATCGACAGAATGACATTTGCATATGGGAAGGGTGCTCATTCTGCTCTTCTGGTTTCTTATTTTAAAGATGGCCACGTGGTCCTTAGGAAATGAGCTGGAAGCAAGCAGCAGAGAACTGATTTCTCAGTGATCCCCAGGCATCTTCTTTCAGATGCTGCCAAGTATTAGTAGGAAGTGTGGATTTAGTTCTTCTAACATAGTTTTGGTTTGTGTTTCCTGCTGAGATTGCAGCTTTATTAATGTCCTCAGAATGTTCCGGTCAAGACACACTCCATCTTGGCTTGAAAAATATGAAATTAATGACCTGACAAGTGCTATGGTGGAATCTGAGAAACAGACTTCCAGTGTGGTAGGAAAATTGCATTCTTTCCAGGGAATCAAAAAGCAGCTGAAATAAAGAGTTATAGCAGAGTTCTGAGCTCCTATGTGCTATATCAGTTTTCTCCCATCCTGTAAGTGAAGCTGGACAATGCTTCAACTGTGGAATAATGCAAACAATTTATTGTAGACCTTAGCTAGGGGCAGATATTCCAGAGCTAATTGAAAAGCACATCAAACCAAACTTTAAGGATGGCTGAGGAGTAATTATTCAATGTCATCTTAAAGGTTTATTCTTTGCTCTTTTTATTTTTATCATTCTATATGAATGAAGAGTTCCTACTGCTTCCATTTCCTTTCTTCTGTATTTAAGTATAAGACTCTACCTTGGATAACCCAGCATCAGATCAAGCCCTGAACATTTTTTTTAAAGAGCTGACACCTTCTGTGATGTGTCAACTCTGAGTGGTATTGGGGGGTTATGATGGATGTGTTTTCTGGCTCACATTCCTGTGTTGATTTTTTTGTTGATCTCATCATTGGGTGTCCTCAGAGGACACTCCAAGGATTCCTAAGGATGCTCCTTACTGAGGAGTCCATGGAGGAGTCCTTAGAGACAGCTTCTATAGGTTCTGTAGGATATTACCTGGTAAAGGTTTTGTAACAGAGTGCAGGCTGTTTTACTTAATTATCTGTGTTCTTTTTTTAATTAAATACTGCTTTCTTTTATATTCCATTTAAAGTATTTGTTGGAGAGAGGAAGACACAAGGACATGTCCAATTCTCCCTGTTTGTGCACAAAGTTCCATTTTAATTATGATCTGCCTGATGGAGGGGTGTTTGGAGTGACAAATCAAATAGTCAGCTTGATCTTAGCTTGACCTCCATTTCACTTCAGCATTCAGCTCTCACTAGAACAGCTCCTCTGAGTTTTAGCACCAAGCAGTGCAACACAGAGGCTGGGAGAAATTGCATAATGGTCTGAATTTGAGCCAAGCAACCCTGGAATTTATGGGCAGAAGGAGGATGATGACTTTCTGCAAGGAAGCTCTTTCTTCTGCCTTTTTCTCTGCATCAGGAAAATGTGATAGGTCATGAAAAAAATCGGAAACTTCTTGTGGCTCTGAGTAGATGAAAGGGATTTGCTTTTTTGGATACTGTGGCCTTTTGTTAAGCCTTCTTCAGAAATTAAGGCACTGTGGTGCCAACAGTGTTTTAAAATGAGGGCCGTGTGAGACACAGCTTGGCTCTTCATTTTGGAAAGGGAAAGCCTATAATTGGAACCAGCTGACATCTAACCCCCTCTCTTGGATTCATGGGTATAATCTAGCAGGAAGCTGTGCCAAAAAAGTTGTGTTTAAAACCCTACCCATGGGTGCTAGTCTGTAATTTCAGCAGGAATCTGTAATCTGCGGAAGAATTTCGTATATGCAGCTTTTTTTTTTTTTTTTTTTTTTCTTTTTCCTACCTTGCTACCAGCTGAAGTGAACACCATCAACGAGAGCACTGAAATCCTTCACTTGAGCCCTGCTGTCACCACTGAGTATGTGGGGGAGAAGCCAGAGAAGAAGGTTGAATTCTGTGACCGTTCCTGTGAGGAGCTGGGGACCATGTTCACCGAGCTCACCGGCCTGCGCCTCGTGGTCAACAACTTGGCTGACAACCTCCAAAAAGTGGTAGGTACCTGTGAAGTCTGAAGAACTGGAAGGGATCTGTTGAGCAGTACTCTCTCCTTCCTTGATTTTTCTTTATGCCCCAGGTGATTAATAGAAGTTTCTCTAGGTGCATGTGCATGCCTGTTGGTATAGCTTTTTTTATTTTTTTTTTTGTAATGTATCATAGGGATGACCTACATTTTCAGAGTGAAAATTTTCAGTGTTGGGGAGATCTTGAGTGTGACACCTTCATGAAGGATTGGTTTTCACAAATTGGGTTTAAAAGAACACAAACGTGAATTCATACACAGATGAAATCAACCCTCTTAAAGGTACTGCAGGTTTGGAAGTTGAGAGGTAACAAACCTCACTTCACCTTTGTACTGCTGAAGTGTTGTTTACTTACACAGTTTATGAATAGCAGGTGGCTACACAGGGTACCTAAACTGTGAATATATGTGACTTTAAGTGGAAGTAAGATGCTGGCATGTTACTGAATGCCTGCCCTTCATCTTGCTCTGAATAAATTTTTTCTGAAGGAAGTTTATAACTATGCCCTGTGTCTCGGTGCTTATCTCCCCATCTTAGGTAAGGTGAATTAGAGAAAAGCAAAACTGCTAAGAACATCATTGTGTGACTGTATTTATAATAATAGCTGAAGAATTGCTATGCTGTATTGCAATACCTGGGATCTTCTACTTGATATACAGAAATATATAAGAAAATACACTTTTTCAGTCTTTTAATGGAAGGCTGAAATCCGGTAGTGTCTCAGTTTTGTATTATTTAAAATTGTTCACAAAGAACATAATTTCTTTTCTTCCCTTCATCTTCTAGTCTGAAGAAAACCAAATCATGTGGGAATTGATTGGGCCTAACAAAACTCTGAAGAACCAGTCAGTTTGCTGGCAGGATGGCCGTGTCTTTGCAGATAATGAAAGCTGGATTGTAGATAGCTGCACCAAATGCACCTGCCAGGTAAGGTTTTGGAAACATTCTTCTCTGCAAAAATGAATAGTGGCTTTGCTTTATTTCAGGTCACACTCAGAGCTTGGCCTGGAATTTTATATATTTATAAAAACATTTATTAAAAGTAGTCACAGAACCACAGACTGCAGTTACTTCAGTTCCTCCTCATATGACTTGTTCTCCAGACCCTTCACCAGCTTCATTGCCCATCTCTGGACTCTCTCCAACACCTCAATATCTTTCTTTTAGTGAGGGGCCCAAAACAAAACACAGCACTCAGGGTGCAGCCTCACCAGTGCTAAGATCAGGGGGAGAGTCCTAATGTCTGTGACATCTCAAACAAATAAAATAATTTCCACACGTGAAACTTTCCCCAGATCCCCACTTTTATTTGCCTCAGTATGTGAGCATAAGTCCTAACTGATTTTTTTTTGCCTGTAGGATTCTAAAATTGTGTGCCATCAAATCACCTGCCCTGCAGTTTCCTGTGCTGATCCATCTTTTGTTGAAGGTGAATGCTGTCCAGTCTGCTCTCACTGTGAGTATTTAGCCAAAGAGAAAGGTGTTCTTTGGCAATATTTAAAGTAACTCCTACTGTGCTGGAGAAGTCAAAACAAGTAAGATTCAAATAAAAAACTTCTATGAGGCTCATAGGAAGTAACTTGGCTACTTGAAGTTACTTTCTTGGGGGAATTGGTCTCTATTAATTATGTTGGTTGCCTAGAAGTCAGCTGATAAGTTGGACTCTAAAAATGAGATACATGCTCTTCCCCAGTTGTGTTTTCTGAGGTTGCACATGTTGATTTCTGTTGGTTTGCAGTAGCACTGTACACTATTATTTCTTTCCATGCTGCCTTGTTAAAACAGACTAACACAGGTTAGGATGTCTTCTTGTGCCTTGTGAAGGATGTTGGACTATGGGTTGGACCAGATGATCCTTGAGGTGCCTTCCAACCTGACATTCTGTGATTCTGTGATTCTGTGTTGAAGTTCCAGATCAAAAGGTTCATGTGGTTTGGTGCAATATTTATTAAGAGTGACAGCTTTTTCTCCTCTCTCTCACTGTCATTCTGTTCTGTCATTCCATGTCTTCTCTGTTATGTGTCCTCTTCTGGTTTAATTCTTTGTTTCTGTGGAACATATTGTCAAGGTTCATTTAAGGCAGTACTGCAGGCTGTGAACTAGACTTCAGGATAATAATAGTTTAGTCATTTCACTATTTAAGGGATTTCAGTGTGGGCTCAGCACATTTCACCCTGCTGAAGAACTCTATTACAGAGGAAAAGAGTTAAAATTTCTAAATACAAATGCAGTGGAATATATTCAGAGTTTTTGTCTATTTAGGCCTCGAGCATATTCTTAAAATGTGCTCTTGATCACGTTCACCTTTATGTTGTGCTCAGAGGTGGGGCCACATCTCTTCATACTCACCTATATTCTGCAGTCAGAGTCAGCTTGAACTTGAGTTTTGGGCTCAGTCTTCTTCTTCCAATGGCCAGTGCAACTGCACTGCATGCACATTCATGAAGATCCATATTTTTAGCTGTTCTAACCTCTCATTATCTGAAACCATAATTCCCTACTTCAGTGGCAGCTTGGGAAAGCAAAATCAGTAAAAGAGAGGACAAAGCAGAGGTTCTACAGACCAAGAGAGGTGAAAATCTTCCACGTGGGCTTGTAGAGTGACTTCCAGTGCTCAGTACCTTGTTGTCCCTTTTGCCCTGCAGCTGATGACAGTGAGGAGGGGTGGTCACCATGGTCAGACTGGACAAAGTGCTCAGTGACCTGTGGCTCTGGGACTCAGATGCGAGGCAGGTCTTGTGATGTCACCAGGAGTGCTTGCACAGGTCCTCACATCCAGACAAGGATGTGCAGCTTTAAGAAATGTGACCATCGCAGTAAGTAACAACATTTCTTCTTTTTTTTTTCTTTCTTTTCTTTATTTTTTAAAAGCTTTTGTTGACTTCTCTAAGCAAAGCCAAGCTTAGGCTGGTTTTGGACACAATTTGGACACTCCTAATTAAAGTAGCAATTGTTAGATTTTTACCTCCCCCTTTTTTTCCCCCTCTCCTGGCAGTTCAATAGGTATGTGCATTCTGTTAAACAAAAAGGGAGTAGGTGTTCTTTTCTTTAATACTATAAGCTGGGTTAATCTTGTTTGAAATCAGTTTGGAAACAACACTCAGTTATAATCAAGCTACATGGGGCCATGTTTTGTTCTCCAAGTCATTCACAATTATTGGCCCACTTTATTTTTTAGGAATCATGGAAGACCTTTGCAAAATAACAAGCAGCCTTTGTAATTAAGGCACTTAGAATGCTCATGCTCTGTCTCCAGGACTGTAATTAATAATATTACTATACTAATAATATTGTGATTAATAATAACAGCTGCTATATCCCTATAGCTGGTACTATAGCACCTAAAGCTATTGCTGAAGTTGCTAGATGTCCAAATGTGTCTTTTAAACAAGTATTTGCTTAATTGCAGCAACTTCATTTTCAAGTAAAATGCCCAACATGCCCGCTAGTCATAGTTTGGTCAAGGAGATTTTTTAAGAATCTCTACTTGGACGTCTGAGCTGACATGCTGGGCTTTGCAAGTGGGTTTTGACTCTTGTTTTTCCCTCTGGCAGTACGTCAGGATGGGGGCTGGAGTCACTGGTCCCCCTGGTCTTCCTGCTCTGTCACCTGTGGAGTAGGGAACATCACCCGCATCCGCCTCTGCAACTCCCCTGTGCCCCAGATGGGGGGGAAAAACTGTGTGGGAAATGGGCGTGAAACAGAGAAGTGTGAGAAGGCCCCGTGCCCAGGTAAGGCTGAGGTTGTGAATCCAAGGGGAAGCAGTGATATTCCAGCTGAATTTTTTTATTCAGATCTGAATTGGGATGAGTGGCTAGGATTTAAAGTTTAATTCATAGTTTTGGGGTAAAGTGACACGCAAGGTTGCTTTTAACATGAAAACAAACAGTGCAGTTGGAGGTTTTGTGAACCTCTCAAGTTATGATTTGGCTTGAAACATGAAGGTTTTGGGGAGTTTTCATTTTGTAACAATGATTTGTCTCTTCATATCAAAAACTGGAACAGTTCCTAAAAGGAAGCTGATACTGTACCTGTTGGGAATAGTCGGGCTTCTCTGAAAGTATTTTATACATATTCAACACATTTATTTGATATTATCATTCTTTTTTTCCTTGTCTTTTAACTTTTTTTAGATGCCATCTGTTCCACTCGATTTCCCTTTACTTTTTCATAATTTTTCCTCACTTTTTTCTATATCTTTCTTCATTCCTTCATTCAGCCTTTCCTCTCTACTTCTGGGATATGTGAGCTTGAAATGGATTTTGAGCTTCTAACCCAATAGTACTTAAATAGCTCTACACACTTCATCTATTTTTTTAATCTACCTGTTCACACAGAGCCAGTGAAAAGGTTATTTTAGGACACATGCCAATGCCATTTATATCAAACATAATTTGGTATAAAGATGTTGGTGTTTCAGAAAACTTCAGGATTGATGCCAAAAGGGTCAGTAGAGTTGTACCAATATAAGATGTGCAGATGGATCATTGAAATAAGCTATTTATACAGAAAGAAGCAATGCTGTTGAGGATACACTGATTAATGGATGACAAAAAAATAATAATAGCTGAAACCTTGCTGTTGCCACAGAGCTCAGGTTGGGCTCATCAGAAGTTTGCATCCTGTGGTCACTCTCTGCTGTCTGTACAAAATTAAAGCTTAGCAGGGAGCTTTGAAGACAGGGGACTTGTTTTGTTCAGCTGAGGTGGGAATACACCATGCCAGTGGGCACAATGTGTTGTTTTAATTCTTGGCCAAAAAATGCCTATAAAACAGTTGGGTATTATTTTTATTTGTTTATTTCTGAGATGTTTTCTCGGTGTAAGGCTTTGCCAACATCTTTCTTGTTATGCATTTAGTGATAAACTCTCTCCAGTCAGGGATCTGAAGGAAAAGTTGTTGTCATTGCCATCAAATGTCCCCAGGATGATGTTCTTCTCTCCTGAATATCCTAGTGAATGGCCAGTGGGGTCCTTGGTCTCCATGGTCTGCCTGCACTGTCACCTGTGGAGGAGGAATTCGGGAGAGGTCTCGGCTCTGCAACAGCCCAGAGCCCCAGTATGGAGGGAAGCCATGTGTGGGAGAGACCAGGCAACATGACATCTGCAATAAGAAGGATTGCCCAATTGGTTGGTATTCAGGCATTCCTTATTCAGTCTGCAAAATAATGATTTTTGATCCATCAATTCCTTTGATGGATGATATATGGATAATAGATATAAGCCCAAACCATTGTTACAGTAAGGTAAGGATGAAATTGGTTTTGAAACACTTCAGTACTGGAGAGGATCTGGAGTTAGGGAGCTGGTCAGTTGCCTGATTGAAAGAAAGAGTTTCTTTCTTCTGTAAGACACCTAGATTTCCACTGTAGGTATATTGTCCATGAGCTGCTAAAACTTTCAAGTAGTTCTTGGTTAATTCGTAATCATAAATATATATACATACATATAACCTAGTAACAAATGAAGCAATTAATTTATATAAAATTATAACTCATATTGTTGTGTCTTGGACCTTCCCAGTAAAACAAAATGTCATTCTGTAGGGAAAAAAAACCATGAAATCAAATTACCAAATCTGACTTTCAGTGCACATCTGTGATAATTACAATTCTAAACTCTGGCTTTGAAGGGAGAGCAATTTAAAAACAAAATTAAAGTCTCCTTTAAAAAGCTTGAGATCTAGATGTAATTGTAAAGCTTTATGATTAAAATTAATAGAAATACTCACATTTTTCCAGGAAACTAACCAGAGAGGAATCCTAGACTCAGTTGGAAGAGACCTTTAAAATTCTTCTAAGTTCAGCCCCTTTGCCTTGGGCAGGCACATCTTTCACTCTATGAGATTGCTCAAAGATCCTTCCAAACTGACCCAAGACACATCCAATGATGGGGTGTCAAAAACTTCTCTGGGCAACCTGAGAAGTTATGGATCATGAGAGACAACAAATTTGCTGTGGTATTACAGAAGTAATTAATCTTAAGCAACAAAAATGGTGTAAATAGACTCTGAACAAATTGTTTGACTTCCTCTGGACAAGGCTATGTTTCTTAAAGAGGGCTTCAGTATGCTGTAGTGTATTCAACTGAATGTAGCAATCTAATATTTTTCATATTAAATCAGTAGTATATTAAATGCATTTAATAACCCTAATTCTGAATGTTTTTAGGAATCTTAGCTGTTGATTTAACTAAAGAACAAAGAATTTCTGTTTTTTAAATGAAGTATTACATACCTGTTACTCTCCTAACTTAATTTACGCTTTGATGTGTCTTTGCCAGATGGGTGTTTGTCAAATCCTTGCTTTCCTGGAGCAGAATGCAACAGTTACCCAGATGGATCTTGGTCCTGTGGGCCCTGCCCAGCAGGTTACCTTGGCAATGGTACTGTCTGTGAGGATCTTGATGAGGTACTGACTTTGTTTCCATTCACGTGAGGAAATCACTCTGAAAATCACATTATTTGGGAACTACACAGCCACCTGATGGTTTTGTTTGTTTTTTTTTTTCCTTTCCCTGCAGTGTATAGCTGTGGCAGATGTCTGCTTTAAGGTGAACCAGGTCCATCGTTGTGTCAACACAAACCCAGGTTTCCACTGCTTGCCCTGTCCTCCACGCTACAAAGGAAGTCAGCCCTATGGGATGGGGCTGGAAGTTGCCAAGACAGAGAAGCAAGTAAGTGGTGTCAAAAAGCATGTGACAGGTTTGAAATGTGAGTAATTATCACCTGAAAATACCCGTGAATGGATGCATGTCATATACTTGGGTACAGAATCACAGAATGTTTCAGGTTGGAGGAGACTTCCAAGCTCATCCAGTCCAACCTGTGACCAACACCATAATCTAACTCCTAACCCATGTCCCTAAGGACCAGGTCCAAATGCCTTTTAAATGGTGACTCCACTGCTGTCCTGGGCCATTCCAATGCCTGACAACCCTCTCAGTGAAAAAAGATTTCCTAACATCCAGCCTAAACCTTCCCTGGCAGAGCTTCCATCCATTTCCAAAGAGAGAGAACCTGAAATAGGTAACTGCTGTTCCAGGGTATGTTTGGTTTGAGGTTTTTTTTGTTTTTTTTTAAGGATTTTATTTTCTCTCTGTCTGTGCCATGGCACCAAATGAGCCAAAGATGCCAGGGGCAAACATTCTTCTGCTTTGCTCTCCTTTCTCTCATGTGTATATTAGCTTCTTTTCCAGTGACTAGTGATAAGACGAGGTAATGGGTTCAAGTTGCACCAGGAGAGGTTCAGAATAAATATTAGGGGCAATTTCCTCGCTGAAAGAGTGGTGAAGCATTGGAACAGGGTGCTCAGGGAGGTGGTGGAGTTACCATCTCTGGAGGTACTCAAAGCCCAGGTAGATGGGGGGTTTCAGGAGATGATTTAGTGGCTGGGGTGGTGCAGGACCGATGGTTGGAGGTCCTTTCCAACCATGATGGTTCCACTCTGGGGATTGGAAACTGAAGTGTCAGGCTTGTTCTCTCCATAAATATGATGTGAGTGTCATCAGACATGAGCCAGAAGTTCTCAGTTCCATTGAGCCAACACCTGTCAGTGGTGAAGGACAGAAGGAAATGGAAATTCTGTAGAAGAGTACAGTTTGACAAGATAAAAACATAAAAATAGTTGTCTTGGGGTGCCTTCTCTTTGTTGCTGTGGAAGCAATCTGTGGTTAGTTCACCATGCAAAGTATGAATGTAGAACATCTGCCTGAGATCCCCAGATGCTGTGCAAGAAAGAGGTAGCACCATGAGAACTCATTAGGGTCTTTGATTTAAGAAAACAAGCTAGACCTTGCTTAGATAGATTTAGAAAACAAGCTAGACAAGCAGAACACTAAAGGAACCCCCTTGCTATTGCAGGTGATTTCTGGGGATTAATGACATGTGGAAGAAAGCAGAGTTCTGCAAATGTTAATTATTGTAATTGCTTTTTGAATATTGCCCGTTTATTTTCCCTTGAATTAAGTTTTAATTGCTTTTATTATACACATTGTCTGAAGTTGGGAACTGACAGGACAGACTAACTCCACAGAACCCCAAGGTTCAGTATTTCAGGCAGAGAAACAACCCAGCTGGGGCACACAGAGCTGGCTGCAAGTCTCCCCAGGTGTCAGTAAGGATTCTCTTGTCTCTTCCAGGTCTGTGAGCCTGAGAATCCCTGCAAAGACAAAACCCACAGCTGCCATAAATCTGCAGAGTGCATCTACCTGGGCCACTTCAGTGACCCCATGTACAAGTGTGAGTGCAGGACGGGCTACGCGGGCGACGGACGCATCTGTGGTGAGGACTCAGATTTGGATGGCTGGCCGAACAAGAACTTGGTGTGTGCTGCTAATGCCACCTACCACTGTGTGAAGGTGAGTCCCAAGTGCCACACCAGACCCAAGTTTTTTGTTGGTTTGTTTTCCTGAATAGTTGTGAATACCAGTTTTCAGCACCAAGCAGGTGGTTGCTTTCCCGAAGATTTGATTGTGACAGCAGTGCTGATTTTCTAGGAGATGCTGTGTTCACTTCATGCTAGATTCAGTAAAGCATTCTTAAATGAAATCTGCAGCCCTCTGCTTTAGCTTGCTTCCTGCTCAGTGTGCACAGAAGGCTAGGATGCTTGTGAGTAGACTTAGTACACTGAGCAGCAGCTGCCTAAAGTGTGGGTGTGGAGGATACAGCAAGTGAAAACTAAACAGGAATCAGGGTGCAGGTGAGTATGAAATCCTTTCAGCAAGACTCTGACAGCTATGTAGGGTCTACAGTACTGAATCCTTTCCTGAACAACCCCTTCTTTTTAAAGAGTTAAGCAGGCTGTACACTCTGACAGCTTTATTCAGAGCCTCATATAATTTTTCTGGCAATAGGAACCTAAGAGAGGAATGAATGAGTAAGACAAAGCACAATAACTTCAAACTAAGCAGTGAGGGAAAGGAGTGCAAAAATGACAGTTCTAGACAATCACAGTGGTTAAAAAGAATGAGAAAGGCTCAAGAGACCAGGACAGTTTGAAATGAGGCTGTTCAAGAGAATCATTCAGCTGAGGCTACAAATCTGGCCTTTATCAGGAGAAAAGTTTCAGGCATTGATGGAAATTTGAGCCTCAGACATTGAATTTCTTCACTGTATCTGATGACTGTTTATTGTGGATCCAGCCAATTCAGCAATTGCAGTTCATACATTCTTTTTCAGTCCCTCTAATCAGAATCTGCAACATGTTGACTCAAGATGTAATGTGAATTATTAGTTTTTGTTAAAACCTCAACATGCTGAACCCTTTCAGACAAAGATATTTTCAAAGGTTGATTTTGTGGGGTTTCTTCATTTAAGGGGAAAAACCCCATAAACCCCTTTAAAAATCTGTGTGATTTTGGGTCTTTATATTAATTTAGAAATATCCTAGTTGTGTAATTTGACTTGTAAGAAATCAAACCAAAGCTTCTTTCCTTGAACTAGCTGGTTAAAAAGGTAACTTATTAAGCAAAGCTGTATGAATAAAGCAAGTAGTTGCCAATAATAATAAATATGAAGCCTCAGCACTACCTTTCAGTGTAAATTTCTTTTTCTTCATGTGAAAGTAGCATTTTTTTCCATACAAATGGTCATACCAACACAGAATTTTTTCAATAGGGGAACCAAAAAAGCTTAGCAGCCAGTGGGCTTCTGCCCCAAGGTTGATTTGCCAGGTGGAAGGTGTGTTGTTTAATCAATCCTCTTTCTAATACCCCAAGAAAGACTTGCAGAGTGCACTGGTAGGATGTCTTCTCTAGCCCACTTTATAGGAACTTGCTACCCATGAGGTTACCACCTTACTACTTAATTTTTATAAATTTTGACTCAAATCTGGAGAGAATAGGGACAAGCATGTAGATACAAACAGAAAAAGTGATTGAGCAAACTTTAACTAGTTTCATTGCTTTAAAAACCATTTTTTTTTGTATTTTTTGTATCCCTGATAACCATCCTTGAGTTGGACAGTCAAGGCTGTTCACAGGTATTTAGTGCCATAAAGAAATTGCAGTTGCATTGGCATTTTGGTATTTATCACAGATTTTTCCATTCTCTTTATTCAATTGTCTATACTACTGGGACCACTGAGATTGAAAATAGGGCTAGGAATCTTCCTGTAATGGAAATTTTCCCAGGTTAAGTGTTATGAAAAAGGTATTTCTGCACTCTGTTGGCAGATTCAGGCTTGGTCTGAGGTTGATATAGAATGTGAGGAAAAAGTGAGAACAGCAGAGTGGGGTTTTACAGATATATTTATTGGTAGCCAATGGTAGACTTACAGTCCATCTTTAGCTGCTTGCAGTATATGAAAAAGGAATACATGGTAAAACTTTGGCAAACTATTGCACTTCTTATTTTTTTCAGTGTAACCTAAGACTTGCTTGTTTAAAAAAATCATTCTTTACAAAGCTGTGATACAAAATAGAGCTATATTTACCTTTTATTATCAAATCCCAGGGAGCATGGGAGTGCAAAGGTGCTGTTTTTCAGAACAGGATAAAGCCATGGTTTTAAAAATTTTCTTCATTAAAAGTACTTCATTCCAGTAGCTTCCCATATAAACAACTATTTCTGAAGACCATCTTCTGGCTTGCATCATTATTTTTCTGGCAAACAAACCTGGTCATTTTATATCTAATCTTCAAACACACTTCATGTGCTGTCTCTAAAAAATTGATATAAGGGTGCATGCATGTACATATGGTGTGTTTTGTTCTCTGCTTGATAGTTTAATCTAAAACTTGCTGGAAACATCTCTTTAACAGAGGGAGAGCTGGGAAATGGAATGATTTGCAGATGCATTTCACTTACTTTACAATATGAAAGCAGCAAATGAGCTACTAGCTTTGGCAGCAAGCATACAGCCACTTTACAGAGTATTTATGATTGATTGTTCTTGTTTTATAGTCTCTGGTGTACCCTTTCTACTCTGCTGCCCAAGCAAGATGTTCTGATAGAATATAAATATAACTTATTGATTATTTCTCTTGGCCAGGATAACTGCCCCCTTCTGCCTAACTCTGGTCAGGAAGACTTTGATAAAGATGGCAAAGGTGATGCCTGTGATGAGGATGATGACAATGATGGTGTGGAAGATGACAAAGTAAGCTGAATTTCTGTGTCTTTATTACATTTTTGGCCCAAACATCTGGTTTTAAGGAAAACCATTACAACAGAGGGGAGCTTTGCTGTTCAGAGCTTCAGCTGAGCATTTCCCCACTGCCTTCCCTGAATGGTGTCTGCTGGGTGATGAGAATAGCACTGTGCAGAGAAAAGCAGCCTGGGGAACCTGGGCCTGAATTATCTTCTTTGTTTCAGGGCTTGGTTCAGCTGTGGAAATGAAAACAATTTAATAGAAGGGGTATTGGATTTTAGTTTGCAGTGACAAGTCTATTGTATTGGATGTAGAGGTATTATGTCTCTACATCAGAGTGGGTTCACCTGCCTTTCTGAACACATTGAGGACAAATTAATTGGGTTTAGGCATTTGCTATTCCTCTTTTTATTCCTTTTAGGGGGAGCCTTAGATCCTCTTGAGCTTCAGGTAGTTAAAGCTGGCTTGGAACTGTGTTCAGGGAGCCTCTACATAGAAACTTTCTAAAACCAAAGGATCATTTGATAAAATAATATGGTTTAGTATAAACTGTAGACAGAAGTTCCGTTTTATGAGCAGTATAAAATTTTGATTTGCCTCTGTCTTTTGGTTGAGTATATAAAATGTATTTCTGAGGAATTAAAATGTTGGGCTAAAACCCCAAATATTTTCAGGAAACGTTTTTTGCTTTAGCAGACAAGAAGTTATTTAAAGATTTTTTCCAAATGAAGTCCCTTCATATTCCATGATGCTGATGTAGCCATCACTTTTACTGCTTTGGTTTTGTTCCCTTCTTTGCTTTCCACACTGAGTACTTCCTCATGCTTGTGCAAAAGACCATGTGTAGTTTGGATGTGTGAGACATAAGCATTCTTGCTTTGGCACACTTTCAAATTGGGGACTAAACTGAAATTTCCAAAATAGCATTAAAAAGAATGGTCTCAGTGAAAGGATACTTTGGGTCAATGAAAGTATTTCATTTTGGCTTTGGTTTTTGAACCTTTTACAATTTATTATATGCAAAAATAAATGGCCCACAAAAAAGTCAATCCTTGTCAATCAAAAGATATGGTTTAAAAGTGAGAATATTGATACTAACTTCTTCCAAAAAAATCAGAGTACCGATTCTAGTTTTTTTAAAAAAAATTATATACAGCTGAAGTTGGCTTGATTTGACAGCACATTATGATTATTTTTTTAAAAAATCCCATGTACCAGTGATGCACTTCATTTGAAATATCTGAGTACAGACCCTGTTTAAAAAGCCTCTTGCAGGTGCCATCCAGTTACCCTCAGGATCCTGAGTGTAGGTACAGCTTGTCCACAGAAAAAAATCATGGATTCATATTTTGCCTTTTTGCTTCTGTCCAAGATGAGCTGCCACTTGACAGTCATGAGTTGTGATTTATATCCTGAAATCTTCCATTTCTTCTTCCTAGGACAACTGCCCTCTCCTCTTCAATCCTCGTCAGTTTGATTATGACAAGGATGAAGTTGGTGACCGCTGTGACAACTGTCCCTATGTCCACAACCCTGCTCAGATTGACACAGATAACAATGGGGAAGGGGACTCCTGTGCTGTGGATATTGATGGAGATGGTATGCTTCCAGTTTTCAGAGGGAGATGGGCCATCTGCTTGTATCCAGGGAAGAAAATTGGGTCTAGCTGCTTCAAAAGGCAGGAGAAGAAAGTGAAGTTGATCTCTCCCTAAATGGTTACAATGGGTATTATTGAAGAATAAGTCACAGCTTGTCTTTTACTGGTGTGATCTTAACAAAAAGTCTTTCCTTTCTCTGTGTTCCAAAATAATCAGGGTCTAATATAACACTTCTGTTGACTTTCTCCTTTTGAGAGAGGGAAAAGAACATCAGAACATCCATGTGGTTAAGACAATATCTGTTGAAATTAATCTGCTTCTCTAAGAATGTGCTGCAACGCCCACAGGAATTCAAGCACACATTTTTATGTGTCTTAAAATATTATTAAAAGTGTTTATTTCATCTACCAGTTCATGCCAATATGATCAGAATTAAGGAGAGGGAAAAAGCATTTGAATGTCTTTCAAAAACCATGTCCCTACAGCATTTCAAATTTATCACAGTCCAAAATTACTAGAAGTTGAAGAAACAGTGTTTTGGATTTCCTTCAGTAACATTGGAAACTTCTGGATGCTCATCTGAATTGAACTTCTGAACATTTTTTAAGTCCTCTCATCCTCCTGATCCTGTAGTTCTTAGTAGTACTTGTGGAAGTTGTGCATCTGAAGAAACATGTAGTCCATAGGTTATTGGCTGGAAGATTATGCAAATATCCAGCAAGTATATAATCTAGGAGGAGGTGCTTATATCCTTTCCTGACAGCTCTCTTATTTCTGTTTCTTTTTGTTATTACTTCATGCTGAGGCAACAGAACATTAATGAGATTGTTCCTCTACATGTTGTTGTATGATTGTTCCTATATATAATGAGATTGTTCCTCTTCAGAAATGCCCTTGTGCTATAGCTTTGTGTTCTGTGGCTTTCCTTAAAAGGTGAGGGAAGAAAAGCCAAATCAAATTATTTAAAAAGAAAAATACCCCACCCCTTTGTCTGTTACTCTGTGAAAAAGGGTGAAATTCAGAAGACAGAATCAGCCCTTACTCAAGCCAAATCCTTTAGTAAATTACATGTAGAAGGCTATCAGAGCAAGCAAAGTGGAATTGATACTGTCATTTCTTCTAATGTTAGTCTTATCACTATTCCATGTTGTAACAATCATGAGCCCCAAAGCCCTGCTTCTTCACTGATTAATTCTGATTTCTTTTGTTTTGTTTTTTTATCCCTCAGACATTTTTAATGAACGAGATAATTGTCCTTACGTCTACAACACAGACCAGAGTGATACAGATGGTGATGGAGTTGGGGATCAGTGTGATAATTGTCCATTGATGCATAATCCAGACCAGGTAAACATTAGAGAGTTTCCTTAGTGGTAATATCAGAACAAGAGCAGAGAAAAGAACAGAGGAATTTGCTACCAGTCCTTGTTTGCTGAAGAGGTGGATCATCACATCTCAGGCTGTCAGATCTCTTTGTATCAGAAGAAAGGGAAATGGAGTCATGATGTCTTCCATACATCTTCAAGGCTTTCAATTGTTTGCTTTCTAACAAGTGAGAACATCCTCAGGTTTGCATTTGGAGTTGTTTGCTCCTTGACAGACAAATAACATGAAGCAATCAGATAATGTGTTTCCTCCCTGTGATCTCTAGAATGAGAACAATGAAGATCAGGGCTAAGAACCTGCCCTGGAAAAATGTCTTGGCAGCCACATCTGATGCACATCTGGTGATGGAATAAGGGGCTGTATGAGTTTGAAGTTATGTTTCTGCTTTAAGCACAGTTGTCACAATGGTTTCAGTTGTCTCCAGAGAAAAACTTGAAGAGAAATGTTGAGGAATTAAGTACCAGGCTATCAGTGCTTTTGTGTTCAGCAACAATAATAAATTTACTTCTCTGATTTTGTTTTGTTAGACTGATGCAGATAATGACCTTGTTGGTGACCAGTGTGACAACAATGAGGATATAGATGAAGATGGGCACCAGAACAACCAAGATAACTGCCCTTACATCCCTAATGCTAACCAGGCTGACCATGATAAGGATGGGAAAGGAGATGCCTGTGATCCTGATGATGACAATGATGGTGTCCCAGATGACAGGGACAATTGTCGCCTCAGATACAACCCAGGGCAGGAGGACTCTGATGGTAAGAACAATGTCACTTGGGTTTTGTCTAGTTATCTTAGGAGCCAGTTATTATCTTGGATTATACAAATACTAATGTATTTGGTGAAGAAAGACTTCAGGTCCAACTGAGCTCCTTTTGACATTTGTGACACTGTGGACTTCAGTGGCATTGCACTGGCCAGAGGTCCAGAGTTAGAGCATTGTGAAACTTTTGGCTGGGGTTCTAAAACACATTTGCTTATTCCTATCCCAGATTCTTTAAAAAAAAAAAAATGTTTCTAGTTTTTACTGAAAAAATTCCATTTTTCATTCAAAATGGAAAAAACTTCAGGAAAATATTTCAAGTAGCTTGAATTTCAGCTCTTTTAAAAGTGAAAGCCAAGCTGTTTTGTTTTCAAAACAACAACAGCAGACTATTTTTTTAGGTCTATAATGGTTAGTAATATGTATATATTTTGGGGAAAAAAAATTCTGAGCAGCTTTTCTTAAATCTGCTTTCTAGGCAGTTTAAAATCGATGTTAATGATCATGTCAGAGTTTAAGAAACAGGTACAGAATTGTTGTTTTCTCCAGTTCTGTGGTAAAACGTTGCTGGTCCCTCTCAAACAGTTTTTTTTCTATATTTGGCAATGTTTTAGCAATGAAGTAGTGTTAGTTTCACAACCATAAATGAAATTTAGGAAAAGATATATATGATTCTATGAAAACTGCCATAAGATGTCTAGGAGTAATGGCCTTTGCAATAAATACAGGGAAGCAATTTCTGTTCTGAGTTTTATAGTCTGCTGGAGTCATCCCATGGTTATGTTGGAGAAATAGAAAGCAGAATTTAGTACCTACACAATACAGTTTTATGTACATTTAGAAAGAGAGAAAATCCTGAGCCCTGGCTGATTTCTTGGTAAGACAACTGCTTGCAGTAAGAAGTTTCTGGTTAGTAGGCAGCAGGAGTTCTTAAGTTACTTAACCCTTCAGTCCAATGGCAGTACTTCTGTACTTGCCAGTCTCTGGAATAGACTTTAAATTTCAGAAATAGTCCAGATTAAGGGTGCCCCCAGACTGAGGCAGCTTGTTGTAGTCAGCTGTCACCTGGATCTTGGGAGAGAGACTGCATTTATATCCAAAGTAGTCAAAAAAAGAGTAAATTTAAACTCTTTAGCTCATCACTCACATGGTAGCCAAACTGAAATCTTGGAAAAGGAATTAATCAAGCCAAAAGATGCTCCCAGGCTCTTGAAGATGTGAGCTATAGCATGGAAAGATGAGGCCCTGGAGAGAGGGGTTGGATATTGCTGGGTAAACAAACACTTCCTCACTTCCCTGGACAGGGAATCACTGGGGTCAGCAGCAGCTTGGTACCAGATGCACATCAGCAGGACTTCTCACTGAATATTCAGATGCTCCTGTGACTCCAAAAAACACCTCTAACATTGGTAAAAGGAAAAAAAAATGGAAATTCATTCTCTTTCTCCAATAAGTACTGAGACAAAGAGGTGCAGGAGCACACAGCTGGTCAGGATTTGGAGTTCTTCCTGCTGCTTGCCAAGGAGGAAAACGGGGCCATTTTACCACATATCAGAACTGCAGGAAGTCTGGGATATTAAAAGCTTCTCCTTTCTCTACTTTTTTTTCTTTTTTTTTAACTCATTCTGCTTTTGCTCTGAAAGCTTCATGCTTCTTAGAATCATTATAGAATGGCTGAGGTTGGGAGGGAGCTCAGAGCTCATCTCCTCCAACCCCCCTGCCATGCCCAGGGACACCTCTCAGCCAGCCCAGGTTGCTCCAAGCCTCATCCAACCTGGCCCTGAACACCTCCCACAGCTTCTCTGGGCAATCTGTTCCAGAGTCTCAGCACCCTCAGACTGAAGAACTTCTTCCTAACATCCCATCTCAACCTCTCCTCCTTCAGTTTCAAACCATTTCCCCTTGTCCTGCCCCTGGACACCCTTCTGAAAAGTCCCTCTGCAGCCTTCCTGGAGGTTCCCTTCAGGAATTGGAAGGCAGCTCCAAGGTCCCCCTGGAGTCTTCTCTTCTCCAGGCTGAACAATCCCAGCTCCTCAGCCTCTCCTTGTAGCAGAGCTGCTCCAGCCCCTGGATCATCTTCCAACAGATCTGTGTCCTTCTTATGATGGAGACACCAGAACTGGAGCAGTATTTGAGGTGGGGGTCTCACAAGTGCAGAGTAGAGGGGGAGATTCAGCTCTCTGCTTAGATGATATTGAGATAAAGCTGTGCTTCTTGGGCCTGGTAATGTGCCTTTCCATTTGTGAATTGTCTAACAGGAGGTCAGTAACAAATGAGGTGGGTATTTGTTTCCAATTTTGTTAATTCCCAATTAAAAAAGATGCTGAGCTCTGAGGATAGCTACAAATGAGCTGTCAGCTTTGGTTTGACATTAGTTGCCAGTGCAATATCCAGGGGTTTGTAAAAGCCAAGAGTGTGTCAAGTGTTTTTGCTGTTGTGTGCCACTTCATAACAGTGGCACTGGCAATGAGAATTTATTTAGATGCTTCCTTTCACCACTTGATATTTAAGGTAAGTCACACCTTCTTTTTTCCCCGAGTAATATGCAAAAAAAAAAAAAAAGAAGAAAGGAATTATTTCCTTAAATATTGAGCACAGTGAAAGAGTTGAGCAGCAGCCCAGCTGTTTCATAGATGTCATTTCTGCAGTCTGAAGCATCTGAATGCTAATGAAGGAACCTTGAGACAGAGATAAGAGTCTGAAAAAATTCATTATCTATTATCTTATTAAATCTATTATCTATTAATCCTTGTATATAAGGATTTAGTAATGTGCAGGAAGATGAAGATTTTACCACTGTTTGAATTCATCCACACTGTACATACTAAAATGTGCTGTTGTGTCCACATCTGGGACCAATCAGCCTGAAAGTGTAATTCAAAGATTAGTGAATCACATCAACATAGCAAATTCCAACTTTTCTCACTCCAATTCTCAAGCCACATGGAGGCTGGGGCCAGATTGGTTATTGTCCTAAACCACTGACAGGGCAGTTTAGTCAAACTGTCTAAATAAAGAATTTAATTTCTGATTAAAAATTAAATAAAGGCCTTTGTCTAAATAAATGACTTTGCAGTTAACAGCAACATATTTAAAATGGACTTTGAGAGATTTGGAGAGTTCTTTGAGGAATGAGAGAAAACCATACTCATGTGTAGCACAAATTTCCTCCCTCAGTGGGAGAGCTCTTTGGATAAATTGCTAACAATTGCATTTCCTTCTTCCCATTGCTTCTAGGTGATGGCAGAGGGGATATTTGCAAAGATGACTTTGACAACGATAATGTCCCAGATATTTATGATGTATGCCCTGAAAACAATGCTATCAGTGAAACTGATTTCAGAAAGTTCCAGATGGTCCCCCTGGACCCCAAGGGAACAGCTCAGATTGATCCTAACTGGGTTATTCGTCACCAAGGCAAGGAGCTGGTGCAGACTGCCAACTCTGATCCTGGGATAGCTGTAGGTGAGTATCAGCTCTCAGCTTTGTCAAAGTAACCAGTGATCTAGTGATTAGGAAAGTAAAAAGAAATAAAATAATGAAAATGAAAAAAAAATAGATCAACCCACCTTTTTGGTGCTGCAAGCTTTGAACTGACACATGGGGACAGTGTTTGTGCCCAAATTAAGGCAGCTCAATGCTGTTTGCCTTTGATTTTCATTTCATCACTGTAATCCACAAATTACCCAGTTGAAGAACTTGATTTAAGTATAGTGCTGACTCTCTTCAACATCCCATGTAAACAACTTAATTCTCTCCAGAAGCTTCCATGCAATAGGTAAGCAAGTATAACTCCTCTCTTAGAGGGAAAGCAACTCAAAAAGGTAGTTTAGGACTCCTTGCAAAAGACAGGATAGCTCTGAGGCTCTTGTGTGTGGGACAAGCAAAGCCAGACTTGATGCTTCATCACTTTTGTCCTCTCCCAGGCTATGATGAGTTCAGCTCTGTGGACTTCAGTGGGACCTTCTATGTCAACACAGACCGTGATGATGACTATGCTGGCTTTGTCTTTGGCTACCAGTCCAGCAGTCGTTTTTATGTTCTGATGTGGAAGCAGGTGACCCAGACCTACTGGGAGGACAAACCCACCAGGGCTTATGGCTATTCTGGTGTGTCACTCAAAGTAGTGAACTCAACAACTGGTACTGGGGAACACCTGAGAAATGCTCTCTGGCACACAGGAAACACCCCTGGACAGGTGAGAGACTTAATGGTGTGTATTCTTTAAGAAAAAGGGAGGGTTCTCCAAGTATTCCCTTTCACACCTTGCTTTTTGCAGATGTTTATCAGCTTCTCTTTAATTCTCATATCACTTGTGTCAACAATGGCATTTGCATTGTGTTTCAAAGAAAACATTACATGTATAGAAAGTTATGAATGGAAAAATTTGCATCTATAAAAGATGTGGTGTGGTGTTGTCCAAAGAAAAAGGAGTAAGAGGTCTTGGTTATCCACAAATCCTTTGTGACCTCTGTATTGGCACTTGCTTCTTCAGCATTCCAGCTTGTTTGAATTAAATGCGGTTTAGAGTTCAGTAGCCAGTGACAGCCAAAGAGAAAAGAAATGAAAACACAGAGAGAAAAACTTGCTGCTGTTCCAAATAGGGCCCAGCCCTGGAAGAAACTTGTGTCTTTTGGAAATGAGGATGGTGGGGCTTCAGATGTGGGGAGGAATTTTGCACTTTGAAGCTCTGTGCAGGAAAAAGACCTCTACTGAGTGAGTGCAAGACATTGAAAGGAGCAGGCCCCAGGCAGGAACATGTGTGCAAGCTTCAGTCCCTCTCCTTTGGTGGGGGACAGACAGAAAAAGTGGCACTGACTCTGGCAGCACAAGGGGTGTATGTGCAAAGTGGGGCAGGACTGGGTCTGATACTCTGCTCTTCAGTGATTCTAGGCATGATTCTCCAGATGGGGAACTGATCCATAATTTAAGACACATTTCCATTGCTTTTACTCTCTAAGCCAGGCCTGCTGATCACCCCATCAAATGCTAAATGCTCTTTTCAGCTTTATGCTTTGCTGCAAACAAGGTTTGGCTGAGTGTGCTGTTGCTGCAGTGGACGTGCAGTTGCTGGAGCACACTCTGTTTCTGATCAGTGTTTTGTATTCCTGCTGTAGGTCCGTACTCTGTGGCACGACCCCAAGAACATTGGCTGGAAAGATTATACTGCTTACAGGTGGCATTTGATTCACAGACCTAAAACAGGATTAATAAAGTAAGAAATCTTTCTGTGTCTCTGTATTTTCCAGTAGCAAAACTTGTCTGATCGAAGAACTATGTGATCAGGTTTTTTGTTTAGTACTGATTATCCTGATACCTGTGTGGCAGTTTCTTCCAATATTTGGGGGCCATTTTGTTACTTTTAGGATAAGTTATTTTCCTTTTCAGATGTGTTTTAATTTATCCTGGGTTGTTCAGTATTTACATCAGCTAAAGAGGAAAAAAAAGAAATTCTTAATAGCTTTTCTGTAAAGGAACCAAAAATTCCTGAGCAAAACTCAAAGCAAGATTAGAACACAAGATTCCTCCCCAGCCTCTGGAATCTGGATGAATGAAATTAATTAGAAACATCAGAATTGCCACAGGGAAATGGGCCAATGGCCTGTCTACTGCAGCATCCTGTCTCCTCCCTTCATGACTTCTGCAAGGCAGTGCAGAAGCAGCCCTGAGCACATCTGGGATACACACAAGAAGGAGCTATGGCTTTGGTGGAGCCCAGCTGTTTATCTGATGTTTCAAAGAATGAGCATTGCCTGCTGATATCAATTTGATCTTCTACTTAACTCCTGTAACTCTAGAGGATGTTTTAACATGGGGCAGAGCCTCTTCAGATCTTGTTTGTGCTGGTGAACAGGGGAGGTTCATTTGTCTGTGAAAGACAAATTTGGAGGGGCTGTTAGCTAGTTCTTGAAAAGAGAAGAGCTGCTTTGTGCATCAAAGTATTGCAGAGAACAGCATTGGTTGACACAGGTCAAAAGGAAACTTGATGCTTGAGTTCTTGTTTCTGTTACACTTCTCTTCCTTTGCTGAATCTACTTAGTGTCAGACAAAGCATTTTTCAGCTGATATCCCATTAGATTAATAATGCATAGTGAATTCTATGGTCAAGAACATTAAATTGCTTCATTCTTTAGGGTCTTTTTATGGAAAATAAATATATAAAATCTATTTCGCTACTATTCTAAAGAAACCATTTTATTTGTACAGAAGAGCAATTTGGTATTACCATCATTAGAGCTGTTTTTTGGTTTTGTGTTTTGTGGGTTTTTTTGGTGGGAGGAGTAATATATTAAACCTTCCCAATGTTTTTTGAGTTCTTGAAATTTGGAGAATTACTTTAAATAGGTCTAGGTGAACAGAAAACCCTGTCATCCTTTTTGCTGTTCTTACCATCATTCAAATACTGCTCTCAGGGACCAGTTTCATACTTGTCTTTGAAAATCTTTCAGAAAAAACGCACACTTCAAGGCAGAGCAAGTGCTGCTCTTGCCTTTCTGCCTTGGAAGAAATCTATCCTTAACCCCTGAGTTACAGGAAATTGTTCAAGTGTCTTCAACCCCATGTGAAGCCATCCTGTTTTTTGTTACTTCCATATTGTCAGTGTAAGCAGGACCATAATCCCTTCCTTCAGTCTGCTCTAATTAACAGGCTACAGACTCACTTCTGATTTGCCCCAAAGGCTATTTTAGAGAGTGGCACCCAAAGAACCTTGACTGTCTCAAGGTCTCCCATGAGAAGTGAAGAATTTGAGTTCAAGGAACTGATACCAAGGATCTGACAGAGAGGAAAACAAAGAGATGTCTTTAGAGGACTTTTGGGTCTAGGGAGGGTTCCTGAAGCATGACAAAAAAATCCCAAACCCCAAAAAACCCACAAAACAGCCTAAAACCACCCCAGATTGTCCTTCTTTTCCAATTTTTTATTAGTCTGTGCCCAAATCCTTCCAGCTTTCATTAAGCTCTGAAAATGTCTGAAAGTGAGATCCAGCATGTCTCCAGTGAATGTTTTGTTTGACCTCAAAGGGATGGTTCTTCCAGTTCCTGATGTTGGCCCTTGCACCTGAAGCTGAAGAACTCAGCCACTCCCAAGCTGTGAAGACAACTTTGCAAAGTGATGTGATGAGGTCTTGTGCTGAGCTCTGAGTTCAGAGGGACACAGGGGCTTATCAATGAATCCTAGCACATGACATAGTTCATTCCAGGAGACATGACTGTTCTAAGTAAAGAATTTGATTGTTGCCTTGTTAAAATTAATTCTGTTTCAGTTCTTAGCAACTGCTACCAGCCCTTGGCACTGGACACTGCATTGTCTTCCTTGCCTAATTTAAATTATGTTCTTCTTTCCAGGGTTTTAGTGTATGAAGGGAAACAGGTCATGGTGGATTCTGGACCAATCTATGATACAACCTTTGCTGGGGGACGACTGGGGCTTTTTGTCTTCTCTCAAGAGATGGTCTATTTCTCTGACCTCAAATATGAATGCAGAGGTTAGTTCCAAAAAACTCTGGAAAATGTTGAAGCCTTTGATAAGCTCTGGAGCAAACAAAAACGTGGAAATGAAAAGTAGTTACTGAAAGCACTCTGTGCTATTATATATATATATATTATATATACATTCATTGGTTGAAATACCATGAATGAAATACCCTTTCCCCCTATAGTAATCTCAATTTGAATAACAAACTCCAGATGTTTAATGCTCCCCACCTGGAAAAAATGAGATGGAGATCTCTGAGTGAGACAGAGGTGCTTTGGATTCTCTCTGCCTATCCACTTTCCTTTGTGGGCTCTTTCAGGCTGTCCTGTGGGCAGAGAGCTCTTCCTGGATCACCCCTCTCTCATGCAGGAGAGAGCAAATGTTTTTAATGAGATGTCTCTTTATAAGGGCTTGTCTAAAATGTTTTGAAAGAGAGAAAATGCTTTCCCAGCTTTTCATGTAGAGCATTTTTTAAAAATACATTCAGATACATTGGTGCACGTCCATGTGTCCCCCTCTCTGTATAGGCAGATACCTGTTTTTATATATAGCTATTTTTTATATACTTCTCTTGTAAAAATGTCCTGATAACTGTAGGAAAACACAAGGAAAAATTTGCAGGAGAATCCTTGTGCTGCTTCTTAATACCCTAGCATGATGGGTATTAACCAAATGAACCAACCACAACTAACAACTTTTTTCCCCTCTCCCTATTTCTTTCAGATGCTTGAGCAATGGTTGCTGCATTACCAGCAAAGTACTGTAAATGCTATGCAACCCAGACACCTCAGTACACCCTGGTACTCCCAGCCTCTCTTTTTGTGTCCCTCCTGTCCTCTGTCCTCCTGCTCCACCACTCCCCAGGTACTTCCTTGACTCCAGGAGTGCCTCAGCCATCCCTCCACCCAAGTGCCTTCTCACAGCCAGGATTAATGAACCCTAACCACGAGCATCTGACCCACCACTGAAGCAAAAGCTGATTGATACATTGCAAAACTCTTTTTGTACAGCAAAAACTAGCAAAATGTGTTTGTTTGTTTATTTGTCTTTTTAAAGGAATGACGTTTACATATAAAAATGTAATTACTTAATGTATTTATATATATATATATATACATATATATATATGGAGAAAAAGAAGGGGTTGATGATTATCGCTCAGTGTCTTTATGTGAGGAAAAACGTGTTTGAGTAACTTTTTAGGTGTATTGGTTGACACTTCCTTGCTCTGACCAGGGCTGGACTTCAGTAACACAAAGCCTTTGGGGTTTAATTTTAGCAAAGTAATGGAGGGCCACACAAACCATATCTATAGAAACCATGAAAATGCCTCTGGATAATAAAGTAAAATAAGTCAATAATGAACACTTCTTGATCCAAAAAAAAATGTTCTTTAGCTGAGGAGGATGCTCTCAGTAACAATAATTAAAATTACAGTTGGAAGAAGTGTCAGATCTGCAACTTAAAGCCTTTTCTAGTAGAGACTCAATTCAGGCCAAACAGAATCAACACAGAAACTCCCATGTGAAAGGGAAGAATGATCCACGTACCTACAGAGGGATCACTGTTGTCTGACTGCCAAAAAATTCTTTCCAGTTGTTCCATTTCTATCTTTTGCATTTTCTTGTAATAAAAGAGTATAGCATGACCACGTGGAGCAAAATGAACCTCAACCACTTTCCCACCTCTGCTGCAAAAAGCACTTTGACATCCTGGAGCCTGATGGGGGTTTCTGAAAAAGTGGCAATGCCACTAAATTAGTTAATTTGGTAACATGAATTTAAGGTTCCATTTATAAATATTTTGTTAGTATTTATTAAGAGTATCACATCGAGCTGCCTTCTCTGATAATTTATTTTAAAGCATGGCATAGAGTATGTCAGTAGCACGTTCACAAATAATGGTATTTTAAAACTATTTTTAAAAGCCTATCACAGTAGGTAGATATTGTCAAAGCATGGCATACACTTAAGCATAGTTTCATGGATTATATTCATGTATGCTTTGAAGTTAACTAAATAATAATAAGGAATTTATAAATGGAACCTTAATATATATCCAGTTACCCTAATTTTAATATTTTATATTAGTACTTATGTCTGCTGTATATAGAACTTCTTAAGTAATGCTGAAGGGATACCAGTGTTTATTCTAAACAGGTACAACAGTTACTCAGATATACAATAGTAGAAACATGTTAAACATTTTGTTTTATTTTAAGTTGTATGAGCTTTGTTCACAAAAAGAACACATGCTGGTGTTATATTTTATTCATGGATGGGTTTATGGAATAATGGAATAATCCAGTACCTCTGCCTTCTTACAGGGCACAGTGAGCTAAATGTTCAGTCTACATTTTCTCCCTTGAAATAGATCTTGCAATAGTCTTTAGAAAGGAATCCACAGTTGCTGGCTTTATTGCACATTTTATACTGTTCATATTATCAAACCTTTTTCGTTTGTTTAATTTTTGTTTCAGTTGTGTTCTGTTGCTGGTTTGTTGTTTTATTGTGAGGGGTCTTTTTTTTTGTTGTTGTTTTTGGTTGTGGGTTTGGTTTTCTTTCCAAATCCTCTTCACGAGGTTTTTGAATGTTTCAGTTTCTTACTTCTGGTGGTTCAAATTGTATCCCTTAGTCCCAAGAAGAAGGTAAGGTGACTTCATTAAATGTAATGATTGTTATGGCTGTGAAGGGTTTTTTGTTTTGTCAGAGAGAGACATCAGTGTGGGGAGGAAGATGTGAATATTTGGACTGTATCATAATTTTCCTATGCTCTGTAAATTATTTATGATGTTTTAAAATTTCTTTTACATTTTTTTTTTCCTTTGCAAGTATGTGTGTGAGAGAGTGAGATCAATGAAATTTCATCTTGTTTTGCCAAAGATTGTAAATAATTATTTATTTGTTTACATGGACGCAACTTTTATCATTTAACGTCCTGATTCATTTAGTCAGATCCTCATTTTCAAATATATATATATATATATATTAAGGAATTAATGATAGGAAATAAACTGTTAAAAGGTTTTGTAAACAAAATTCTCCTTACCTTTTTTATAGTTAAAACATTTCATTAAAGAAAATACTCCAAACTTAGTTACAAACCACCAACTGCATTCTGAGGATGGAAATAGCAGATTGTCCCTGACAAGACTTTATTCCCCGTGAAGTCTTTATCCAGCAAACCCTCCCAAGTTTTATTTATGGCTTTGCAGCTGAAAAATTTTGGTACTTGTTCTCTTTTTTGTTCTTATTTTTTATTCTTTTTTTCCTTGCTGGACTTACACATGCATTCTCCTGTTGGAACAAATATACAGTCCTTTTCTTAACTGCTTCTGCTCTGAGTTCCATCCAAATCATCCAGATTCTTTGTCATGGAGAATTCCAGGAACCCCAGTGGATTGTCACTAACTAAACCAAGTAACATGCAAGAATTTCTCTGCATAAGCAACCTTTGCCATACAAAGGGGAATTTGAATTGGTTTAAGAAAAGTAGGAGTGCCTAGCATGCCAAAATGCCAAGTTTGATGTGTGAATTTGTCACATGCTCTTACAAATATATCTATTAACTTTTCTTTGCTTTCTAAATATCCCAGCTCTTAGCTTTCCTTAGCTTTTGGTTCCAGTGTGAGAACTCAGAACATCACAGAAGAAAGCCAGGCAGTCTTCAGCACAATATTTTGATGAGTCCTTTAAAAATAATACAAATGTTCACTCCTGACAGGTGGCTTTCTTCCATTTGTGCAAGAACTCAATGATTGGCATTGTTCAGGTAATAAATAGATCAAGATCTTGTTACCCACGTTCTCAAAAGTCCCATTTAAATCTCTGGGCTGGATCTGCAAAAGTTTTAGGCTTCAACACTCTCTAGTGGTGATTCAAAGGAAGAAAATCCCTTCATGGCAACCAAACAAAATGCTGCAAAAGGGATCCAGGGAAATAAAATGGCAACATCTGAGACCAAACTAGCAGAACTTCAGTAGTAGTACAGGGTCTGTAAGAAATACAGAAGGAAAATACAGAAGAAATACAAAGTAAATAGCAGGCTGTGAATGAGCAGGTTCACCTAAAGCAGTGACATCCCTTGACCTCTGCCCACTGGTGGTTTTGAAGATAACCAGGAATATTTGGGAAAAATATGTATTTAAAGATTTTGCAGCCTTTATCTTCTTCCCAGAGAGATTTGGGTATGGGAGAAGGCCTGAAATCCCTCCAGACACTGTTTTTCCCACAAGGAGAAGCAGAACAGAGCTGCCTCCAATTCTGCCACTGACTCCTGCAAGATACTAGGCTGAGGATTTTTCATTGCCCTGAGCAGCAGACTCCCATCTTCTACAAGTCAATAATTTTTCTTCCCTTTAAAATCCTTTTGATAAATTGTATGGATCTTACTGTTTCTGGGCCAGCCTAAAAAAAAAAAACCAAAAACCAGGAAATCCTGAAATGCCCCTGAAATCGAGTTCTGATGAGAATTCTTTACCACTTTCAAAAAATAGGTTTGTCAGATAAATTTGGGATAAGCTGCTGAATTTTGAAAAGATAAGCATTTAGGGATTTTTTTCCATTATAAGACTAAGACATTTACTATGGTTTCTCTTAGAAAAGAATCCACCCAAGGATTATACCTGTGATTTCACACATCAAGCAACCTCAATATTAGTCCCATGAATGCTGCCATCTGTGGCTACACCTTGCTAGCTCCACACTGGGAGAGGATCCCTGCCTGGGCCAAATTTTCTTCTTGGTCAGCTCAGTGGGAGCCTTGCTAGGGATTTGAGGGATACCTGGATGGGATTCAGAACTCAGCTTGTGCTGCAAACCTCCCCAGAGGAAGAGCTTTACAGGTCCCAGGGGAACATCTCCTCTCTATTTGTTTGAAAAACAAATAGCTGTGTAATAACTTGGCACAGTCTTCTCACCAGCATGGAGAAAACCACTCTTGCAGATCAGGAAAGATGCAAAAGAAAGCTGGGAGTGATTACCCCAAAGGTCCAGCTCTTCCATTTGCCTGCTTCTTGGAAGCTCCCACTCCCAAATGCACCAGAGGAAAAGTGTAGCATGGGCTTCAGAGCTTCAACAGCAAGAAAAGCAGGGGATTGGGATGGGATATAGGATTTCAGTGGTGGTGAACTTAAACCTGACGACAAAAAAATCTTATTTTATGTCTCACCTGTATTTAGTATCCCCTGGAGGACAGCAAATTACATGGATCCTGAGGGAAGAGAATCCTGTGTGCTGTTAGATGGAGGAATAGAGGGCAATCCTGATCTCCAGCAGACATCTAGAACCAGTGTAACCAGTATAACCTGATTGGGCCCAAGATACCTACCTGCTCCCCACCAAAAAATCAGACAATTGTAGAGCACTGTGATGCTGCTGCTGCTTCTCAAGGGTTTCCACCTCCTTCGTCCTCTTTTGCCTGGAGTGTAGTCTAAATAAGAAAAATAGAAACTAGGAAAAAAAATAAATTAAAAAGAAATAAACCATTAAGGATACAGAATGATTTGCACCTACTAGGCCTATTTTAAAGTGAAAAATTAACTAGGAAATTGTAGGCTTTTTACTAATCCTGGTTTCTTAAAGAAATGAAGCTGCCATGAGCATGCTTTTCATCTGTCTAAAACCTGCTAGTAAATCCTAGCAGAACTTTTGAGCTCATTGGGCACTTTTTAATTTACAGAGCTGTACTTGACATTCATTTCAAAGATTATGAAGTAAATACAGTTTTTTGCACAGAAAGGATTAAGATTTCTCTTCCATGTGGACTCTCTGTTTACTACTAAGTCTTTTCTCATAATTAGCAGATCTCTAATCTCTTTCTCTTTGATGTCTAATAAAGGCCAAGCTGATGAGGCAGTGTTCAGTGAAAAATTGGCCAAAGGACCCAAATTCATTGGAAGCCAGTCACTAGTTCCAGTGCCTGTGGGAAATCAGACAGAACAAACTCATACAAGTGAGGACAAAAATCTTGAATTATAAAGCATGAGAAAGAGAAACTCAAGGAAAGATTGGCTTTAATTGAAATTTAGAATAGTACATTAAAAACTGAAGGTGAAACTAGGGATATTAGGGTTTTAAAAAGTTTTTTTGGGGGTGAAGACCTCTCTAAAGTGTGGATCTTGGACTTTTTGTATTATGTCAAATGGTTGTCACAGAATAGGAATGCTCCATAGTCCAGATCCATGCTTCAGCAATCTTGCACAAAATTCAAGACCTATTTTTTTTCTAAATCCCTTCTTCCCAGACAAGCCACTATCAATCTTTTCTCCTAAATAATACATCTTAGGCCCTGAAATACTCTTCTTGTTTGCCACTGGGCTATTTCCAAGTGTCCTGCTCTTTTTTTTCCATGCATAGGCCCCAAATCTGATTAGGGGCAGAGCAGAAAGTTTGCATTCTGTGCCTTGCAAAACCCTGCTCCCGTTTATAAACATCCAATACAAAGCTTTTATGTTTGCAGAAGTGAGATTTATGATCATTTCTGAGGTACAGGTCCTTTTCTGGGCAGTGCTGCCCCAATTTTGTGCCACCTGCTTTCTGTTTGGGCATTTGGTTCCTTTTCCACTTGTCTGGATCAGGTTGTCTTCTCTTGCAGATGTACTGGAGGGCCTGGCCAGTCCATTTAGACCTGAATTGCCCTTGACACTTTTAGCATCACACCAGGTGGACCTGCAAGAAGCAGCGATGTTCCCAGCAGCTCCAAAGATTGCAGATTTAAACCCCACACTGTGTGCCCACAGCAATAGTGGAGCAGACATACAGACAAATACTCCAAGTGGAAATAGGTGGTTCAGCAGTCACACTTCCTGCCAGTAAGAAGAACCAAAATCTAATGTTTACAACTCGTCATCATTTCTGAGGGGGAAGATCTGAAAGCTTTAATTGCCCACAGGCCTAATCATGACCTGATGCCCCCCCCAAAAAAAAATTGCTGAGAGGTGTGAGCTCCCAGTGCAGTCCGAGTGAGGAGGTGAGGATTCCTGAAACTTCTCAGCATCCTCCTCCTGCCTCTCCAGTCTCTTTTCTGAAGGTCCTGGCTGAGAACAATTGGTGTCACCAAACAAACAACAGCAGCTCAGCTGGAATCTCAGCAGCTCTCTGGCTGCCAGCCTCAAGATTGGCTTCAAAGAAGGCAGTTTCTGGATCTGGAGGAGAAACAAGGTGCCTTGCACAAGACCATCCCACCCCATTCCTTCCCATCCCATCCCCTCCCATCCCCTCCCATCCCCTCCCATCCCCTCCCATCCCCTCCCATCCCATCCCATCCCATCCCATCCCATCCCATCCCATCCCATCCCATCCCCATCCCCATCCTCCTCCATGTCTCCTGGAATTGCATCTTCCCCTGCCACTGGGCAACTGAAGCCAATTCTGGTGAGGAATTCTGATCAGGAGGATTCCTCTGGGCTGGCTTCATGTCACCAAAGAGCTGCTCCTTGGGGAAAACTTGGAGCAGAGCCTGGAGCAAGCCCAGGCTTCCAACCCTTGGAGAAATACTGCTCGGATCGAATGGGGCTCAGGGACATTGGCAGTCTGTCACTTTTTTCATCAAATCAGTTCCAGCAGTACAGTCCAAAGTCCACACGAGGATTTTTGGGAAGGATAAATGACACCAGAACCCAAAGGAGACCTTGAAGAAATGGTGCTGTGCTATTGCACCCACTCCAGGGGTTAAAGGGCTCCTTTATGTACAGGCTAAAGGTGATGAGGTCTTGAAAAGAAGGGGAGCTCTGCAGGAAGGATCAACTGGAGTCTGTCTTTTAAAAACAGACTAAAAAATAGTTTTCTGACCCTGAAGCTTGGAAAACAAATAATGAGGCAAATTTACCAATCAGAATGCTTTAAGGTGGTTGTTCTTTCTGGGTGTCTGCTGATAGTTGTTGTTTTGTTGTTGCCTTTTTTAATACACAATAAATCTTTACTGTGGCCAGGATTCTGATACTGGATTTATTTTCAGTGTCCCAAACCCCATAAACAATGCCAACAATTATTTTCTCCTTTAAAACTCTCCACTACCATTTATATGGGCTTTTTTTTTTTTTTTTATCATCATCTTCATGTGTCAGGGGGATTAAAATGGTGTGGAGAATCTGTAGCATGCAGCTGTCCTCTTTAACTTCCCAAGTTTCTTCATAACCATAGAAACATATCACCCTGTGAGCAGCTTGCACAACACTATCCATTAATTCATGTCAAGGCTATAGTCTCAGTCTTCATAATCTTTGGAAATCTACCCAAAGGGTATAACCCTTGTAAGACCCCAGAATTCTTTTCTCATGACAAGTCAGGGTTAGATAAACCACACTGGGGTTCTGTTATGTATCTATCTTATATTTGGTTTATTTACTAATTTTTTTTTTAATTCACTCCCTTTGAACCTTTCAGAATGAAATAGTATTGCTTACAGAGAAGAGAAAGAAACACAAGCCAAGGTGCAAGAGAGAACAGGAATATTTATAGTTCAGACAATGATGTAATTATTTTGTCTGGGTCAAAATGATCCACTAAATCTTCCTTGGCAATTAAAACTTGAATGAAAAATTTTGCTTGAATCTGCTTAAATTTATGCAAGAGACGAACTGAGAGGTGGTTGCCCAGAGAGGTGGTGGAAGCCCCATCCATCCCTGGAAGTTTTTAAGGCCAGGCTGGATGGGGCTTGGAGCACCCTGGGCTGTGGGAGGTGTCCCTGCCCATGCAGGGGTTGGACCTGGGTGAGCTTGAAGGTCCCTTCCAACCCAAACCATTCCATGATTCCCACTTCTCCTGGTGTTTTCTTCCAACCTTACAGTCTCTCTCCCTTACTCCCTGCTTCATCCTCCCCTGGGAGGGTGGTGGGGGATGGCAGAGAGCATCTGTCACCTGGTCACTGCCTCAAGCCCTGAGATGCTGCTGGGACTGCAGCTGCTGGGTTTTCCCAGGTGGAATCAGAACAGCAGGAGCTGAGCTCAGCCTGAGCTGGGGGAGTGTTTGCAGGTGAGCTCAGGAGTGTGCTGTGGATGGGCATTTCCTGAGCAGTCTCAGTTCTCCTTTCTCTGCTGTTCCTGCTGCAGTCTCATGGTAGAACCCGGGGCTTTTTGTAGGAGCCTGAAGCAGCAGCTGAGCTTCAAAAGCACATGGAGCCTCAGCCCTGGGCAAGGTTTTGGGTGAGCTCTGAAACGTTTATTTTCTTTGTGGGATTTCTGTCCATACTTTGGCCTTGGAAAACCCCAGGGTCACTTTGGGTTTTTTGTCACTCTTATCAAAATAAACAAACTGCTATGTTTGCTGGAGCACCCAAAGCTTCAGGTGTGAAGTGGGGGTAACCCAGGGTGGGAACTCCTGGCCCCTGTGTTCAGCCTGTGCTGCCTGCTCAGAGCAGCTCAGCTAGGAGAAAATTTTAATTTTATGAATTGCAAAGTAGGCTCACAGCTCTCAAGCTCAAAATCAGCCAAAGAAATTGCTCTAGCAGTGGCTGCCCTGCTGCATTTGTAGGGAGTGAGGCCAGTTTGTAAGGCAGGCAGAAGTCATGAAGGAAAAGAAGAAGAAAGAGCTGGGCTGAAGCCTGAAATATTGTGGTGGACTTGGAATACCATGAATTTAAGGTGGAGAAAAATCCTCAGTGTCTGCTCTGAAATCTTTTGTTGGAATTAGAGGTCATCTTCTGGAATCCCTAATTGTTGCTTAATTCTGATGGGCTGCCCAGGGCCTGTGCAGCAACTGAGTCATTTCTATTCCCAGATGTAACTGGGACTTAGGAAGGACTCAGTAGCACATAGATCCATGTATATCCCCTTCTACCAGGGTGGATTTCACCTTAGGAAGGTTAGGAATTGCATGAACTGGTCAAGAAAATCATCAATTCACCTATCTGTCCTTTGCTGTTTGTTCTAAAGCAAGTGTCTGGAGTTGTGTGGGTGGCTTGGCAGTGGACAGTGGAGGGTTTCTTCAGTTATCTTAAATAAAAAGAATATTATCTCCTCAGTGAGAAGCACTTCTGCACTTCATTAAAGTGGAGAAATATCATTTCTGTTGTAGAGGAGTCAAGGAAATGAGACCCTCTAGTAAGGAAAAGAAATTCACATTCCAGTGAGAGGCTTTGAAAAACAGCATTGGCTGAAAAGTTAGAACTGGTTGGAAAGCTGGAAGAGAGGCAAGCCTGGGGAGGTCTGAATAGAGACTTACAAGCAATTTTGGAAATACTTGGATAAACTTCATTAGCTTTACTGGACTATAATCCAGATGACCAGATTTCTGCAGACACTACCAGTGTGGTGAAGAGGAACACTTTCCCATCTTCTTTTTCTCTGGTCTTCTGCCAAGATCACAGAAACAACATTGACTGAATACTATGAGTGTTCTGTAGGATTTAGGACATGTAGCAGGTGTCCTTTTAGGTAAGGGAAGGATAAGTGCATTGAAGGTTGCAGCCTGCTATTACTGCAACAAAGATTCTGCGTGGAAACTAAAGATAAAAGAGCAGAAGTTTCCCTTCAGAAAGCTTCAGAATTTTGTGGCAGCAGGACTGGAGAGTGATCTGAATGTTCTGCCTCAGAGTGTCTTTAAACTAGGGATGTGTTTATTGTCTTTCATGAGTTCCATATGAAATCTGCTCAGATCACAGCTAGGTTTTCTCTTTTAACTCGCTAAGAAACCTTGAAAAACTCATCAGAAAATCTAAAAGTCTGAGCTCTTTCTGGCTGGCTTCATGGTTAGCAATAAAGATTCTGGAATCACAGTTTATGTAAAATTGTGCTGAAGAGATTTTACAGCGTGGCCTGGAATAGAAAAGAAAAACTGTGTAAGCACTGAAGGTCAAAGACCCCAGTGAGAGGAAAGGAGCAGGTATCTGAGTATAAAAACTTTTGTACATTTTTACAGAGCTGAACAGCAGAGGAAAAGATGAATCAAGAGCCAAATTTAAAATATCCTCCCAGACAAGTCTGCAGAAGCAGAAAGATTGCCCAGCAGTACACCCAGCTGTGGGCTGTGTTCAGTTATCCAGGGCACAATCATTGCAGTGTGTTCCCTGTGTTCCCTGGTCTCTGCAGTCAGCTTCTGGGGTTTTTTTTAGGCTAATAAATATCAGATAATAAATATATCAGAATATAAATTCCTGACCTCCTTAGTGGAAATTAAGGTGTCCCTGCCTAGCACGGGAGGTTGGAACTGGTTGATCTTTAAGGTCCCTTCCAACCCAAGCTGTTCTATGATTCTATGAATAAATCAGGGTTAATTTTTTAAAGTTTAGCTATATCTCCACAGCTCCACATCAGCCCTTGAAAACCAATAAAAAATAAAACCCACACCCACCCAACCTTAAATCTGTAAAAAAAAATTTCCCCTGGTGTCTTTGGAATGCTGAGAGCTAAAAAAATTTCATTATTCCAGCCACATAGAGAGATTTCATGATTGGGCATGAAAATAATTCCATGTTTTGAAGCCATGTGAGAGAGCTGAGGAAGTCTGTCTGAACCTCACCCCCCTGTGATTCACAACAGGATTTTCCACATGCAAAGCTGCAGCACATTATGCTGTGTACTTCCTTTTGCTGTTTCTCATTTCTATGGAAGAAGCATCCAAGGACACATCATATGGTGGTGTTTTTGTTTTTTTTTTTAACATGTATATTGTTGCAGGTTGTCAGGGACTGCAATATTGATGCAAGTCACTGGCAATGGCTAAAGCACCACAGGTGAATTTAAAAGCTGCTGATGTTGTGTAGGTTCATATTCCAAGTGGCAAAGAACTCTAGTGAGAATATGTATATTCATTAATGAAATATTTGATTTTTTTTTTTAATTTTCTTTGGAAAATGGTGTTTTACCAACTATTTGTACAGTAGGTGCATTGCCTACCTATATATTACCCTTAAAATTATTCCACTTCAGGTAACAGGATGTGTCACAAAGCCAGAGCCTTTAGATAAATTGGTTTTGTGGCTTCTGTTCCATGTGAAAGACACCAGGGAAGGGGTGATGGCCATTCAGATTTTCCTTCATCACAGGCTTCAGGCTTAGGAAGGACCTAGAATAAAGCAAAATACCCAAGGCTGCTGTGCCCATGCATCCAGGTGTCACCCTGGGGGATTTAGGAGCAGATAGTTCATCCAAGGTGAGCCTGAAATCTACATCAGAGGCTGCTCCACACCTCTGTCTATAGAATCAGATGCTTTGGTGCTTTCTTAATCTATGCCCTTGGCTTCCCACTCTGGGCATTATCAATGTCTATGGTAGGGAGGTTGTTTTGTTGGGGTTTTTTTGTTTTTTTTTAAACAACCCTACAGAAATTACCTGTGGCAGGGGAGTGGGAGGCCATCTAGACCAAGACCTGTGACCTGCAGCTGAGGAAAACACTTCTGGAAAAATGTGGACTGTGGGCCAAGCAACCCCAAATGCTGAGAAGCTGGTCTTACCCAGCCATGAAGTCATGTCACTGAGGTTTCTTGGTCTTCAGAATTTTTTCTGAGACAGATTTGTACATGGTAGGGTTGCCCAGAGCCTGGGAATCCCTACAGAAAGGCTGAAGTGTTTGGCTGTCTTTGTTCCCCAGAAACCGAGCAAAGCAAAACAAAAGACAGAAGGAGCAAACGAAGCCTTTTTGGCAGGGGGGTAAATGTCTCACTGGGCAAAAATCCTGCAGCTGGCTAAGACTGGAGCTGAGAAAGTTAATTACATACAAGGAGATGTCAGGATATGGCTCAGACAGCAAAAGGGAATGGAGAAAAGCTTGGGATGAGCTTGCACAGCCTGGGCACAAGTCTGGGCCAGAGGAATCCAGCCTGTGCCATGTGGGCATGGAGGCTGAAAGCCATCCTTGGGTACTTGCCCACAGCAAATGTGGCCATTTAGAGACTTGGTTTGTCCTAAAAGGAAGAGGTCTGGCATTTAGAGTGAAGTCCAGCTCTGCTTTTAGCCATACTGGGATGCTCTGTAGCTCAAGTGACCCAAAGCACAGGACTGCAAACCTGCAACCTTGCCTCTGGTTTCTAAACAGAAGGTTGCCACCAGCTGGTAACACAGCAGGATTAAAATTGGGAAAGGTCAAAATAAATAATTCTGGACTGGGCTCTGTGAAGTTGGGCTTCAGCTCCAGCTTTATTCAGGTTTGGGGGAATAAATTAGTGCCTGAGCAAGGCCTGGCAGCTCAGTAAATAAAGCCAATGGGCCCCACCAGGGGTGATCAACCTGGATTTAACAGTGTATAGATTAATAACTTCCCAGGCTTCATCAGCATCCCTGCAGCTGCTTGTGTGAAATGCTCCAAGGCATCCTGTCTGATCCCCAGGAGAGCACTGAGCTCCTGCAAATCCTGAAACCTCTCCCTGTGGATACCCTGGGGATCCCTTGGACCCCCCAGCCCATCACCCAAGTGAGTAACCCCTGCTCAGCAGCCTCATCCTCTGATTTCCTTTTGTCCCAGAAGACAGGCCTATTTTTTTTTTCTTTTTTCTATTTCACCGTTTTTTCTTCTTCCTTGAGAAAATTAGAAATTTGTCCCTTCTGAGCTACCTTGGGCCAATATTTCCTCCTTTCCCTGAAATCCACTTCAAGATGGCTAGAACCTTTATTTAGGACAAACAAACATATGGCAAGCATATGGCTAAAGCTAAACACTTTAGGTTTTTTAGAGAAATTTTAGGAGGCAAGGAACAAATATTTATGTTTGCTTCTGCTTGTTGTTCTCACAGCACTTGGTAGAAGGCCAGGGATGTGGCACAGCAGTAGCAGGGAAGAACATTTCCACCTGGAATGTGGGAAGCAGGAGGCACTGAAGAGACTTCTGAACTGATAGCAACCTCAGCTGAGAGTTCCAGATGCAGCAGAATATCCTGGTGTCAATTTACCAGTTCATGGTTGGCTGCTAGTAGGGGTTTTATTAGAAAAATCCTTGTTTCTCAACTAGTAAAATAGTGGTTTAGGAACTAGCTAGTAAATGGTCTGAAACAGACATGAGGTTTGGGTTTTTTTATGGGGGGGTCCAAGTGTTCATATTCTCTTTGTGATACTTTAAGTGTATTTACCTGGAAAGTCTGTAATTTAACAATAAAAACAGGGAGTTAAATCCTGTCATCACTGACAGCCTGTCAAGACTAATGTCAATGTTTCCTTGGCTTTCCTTGGGGATAGATTTTCACTCAGAGTGTTTGGTTTGTTTTCTTTTTTGCTATCTGCTAAAAAAAAAGTACTGTACCATTGTGACCATTATTATATATTGTGTCCAGTTCTGGGCCCCTCAGTTCAGGAAGGAGATTGAGGTCCTGGAGCAGGTCCAGAGAAGAGCAAGGAGGCTGTGAAGGGATCCAGCACAAGTCCTGTGAGGAGAGGCTGAGGGAGCTGGGGGTGTTCAGCCTGGAGAAGAGGAGGCTCAGGGGAGACCTCATCACTCTCTACAACTCCCTGAAAGGAGGCTGGAGCCAGGGGGGGTTGGGCTCTGCTCCCAGGCAGATATCAGTAGGACAAGAGATGGGCTTAAGCTCTGCCAGGGGAGGGTTAGGTTGGATATTAGAAAGAATTTCTTTATGGAGAGGGTGATCAGCCATTGGAATGGGCTGCCCAGGGAAGTAGTGGATTCTCCATCCCTGGAGATATTTAAAAAGAGACTGGAGGTGGCACTGAGTGCCATGGGCTGGGAACCACAGGGGGAGTGGATCAAGGGTTGGAGCTGATGATCCCAGAGCTCCTTTCCAAGCCAAATGATTTTGGGATTCTGTGAATGGCTGAGGTTGGAAGGGAGCTGAGAGCTCATCTCCTTCAACCCCCCTGCCATGCCCAGGGACCCCTCTCATCCAGCCTCATCCAACCTGGCCTTGAACACCTCCCACAGCTTCTCTGGGCAATCTGTTGAGGGTTAGGTTGGATATTAGGAAGAAATTCTTTCCAGAGAGGGTGATCAGACCTTGGAATGGGCTGCCCAGGGAAGTAGTGGATTCTCCGTCCCTGGAGATATTTAAAAAGAGCCTGGATGTGGCACTCAGTGCCATGGGCTGGGAACCACAGGGGGAGTGGATCAAGGGTTGGACCTGATGATCTCTGAGGTCCCTTCCAACCCAGACAATTCTATGATTCTATGACCCAGTGGCATCATTCCCCAGCTCTAGAGCATGGAATGGAGGAGCCCTTCCAGGAGCAGCTCTCCCTTCTGTCTGGAACAAGGGTTTGGGATGTTCCTGTGGCAGCATCAGTCTGATGAAGCCCTTATGTGTGGTCCAGGTCCAGGCCATGGGCTGGATAAAGGGAAGAGCTGTAAGGAGTAAGTGGGCCAGGCATCATGTCCGATCTTGTTTCCTTTTCATGGAAATGAATGTAAAAAAACCTCTGGAGGTAGCTGCCCTGCAGAACCAGATGTCATCCTTATTTCTCCTTCTGTTCTGGTGTTTAACACTCATTGCTGCCTTGTTTCTTGAGTGGAAAACCTCCCCAGCCAACATTGATGATATTATGGACCTTTCTCCTGCCATGCACTGTGCAGGAGCTGGCAAGAGAGCTGAAATCTCCTGTCTGCTGGATGATTCCCAACAGCTGCAGGAAGTCTCAAATTTTTTACACAGAAAGAACCTCTGACTCAGAATTATTTCCAGGAGCTCTCCAGTAAGGGAACTGCGTAGAGGACAGAAAACAAAGCAGGAACTATTCAAAGTGCTGCACACAATCTTATGTTTTAAGACAAAACCCAAATTATTTTCTTCTGTACTATCAAATCTAGTAATTCTGGTGGCAGAAACTTTACCCTGAACTCACATATTTTACCAGCATTGTCTCTGGTAACAAAAATATCTCAAATATGCTCAACAACAGCACATAGAGGAAAAAAGCAGAGAGCTGCCCATGGCATCACTTTCTTGGGGCTTTGAGAGAGAAAAGTAAGCTGAAAAAGAATGACATTTTCATAGAACATCAACTACTCACACTTGCAGTCTGGTTTTTATTTTGCAGGGAAGGAGATCACCACGATGATCCATTTTAAACCATGAATTTGAGGTTTAGCCCCAATCACTGAGCTATCACTGCTCATTTGTTTGGACTCTCATAAGGGTGGGTTTGATGTCATCATTCTGAAAGGTTAGCAGTGAGCACCAGAGGCACAGCAGCAAATCTCAGGGCAAATAACTTTCTAACCCTTTTTCTACTCATCAGTCATTTTGGCCAAGTTTTTCTTTGGAAGTTCAGCATGTCTCCCATTTTCTTCCTCTGGGAGAAGATATTTCCAATCCAAAATGTCAGGAGTGATGCCCAAGAGAGATTTTTTGTGCAGTCAAAAGAATCTCTTCTCTCTCAGTGCTGAGGTTTTTTTACACAGGTTTGTTGCAATATTTTCAGAGGAAAGAAGGGGCTGTAAGAACTGAAGGATAGTTCTTAGAATATGGGGGGGGGGAAAAAATTCCTCTTAATTTTGTTTCATGATGTTTCACACCTAAAAGCCAAAAAATGTGGTAAGAAGAAAAAAAATACAAAATAAAATCCAAATGTGAGCTGTCCTAATCAAACAACCACTAAACAATTACAAATGGATTCCAAAATATTCCATACTGTACACTCTCCAATATCCAAAAATAACATTTTACCTCATCTTTCCATTACCTTCCTTTTACAACTCAGAACTCTGCTTGGCAACACATCTCTTGCTGTTGTTCCTTCCATAACATTTATCAGATGACTTCAGGGCAGCCACTCCTGTCTTTGAAGCTCATCCTCCCAAAGATCTCCAGAAGTTGTGGTTGGAACTCTCAGCAGGAAACCTCTGACACCACAGGACCCAACAAGGCTTTTCCCAGCCATAGTTATTTTTCTATCTTGAATAGCTTTTCCTTGGATGTTCCACACCTTGTGATTTGAGAGATATTGGGTTTTGCTATTGCTGTGTTGATTTATTACCTGCCTGGTGATTTCTAGAGATTTCTAGAGCAGAAATGGGTTGATGTGCACTATTTAGTTCATTCAGGCTGCACCATGAATTTAAAAGGGCCAAGACACAGATGGGGACTCCTTCATCTATACTGGGAATTTATTAGGATACTTGTTTGACTCAGGGGAATTAATTCTTTCCCAATAACTCTCAGGCACAGTTCAGGATTTGGCCATGAGTTTGGATGTCACTGATTTTTTTGGGAGGAGGAGGAGAAGACAGCTTAACAATATGAATGTGGGCCACTATATAACAGTTGTTTCAGTGCCAAAGAACAGCATATTTAATTTATCATTATAACATAATTATATATATATATATTCGATATATAACATAAATTATAACAACATATTTAATTTATTGGTATTACGTTGAGTAGTGTTTTATAATCAATTATATTTATTTAGCACCCCAGTGTCCAGTGCAGCAGGAGCTGCCTCTACTCAGCTCTTCTCTTACAGCCTAAATATTTGCAATTATTCTGCACTCTTCCTGATTATTGTACTTTTGATGTAGCAAGGACACACAGGACCTAGGTGCCTCAGATTTGGGGGCAGATTTGTCACACAAGCTGCTTGTGTGTAATCTCTGTGCATTTCTGGCTGGTTGGAGATATCCTATAAACACAAATTCTCTGCACCTCTGCTATATCCTGGGCAGCCAGGTGCCTGCTATTCCCAGGTAAAAAAGGCCAAAGTGATGAATCTCAGTTTTCTTTTTCCCCATGAGGATGTTTTTTGGGTAGAAACAGAACTGTGGTACCATTTTGACACCATTACATAGTGAGCGAAGTTGAAGTTTTCTTCTATCTAGGACTGTCAGAGTCACAAAAATGAAAGAAAATGGATGTCAGCAGGCTTGAGGCAATCCTGAGAGTTGGCAACAGAGATCTTTTGGTTGGGATTTACTGAGGTTTCAGAGAATTTACCACTAGGGATGCTGCTGCACAGACCTTGTGCTCATTAGGAAGTTTTATCAGGCATGGTGCAACTGCAATGGGATTCATAACATCTTCAGGTGGCTTTTCCTAAAAAAGAGAAAGCAAGCAGGTTCACAAGTCCCAAGGAAATCTAAAGGGAAAATGACAAGCACCTAACTTCCCTCAAAAACTCTTGATAATGCTTTCTCTGTAATTTCTTACAGCCTTGCATTCATCCCCTGCTTGCAAACCCTGTATCATTTCACTGTTTAGGTGCAGACCAGAAAACCCTCATCCAGTGGTGTGCTTCTGAGTTGGTTGTTTCCTTTCTCCCAAATGTTTATGAGAAATGCAAGAGACAACATGCAGTGGTGAGGGGAGTGGAAAAAATTGTCCTAACAAGAAGTGCTGCCAAATTCTTTCCTTGGAAAAAAAAAAAAAAATCTGCCGCAATCTTAATGAAGATTCGGTGCATTTAAAATTAATTAATAGCCTTTAAAAAACCTTTTCCAGCCAGTTTTGGAGAAAAACGATGGGGATAGTAACCCCTGAAAAACAGCTGGGAAGATATCCTTGAAAAATATATTTAAAGCAGCCAGCTTAGAACTGTAAATAACATGCCCAGCAAATGTGCAATTAAAAGCTCTGGGCTTCCTTACTAAAGGATTTAATCACTTTTCTAGGAGATCTTTGCCTCCCTGCTTGCCTTTTCTGTTGAGTCCTCTGCACATGTGTGCATCCATCTGCCCAGCCACATCCTAAGGGACCCAGGGAGTGTGAGAGAATGAGAGGCTACACCAGACTGTAACTCCAAACCTATTCATTTTAGGCTTGAAGTCTGTATTCCAAGCTGCATTCATCAGGAATGAGTCTCCTTTCCCTTTCTCAACCCAATTCTTACAGGGCTCTTGGAGCTCGAGCACTGAGTTCACTCTTGGCAGGTCCCCTCTGGGGTCCAGGTTATTTTGGGGTTGGGTTTTGTGTGCTGATGACTGCAAATTCAGCAGGGAAGTTCAAGAGAGGATAGATGAGCCCTGACACTGCTTCAGCCAGTCTACATTTCACAGCTGAAAGGTGACAAAAAGTGCAAAAGTAAAGTTGTCCAGGAAACAGAAAGCTATAAATTATCTTTCCTTTTCCCCCCTTTTTCCCCCTTTTTCCCCTTTTTTCCCCCTTTTTTCCCCCCTTTTTCTCCCCTTTTTCCCCCCTTTTTCCCCCCTTTTTCCCCCCTTTGTCCCCCCTTTTTCCCCCTTTTTCCCCCTTTTTCCCCCTTTTCCCCCTTTTCCCCCTTTTCCCCCTTTTTTCCCCCCTTTTTTTCCCCCTTTTTTCTCCCTTTTTTCCCCCCTTTTTCCCCCCTTTTTCCCCCCTTTTTCCCCCCTTTTTCCCCCTTTTCCCCCCTTTCCCCCTTTTCCCCCTTTTCCCCCTTTTTTTCCCCCTTTTTCCCCCTTTTTCCCCCCTTTTTCCTCCCTTTTTCCTCCCTTTTTCCCCCTTTTTCCTCCCTTTTTCCTCCCTTTTTCCTCCCTTTTTCCTCCCTTTTTCCCCCTTTTTTCCCCCTTTTTCCCCTTTTTCCCCCTTTTCCCCCCTTTTCCCCCCTTTCCCCCCCCTTTCTCCCCCCCTTTCTCCCCCCCTTTCCCCCCCCCTTTCCCCCCCCCTTTCCCCCCCCTTCCCCCCCCCTTTCCCCCCCCTTTCCCCCCCCCTTTCCCCCCCCCTTTCCCCCCCCCTTTCCCCCCCCCTTTCCCCCCCCCTTTCCCCCCCCCTTCCCCCCCCCCTTCCCCCCCCCCTTTCCCCCCCCCTTTCCCCCCCCCTTTCCCCCCCCTTCCCCCCCCCCTTCCCCCCCCCTTTCCCCCCCCCCCTTCCCCCCCCTTTCCCCCCCCTTTCCCCCCCCCTTTCCCCCCCCCTTTCCCCCCCCCTTTCCCCCCCCCTTTCCCTCCCCCCTTTCCCCCCCCTTTCTTCCTCCCCTTTCCCCCCCCTTCTTCCCCCCCTTCTCCCCCCTTCTTCCCCCCCTTCTCCCCCCCCCCTTCTCCCCCCTTCTTCTCCCCCTTCTCCCCCCTTCTCCCCCCTTCTTCCCCCCTTCTCCCCCCTTCTTCCCCCCCTTCTCCCCCCTTCTTCTCCCCCCTTCTTCTCCCCCCTTCTTCTCCCCCCCTTCTTCTCCCCCCCCTTCTTCTCCCCCCTTCTTCTCCCCCCTTCTTCTCCCCCCTTCTTCCCCCCCCTTCTTCTCCCCCTTCTTCCCCCCTTCTTCCCCCCCCTTCTTCCTCCCCTCTCCCTCCCCCCCTTCTCTCTCCCCCCTTCTTCTCCCCCCTTCTTCTCCCCCCTTCTCCCTTTCCCCCCCCTTCCTCTCTTCCCTCCATCCCTTCCCCCTTCTCAATAGAAGACATGTCCAGTAAAGTTAAATTTGGCTCAGAAATTGTCTGTGTTCTTCTCAGCACTGCAGAAGGCTTCACTGATAAACACAACCCCTACTGTTGGGTTGGTTTTTTTTTTTTTTGTTTGTTTTGTTTTGGTTTTTTTTGGTTTGTTGGGAATTTTGGAGGGGCTTTTTTGTGTGTGTATAATATACACATAAATATATAAATAATCAGACGCACATATATTTGAATTTATATGTAGGCAGCCCAGAGTCCATTTTTTTCTGGAGTGGACTCAAAACATGCACCCAATCCATGTCTGGGTCAACAGGGATGGCTGTTTTTAAAAACATTTCTTTTCCAACCTGGGGAAAGCCCATTTGATGATCTAACCATGACTGCAGCCACGTTGCTCAGGGATATTTGGTTGCACCCAGTGCCACCCAAGCAGCAAAGAGCATTTTGTCTGCTTGGCATTCCATTCCAGCTCCCCTGGGTGAAAGAAAGGCCTAGGAGAAAGGGCCATGGGGATACTGTTATCGGTAAAATAGGGAATACAGAGAAAAATACAGGGAAACAAGAGCAAGTAGGGAATACAGAGAAAAATACAGGGAAACAAGAGTAAGTGCATTATTTGGCAGTGGAGTAAATAGAAGCAGATCTCAGGAAAAGGCAATTATAGGCTGAAAGAGAAGGGAATGAAAAACAGACAAAATTTTACTTGCCATTTATTCAGAATCCCAGCGTTCCCTCACTGGAGTACATGGTCCTAACCCAGCCTTTAGCCAGAGTGACAGGCAACCTAAAAAAATTCTGTTTGAACAAAAGGAGATGGGTTGAAATAGTCTGTCTGTAAATTGCAGCCTTCTGAAAAAAAAAAAAAGGAAAAACATATCACCAGCAAGAAAGATAGCAGAAAAAAATTATACCCTGTGGACCCCCTGTGCCCTCTGAGGCAGGGACTGCAGGACTGATGGTCTCTGCGTTCATAAAAATGTATTTTTTCCTCCATGTCAAGACATTTGGTGGTCTCAGCCTGAGGTGCAGGTTTTCTCTGGTGTTCACTATGTGCTCATCAGTGGCTGGACAGGAATTGCTCATAGTTGGAGTGCTTTATAGATTTGGGGGAAATGTTTGGGTTTTTTTTTTGACCTGAGAAAACAGCAATTAGTCAAAGCAGAAACGTGCAGGAAGGCTGATGGTGACACGTAGTATGTATTCCAAGTTACCAGGATATTTTGACTTTTTGTAAGCAAATATTCCTAATTTTACAGATCAAAATGTTCTACTAAACAATGTACGGTTAAGTAAGATAGGATGTAAGTAAGAATGTTATTCAAGTAAGGATGAAATTTAAGTAGAAATGTGGCAAAAATAGGGAAAAAATCCTTTAAAAATAGCTGATCTAAATATTCAGACTTTTGATTCATATAATTTTTCAAAATTTAGTAATTTCCTGCCAGTGTACTACTCCCAGCATCTCCCCTATAGTCTTGCTCTGCTGTCTGATGGTTTATGGCTTTCATCCATATGAGATTTTGATGTGTGCCCTCTTCTAATTGAGCTTCTACAGTGTCTTGATGGGACTTTTCTCAGATATGTCAGTAGTTTTCTTAAGGTGAAGCTTGTTTTGGACTCATGAACTTCTGAAATTCAACTTTAACTAAATGAAAACACTGAAAAGAAAGGCTGTGGGAGGTGGCCCTGCCCATGGGGTTGGACCTGGATGAGCTTGAAAGTCCCTTCCAACCCAAACCATTCTGTGATTCTAAAATTTTCAAGTAAATTCCCAACATGTAAAGTTCCTTCTTGTGGACTGGAAGAGTGAACTTATAAACTGACTACAAAAATTGTCTCCTTTCCCTTATCATCAGTAAAAAAGGAAATGCAAGAAGCTTTTGGGCCCAATGTTCATGTCTCTAAGTACATCTTAGCAAATGTCTCCTTCTCCTCAGAGCAAGGCTTTTTTTTTTTTCACTGGAGAAAAGCTGATTTTTAATTTTCTGTTGACACTGATTAAATTAGCATAAAATTGAATAATTAACTCATCCCCTCATACCTCAGCACTTTCCTGGAAGGCAGGAACACAGAAAAGACAAGGGAAAGCAAGAGGGAAACAGAAGCTGTTCACATCTAATGAACATTTTTTGACTGAGTCATTGCATAAGTTATAAAATCAAAATCACCTGGTTTTGTCCTTTGCTTACTGTTTGCAACTTTTTAATGTGATCACAGAGTTCCTATTTTTTTAAAGAAACCTTCAGTGCTGTCTCTAGATTTTTCATACTGAAACAAGTGATATAGTTTTACTTTCCACTGACACTCTGTGCTTTCTCTTACCCTTTTCCAGCCTGACTTTTCAGTAACCAAGTTCCCTCTGACTTTCTGAAGCCTTTTAACGTTTTCTTTTCTTAGGAACTTAAATTTTCCAGATGTCAGAGATTTAAAAATGTTCAGTGTAGTGATCTGATCAGTGTTTTAGTAGCTATTTTAAAATGTTGACATAATACATAGGGAGCCTACATGATGGCATGTGGAGATATAAAAATTTTTATTTGCATTAGGTTGTACTGGCTTCTTTCCTCACATGTGGTGAAGTCATGAGCGTGTTTTGTTATCACTATTTATTATTTATATAGTGCCAAGAACATTCTTGGCAGCACCTTGTTAGGAATACAATAAAAACCTTTTTACAACATGGCCTATCATGTATTTATGTTAGACTTTATTTTAGAGAAATGCAGGACATATTGAGGTTTTCAAATTTGTGGTGGTTTTATTTTCCAATATCCTTCTTCTTCTAAATTGGGATTGACTCCCTTTCCTTTCCCTTTCCTTTTCCTTTCCTTTCCTTTCCTTTCCTTTCCTTTCCTTTCCTTTCCTTTCCTTTCCTTTCCTTTCCTTTCCTTTCCTTTCCTTTCCTTTCCTTTCCTTTCCTTTCCTTTCCTTTCCTTTCCTTTCCTTTCCTTTCCTTTCCTTTCCTTTCCTTTCCTTTCCTTTCCTTTCCTTCCCTTCCCTTCCCTTCCCTTCCCTTCCCTTCCCTTCCCTTCCCTTCCCTTCCCTTCCCTTCCCTTCCCTTCCCTTCCCTTCCCTTCCCTTCCCTTCCCTTCCCTTCCCTTCCCTTCCCTTCCCTTCCCTTCCCTTCCCTTCCCTTCCCTTCCCTTCCCTTCCCTTCCCTTCCCTTCCCTTCCCTTCCCTTCCCTTCCCTTCCCTTCCCTTCCCTTCCCTTCCCTTCCCTTCCCTTCCCTTCCCTTCCCTTCCCTTCCCTTCCCTTCCCTTCCCTTCCCTTCCCTTCCCTTCCCTTCCCTTCCCTTCCCTTCCCTTCCCTTCCCTTCCCTTCCCTTCCCTTCCCTTCCCTTCCCTTCCCTTCCCTTCCCTTCCCTTCCCTTCCCTTCCCTTCCCTTCCCTTCCCTTCCCTTCCCTTCCCTTCCCTTCCCTTCCCTTCCCCTCCCTTCCCTTCCCTTCCCTTCCCTTCCCTTCCCTTCCCTTCCCTTCCCTTCCCTTCCCTTCCCTTCCCTTCCCTTCCCTTCCCTTCCCTTCCCTTTCCCTTCCCTTTCCCTTCCCTTTCCCTTCCCTTTCCCTTCCCTTTCCCTTCCCTTTCCCTTCCCTTTCCTTTTTCACCTTTTTTTTCCTTCCTTTCCCCTTCCCACGGTTTTCACATCCCATGCACTCACCAGGCATCCTCCTTACAATACCAAACCAATTTGCACACCTAACCATGGGATTTAGCACATCATGAGCTGCCTGAAAGCACTCAAAGTGTTTCTTGGGTTCTGTTTTCTTGGTCTAAGTTTCTAAGCTGGAAATTGTTCTTTTTGGATTAAAAAAACCCAAAACCAATGAACCAAAAAAAAAAAACCAAACAAAAAAAAACCAACAAAAAAAACCAAACCCCAAAACCAAGCAAATCAATGACACTCTGTAATTCTTGGGTGGAAACTGTTCTTGCTTTACATCTTTATAAAATGTTTGTCATGGTGGCTGTTTGAGCCCTGCTGCATCCTCAGAATGGCTCTAAATTGCTTGGCTGCTAGAGCTGAATCTGCTACATTTAATAATGCACAGCATTCAATTCAGTTTGTGTGTTCTTTTATTTTCTTGAAGAAGAAATTCTTATTTTCTTGTGGTTTGTTGCATCTTCTGATAGAGTTTTCCCCCACACTTCAGCCAGGGGCTGGGACATTTTCCCTTCCTGGCTTTCACCAAGTCTGAGAGCATGGAAGAGGAGAGTTGACCAGCATGAAGTTTTTATCTGCTTTCCTCCGGGATCTCTACTGCTTTAGAAGCTCCATCAGTCATGGTGTGGGGCTGGTTGGACGTTCTTTGTTTAGTAATAAATAGATTGGGAGAGACCACAGTGACTGGGGGTATGAAAATTCTATTTCTTGAGACAGTTTATAGTTCCAGGGTGAAGGATTGCAGAGAGGCCAAAGATGGAATGCTAGGCTTGAAGCTTTCCCACAAAATTTTCAGTAGAGTTTGGATTTGGCTCTATCTGAACACTGAAGCCAACATATCAACTTGAGACTCTTCTGTCAGAGTCTGCAAAAAAGGTCAAGCCAGGGCCAGCACACATATAGTCCTACTGAATTCCATCCTAATGAACTTTACAGCTTGGATTTGCCTTAGGAAAACTAAATTCTCTTGGCTTCCTGGGAAATTTGGTTCCTAGAACACCTTTACAACAACATTTGACCTTCAGCCCACAATGAGCACCTAAGATATATATTATTAGTATGCAATTTTGATCATAGAATTATAAGCCATTTAGCTTTAATTTGCAATTTGAGGAGCAGAAGCTGAGGTGTGCTTTGAGAGTCAAGTGGTACAAGAGTAAATGCATATCAAATACATTTACAGATACGTACAAATAACAAAACAGCTTCTCAGTTTGGATTAAGTTGTGTAAAAAAAGAAATGAATCATTGCCTTTGAATTAAATGGTGCCATGAACTCTGAAAAAGAGTTCTTATTGAACTACTGCCTTCCCTATGAAAGCTGAGGTGTTGGTAGGGTTCAAGAGCTGTACCCAAGCCACGTCTTTGAAACACTAGAAATTATAATAATTGCAATAACAAGACTTTATTAACTGATCTTCCAGTACACTGAGTCCTTACCAAATAGTGCTGGGAAATCATTTATTGTTCAGGTTGTGTTTGGCACATCCCCAGCAGCTTAGCTAACCTGAGCCTGCAAATGAGATCCCACTTTGTGTGGTGCCCCACAAAATACCCATTCCTTTGCCATAAGGAACTGGGAAGTTCTTTTCCTTAAATGTCCATTGAATTTTGAGTGGGACTTTGCAAAAAGGGAGAGGAAGCCCTCAGCTCAGCAAGCTGGTGAGAAGTGAGTCCCAGCAGGCTCCCAGTAGCCAGATTTCCATCCCTGTGGTCAGACAGACTCTAAAAAGATGTGTGCTCAGTGGTTTTATTACTGGGGTAGAAACCACACCGGGTTCTTTTGTTCACAGTTTAAAAAATCACACACCTCAAGCCCTAAAGGGTCAACTATTCCCTTGTTGGTAATCTTCTCATTTACTTCTTGCTCAGAGAACTTTTTAATATTTTAATATTTAAAATTTTAACATTTTGGGAATCATTTGGTGGAAATTTTAACTGAATTAAAATAGATTTTTTTAATACCAGTAAAAACATACAATATCAGCCCAGACCAAGAGGTTCACTTGCTCAGGGCTCATCTCCATAGATTAAATTTTTCCAGATAAAGACAATGCAAGCAGTTCAAGAACTTGGTCCTTCTTATTTGGCAAGACAGATTTTTTTTTTTTTCTGCACCAAGATAAAGCTGCACTTTATGTTATACACCGTTCTTTTTGTGTCTTGGAGAGAAAGGAATAATTTTCAGCTGCTCTGAGTGTTAGGAACTCCTTTTTCCAGCAATTGCTTGGTGTTTGGCAACCCTTTAGTAGAGCACGAGCACGCAAACTTATTTGGCTTGTGCTGAGACAGGAGTGATTTAATTACTGGTGTTATTTTGAAGCAATAAACACTGACTAATCTCTGGTATGTCTGTCTGCTCAGATGTTGTTTATGAACAGGCTTTTTAATCTTCTTCCTAGTTACAGTTTTTAAAGTTAATTCATCTGAAGTCTCTAGATTTTAGCTACATCCCTACTGCAGTCTTATTCAGGCTCTGATTTTTTATTTTTTTTTATTGTCCTGTTCAGGTGCTTTGTGGCAGTAGGAATCTTTAAACTTCATTGAATTGGTATTTTTTCATGTACTAATTTACTTTTGGACCATGTAATCTTTCAGCATTTTTAATCTCCTGTGGCAAAAAGTCACATACCTAAACTGTATGATCATATATGAGGGGATCGAGATACATATTTGCAGAGAAACATTTCCAGTAATTCTTTTCAGAAATTTAGGAAGATTAATTGTTAAAACTAATTGTATTTCCTTTCTCTACCGTAGTCACTGGAAAGTTTTTTCAGAACTGTTCATCTTTTATGAAAAAAGATGCTCCTTATCTGTAGAGGAAAAGCATCCACTGCTAATGCCTGCTGGTTTTGGAAGATGTTTCCTTCTGTGTCCCATCCTGTCTTTACCCAAATGTTTGTAGAAAGGAATCATCTATTTCCCACCCTTTTTTCAAACAGGCTATGTAAGTTAATACTTTTCAAGATTCCTTATATCATCACAGCCACAGATCTCTATGTGACATATATCATCTGTACCAGATCTGTCCTTCAACAGGTTCACGTTGCTTTGGTGCCATCAGTAGTATAGATAAAATAATATGAGACAGCAACATATGTTCTCAAAGCACTGGTAAAATTTTAATCAGCATGGTCTTCATTTGTCTTTTTTCCTGCTAATGGTGTCGTGAAGAATGGTGACACTTCACAAAATTCAGAAAGACACCTTGAATTTGGTTGTTACATTGATTTTCCTTCTCTAGAAACAAGACATCTCTGTACTAATAAGTGCTGTCTTTATTTCATTGTTTCCTTAACAGCTTGCCAGGATTATCTGGTTGATTTACCAGAAGTAAACCAGCTAAGTGTTTGAAGTTAAGCTTGAAATAAGTTTGAAATAAGCTTGAATTAAGTTTGAAATAAGCTCTGTTTGGAGGTGCCTTCCTGTGGCAAGGCATCTGTGCTGGGGTGGTCTCACCCCTGCACTATGGCAGGAATTGAAAACCTTCTGCATTCTGCAGCCCAGTCCTTAATCTCTGCACTTTCAGTTTATGTTCATCCAGTTTATAGGAGAAATTCCTAGTTGTTCTTTCTCAGCTGTGTGCAATGTTTTTTTAAAACATCCTTTCCCTCATTTTTGTACTTGGGTGCTTCCAGCTCATGACATCCTCATACCTCCTCTGGGCTGGTGATGTTTTCTGATTCTGTTTCATCTGCAAATCCCAAGCTCATTGCTGCTGTCTTTAAGGCAACAGCAATAATGCAAAATTTCAATATCAGTCTTCAATTAGGAGAGACACCTCCTGGTAAACTCCTCCAGCTTGTTTCACCACTACTCTTTCCATATTCCCCTCATTAATCTATTTTTCATCAGAGAACCTACTAATTTCCAGCTTAATTAATACATTTCCACATTACCTAAGAACTCATGCTGCTAGTCCAGATAAACGAGATCTCTTACTGCCTTTGTTTAGACAATCAGTTGTTTCAAGACAGCAGTCTTGAAAAAGATAAACCCATGCCACAATTTGTTCCTTATTTCTGCCTTATATTTAATTATTTCTTGAAAATTTGTCCTCAAACCTGATACACTCTGCAGAGTCAGGCAAACAGGCTTTTTCAATAAAGAGGCAAAGCTTGCTGCTCACAAACCATATGATACAATCCCATCTTGAAGCAATAAAAAAAAAAAATGGCAAAATAGACCCCAATAGCTTCCAACAAAGTAATGTAAACAAACAGTCCCAATATTCTCAGGCTCATACATTTTCTCCAGAGATTTGCATTCTTTCTCATGGAAGATAAAATTGACGATAGGGAAAATATGTTGGCAAGAAAATCCTAATTACTTTATTTGAGCAATTATAACTGGATAATCTCTCAGCCATGAATTAAGAACATTCCCTTTGTAGGGTCTGGCAGAGAACACTTTCCATATCATATAATTCTTTGCAAGTTCAGGCCTCAGGGTGATGCTTTATTACATCAGCTCATCCCACAGCTGGGCTCTGGAATGAAACTTCCACACTGGGACAGTGTCCTAAGGATACTTTGGGGTACGTTGTGTGTTCTGTAAATGCTGGTTGTTAAAAAAGAAATTATCATGCAACTATTTTTTTATTAGTTCTGGTGTCTGTGTACTGGTAAACCTTTCACAACTGGGTGTTCAGAAGTTGTCTGTGTTACCAGGTCAGATTTATCTGTTCTTGAACTTTGCCTGCAAAGCCTCAACTTCCTCTGGAGTTTCTGGTACACTTGTCTTACCTGGTAACACTTCATTTTGGAAATAGTGCCTTGTGGTTCTCAGGATCCATGCAAAACCATCTCCTGACTCAGTTTAAGCAAGAAAACCATGCTAAGCCCCAGTCTTTGTGTGTATTACATTTCATTAATCCCTCTTTTACATTTTTCACCATTTCTTTGCAGTTCTCATCATTCTGTGGCGCTCCAGGTTTGTTTTCTCTCCTACTTAGCCTCTCAGACTAATAAATCAAGTTTCTGTTTTACAATTAAAGGAATTTTGAGTCCTTCACACCCATTTTCTCTGCTCACTGACCTACAAAGAAAATCTGTGATTCCTTCCAGCTATGGAGATCTGGACTCAGCATCCTACTGGATCTTGTTCACTCTCATAATGCTTTATCTCTAAGTGAGAAACACAGTTTTTCTAAGTACAAGGAAAAGTTTTCTAGGTTTTTCTACAGGAAGAAATAGATATCTACTGGTTCACAGTGAGAAGTAATTTTAACTTCTCTAGGATATTTTTTTTAGGGGAAATGCAAAATAAGGAACATATTCCTTTGTTCACCTGCAATGAAATGGTTGGTTATTGTATCTGAAGGGAATGTCTGTTTTAGTCTGAAGCTAAAAAGTTTGTTCTGATACTAGAGATGGCTAATTTAGAAATGAAACCCAAAGAAGTGGAAAATTGCCTTTTAAAATGGAGACATTTGATCCTTTTTTTTTTTCCTTTTTTTCTATAATCCTAAAAATCACATTTTGGAAAACTCCCTCTCGTTGAAACCTGTTCCTCATTTTGAAGAGCAGAAAGCATTCTAGAAAATGTTTCTGCTTTGCACTGACAAGTAATTACAGCTACTCAGTGTGCTCTAATGAAATGGTACACTGAAACAATTATGTACAGATTGTCCCTTTTTCCACATCCAGAATCTTCCAGTAATTTACTTATCCAATTATTCTGGATGTTCTTCCACTTTAGATTTTGCAGCACACCTGGCAATATTTAGCTGATAGACTTCAGAGCTGGGCACTAAACCAAAAATGTTTTAAAATCCTGAGGATAGAAGCCATACTGCATCAAAGCTTGGACAGCTTGACAGCTCACTTTTGGGAGTCAGCTGGATGCTTCTATCACAGCTGTATCTCCAGGAGGAAAACCAGCCCCAGGAAGCCCCTCAGCCTTCATTCCATGTGTAGAACACTTGTTTCCCTTATTCCAGAAAGTTGCTGGATCTTATGATCTGCATATGGGTGGCCATATTTTGATCCTTTTTTAAAGTCACATTTGCCACAAGGCTGAGGAAAACCCAAACCAGACCAAATCCTTCTAAAACCATGGTGGATAAAGCACTGGGCAATGGTATTATATAACAATACCTATATACTGGTCTATATATGGTGTATAAATATAAATATATATATTTATACATATGGTATTATATACCAATATTTATATTATATATAAATTCTCTGGTCATTGTCAGGAAATTTCTCTGACATCAGCTCATTTCACACATCTTTTGCCATCAGAGAATGAGAGCTGTCTCACTAGTTCCTCGAGTCTTTCTCTCCCAGACAGGCTAAAAGGGATTTTTAAGGCCATTTAATTCAGTTTTAGCTTAATAAAATCAAGCTGCACTGTGCTGGTCAGTGTATTTGTAACACAACCATTTATTAGGGTTTTATGTTACCCAGAAAAGAACTTAATGGAACTCACTAATGTCTTCAGTAGCTGTATTAACCAGCATTGGCTCTTCAGGAAATGCCTGGGAAGTTATTTATTTGAATTTTTACAGTAGAGGAGGTTAATAGGTTGTACAGCAACAGAGCTGACAGGATGAGTTAAGTGTCAGGAAAACCACATGGTGCAGGACTGATAGGGAGAGAGGAGGTGAAGAGACAGTGATGAAACCTGCAGATTTGGGGGGTTTCAGGGGCTGTGATTGATTTAAGAAGTTAACTTTGGAAAGATGTAACAGATGTGCTTTGTTGGAGCTACCTTCAAAGCTGAGGTTACATGGGATTTGCTGCATGTTTGCAACTTCAGTCTCCACTTGATGAAGGAAGTGATTTATTAGAGGAATTGCTGTGATTTCCTGGCGTGCTCTCACATGTTTGCTGGGTATTCTTCCTTTTTTTTTTGGCTAGTCAGTAGCAAATAGAAGATGATTTTTGTTCTTTATTTCATTCTAACATTTTCTTTGAGAGAAAAAAACCTTGGTAGGACTATTTCTAGGGTCAGCTATTGGCCATGGCTCTGGCTGAAGTATAATACAGTGAGACAGAATGAAGTAAAATAAATGAAAGGCCATTATCCATTTGGATTTTTTCACTTGGTTACTTCCATCTCACAGTTCCAAGTGTAAATCACTGTCATGAATGGAGGTGACACATTACACTATTGCCATCTTCCATTCTTAACTTCACTCTCTTATCATAAGTAGATATTAATTAAAACAGCTATTTTTAGAGATGTCTAGCAAGAAAATTTTTGAGGTGTTTTTTGGAAAAAATTGAGTTTCACTCAAATTATTATTTAATTTTTTCTATTTCCTTACTCTGTATCTCTCAGACTTACAGACCATGAGCAAAACATAGTGAACTTTCATGATGGTAGCTAAAAACTTCCAAGTGTTGTGTACCTCTCTGATTTACTGCCTCTGTGCAAATCTGTTGTCAATGCTTGCTTTAAATGTCAGGAACCTGAACTGATGACTGCCCTAGGGCCTGAAGATTGGGAAATTTATAGTAGGAAGTTACTAAATTGTGTTTTCTTAGAAGTGTTAAAGGAATTCAGAGTAAATCTGTTTACAGGCTTTGTTTTTATATTCCTTTTTATATTCCTTTATATTCCTTTTTATATTCCTATTTGTTGTCTGAGCCCTTATCAGAGTGTAACTGGGGCAGCCTACATATTGCTGTTATCTCCAGGGTTGGATTTAGTCCCACATGGATCTCAGATTTGTAGTAAAATTTTGTCTGCTGTGGTAAGGATAATATTGCTTGATCCACTTATTTTTTCATCTCACTGGAAGGGACAAAACTACTGTTTGGTTTCTATCAATCTCTTTTTAACACAGAAATAACAAGGTGAAAATTAATTGCCACTCAGCCCTGGGCCTGGCTGTTTAGCTTTGCCATTATCCTGCTATCAATCATCCATCACTACAAAAGCCTGACCACAGGGATCTCAGAAAGTCCATTCCCATGTACAGAAAAACTTCTTTGATATTCATTTACGTTAACAAGAACATCAAAATTCTATATTCTTGACACAAGTTTTTAACTTAGTGCTACAATAACATCTTTGTTTAGTTGTTCATAGGCTCATCTGCAGCCTCTGAGCATTTCCTTGCATATTCCCCTCGGAAAAAAACATCCTGATAGAATTTGCTTCAGTCTGGAAAGGAAAGTAGGAGAACAAAGACCACCAGGGCTGGAAGGCAGCTGGCAGGGAGCATCTGAGACACCCAGACATGCACTTCAGGAGCAATCTCTGTTCTTTTTTTCCTATTTCCTCTATTTTTCCTTAGGAAAATGTAACTTCCATGATTAAATTCTGAATTTTCCTGTGCCTTCTGTCTGCTACGAATTTATTGATTTATATTAATCCTAATGAGAAATTACCTTTTTAAGTTGTTCGGTGGAATACCTGTCCTTCATCTGGCCAATATAATATTAAATATTAGAAAAGGTGAGGCTCTCTTGGGTACTGAAAGGACTCATTCCAAAAAGAATTTATAGACTCGAAAAGGAGTTGGTTTCCAGCTCCATTGATTGTTTCCTATAAAGTTCTTCTGTTCCTATGAAAAAAAAAACACCTTATTTAAGACCGACCAAAATCTTCTATGAGAAATGTTCTTTAGAAGTAAATATTGCACCCATGACTCAGTCAGTTTTGTGTTTGCAAAAGGCAGGGTTTTCCAAACTAAATATATAAATATTGGCTCTCAGTTTCTACATGCCCCAGAAAAACTGATGTATGCAGAAGGGGGGTATTGCTGCTGAAATTTTGCAGTGCTGGACTTGAAAGGTGAATACAGGAGAGAGAATGGGAAGGAAAAGATAAAAAAAAAAATAATAGGTGTTGGTGATTATTGGAGGAGTGGCCCCTAAATTGGTGGGGCTCTGGGCACAGATATTTGATGTAGAATGAGGACGGTCATTGTTAATGCTATCAGAGCCTGCAATATCTGGGACCCTTGAACACAAGAGTCCAAATATCTCCCAGCTAAAGAAGGGAACATGAGGAGACTGACAAAGAGGTCAAAATGCAAGATGAGCACTGAACAAGGCAACTGGTGTCAGGGCTGCTGTTTATTTTTGTGTTTTGTTTTGTTTTGAACCCAGAATAAGGAGTTGCCTTAAGAAATGTGGGTGTCTCTGGGGAGCTGGGATGTTACTGGGGAGGTAATGTCCAGTGGGGACATTGGAAGCACAAAGTGCTTGCCACCACCACTACTAGCAGTTAAAGAAAAAAGAGTGATGTTCCAAGCCACAAAAGGATAGGTTTTCTTGCTCTGAACAGTTCTCTAAGTACAAGCAAATTCTGGATATCTGATGCTTTGGTCAGGGTATTTGGTAAAGAAAAGAAATCAAGACTTGCAGGTGCCTTCCCATACCGAGGCCATTTCAGGTTTGAGCATCTAAGAGACTTTTACTTCTATGGGTAGGTAAGGAGGTCCCCACTTGGGTGTCACATGTTGGGAACAAGGGGTTTGCAGTATTTAGGTACAGCTCAAATGTCATCAAATATTGCAAGGTCCAGGTTCTGTTGGAATTCATTCTGGGGGATGGTGGAGGAGGTTTGGCTGAGATGGGAGAAAGGTCAAAGGCTGAAGGTGTAGAGAACATTCTTTGGATTTGCATGGCACTCTTTTAGACCTCCTAGTGTACAGCTGTGCAAACAACTGATTTATTTTTGGTTCAATGTATAAGCCCAAAGTGTAATTTCTGCTCATCCAGACTGAAAATCCTTCCAAACCCTTTATAAAACTTTTGTTTCAACTTGACAAAACATTCTCTTTGGAAATGAAATTGCTCGTTTGGCTTTTTTTTTTCCCCCCTCTCTCCTTTCTGAAAATATTTAAAAATCAAACATATAACTGCATGTGGTCTCAGTGCACCACCTGGAAACAAGCAAGAAAAATCTTTCTTGCCCTGACTCAGATCTTATTACCAAAATCCAATATGAATTTGTGAAGCATTTCACTGGTCGCAAATTTGCTGATTTCAGTGAACAAGCTACTCAAGGAGAACAAAAATTCACCCAGTTCCCATCAAAATAGTGGATTGCCAGGGTCTGAGCCCTCTCCAGTGGCTTGGTGTGGGTTGGCCTCCTGTAAACCTCTGCCAGATGTTCCCACCCCTGGTGGCTCCAAGCTCCTGGGGATGGATGATCAGAATCCACGTTTTGTTCTCTGTGTTTCCAGAGGGTGGATGAGACACAGAGGGTTGGGTGCCATGCAGGAAAGCTCAGTTTTTTAGCACGTTTCAAGGCTGCCAAATCTCCTCTCCTGACAGGTGGCCCTTTCCAGTCCAACTGATCTGCAAAGCCTTGGGAATGGTTTCCAAGAAACGTGGAAAATGTCATTTCCATGTTGGCCAGAAGTAAATTTGTTCCACACAATTGTGTGGCAGAAGACTTTGCCTTTCTAACATCATCACCAAACTTAAGCCAGGGCCATGTAGTTCTTGATTGAGACTCTGCTGATCCTGATTTATGCTTTAATGTCTTGAATGCATGAGCTTGCTTGCACAGTAGGTACCATTTAGTGTAAGGAGAATGCCAAACCCTGGGCCTTTAAAGAAGAAATGTTTATATTTCTGGGAAGTGATGTAATGGCAGCTTGGATAATGTTTATTAGCATGTGAAAAGCTTTAGCAAAGTATCTGTCTGTTTTCTATTAGAAATTTGTATGCTATAGCAAAAAATGTCTCCATAGAGAACAAACTGGAAAATGTATGTGCATTTGGCTGGCTGTCAGTGTTGGGGTTTTATGTGGGGGACAGGGGGTGTGTGGGGTTGTTGTGAGGTTGTTTATTCAAATATTTTCCAGTATAGAATAAGTTTTATTAAAAAAACCTCAAAACCTGAAAATAACCTTCCTTTTCTATATGTGTTGGGAATGATGAATATTGACCTGCATGTAGATTTTGATGCAGGGCCATTTCTTAATTTTTCACTTATATTACTGAAAGACATAAGAGCTCCACTAAGTAATTACAGACCTCTTTTGCTGGGTAATTAATTGGTGCGTAGGGTGTTTCTTAGTCATGGAGTTAGCATTTTCTGTCTCTGTCACTAAAAATGAAGCCAAGGTGCCTGGTGCCTTTCTGAGCCTATGCCTTAATACAGTAGAAGACTTAAGACATTAGAAGAAAATGAAATATGCCATGATGAACTGCTGTGTGTAGTTCAAAGTTGTTTACACATTCAGGTATGGTTTTACAGTGTTATTTTACTGATTGTAAAAACTGAAACCAGTCCCCAGTCAGCTAACTATTTTAACTTTATGTCTCTGCTACTCTCTTTCTGCATTTGCAACAACTTTTTGTGGGGTTCAGGTGGCCTTTAAAAATAAATAAATATTTATTCATTTGTTTTGAGATGAGGAATGTCTTTTTTAATTTCTTGTAAACATTTCATAGCATGAAAACACATAGTGTGGCTTTATGTCTGAACAGCAGTCTAGTTCTTACACTGTAGTGATGGAAAAATATTTTTAAGGCAAAAAAATGTATCTAAGAAAATCCGATATTGAAGGGAGATATTCCACTAAGAGGACTTAAATGTAAATCCTACTTTACAGGTGATAGAACACAAAAGTTCATGAGGTGGAAGCAATTCAAGTTAAATCTGAGGACAGGAATTCAGCAGAATTGTCATTACCTGTTAGTCTGGTTGTGTACACTGATGGAGGCAGCTGGGAACAGTGCACCTGATGTCCCAGGAAGTATTTCTGGAAAATTTGGAAAGGTGAAAAATCTCCACAGCTGTCTGTAGAAAGCAGACATGATAAGAATCATCTTGTTTCCATGCCATGCTGCCTTTATTATCAGACTGTTGATGGGAAGGAGGTAACAGCATGGGTAATGACTTTGCAGAACTTCATGAAAATTAGATAGCTAATTTTTTGTTGTTGTTATTTGTTTTGGTTTGGTTTGGTTTGGGTTTTTTTGACTTGTTTCCATGGTTCCTTCCAAACTTTTGAAAGTTCCTATCTCGTTCCACTGGCTGCCAAAGCAATCTTGGTGACTCACTACAAAATCCACTTTACAGGCAGGCATGGATCATGTTCTGCCTGCTGGGAAAGAGATCTGTATCCAGCAATCAACCTTTGCTAAACTGATTCATTCTGCAACAAGCTTCATCTGGTAATTATAAAACGATGGGAACAGCTTTGCTGATCATTCAACAGTTCTTATCTATGAATATTTGAGACAGCACTGACCTTCTCCCTCTTTTTTTAGGGTATAAAAAAAACAATGAGATGCTTTTAAAATTGGCATCAGCTTTCTCTAAAAGTAATGGAGAATTAATCCAGGTCCTCAGCATGCAACTTTGGGCACAAAAAGCTCAAATTACCCATCAGATAGCAAATAAACCAGAATTATGCTTTCTACTCTTGAAAGCATCCACAGTGGTAATTAATGGTGAAGCAGGGAGTAAAATGCCCAGCAAATCATCTGGGCACTGCTGAAAGGAATTAACTGAGCTTAACTAGCAGGGATGTAAAATAACCTGAAAAGTTTTGATCTGGCAGGGAAAGAAATAAATATTGCAGTAATTAGCAGCCCTCGGAAAGGATTTAATTTTGTGAGAGGGTTGGTGTCTGCAGGAGCCACTGGCCCGCGGTATATGGAGAGAAAATCTGACAGGTACAGGGCAGGGATCTTTTAGAAGATGCATTTCTAAAAACTGCTGGGTCTGTGAGAAAGTCAGAGGGTTTTTCTCCTGTTGAAAATTGTCCTGAGGTTATTGCTGTTCACTGCAGAAACAGATATGAAATGGTCTTAGAGAACTCAATAGAACCAAACAGGACAAAGTGGCCCTGGCACTGAACATCACCAGAAGTCACAGCAGAGGAAAATGTCACTTAAGAATAAGAGACTTGGAGTAAAAAGTCTGATTTCTGGAACTTTAGATGCTCAGCTCTGCATTAGGAATAAAACTTCTCTGCAATATTATGTTTCTGTTTGAGAAGTTTCTGAAAGAGTGACAGCAGCTCCAACTAGGAGAAATTCAAAAGTGATTGCAGAGCTTCATGAGAATTTATAATGGGAAAATTCACTGCTAGAGATTAGGAGGGACATGTGGTAAAGTGAAAAAAAAATGAGACTTTCTCCACTGCAAGATTTTGGTGCCAGTCCCTCAAGATGTGGTGAGTTCTCACATATAGAGGTACCTGGAAATGGAGGCAAGGCTTTTCCATCTGTTGAGCCCTTCTTTTGACTTCTTTGCCAAAGGAAAGTAATCAGAAAGGTCACTTCTGCAGAGAACTCTGCTCAGTCCTGCAGAACTAAATATTCCAGTGAGAATTTTCCAAGCCCTTTCTTCCACTGGGGAGAAAAAAAATCTGTGTATCAAAACTTTCACCCTAAATACATGTCTTGAAGCATTAAATGTCAAACTAGAATGACATAAAAACCCCCAGAAATAATGGGAGGAAACTAAATCCTGGTGCTAAGGGCCTGCACCATGTATAAGACAGGGAAAAAAATAATGGCAACATCTTCCTTGGGAAAGCTGAAACTCCTTGTGAAGCTGGGATCATTATTTAGGTGATTGACAACGTGGGCTATTGATGGAATGAAATGTGAAATATTTGTAGGGTTGTAACTCCAGGGAATACAGACCTGACTTGTGCTCAGATACACCTTCACATTATTCCTTCTATTTCCTTCACATTATTCCTTAACAGTTACTCCTAAAGTAGAATATAATGTACTACATGGATGGAATCCTGAATTCTGCATTCTTGGCTGTAAGGAAATTTGGCTTTTTGATAAAACTCCTAAAAAGCTCAGGATTTGTTTAAGTTGGGTTCTTAGTGACCCTTCCATTCTGGCATGAAAAGTGACCTGGTGTTGTTAGAAAGAGGGAAGCTGGAAAACTGGGAGAAAGCATACTTTTCCAGAATGGAAGATCTGAAAAGAAGTTAATAAATACAAATTAGTAGTTTTATTGTACTGCAAACATCTGTGTCCTGAAACCAATTTCTCATGCAGCCATTGGAAATGAGCACTTCCCATGTGTGCTGGCCTAACACTAGAGAAATGTTTAGAGCTGTTGTAAAGAGCTGGGATGAAACACTTTTCCTTTGGAAAATGGCAAGCTGTTGAAGCAGGCTTTTTAAGAATGGGTTGCTTTCAAAAACCTTTTGATTTTTGAAAGAAAAGTATTGACGGTGCCAACAAATTTTTGGCTTAATTTTTTTTTTTTTCTTTCCTAATATAGAAATTCCATTTCTAGTTGAAACCAACTTCTCATTCTCCTAAAATTCATTAAGGTGGGACAGTAATTAATTAACTTCAGGTGCAACTATGTCAGCATTACCTGAATGTGTCTGGTAAATTTGCTGCTGATAGAGGATGATGCCAGGGCAGCACAGCAGAAATATTTGCATAATTTAATTGCCTGGTCTAGACACTGAATTATCTAATTGCAGTGGAAAAATGAACCTGCAGAAACGAGACATAAATATTAATAGCATTGTATGCTATAACAGCTTCATAGCATGAATTACATGTAGCATAGCATGAACACAACTGAACACAAAGTACAACACAAGTCAATCAAATAATATAATTCCTGTTGCATTAATATTTTTGCTGAGAGCCAGCATCTGGCATTTTCCTATTTCCCACACAGCAAGAATACTTATCCCAAGCATCAACAAGTGCTTAAATTGGTCATTTGAGGCCCAGCTCCTCTGCATGTCTATATGCTACTTCTCTGTTCACCCGAGACATCATTTTATGAATCAAGGGTTTAAAATCTGTTCAAGGAAATTATGTTTCTATAGGCACATGCTGACTGTTTGGGTGTATGCTGAAGACAGAGGAAATTAAAAAATTAAAAAAAAAAAAGTAGAATGAAGTCAGTAGATTACACTGAGGAAAGCTAAATTAGATTTTCCTGGTCATCTCTCATTTTATTTCAGTTCAAAACTGATAGCTGTCCAGCAGGCAAAGTCTCAGATTATTTAAGTTGTCTGGAAAGAATTTTAACATGCCCCAGTTTATTGAGCCCTGAGAGTCTCCTTTCCAATTGTTCTTATATACTAATTGTTGTAGGGTGGGGTATTTTTCCCCTAAATCTGAAATACATCAGGGGCCTTTCTCATACTGGAAGAGCTTAATCAGGAGAGAGAAAAAAAGCTTAAATTAATAAACATACCATGTCAAACAGTATTTGCTCTGTATGCACTTAAGCAAAAGTGAAACCTATGGAATCACAGAAAACTCAAGTTTTCTAGGATAAGATAAGAGTTTTTTTGGAGTAGCAGGTGCAAACCACTGTGAGCACAAAGGAAGTGCCAAGGCAAGAGGGGGCTCATACTTAAAATGAAGAATTAGCAGTTAAAACAACAGTTAAAAAAAAACCAACACATTGCCCCCCAAAACCCAAAGCAAACCAAACTAAACCCAAACCCAAAGCACATAATTTTTTTTTTGTTTTTTGTTGAGGGTTTTTAATCATATCATTACAAAACCCACAGTCTCGGGTCAAAGAGGGATGTGTAGCTACTAAATTTAAAAGATTAGCTGTGAATCCTGAAGTCCTGCTTTATTAACAAACAAGTAGGATTGTTACTGAGAGCCTTGCTTGCTTGGTTTTTGGCTGTTGGCATCTGGGTCTCAGGTGTCTTGTTGACTGCAGCTTCATGGATACATGAATTAATGGCAAATGTTTTACATTAGTTCAGATCTTTTTTCTTTGTTCTTATTCTTACTTACCTGTTATTACCTTTCATAGACGGGTTCTGCATTTATTTTCTGAAATAACAGGGTTTTCTTCCATGTAGATTTTTGTCTATAATAGAATTATCATATATTTCTATTTAATTTTTATTCTCTAACTACTTTTGTTTCATCCTAACTAGTGAAGCTTAACCATTCTCCTTTCCCTTTTCTTGCCCTGTTACCTTGGGAGTGCAGAAGGTCTGGCAATACCTCATTATGGTTTTCTATATTTTATTTTGGGTTTGGTTTCTTTTTTTCTTCAGGGACCATTCCAGAAAAGGACAAGTGAGTATTTTTAGAGTGGCTAATCAATCAAGTCTAAAATGCAGTTGATGTTAAGTCTTTCTGCAAGGATCACAGAGCTTGACCTTACAGAGCTTTTACTGGGGGTTCTATTTAACCTCTTGTGTGTGGAATTGAAAAATTCATGACTTTCAAAACTTTTTTACTGCCTTTGGAAAGGGCTGGTAGCAATAACCACATATTTTGAAGTGTCTGATGCACCTAAGCCTTGAACTCTGGATCACAGTTATGTGCCTAAAATGTTGTGTTTGTTAGGTTAGCCTATTTTATGATCTTAAAAGGATTCTCAAAGCTATTAAGTGAACCACCTACACAGTTCTGCCTTGTCTTTTGTTGGTTGGACTTTAAGATTTGTCTTTCTTCTCTTTTTGAGGAATACAGAATCATTTCATGTAGCATCTGCTTTGAATTAAATTTATCTTTCAGCCCCTTTTTCCCAATTCCTACATATACATTTTCCTTTCGAACAAACAAAACACAGTGTTCCAGAGCTTGGAAAGCCCCCAGCTGTTTGTGTGACAGGAAGAAAGTATGGCCTGCTCTTGCTTTTGGTGGAAAAAACTAAGTTCCACGTGCTAATAGATGTCAAACTGTTGATACAGAGACAGCTTGTCAAACATATCAAACATATCCCAGATGACAGCTGAATGAAACTGGATGGCTCAGGGCTTGATCGTGGCAGAAAACATGTTTGCTTCCCTTGAAATTTAACTACATCACTACCCACCCCACCCAGCTCTTTGTTTCCTAAAACTAGATGTAGCCAATGCAGAGGGATGAAAGCTCCATATGGTCAGAACTCCATATGTTCAGAAATTCTGCTGCCCAGTTCCACGAGATGTCCTTGAGATTTAGGACAGAGAAGGGTGACAGAGAAGGGAATAAAATGTGAACCACATTAAAAAAAAAAAAAAAAAAAAAAAAAATTACTCCCTTTTGTGAAGAGCATCAGAATATTTATTTTGGCTTCTTTGGCTGAACAAGTGTCAGGGTTAGCTGAGTGACACTTCAGTTCCAGCTCTTTCCTGGCAGCTGTCTCAAACCACTCTTGGTACAGCTGCACTGACACCAGTTCTGTGATGGGAGAAGGTGCTGCTAGATCAGTGCTTTGGAGAATCTTATCAAAATCTTGTCTTCAAAGCTAGAGGAGGGATTAAGCTTTCTCTTTATCTTCCCTTTCCCTTTCCCTTTCCTTTCCTTTTTCCCTTCCCCTTTCCTTTCCTTTCCTTTCCTTTCCTTTCCTTTCCTTTCCTTTCCTTTCCTTTCCTTTCCTTTCCTTTCCTTTCCTTTCCTTTCCTTTCCTTTCCTTTCCTTTCCTTTCCTTTCCTTTCCTTTCCTTTCCTTTCCTTTCCTTTCCTTTCCTTTCCTTTCCTTTCCTTTCCTTTCCTTTCCTTTCCTTTCCTTTCCTTTCCTTTCCTTTCCTTTCCTTTCCTTTCCTTTCCTTTCCTTTCCTTTCCTTTCCTTTCCTTTCCTTTCCTTTCCTTTCCTTTCTCCTTTCCTTTCTCCCTTCCTTTCTCCCTTCCTTTCTCCCTTCCTTTCCTTTCCTTTCTCCCTTCCTTTCCTTTCCTTTCTCCTTTCCTTTCTCCCTTCCTTTCCTTTCCTTTCTCCTTTCCTTTCCTTTCCTTTCCTTTCCTTTCCTTTCCTTTCCTTTCCTTTCCTTTCCTTTCCTTTCCTTTCCTTTCCTTTCCTTTCCTTTCCTTTCCTTTCCTTTCCTTTCCTTTCCTTTCCTTTCCTTTCCTTTCCTTTCCTTTCCTTTCCTTTCCTTTCCTTTCCTTTCCTTTCCTTTCCTTTCCTTTCCTTTCCTTTCTCCTTTCCTTTCTCCTTTCCTTTCTCCCTTCCTTTCTCCCTTCCTTTCCTTTCCTTTCTCCCTTCCTTTCCTTTCCTTTCTCCTTTCCTTTCTCCTTTCCTTTCCTTTCCTTTCCTTTCCTTTCCTTTCCTTTCCTTTCCTTTCCTTTCCTTTCCTTTCCTTTCCTTTCCTTTCCTTTCCTTTCCTTTCCTTTCCTTTCCTTTCCTTTCCTTTCCTTTCCTTTCCTTTCCTTTCCTTTCCTTTCCTTTCCTTTCCTTTCCTTTCCTTTCCTTTCCTTTCCTTTCCTTTCCTTTCTCCTTTCCTTTCTCCTTTCCTTTCTCCCTTCCTTTCTCCTTTCCTTTCCTTTCCTTTCTCCCTTCCTTTCCTTTCCTTTCTCCTTTCCTTTCTCCTTTCCTTTCCTTTCCTTTCCTTTCCTTTCCTTTCCTTTCCTTTCCTTTCCTTTCCTTTCCTTTCCTTTCCTTTCCTTTCCTTTCCTTTCCTTTCCTTTCCTTTCTCCTTTCCTTTCCTTTCCTTTCCTTTCCTTTCCTTTCCTTTCCTTTCCTTTCCTTTCCTTTCCTTTCCTTTCCTTTCCTTTCCTTTCCTTTCCTTTCCTTTCCTTTCCTTTCCTTTCCTTTCCTTTCCTTTCCTTTCCTTTCCTTTCCTTTCCTTTCCTTTCCTTTCCTTTCCTTTCCTTTCCTTTCCTTTCCTTTCCTTTCCTTTCCTTTCCTTTCCTTTCCTTTCCTTTCTCCTTTCCTTTCTCCTTTCCTTTCTCCCTTCCTTTCTCCCTTCCTTTCCTTTCCTTTCTCCCTTCCTTTCCTTTCCTTTCTCCTTTCCTTTCTCCCTTCCTTTCCTTTCCTTTCCTTTCTCCTTTCCTTTCCTTTCCTTTCCTTTCCTTTCCTTTCCTTTCCTTTCCTTTCCTTTCCTTTCCTTTCCTTTCCTTTCCTTTCCTTTCCTTTCCTTTCCTTTCCTTTCCTTTCCTTTCCTTTCCTTTCCTTTCCTTTCCTTTCCTTTCCTTTCCTTTCCTTTCCTTTCCTTTCCTTTCCTTTCCCCTTTCCTTTCCCTTTCCTTCTTTTTTCTTTTCCTTCCTTTTTTTCCCCTTCCTTTTTCTTTCCTTTTTTTTTCCTTCCTTTTTCCTTCCTCCTTTTCTTTTCCTTCCTCCTTTTCTTTTTCTTCCTCCTTTTCTGCCCCAAGGCCTCCCTTCTGATCTCATTAAAATCAATGGCAATCTGACCATTCAATGACAAAATGTCAGTTTTTAGGTCTCAAGTGACAATCTGTACAGTTGTGGAGCTCTCACGTGTTTGACTGAGAAGCTGCATTTGGGAAAGCAAATGCTCTTTAGGTTTTAACAAGTTTCTGAAGACTTTAAAGATAATGAGGGAAAGGGAAGCTTTGTGATTCCCATGGATGATGGAATCAGTTGTTAGGATGTGGGGAGAGGCAGCACCACCCATTCTTCTCTTCTTAGGGACTCCTTACAAGGGTGTGTAGTGATAGGATAAGGAATAATGACTTTAAACTCTGAGAATTCTTGAGTGGAGACCATTTTTTTGTGGTTAAACAAATGGCAACCAGGCAGTACCTGGAAGCATTATAGCTGCAGAACACCAAGAATAAGAAAAGCTATATTATTTTTCTGTGGTTTGTATTGGAGGAATATTTACAGTGGAAAGCTTCACAGCATGAAGTTGTCTTCAAGCAAACAGATGAATAATTTCTCCAAGAGGGGCAGATTTTCAGTGATGGTTGCAGCTAAGCTGCTGCTTTTTTTCTTTTTTTTCTTTTCTTTTTTTTTTTTTTTTTTTTTTTTGTAGGTCAGACCTCATTTGTAGAAGTCAGACCTCTTACAGTTTTCTTAATAAAAGTTAACATTTTTAAAGAAAAACTCTACTGAATTATATATTTAGTTTTTATCAGCTTTTATGGGGGAAATGGGTGCTCCTACAGCTCTAGCAATAGAATTACACTTTAAGCTCTATAAAAATAAGCACATATTCACATGGTGACATCATGGTCTCTTCTGGGATTCCTCAATGGAAGATGGCCCCTGACAAAGAAGTCCCCTCAGTTCCTCATGGAAAAACTTCCCAAAGTCCATCTGTTCCCTGAGAATCAAATGCAAACCACACCACTGATGTTTGTACATTGCATTTGCTTCTGTTTCCTCTTGCCAGCTGCTGACAGCTTGATAACACTTGAAAATAGCCAAAGACTTCAGAATTCCTGGAGAAAAATGGAAATCAGGGCTTAGTCTTTTTCTGAAAGGGCTTCAGGAAAGCTCTGCCTAAGAAAGTGGCCTTCATGATTTGTTAGCTTGCTTCTTTCTAAAAGAAAGTTTTTCCTGGGCAGCTGAGGCTTTTTCTCTCCCAGTCTCCTTGCCTCTCATAATTAAACTGGGTAATCAGGAAAGATGAAGTGTCAGATGACAGGACCATGGCTATTTTTCCTGCCATGAGAAATCAAAATGGCAATGAAACAAAAAAATCCTCACCATCTCCTGTTTGGTTATTTTTTTTAATTCTTTGTCAAGCTCCACTAACTTGTGGATTTATTTAGACACCAGCTGTGGAGTGTGGCAGAATTTACAAGGTAGTAAAAGCTTTGTTAGTGCAATGTACAGCATCAGGATTTGCTTTGGAGAAAATACATTGTTCTAAATGTCACAGGCAAAATAAAACTAAAGAGGATTTAGATTTCCCTTCTCTAAAATTTCTCTGCTTTCTGGTAATTAATAAGTGAAGTATACTACTGGTACACAGGATATACTGGTATAAAAACACAATGAACTTAGGTGTGCTCTTGTCTATCAAGCATCCTGGTGCCTATTGGTGCTTTCAGCTCAGTGCTATGGAATGGCTTTCTCTAGTTAACTCCAAAAAAATCTTGAATGAATATTCATAATATTAACTTAAAAATTAAGCTGCCCCCCAAAGTGACAGAAATAATAATAATAATAATAACAACAATAATAATATCATGGCAGTGATGTAGGGTATTTCTTGAATTTCATTTCTATTATGAAAATATGAAAGCAAAGCTGAGCAAACAGAACTCCCAGCCAAAAGAAACTCATAAAACCCTGTATACATCCCAAATTCATGTGGCACAGTGTGTATTCCTTCCTTGGGGAAGAAGATAGAAGAATGCACACTTCTGGGGGGGTTGATGTTAACTCATTCAGCTACCTAAAAGTTTCATCTAAGTTCACCCATTGCTCTTTAACCGAAGGGGAGACATTCCTAGGGCATAAATTCCCCTGGGCTAAAATAAGTGCTGATTCTCAGTGAATTCTGCCCTGGGTATGAAAGGGGTCTTAGAAAAACAGGGCAGGGCTTGGGCATTGTGCTTTGAGATAGCCCCAGCTGGGCTTGATCTCCCCCAGCTATAGCTGTGTGATAATCGAGCAAGCACTTTACAAGGATTTAAATAATTCAGGATGGAACTGGTGAGATACTCGGATGTTTAAGCTGTTCTGGAAATGTCTTTCATTCATTCCTAGTAGAAGTTCAAATTCTCTGAAAATTATATTACTTCTAAGCTGTTAACTCTCAGAGGAATGCAAGACACTGCAATTTATTTGTAATGATTACCAGAGCCTTTTGGAGCAAGGAACCTTGCTACAACCCAATATTCTTTGTGACAAGCTTGTCAACCTCTTCTGACTCAATCCTTGCACTGTTTGGGGTTCTTTTTAAGCAGCAACATATTTCCCATAAGGGTCTCTAGGACACAACAAGTGATGAAGGATGGTGGCTACTAGGGTTTGCTGTCACCACTCAGAATATCATGTCCAGAATAGAATTTTTAGCTGTTGTAGGTTTGCAACCAAAACCCACCCAATTTTCTGAAGGTGCGGGGGGTATATTAGTAGGAATTATAACCAAAAAACACCCACTTTTCCAAAGGGGGATATATTAGTAGGAATTGTAACCAAAAAACACCCACTTTTCTGAAGGGGGGGTTTATTAGTATGGAAAAGTTTGAAGTCATCAAGACCTTGGCTTCTGTGATGCCTTGCTTAATGGAAATCCCCATTGTGTTTGCAGGAATCCTTGCATCTACAAAGGGATAGGGCTGGGAATTCCCAACTGGCTCTTGGGACAGCAGCTCCCTGATGGGAAGCTGTTGCCTTCAAAAAGCTGGAAGTGCAAGGAGGGCTACCAGGGGCTGGGAGGAGTTTAGAATCTGAGGTCAGCTTTGCAATGGAAGTTGTCCCAGCTATGACCTTGGAACTGGAAGTTCAGGAGGTGAGAAATGGGAATGTTGGCCACATGAGTCCCCACTGTCTGTCACAGAGGCTGATGTGGTGTCAACCCTTGGTCAAGCACCTTAAAGCTATGTTTGGGGTCGTAGAGTGATCTGGGGGAAATATTAAGCATACATGATTGGAAATAAAAATTGCTCATCTATATTGGAAGGAAAAAAAGAGGTCTGTTTTGATCAGTTTTGCTGAGAGAAGTTTTGTCTGGTTTTGTTTTGTTTTTCACTGGCAGAAGAGGTTTGCTGTTGCAGATTACTCTTGGTTTTATTCAGCTCTGTTAAAAAATCAACAGCCCAGGGTGATGATGCATTTGCATGTCTGTACAAAGCTTGCTGAGATTTCTGGCTGTCTCTAGGTCCTCAAATTAGCAGCAAGCAGGGGGAGTCTTTCTAGCTCATCCACTTGCAGGTTATTAAAGATATATTGGAAATGTGGAGTTGTCACAAGAGAGCAAGCGAATGCTATAAGGGAGATATTTTACAGACAAATTCACTTAGAAAAATCTATTTTGCCTTAGATGGAATTATGTACATGCTTAGTGGACTGAGAGGTGAACAATAAAACCAGAGGATGCTGCACTTATAAGGATCTAGAGTGGCCTTTGTAAAGCAGCTTTATCTGTGGCAGTAACAATTCAGCAAAGGATTTGCACAGGAGATGCCAAGGATGAATGTGTTCATAGAAACTTCCACTGGAACTGTGTGATGAGGAAACCAATTTTCATTCTTTGGATAGCAAAAAGTAGAGATAAAAGGCAGGTGAGACATCACTAGACTTATGCTTATGAAGACTTTGTGTTCATGATAACAAATGGTTAGTCTGTATGTTTTAAATTCCAGTCAGGCTTTAGAAGGATAGAGTTTGACAATTCAGCTCCAACTTCAGTTTTAAATTCAGTTATTATTTAAAAAAAAAAATATTAGAGAAGTTTGAAAAGTCAAAAGGCAATAGGATTATTTCATGGGTGTCTATTTCAGTTGTCTCAACATGAAGTGTAGAGGGCTAGCAGAGAATGACCAAGAACAAATGTCCTAGCATCAAGCAAGATAAATCATGAGATCATGAAACCTCCTGTCTCTCCTCTTCAGCCAGTCTCCAAGAGATTCAGAGATCTCTGTTGCTATCCCTTTCTTGCCAGACTGTAGAGATCCCAGAAGGATTCTGACTCTGGATTAGCAGAAGGGAGATGGTTTCCCTTCCACATGGATGCAGTTCCCAGCACTGGCAGCTTCTGCCCTGCACTTTCACAAAAACACTTACAAACCCTCTCAGGATGAGATGGATTCTCTTGTCAATTAAGCTGCTATGAGATGGTATATTTGAGGCAATACACCAGGATGGAATAAGTAAGTGCCACAAGAAATTTCCAAGCAATATTACCAAATCCTCTGGGATGACCTCTAGGAACCACAGTGATTTAGGGATTTCACTGTCCTGATTTCCACTCTTCCCAGTGCCATCTCTGTACACAGAAACATTCACAAACATCAATGCTCTCACTTTCTCCCCCAGGTCATTCAGAAATTCACAGTAAAGAGACTGACACAGTCAGAGTTTCTCTGCTGATTCTTTATACTGATTTTGGCTGGGATGGAGTTAATTTTCTTTGCAGTAGCTGCTATGGGGCTGTGGTTTGGATTTATGCTGCAAACCATATTGATAACACAGGGATATTTTGTCTTTCTCACTTTTACCTTCCTGATTCTCTCCCCCATCCCACCAGTTACAAGTGAGGGATTGCTGGCTGGGGTTAAACCATAGGATTATTTTTTTTTTTTCAATTTTTGTGTTTCTTTACTATATTGACCTTCTCAGTTGTTTCTAGACCTATGAGAGTGTGTCCCCAGATGCTTTGGTTTCAGCAGACTGATTTGTTTAGATCCCCTCTATAAACTTCCATAAACATCAAGCTGAATTCTCCCCATTTCAGGCAGCTGCAGTGTAGATATGTGCATCTGAGCTAGATTTTGGGATTCTTTCTACAGTCAGTAGAGAAAAGTGGGCAGAAGAATTGGTCTTTTCACATTTGCCTTGGTCTGCATGCAACCATCACACAACTGAAGTTCAGGTGTCTGATATTTTGTCAGGGGGTGGATCCCATAATTCACATTTCATAGCTCAGGAAAAAAAAGAAGGAAAAAAGTGCAGAGTGGAAATGAAAAGCTATGGAAGGATTGGTAATTGCTTAAATACTGTGAAACATCTTTAAAAGGAACCTGAAATGTAGGATTTTTTTGTGAAGTTGCAACTTTCTCAATACAGTTTTGGAGAAAAAAGGTAGGTTAGAGTTACAGGTAGGTTAGGGTTGTTTTGGTGAGGTGAGAGCTGTAAATCTGAACAACTTTAGATACAGAGACTTGTCTGGACAAAAGAAAAATTGTTTGGTTTTTTTTTTTTTTTTTTTCCTCTTCCCCTTTATTTCATTAACTTGACTTTTAACTACTGAAAAATGAAAATGAAGAACTGGACAGTAGCTCATTTTGACATCCCTGAGATGCTTTTCCTTTTAGGCTTTTGCATGACACTCATCACCTTTCTGATGAGGGTCAAGACTGCAGCAAAATAATCCCAAATTCCCTAATTCTGTCACCTCTGCTGAAAATGACTCAGGGTATTTATCTATATATAATGAATCCTGGATGAAATGGTGAATCAAAATACGAAGGATTTTGCACATTTATTCTCTTTGTGTTGAATAATCTCTTCTCCATCCATTCCAAGTAGTGTCTTGAGGTAGATAGCTCACAAAATTGTGTCTCCAGGCATTTCTCTTCTCCTTTAGATCTACAATGTGCCCTGCTTCTCAATTTTTTCTCCTTGGTGTTAAAATCCCATCCTAAACTCACCAAAGACCAAACACTTCATTTATTTGTTCTCTTTCCTTTTCTTCATCACCCTCCTACCTATCACTTTCCTTGGAAAGCTCTTGGGGTCTTGATACCCTGCCAAGCTGCTTTTTTCATTTTCTCCCATTTCTGTTTGTCCCATAGTCTCTAACAGTTGGGGCATACTCCATTGATAGTGTCTTTGTCTCTGTATCAAGCTTTTCCTTGCATTTATTCATCCTTGCATGCTGTTCCCTGCTGAAATCACTCAAGAATTTTACCCCCCAGATCCACAGACATCACCCTGCCTCTGGTTAAGAATTCAGTCTTCACTCTGTACATGAATTCTATCCAGTTTCCATTTGAAACAAAATCACTTAAAAAGAGCTTGTCATCTAAATCTGTGTTTAGGTCTGGGCTTATTGTGTAAGGCAGATTTTAAAAACAGGTAACAGATTTGTACCATAGTGCTTGGAGCCAGGCAGTGGCTCTTTCTGTTCTTTATTGGTTTTTTTTCTTCTATGCTTTGAGTCCTCCTGTTTTTTTGTAGGTTGGTATCTTGTGGCTTAGTGAGTGTGCAAAGTATTTGGCCCAAGCATAGTCCTTTATCTATAAAGAACTGCATGGAAATCCAGTGCAAAGTTGCACTGTGCAGATGTTTTTAGCAGAGCATGGAGCCCACTCAGGTCTCCTCTTTCCTGAGGTCTCAAACCAGAAGAATAATCATCAATAAATTTAGTATGGGAGAAAGAAATATTGACTATAGTGCCCAGAACTTGTTAAATCAAAGTGCATCTGGTGTTAGCCCAGGGCAAAACCAGTGCCTTGCAGTGTGTGGGAAGATGTCAGTAAATACAGATTCCTGAAGCTTGTGGGGTGGTTCTGGTTCTCCCCTGCAAGCATCCCATTTGCTTAAAGAAAACCCCTATCAATGGATTTCCCCTTGCCTTTATTTGTTTTCCAGATGTTAAGCTCTGGGGATGCAGATGAAACAAATTTTCCAGTATAGGTCCTAAACCTTGAGGTTAGGAAATTCACTTGTGTCTCTTGAATAAAAAGAACCCTGATTTCCCACATCTTACATGGGAGATGCAGATTGGGAGAAAAAGTGGTGTTTTGGGGTTTTTTTTCCCCTTATCTTCTCCCAGTGCAGTGCTTTTGTCTGAGTGCCAACAAGAGTGAATCTTCATTAATATTATTTACTGAGGTCACTTCTGTAGCTAAAGCATTTCCTGACTGTGTCAGTACAATAAAACTCAAGCTGGTTATTGGGGGGGGGAAATAAATAAAAAAATTCATAGAATGAAGCTGCTAAATAATTCTCAGAATTATTTTTTCCATTCTGTCAGGAGGGAAAAAAAAAAAAAAAAAAAGTCTTTCCACATAAAATTGCCAGTCTGAGTTGCATCTGGATTACATCACCCAGTCTGCATCCTGTGGACATGGTGAGCCTGAAAAATTCTTACCTTTGCTCCCTGAAACATTCCCAACCAACAGCTTGCACTCTCTCCAAAGCTCTGGGAAAGGAGCTCAGCTGCAGGTTTGTGAGTTCCTTTAATGCTCACCCTCTGGGGCCTTAGCAAGGGAGAGGCTTTGCCAAATATCCCATATGGTATGGAGAAGGAAGACAACAGAGGCTTCCAGATAAGACATAAAGCCTCATTCCTGGCCACCAGAGTGAGTTCAGCTCCTCTGTCCCAAGCCTCCATGAGGTCATTTCTTTAATAATAATTACAGTTAGATTAATGGAAATCGGGGTTTTATCATTTTTCCAGGGAATCTTTCCTCTGGGTTTTGTGCATTGTTCCCAGGGACACAGCATCAGACTTAATGTTCTTCAGTGCAGTATTAAGATGGGTTCAGCAAGAGCCCCTTGACCCTCTTCATTATTCTTTTCATGCAGAAATGGAGTCACATGAAACTAATCCACAACTAAATCCAATGCACTCTTACAAGTGCAATCAAACACCATAAAAAGATCTGAGGCTTCCCCAAAGTCTGTTAAACCTGGAGTTCTTGACTTACCTTACCACACAAGCATAGGAAATTAGGTTAAAACGCCTCCAAAAAAGGTAACATTAAGCTTAATATGGATTTAAAGAATATTTTTTTCCTCCCTGGATGGATTAGAGGTGATCAGATTCATTTTGGCCAGTGGGAGAAAAATGTAAAAACAGCAAAAAAATGGATTCTGATAAGAGCCTCTTTAAAATATTTACCTTGGACTCCGCAAAAGGCAAGAATGTTCTAATCCAATATAAACACTGAGTTAATACCAATACCTCTGTCCAGTTCCAGTGCTGAGCTGACAGAAAGATTAGGGGGGAAAAAAAAAAAAAAAAAAGAGAAAAATTAGTGGTTCAGTATCTCTTCATGTGCTTATTTTTCCATTCCTTTGATCTGGGAGATTTTTGAAATTACACCAGAGTTGGTGGGGTTTTTCCATCAGTTTCAGTGGGCTTATCTTTAGCTCCTTGGGGTTTTATTTCATTTTTCCTGTAACAGGTCACTGTTGAAGCATTACAAGAAATGGGACACTGCAAATGCATATTTTAAGAACTGTAAGAGTGACCCATTTTTGTAATAAAGATCATCCTCTTTACATCAAGAAAGCCAACACCATCTCCCTCATGTATGATGATGCTTATAATTATGTGATACTTGTTATTATAAATTCTTAGCATAACACTGATTTTCAGTAATTCAGCCTATAAAGTGGCAAATACAGTGTGTAGGTGCTCTCTTAGGCACAGGGAGATCCTGAGCCCATTATAATTTAAATATAGGGGCCAGAAAGTATTTTATTAGAATAATAGCTGCATTTTTATACCACCTAGTCAAATAATTCCTAGTTACAATTTATATACTATGTTCTTACAATAGACATGGGAAAAGGTTATTGATCAAACTATAAAATAATTGATTGGATGATAACATGGGCAGGCACCTTCCCTAGTCTAGGAGATGCTCTCTGCAGCAGGTTCTGCTTGGGGAAATGATGTCTCAGGATGCTCTGGGCTTTTTACAAGTTGACCACCAGTTGAGTTTTCTTTCTGATTTTCTTTCTGATTTTGCTTTGCAGCCTCTCTGCTGCTGGCCGTGGCGTGGCACACATCAAGCCCAGGCTGAGAAAGGAGCAGACTTTATCAGCTGAGTGCTGGCCTGGTGGTAAAACTCTTCTCTGAAACTCCTTTTGGATCCAGCAGGTATTTCTGCAAGGTTCAGAGTTCAGCCAGGGAAGGTGGTCCAACTCAGATTGGCATCCCCAGCAGGTTTTGGTCCCTTGACACACATTACTTGATTCTCTAGAAAATATTCAGGATTTCTTATGTGTAGAGGAGGTACAAACACACATTCACATTGCCAAAAAACCAACTGAACAGGAAGAATCGAGGAGCAAGGATGAAATAGAAGAGCATGGAGAAGCAGCAGGTGCTCAGCTTGGATGGGCTGAAAGTGGCTAGTGGCAAAGACACATCCTTTCTCATAACCTTATTCTTCCAAAATAAGCATTTCTGATTTTATCTTGAGTCCTTTGCCCCCCTCTTGACCTCCAGACCTTCCTCTAGCCCCATTTCCTTCAAATAGCAGCAATAGCAGGAAAAAAAGTAAGAGAGGAACCCCAGCAACAACTCGGAGAGCAACCTCAAAATGAAAGAATGCAGGGAAAGCGTAATGACTTTGGAATTATTTTATGGCTTAACAGGGGAAACCAGGGGAAGGAAAACTCATCCAGACTGCCCAACACACCTGTATCCTTCTTAGCAAGCTTGGGGAGTTGTGTCCAGCCTGCCCAGACAACCCCTCATGAACCCTATGCTGTATTGAACTCAGTTTCTCAGCAAGTTGCTGTTTGGATTTCAGTTGTGAGAAGAAAAAATAGCTGGGTTGTTTGGTTTGTTTTGTTTTTCTGTTTTTCTGATAAATAATTTTTTTTTTTTTTCTGCTAATCACCTAAATTTAGCTAGATAACAACCTTCTCATGCTTTCCACCTCCTGGTGCAAGCTCTGGGTTAAAACTGGTTTATACTTGGTCAGCAGCTCTCAGGGAGAAGGCAGTAATTGCCAGTGCATACTTTGGGATTTAAATCTTTCTCCTTCCAATTCACATTTTATGAGCTGCAAGGCCATTTCAACCCTGGATGTTTGCCTGAAAGGTGCACAGAGTTTTGGTGTATTTTTAAAATACCCCTAGACATACACACTGTGTAAACACAGAGCAGTTCTATTGGCTTTCAGTTGTTGGATGAACAAAACAACAGATGTGTCAAGTTCAAAAGTTTCTTTGCCAGAAGAGCAGATGACAAATCAATTTGTAATGTATCTGACAAAAGGAATATTTTTATTAGTGTAAAATGTTATTTTAAGAAATTACACTACTACATGTAGAACTTTGCTCAAAGTTCTTCTGTAGGCACTTTTATATCAGAGGATGATCCATATTGTCAGTAACCCAGATAAAACCCAACAGCTTTGAATTGGTGACATATAGAAATTACTCTGGCATATAGAGTGTAAGTGAAGGAGAAATGGTTTTGTAAAATAACTTACTTTCTCCATATAAAAACTGTTTCCTTTGCCTAGGGAAACTTCCTTCACTTCTTAACCCTGTGTTTTGTACAACCCATTCACTTGCTAAGATCCAGGAGTAGAAAACATGGCAGAGAGAGGAGATAACTATTGGACTCTCTCTCCTAAAAGGTAGTGCACATAAATTTAAAAAAAAAAAAAAAAAAAAAAAAAAAAAAGGAGTTTCTCTGGTCTACAGTGGATTTTGTGTCACCTTCAGAAAGGTGCTATTTTAGAAACTGAAATAGGTCAAAATAAAAAGTCTTGTTCTTATGCCCAGTTGCACAGCACACTAAAAAAACCCAAAACAAACCACACACATCTTTGCACAGATATGAAGCCAAACTTATACTCTAATTTCCTGCTTCACACACTATAAAATCACATAAATTTGACCTTCACTTCTCCATAGTGCTCCTCTAGGGCAGAGATGAAAACTTGGGGTCAGTCAGAACAGGGATGCTGAATGATGAAATGGAAGCAAGGGAAATCACTGCTGCATAACAAACCCCACAGCTCTGAAGAGGACTGTGCTTACAAGTTGCTGAGTCTCATTTCAGAAAGTATTTAGTGGTTATTTTCTCCAACTGCTGGTCTTGCTGAACCACAGCATAAGAAATTAAGTTGTACTGGAAGAGTGACCCAAGTTTCTTGTATTGTTCCTTTTTAAAGGAAGCTTAATGCTTGATCCTATAAAATTTTTTATGAACTTATCAGGTTGAAAAGTGCATTTCCCTTTCTAGGAGAAAAAAAAATTAGAAAAAGCTTTAAAATTTCCCATACAAGCTACTCAGTACTTTTAAAAACTCCTACATTGTAAGATGAAAAGAAAAATGCTTTCTTTTTCTGTTTATGGTTTGGGGTTCTTTAGTCATGAAATAGAAAGAGGAAGACAAAAAGGAAGAGGAAAAAAAAACCAAACTAGAGAAAAACATTGAGGTTTTTTTGTGTTTTTAACCAAAATTGCATGTGTGTATTTACTATATTTACTATGTTTATATAGTCCTGATATTTTTTGATTGGGAAAAAGAACAACAGGGTTTTTTGCCAATGAAAAATAAAATCAGCTCCCCTGTCAGCTTTTCCAGCAATTATCTTTCAGCTAGCTCCCAATTCCAAGAGAGCACCTGTGTGAATAGGAAGCAATCTTGAGAAAACAATTCTGGATCATTCTCCTAGTTTGCCATTGTTATTGAACCACACTTGTACAGATTATCTGAATATCCTATGTTCATCTAATTCTTTCTTTATACTTTTTCCTTCTTTTTTTTTTCTTTTCCTGTAACCTTTTTCCTTTAAAGCACCTTAATTTTCTCATTCTTCCCAAGAAGGCAATGATGACTTTAAAACAGAACCCATTCTGGCTTGCCAGTTTCAAACTAAATGGTGTTGAAATTTCTGTAGTCTAGTAATATCATTATATTATGACAATAAAAATGTTTCATTGTCAGTGAGTCTTCAATGAGCATTGCTAAAAAGGGGAAAGAGAAAGCATCCCAGACTTCATAAAATACAACTCCAAGGAAAAGAAATTGTAGAAAGAATTATTCCAAAATATCCCTCTATATCTATCTTATAAGGGATTATATATGGTAGCACAGTGAAGGTGCAACAAAATACTTTTAAAATCTTTGGAAGAGTTGCGACTTTCATACGTGATTTTATTCCTGAGAGAACATTTGGAAGAAGAACGTGTCTCAACATACTGGTGATATTTGCACTCTCTTTTAGGTCAAAAAAACATAATTCTGCTTTCTTGCAGTGATTTATTAATTGGACAAAACAATTTTTATGTTAAGGAAGTACTTCAGGTCAGCATTACTGTAGACAATATGCTATTGAGTCTTGAGATGCAAATTTCATTTAAGTAAAGTGCAATTTAATCTTCCAAAACTGCTTCCAAAATGCTGCAGAAGCAAACAGTGAACCTGTAGTAGAAATTCACACTTTGGCAAGAAATGCACTATTTACAAGCTGTAAATAAAACTTGACTCCAGTAGATGTTCAGAGTTACCTGCCTTCAAACTTATGATTAGAGATATTTCAGATTATACCCCAATGACTTTAAACTGTAAGGTCTGAGATAAAATATTTATCAAGATATGTAGATCAGAGATCTGACATTTTTTACAGATGCTGCAATCTTCAGTGCTGAAGGGTCTCAGTCCAGGGAAATTAGAAGGTGATGCTCCAAGTCCAGGAGTTAGGACAATTAGGAGACTCTGTCTTCTTGTCCCAGACTTCAGGCTTTTTGATGAAGTCAGGCAAAACCTCAGTGGGACTGAGACTGACTTCAGTGGGAGCAAGGATTAACCCTACATTAAATTTAAAACAAAACATGCTTTGATTTTTGTTCATATTCTGAATTGATTATTTCACCCTTATAGAACAGTTAACTTGAAAGAGCAACCTCCTTATGAGTTTTCTATATAGCACTTTATGTATTATTTTATGTTCGATGAGTTTTCCATTGTATTCTGGCTGATTAGGCTGAAAATGTATTAAAATTAATAAGATATATTTCTCTAAAAGAAATCCCCAGCTACACACTTAATTTTTTTTTTTTTTAGATTGGAAAGGACAAGTCATTAATAACTTCAGAATTGAGTTGTTAAACAGAATTCTAGTAAATTCTGCCAGCTCCCAAGAATTTACACTTCATCTGTCTTCCTTTTTTGACTTCTACCTTTGGCAAAACTCTTACATTTCAGCCAGTGACCCATTTCTACAAATGGTACATTTAAGAGTGGGAGAAAGATGAAAGCAACCAGTTTTTCCAAATTGCAGATCTAATATTCCCTATGAAAAACTCCAGTTAGCTGCCTTGGAATATTTGCATTTCTTACAGAACTGTCATCCAGGCTGATTTTCAACTTTATAACTTCAGAAATCCAAATTCAATAGGGATGGGAATCCTGGCCCTCTGCTCTCTCATAGTAGGATGACCAATAAGACTTTCATTCTGGTAAAGGTGAGTGGGCCAACACACAAAAATGCCAAAATTAAAAGCTTTTGAAAGATATTGGCCCTCGGTGAATCCAGATCACCTTTTTCTCACCTTATGTTTTACCTAAATGAACTTTGCAAAACTTATATGTGACTTGATTCTTTCCTTCTTTTTCTTTTTTTTTTTTTTCCTCTGAGAAACTTTTCAAAAATAATCAGTCATTCTTCATGACACTGAGTAGAAAGAATTATTTTTCCCCAGAAACATGGATAATAGAATTATACTTTAGAATTGGATAAAGATTAATTAGAGGGATGTGGTCCCAGAATTCTAAACAAAAGAAAGTAAAAATTTATGAATTATTACCTAACAAGTAACACAGTCAGTTAAAAGAGGTGAATATTGTGATGTTTTTTTAATATCCAGGTGAGAAGGGCAGTTTTGTGCAGCAGTTCTCTAGGAATCCTTTTCTCAGTGGACATTTAGTTGTGTTGTTATCTTCACCAAAAATAGATAAATAAGGGACCAAAATAAGAAGAGTAGCAGTGGAGGAGAGAGATTCTGATTTCAGGTTCTTCACTATGTTTATTATACCTGAGAAAGTGCTCAGATTCTGGGAATCTGCCGAACAGAAAAATTATACTCAAAAATCTTAGTGTTAAGCATTTACTTAAAGCCATCAGCTTGAATTTCCAGAAATATTATATATTTTGGATATCTTGTAAATCTCCTTTGCACCAGGCTGCTTGTGGCTGTTGAACTGCCACGGGTGTTCACTCCATCTGAAATTAAGGGTGACTAAGTTTCCATGGCCCAAATGGAAAAAAAAAAAAATAAAAATGAAGCTTTGCCATATCAGGTGATGTCAGAGAGGTGATACCTGCACTCCAGGGCTACATTCTCTGGGCTGGTCCCTTGGTTTGTTGCCCTCCTCACTTCCATGCCAACCTTCTGAACAGCTGAAAAAAAAAACCTGCAGCCAACCCCACCCTTATCCAGTCCCTCAAACAAATCTTTGTTGATCAGAGTAAGCTTGAAATCCCCACTGACAGATGCTCAGATGTTATCTCTTGAGGTGAGGAGCTTTTCAACATATCCCATTCTTTCACATCCATGGGACAGGTGAACAATTCCCTGGATATCTGCCCAAGGAGAAAAGAAGAACAGAAACTTTGCAAGCAAGCCCAGCCTCACCCTGTCTCCTCACCCCATCCTTTTATTCCCTGTGACATTCTGTGGCAGCCAACTTTTTGACAGGATGATTCAATTCCAGGGATTACAAGGAAAGTCTGAGGGCAAACACTTCTTTCCTGAGCACTTTTGTTCCATTACTCAACAGGATCTATTGAAACTTCCTAAAGAAGGAAGCAATCGGTGTGTTTTTCCCAAGGCTGCATGTGCAATGAAAAACATTGCCGAAGCCTTGAAGTCATTTTACATCTGATAAAGATCTGTGTTAGGCAAATACATATATGCCACAGACTCAAAAATTTCATAATTTAATAACGTTACCTGTGCTTTTAATGTATTCACAAATTTAACATCACTGCAATACTGCCAGAGACTTTTTGGGTTGATTTCTTTGCCTTATACTTGATTTGTACATAGAGCAAAATTCTCTATGTTGGGATTTAATCTCATTTTCTTGAATTTATATATTCCAACAGAATACATGTTTTGAGATCACATGGACTATTGATGAGTTTTAAGGGTAGATGTTAAATTCTCATTTCTCTTGGTACTTTTGAAAATGTTACTCTTGAACTTTGGAGCTGTATCATCTGCATGTGAATTACATTTAAATAAATTACATTTAAATCATTATCACCTATTCCTATTGTGTTTTATTTCTTTTCCTCATCTTCTATCTGTTGATCCTGTTTTGGTTTAGTTGTTAGTTGCTGTTTTGGATTTAAGCAATCATTATTTGAGCTCTTCCTGCTGTTGCACAACTTTCCTGGTGTTGGAAAATGTTTGGGTTTGGTTTAAATCCAGGTTCTCCCATCAGGAGGCAAATTATTTGTTGCCTTCTGTAGCTTGTAAAGAGAGATGAAGAAAAAGGGAAAGGAAAAGGAAAGATAAATAAAGTTCTAAAGCAATTCTTATCCCTCTTGTTTCAAGACATCTGTTGACTCTGAGTTCTTGTGCACTTGGGATCTATTGAGTTGGATGGGACCTCTGCAGCAGGCAAAATAGTTGGCAAGTCATTTAGGAAAAATTCATGAGAACTCTAGCAGAGCAATGTTACCTTGTTTTCAGAGAGAAAAAAAGAAACTAACCTGTGTTGGGATGAGGAAACTGTCAGCTGCTTCTCATCCCCATCCAATGGGTAAAGCAAAGTTGCATGGCTGGACATGACCTCTTGGCTTCTACCTTGATTCACTCAAAAGGATTTCAGTAAATACAGGGAAAAAGCCTTTTAGCACATGTCAAATACCTCTAAAAGACGTTAGTTTATATTAAATTTCCACGTGTGAAAAGGCTTTTGAATCTGTTTGTGCAGACTGTTGCTTGGTCTGGGTGTAAATCCAGTTTCTGCTTGCAGCAGGGATACTCCCATGGCCAAATGTGACTATGGAAGTGGATATGTTGGAGGTATTCAGTGGATTTAAATTATTTTAATATATATATGTGATTTAATTTTATTTTAACTGCTGAAAAAAATCAAAAACTATTAGGGACATTTCCAAAATGTGAAGTTTTAATTTAAGATTGTCCCAGAAAACCAGTCTTCAGCAAGAAACATTTTATAGATTCTCTACCTGAATGACTGATATTAATCCTAAAATGAAATTCACATGTACACTGATTTTACTGTATAAAGTTCTCTAAAATGGGAATTTCAACCTGGAAAAGAATGCCTGAGTCAGAGAACAGTCTTTTGTTATTTCTACAAATCGTGTATCTCTAGGAAACCTACAGTTTAAAATTTTACACTGTAAAATATCATCATTTCAGTGTTGTGATCTTTCACTGAAAGTTCATTTTTGTTTTTATAGTTTTAAACAAAAGTAGATGATATTAATTAAGATTTTACTTGTAATCACACCAATGAAAGTCGGTTAAAAGAATCACTCCAATGGGGAATGGATGAAGTGGATCTAAAATTAATTACCAAGGGAATAGTGCACAGAATTTCTCTGAAGATTCTGGACCATGTAGCTTTGGCTGGTACTACTGATGACACTGCCAAATGCTACCCCTGGGCTCATCAGTACTCACAAGCTCACCTTGGATAATCATTTAAGGTTGTTATGTATCAATGTAAATTAAATCACTGCTATGAAATAAAAAAAATATGTAGATTTGCCTTTTTCTATCAGTTTCTTTGTTACTGGGTTTCACATGTGACATCTTCTGAGCTGCTGGGGAGAGGGTGAGAAAGAAGATGTCAATCAGAGTTCTAGAAGCAGCTCATACAAATTCCAGTTTGCAGCCAGTTACAAGTTACCCTGTTTACTCTCAGAGCCATAAAAGCAAGGAAAGCTCAGGTTTCTGGCTCGGGTTTTTCTAGACTGATATATTTCCAAGTTTCTGCTATAGCAGGAAAGGTAATCCTAGGGAAAAAAAAAATATATACTGTGGTGCTGAGGTTAAACTTGTGTTCCAGGAGCTGGAGGTTGCAGCTGTGGGCACACCTGAGTTAAAACAACAAGAGGTTTTAAATTAGCAAGACCATTTGTTTTGGAGATTGAAAAATGAGAAAGCTTCAGTTAGCCCCAAAGGAGAGTGTTTTTATGCATTTACCCTGGATCAAAACACCTGAAGTAAGACGTGAGTGTTTGTATTTATTGAGTAATCTGTAGAAGATACAGATTATTCTGCATAGCCTGAATTTTAATTCTTTAGTGGTCCATTTTCCTCTTCATTTGGTGTTAGTTACTGCAAATGCAGACATTTATGTATTTTGGTACTGATTTCATTTGGAATAACTGTGGAGGTTTGCATTTCCCTGTTCCAAATCAGTGGAGTATGTTGGTAGTGACATTTTGTAGGAGTGCTTTGTTAGCACTGGTCAGCAAAATGGTCCATACAAAAAAAAAAAATTATAAGCCAAACTCTACTATTTTGTTGAAACATAAACTTTATCTATCCTGGTTTCCAGGTTTATGGGAATGCCTCCTGTTCAGCCTTTCAGGAAGTGCAAATTTGCTTTTGGCTACAGATCAATTTTTAGGAGAGTCACTCTTTTCAGAGCTCAGGTCTGATAGTGTTCCTCTGATCTCTCTTGTTCCCTTGGCTTAAAAATATGAAATATGAAACCCAGGACACGGAACAGCCCTGCTACACTGGTGGCATATGGGTCCTGAGCAGTTGCTCAGCTAAGCCCTGTAACAGAAATATTAACTTTAAATATTTTTCCCTCTGCTCTGCTCCAGTATCTCCAAGGAAATCTCTCCATTCTTGCTTTCTGCATTTTCCCCTCTTCTAAATTCTCATGCCCTTCAGTAATTTGGGTCAGACACTTGCCTTTGATGAAAGGTAATATTGTTTCACAACTCCTAGAGACACAGCATGGGCGGGAATTAAGTTTAAATCTGTGTATTTTAACAAGAACCTCCTCTTAAAAGTATTAGCATGACTTCTCCTTGTCACTCCCTCAGGACAAAAAAAAGCTCAAATAAGATCTGTCTGCAGCAGTAGATTTATTATGGCAATTCTTTTCCAGATTCATCTTGGACTATCTAACATGCATCATTTTTCTCAATGATGCTTTTGGACACAAGCATAAAATAAAGCCATAAAGGTAATGGAAAAATAAGAATAGCATCAAATTTCACAAAAAAAAAAAAAAAACAAACAAAAAAACAACAAAACAAACAAACAAAAAAAACAACCAATAAAAAGTATAATAAAAAAGCAACAAGTCTTCTGGGATAGTTTTCTAATAGATTGATTTCTGTGCTTCAGTGAAAACTAAGAGCCAGCAGGTGGGAAAATTCTACTAAAAGATCTGCTGTTATGTAGGTGATCTGATCAATAGGGAAATTATTTACATGAGGAAGGCCAGAGATGATTCTAAAAAGGATGCCTTGACTACTGACACAGGCACAAACTCACAAATACATTAAACATTTTTTGCTGTTAATGTAAATAACTTTACCCATGTAAAAAGCATTGAAGTGAATAGAAAGCAAAGGTACAAAATTGAAGGATGGAGATTTAGTCCTTGGTACTTTTGTCAGTTTAGTCTCTGGTTAGGCACTTAAGCATATGCATAAGGTGAGAAACTTTAATGCTTACTACTGGAAGTCTGGCATGTGCTGAAGTTTTTGGCTGGATTTGAGCCTTAATGAAATTTAACATATCTTTTTTTTGCTGCTTAACTACTTTTATACTGCCTTTCAGAGCAGAACTAACGGGAGCAATATTAAATAAACACTGACCATCCTGCAATTTATTATACAGGATAAAATTCAATCTATTATTTCCTATATAAATATTTAGAAACAGAGAGTTTCAGAGCTTCTCTGTGGGTGTACAACTGTTCCAGGATGGTATCTGAAAAATAATTCAAGACAATTTGCTTCATATTCTCTGTTCTAACCACTGTTCTGTGATGCTTTTCATTCCTGTGGAACCTTTAAACAGGTTCAAACCTTCCTCCCAAGTTTGGCAAGCTGGATTGAATCTGAAGCCATGTCAAGGGCTGAAAAATTCTTCATCAACTATTAAAAAAAAATATTTCCACTTCTGCTCTTTCTTGGTTTTCTATTGGAACTAGGCATGGAACTCCTGAAATAAGATGGGAGCGAGGGCCAAATTCTGGATGAATCTCATTTTTTAAGGCGGGAGGTAATTCCTATTGTGGTTTGTCAACACTTCTAAATAAGATTTGTTGACAGCTAGAAAAAAAGCTTGACACAACCTGAGGAGGCTGTGCAGGTGGGCAAAGGGGAGGGTGAGGACATTTTCCCAGGGCTGGTGACTCAGGGCAGTGGGAGGGCTGTGAAAGCTGAGGCTGGGATGCCCCAGGCACTGTTACAGCCCCTGCTTCTGCCACCTGAGGATTGGCTTTGCCCTGGAAAAATGTAGCTGGAATCAGGGCTTTACTGGATTTCACTTTAGGGTGAGCCACGTGCAATTATTCTCTGGAGTGTGCATGATTTACGTTGCAGTTTTGGACTCTAAATCAGGTTTTTGCAGCAGCAAGTGCACCTCTAGGAGCAGTTGTGCTGAGTATTTCTATTTCCCCAAATATCTAGAAAGAATCCAAATGAAGTACTGTAGCATTTAAGAAAGAAAGAGCAGAGAACAACCTTGCCCACCCACCCTCTGTAGAGGTTACAGAGCTGGATCTCTCTGCAAGCACCAGAAAGAAGTATTTCAATTAAATTTGTAACTGAAATGTTTGAAATGGCTTTTGCTCACCATCTTGCAGGCGTCCAAAAATTCAGTCTTAGGATGGCCAAAATGTTTGAAGAGGGAACACAGGTGGTGCTGGTCTTTGGACCTGTCCTTGGCAAGGGGGGATTAGTTGGGGCACTAAGAAATAGAGAAATTTTACCACCTTTGGCTACATGAAACTTGTTTTCTCTCACATATGCATGTTGCAAGATGGTGACACTGGGAGAAGAAATCCAGGCAATGCTCTGGAGAGCCAGGGCTGAGAGCTCAGCTCTTGGAGCTGATAAAGAATCCCTCAGCCTTGGTTTTGCTGTGGAGAAACTGCAGTTTTGCTCTTGCCTGGCCACGTGTCCTGGTGATCTTGACCCTGACCTGGGGGGTGACTTCCCAGCCTGAGCTCCATCATCACCAGGGACTGAGCTTTAGCCTGATAGTTGATACCATCACACAGTTTTCCTCTGGCAAAATTACCTCCTGGAAAGGCTGAGCTGGAGGAGCTAAGGTGTTCATGGCTGTAGGAGCTGAAGCCATTTCCTAAAATATTTCTTTTAACCAGCTTAAAATCAGCTGTTATTTAAGCCATGCTTTTCATCACCTATTCTGACCTCTTTTCTAGGAGCTTTTCATCTCTGCTCTCTCAGGAAGCCCTTCTCTGCTCATCTCAGCAGCATCTCTGCATCTGCTCAGCCTTAAACCTGGAAACTGTTTGGGAGGGGATGGGGGATAATGGAAGGAGAGGGAAATATCCACCATCTTTTAACCCCACAGACCTTGGCTCCCCCCCTTGCCCTCTTCCTAGGTGATAGAGAAAGGAGAGAACAGCTGTCTGAAGATAATATCCATGTTGCTTACCACATCTGGAAGGTGGTTATCTACCAGGAGAGCTGTAAAGAGAAAAGGAGGGAAGAGGGTTGATGGATACACTGGAATTCCCAGGCTGGCCTGCTGCAAGCATCTGGAAATTCAGTAAGTGTAGATTTTCTTGTGGTATTTCTCCATCTCGGGCTGGAGTGCTGTGTGGAAATGGGAAAGTAATAAAGCTTATGCAAACATTCCAGGAATACAAAGAGAGGTTTGGTTTAACAGTGGTAATGAAAGGGGCATGTATTTGGGCTCTTATTTTATTCATTTTTTACCAATTGAGTGTCAATTGATATAAGCTTATTTCTCCAGAAAGAGTTAAACACCTAAGAGTGCCTTATGTATAGGTTTGGAGTTAAATACATCTGAGCCACTGACCTAGGCATGAAAAATATTCAGTCCCTTCACCATGATGAACTATTTAGTCTCTTAAATCTCCACTCGAGACACTTTAAAAATCACTGATAAATATCTGTTTACTCAATACAAATAAACTAAAGATTATTTTTGATGTTTACAGAGGATCTGGCACTGCCGTATTGGATGTAAATTTACTACCTGTGCCAAGAAGTCTGGCAACTGGTTTTGGGATGGACCTAAATGCATACCACAGCTCACCTAAGTATGATTTATCATGTCAAAACCAAGCAGGGGATCTTTCCTGATGGGATCCATGCAAACATTCCTTTCTCCTAAGTGGCATCCTGTGTCCTGGGCCAGAGGACAGCATCTGAGTGAAGATCACTCCCTCCCTTGGAGTTCTTCAGCACCAGTTTCTCATCTGCACAAACCTAATTAAAAACCCAGATCCTTTCTTAGTGTGTGGGGTATATTGTTTGAGTTCAAGGTGTGATATTTATTGGCTTTGACATCTGTGCTATTTCAAATCTTGGAGCAGGCTACGTTCTCGGCATTAAAATATTTCAAAACCACGGTTATAAATCAAAGTAAATGACAGTTCAAAAATAGGCACAGATGAAATAGGTGTGTTGTTCTATCCTGGGCACAGCCCATCATTATTTCCTTTCCACTGCAGTAGCCAACTTGCTAATTTAATTACTTTTTCTTCTTTCCCCAAAGAGTAAAATCTATCATAAGAACAAGGTTGGTCAAAAAACCCTCTCTCCAAAGCTAACAGAACTAAGCGGGTTTCTCTTACAATGGGAAAACAACAGCTTAGCTGCAGAGCTCATGGTGGAATTTCAGGGGACAAAGCATTTAAATCCTGACCCTCACCTACACACAGTTGCTGCTACATAATTCAGCCTGACGTGTCTCTTCTCTTCCCCCAGAGCCAGAGTTCCTACTGATCTGTTTTAATACTTAACCAGTAAAAAGGCACATCAAAACATTCCAGTGCTTGAAACCACTGATAATGTACATTTTCTTAATCAGTTCAGGGAAGAGGGAATGTTATTTCAGCCTACTTGATATGAAACAATTTAATTTTCTATATGGCTAAAGGAAGGGCTAAAAAAAAACCAAAAAAGGCATCAATTCCAATCATTTAAAGCTGCATATAACAATTTTGAGGTTCAAAAATATAAATACATCTCTATTCAGTGCTGTTCAGCTTATTACTCCTTAGCCTCTACAGAAATGGCTCTCCTCTAAAGCCACAGCAGAGATAAAAGCACCCCACTCATGGGAACTTAAGGCTGTCTGTATTGAGACGTGAGAGAAAGCCCTCAATTCTTGTGAGATTTCTACTCAGTTTCCAGACCAGAGAAGCTCAACAGCATTTTTCTACAAAACTTAGTGCACTACCATCTTATTTATTACCAGCTCTCAGGAGGCAGCTATTATTATTCTTAACAAAGAAATGCAGAAAATCAGTTTTCCAGATAATTTTAAAACAACCTCTTCAGTAACATCTCCCCTGAAATATTTCTGTTCCAGTTTTTTCACTGGCTGGAGGTTTCAGAAAGGGTTTAGGACCTTAAAGGCTGACTTCTGAATGGATGTTTAAATAGTTTTTCTGACTGCTGTACTGCAATTTATTTTTGTTGGCAGTGGCATTCAGAGGAGGGGAGTCTGGGCACACTTCATTACAGCTGCTACCTACACAAGTATTACCAGTGCCTGGGAGAAGAGGTGTTTTGAAAGTTTAGATCCAGGATGGGATCTCTAATGAGAGGAGTCCAGTCCTGTGGGAATACTGCTTCACAAGGATACAGATGCCCCACAAGCCCTGCAGCAAATTTACCATCTAAAGCTGTGCTGAAAAGATTTTGTTACCCTCCTTGCCTCTCTCTTCTTTCAGACAGCTCCAGTTCTTGGTGGAAAAGACCAGGTTGGGAGCCACTGAGGTCTGAAAAAGAGAAGTTTATAATTCCACATCCATCTGCCAGTTCTTAAAGAGTTTTCCTTGAAAATTTTGCCCAGTCCAGTCTGGAATAGCTAAGCAATGGGTACAACACACAGAAGACAAGACATGCACTGCTAAATCCAAATTAAACCCAAATCCTTGCAGCCTTCATTGCTGAGGCACCACGTGCTAGACTAGAAAGTAAGATTGTGCCTGGAAAGTTCTGGGAAGCACACATCTTTTAAAAAAAGCTCAAGATCCTGTCAGTTAAAACTCAGTGAAGAAAATCTCTGCCTGCCTTTAAGAACCTCTGTGAGATGTTGGAGCAAGAAGCTGCAAACAGTAGCTGCCAACCTGGCTGGGGTTCTTGGAGCAATCTCCTGAGATCAGTTCTCTGACAGGTCACATCCTCCATCTGGCACCACCATTCCCTATTTTCATTAAGACTTTCCATTTTTTCTTTGCTCTTCTTACTCGAGCCAAAAGAAACAAGAGGGCAGTAAAGCACAATTTTAGCTGAATATGAATTTTATCATTTTACCACTGCATTACACCACTTACCAAGTATTTAGGTTCTGTTCTGCTAGGAAAAAAACACATGTCAGGATTTAAAGGAAGGCTGTGCTAAGCTTTAGCACACAGACTATAAAGTATACATGTGAATTATTATTCCTCCAGTCTAAGCAAATCCATATGACATTATGACTTCATCTTCACCAGTTCCTTGTACAACTCAGTGGAAAACATCATCTCTTTTCAGATCTGTGTCCCTTTATCCAGACTGGGCTTTTAAACAGCTCAAAAATAATCATAAAAACAAAAATGTCAGTGAAATGCTGCTCCTCACAGAGCAGAGAAATCAAGAAATTAACATTTGAGAACAGCTGCTTAAATGGCAAAGCTAGAGTTACACCTAGATCAGAAAGAGTCATATTAATTTTACCTTTGTTGAGATCCATTTTTAATTCCCTTACCTTTTCTTGAGAATGGTGAGCCTGGTGACACCCAGAGTTAAACTTTGATTTATTCATCCCTCTTCCCCAGCTCAGCCTGCCAGGTTGCCATGCACCAAAGCTCCTGGACTGCAACTGGGCATGAGGTTGGGAAGGTTTTTCCATTGAAATACTCATTGATAAGACAATAAATGTGGACAATCTATTCCAAAGTGACCATTGGAGTTGGAAGCACAATGTATGGAGAAAGATGGTACAGAAAACTCTGTCTGTTGCTGAAATGGAGACCTCCTCTTCCTCCCTATTCTCACCAGCTCCTTTCACCTGGCATGGGTATCTGTTGGAGCTTTTTGTCCTCAGCTGATTCCAGAAGCCAAATCAGCATGAAGTTAACCCTGAAAAAACAGGCATGTGCCCTCATACCTATTCCAGAAACTGGGTCACAAGTAGGATCAGGAAATCTCTGCCCAGAGGAAGGTGGAGGGGGAATACAAATGTCTATACCATAAAATCTTCAAGTTTTCAAAGCCCAGAGGTATTTTGGAGTTGGTTTTGTACTTGGCCCCAAAATCCTTGATGTTTTCATGGAATGAGAGCCACCAGAGGACTGAGGACAACTGCTGGAGCCATCTCAACCATCTTCTCCCTGACAGTGCAGGGGCAAAGATGATGCCAAAGATGGGTCTGTGTCATGCCAGACCACTTCTACCACCTCCTTTACCTGACAGACTGACACGAAGTGATGGACAGAAAACAGAAGTCATGGAATCTTTAAGGAAAAAACCTCTAGGATCATCAAGTCCAACCACCAACCCCCTTGACGAAAGGGAAGAGCATTGCAAAGTGGAACTCACAGGTGGAATTTCTTCCAGCCCCATGGCAAAAAAAGGTGGCTTCTGGCATTCATCAGCTGCCTCCCATCCTTGAAGTGACAGAAATCCTGGGACATCATCTCTCTTCCTGTTGGGAAAAAAGGGAATGACCAAAAGGCTGGCAAAGGGAGCTGGTTCTGAATGGCTCTGATGCTGATGTGTCTAAGGGAATTGCAGAAGAAAAAAAGACTTCACAATGGTTTGTTTGGGGTTTTTTGCATTTTTGTTTATTTTTTTTAAATTGCTAATTAATGCTGAAAGAGCATGGAGTTTATAATCTGAAAGAAAAGGCAGGATTTATAGCCTTCCAGCACTTGGCCAGGCCAGCTGGGGAAGCAGGGCAGATGGAGAAATAGAAGGTCCTTCCACAGGCAAGACAAGACAGTATTTTATAAAATGAATAGCAGTACAGAACCAGCAAATCTGGTACCATTTTGTGAGACCAGTGGTGTGTGAGAGACCACAGAATGAGGCTAACATTGTGAACACCATGCATTAGGAATCACCTCTGCCAATAATAATATGGCCTTAAGTACAAGTACCCACTCTTGGCCATAAAATAAAATTAAAATAAAATAAATTTAAAAGAAAACAAACCCCAACCAAAACCAGCAGAGAAAAATGGAGAAGTAATGATAATAATTTGGGATGAAAAAGTATTTGCCACCCCTCAGCTCCTGCTCAAGCATTCAGGATTGCTCCCAATGCTCTGATCACTACTTATGTGTCCAGAAATAAACATTTTCTTGTCTTCTGAATGCTTTCAAGAAAGGAGAGTTTCAATCCTTTTCAATACAGAGCCTGAGGACAGATCAAGCTGTTGGCACATTTAGGTGCACGTGTCCTCCCCAGATCTAATCAGAAATTTCAATGCAGAGCAGGGAAATTATTTTGTAAATAGAAGGCAAGAGGGGAATAAACTTTTACACCCAGCTTCTGGTGATGAGCAATGAGACACTTCCTGAGGCAGAGGTTGGATCTGAACAGGTTTAACACTCCCCAGTGAGCAGAACCTTCAAAACAAATTTGTCTAATCCCTTTTTTAATTTTTTTTGGGCTTCCATCACATTCTGTGTCCAAGAGTCTCTCAATTAAGTGAAAAGTTCCTCTTTCTGTTTGATTTACATTTGATTTCTGATCCTCTCTTCTAAGGGAAGCATTTCTCATCCCACTTCTGTGCAGCCTTCATGGTTATTCTGCCTCAGTCACATCTTTTCTAGCTCAGTCATTCTGTATGGGATTTCCACAGAAGGCATTCACACCTCACCCTGGCCTTGGAATTTGCAAAGTTCGAGCCAATATTTTTTCTCTTTTGTGCAATGTCAAGACTGAATAAAAAAATAATGGAAAATAACAGAGAATTAGAAGGTATCTGCTGAAAACCTGGATATTTTGGAAAAGCTTTTTGGAAATTGGCTTTAATACATATGTTTTTGTTAGACCATAAAGATGACCATTGTAAGAACAATACAATTACACTTCAGTAGCCCCTTTTTTTTTTAATGTTTTGAGGGTCTCAAAAATTACTAACGTATCAGACAGTATATTTGGGATAGGTTATGATGGAAGTCTGCTGTTCATAGTGTGGCAGCACAGAAAGAAAAGGAAGCACAAATGCATTTAAGGCTCCTCAGAGCCTGTCTTTGACTTTGAAGGCACAGGTAATTGCTGCTATACCCCATACAAGAAGCTTGAAACAAAAGTAAGAGAATCTAGATATTCTAGATTCAAGCTCTAACTGCAAGGCTTTCCTTGCACTACTAAAAATTTGGACCAAACAACTCAATTGATTCCCTCCCCCCCCAAAAAAATCATCTCACCAGTCCATATTCTCCACTTTAGAGTTGTCTGAAAAATAATCTTCCTTGAAAATATGATATTCCTGTAATACTTCTGACCCAAGTTAGATTCAGACAGGCAGAAATGCATTGCAGGTTTAATATCTAAGAGAGAATAAGTAGGAGTGTTATGGGTGTAAAACACCAGTGTCCTGGACAGGTTTATTTGCCACAAATGGAATATAGCACCTGGGGAAAAAAAAGAAAAAAAAAAAAGAAAGAAGAGAAGAGAAGAGAAGAGAAGAGAAGAGAAGAGAAGAGAAGAGAAGAGAAGAGAAGAGAAGAGAAGAGAAGAGAAGAGAAGAGAAGAGAAGAGAAGAGAAGAGAAGAGAGAAAAAAAAGCTAGAGGTAATGATTTAGTATGGCTTTTTTGCAAAGCAAAATATTTTATATTAAGGAAGGAATCATGTGTATCAAAAAAGAGCATCTGAGGCCACCTTTTATCTCTGTCAAGATTCAAAGATGAATATTCTGTGGGCAAACTGCAGTAAGGGGAAATAATTTCCTCCTTTGGCTGCTGAAGGAGTAGAACCAAAGCTGAGCTTTATACTGAGCAGTGAATGGGCTCTCATTGTCCAGTCAGGCTGCCATGCAAGTTTGGTGGACATCCCACAACTAATCCATTACATTTTTAATGTCCAAATAACCAAAAGGATGCTTTCTTGACATTAAAATTACAGGCAATTCAAAAGGTCTGATTTTTTCATTTTGAAATGGTAAAAACATTTAGATCATTTTGCCTAAACTAGAATTTGTCAATGATAATATAATAGAGCTTCTGATTTATATTCTTTTAAAAGAAACAGTTTTGTTCAAGACTTGTAATAATTCATCAAACCCCTGAAGCTGCCCCTTAAGCCTTCAAAATCTCAGTAGTCACTAAAAAAATGCTAAGGAGACATAAGAACATCTGCAGCTATTAGAGTTATGGGAGATAGCAGTAAATCAAGTGAAACAAGGTAGTTTTGTACCTTTCCAAATTGCAGAAGTGTTGACAGAATGTTGTCCTGGTTTATTAGTAGCAGAAGGTTCCTCAGGATGAATGGGACTGTGTCCTCACATCCTCAGTGTGCAAAGACTTCTCAGACACTTTTATGCTCATCTTAGGTAGATCTTAGCAAACCTGAGGTGCAAATATGAGCCCTATCCATTGGCCATAGGGGACAGGGAAGGAGAGAGTTTCAAACTCACAGATTTCATGACCATTGAGCCCTCAGTTCAGCACCACCAGAAAATCAGCATTTGCAATTTGCTTGAACCCTGAGAAATTCTGCAGTGCCTGTGTTGAAATTCACAGTCCCTAAAGAGCAGACAGTTTTCCAGACTGCAGAATTGTTTCCTCAACACCACATCTCCTGGGAGCATCTCTGGTGTTGACACAGATGGGTTTTCCTTTGTGAGCAGATACTCAAGGGTCTTCCTGCTCCTCTCCTCTGTCCTTTCTGCAGAGCAGGAGAAAAACAACTCAGGCCTTAGGAAAACAACCCAGAACCTGGGAATAACAACCCAGGTCCACCTAGGACAGAATCCTCAGATGAATGATAGTCAGATGTAAATGCTTCTAAAGTCAAATGGAAGCAAAGGAAGAATTTTGAACCAGTGACACTTCAGCTGTTGCTTACGGACTCTGTCTCCCACGATTGATTTTTTTTTTCCCATATTTTTGTCTGGACTCTTTTTGGTGCTGTGTGTCATCAGGAAAGAGAATAAAATACTGGGCATCTCCTTTTCCTGATCATTTGTTAGCATCTTCAATTGCATGAGTCTCACTGATTCCCTCTAACATCATACCTCTAAAATGTCTCTTGGCAAAATGAAGAATTTTCTCTGTACCTTTTGCTCCTTTTCATGAGCACCTTTACATGCTCCTTTTCAGTTCCTCTTGAACACCATGATGATGTTTTTCTCAAATGGCCTTATCTTTTCTGAATCTTTTTATATCTCCGTCATTTACAAGGCCTAACAACTCAGTACAAGACCTCTTTCCTCTGTGTTTAAGAAACAGAGCTTAAGAAACAAATTAACATCTTTTTTATCTTTTTATCTCTTTTACTCAAAAGTCTTTTTTTGCCTCATCTTAGAGCAGCTTTTTACTTAAACACAAGTTCGAAATTTTTGAGGATTTTTTTTTCTTTACTTTCTACCCTGTCATTTACTCTGAAGTTTAACTTTGCCACAACTTCTGCACTGTATTACTATATTTTTTTTTCCATAAGGAATACCCATTTACCTCAATATTCACAAACTCTCTTCCACTTTCAATGTCTCTCTCTTTCAGCTGCTCCTTTGGAATTCCTTTTAACACTTTCACATATTTATGCTCATCTCCTTTTAGAAGCTGATATGTTTTTCCAGGGTGAGGGGGAGTTCAGTCCTTCCAAGCTTTTGGAGTATGAAACCTGGCAAAGGAGCACTCAATATCTGCTTGACCTGGCTGGTACCCTGCTCAGCTTTCAGGATTTCTTGTGCTTCTCTGCATTCATTGACCATTTGTCTCTGAAACCAGTTAGAAATTATAACTCCAAATGTATTGTTTCTGACATCCAGCCCCAATAGCTTCAGGATCCCTGAAGCCTTCTGCTGCCACTGCTGCCCTTGAGCTCTTGTACTTGGTGTCAGAGCCTGTTATTATTCCCCTTGTCAGGTAGATATGGATGTAAGGATTCCATGCTGGCTGCTGACAAGGCTAATTTTTAAATGACTTTAATCTATGGTTAACTCCTATAGCTATGGTTAATAATATAGCACTGTTCCTCCTCTGGCAAATCCCATGCTATTATTACTTTGTCATTTACACACTGAAATTCCAGTGTCCTATCCATTGCCCTCTTTCCACAGAGTTTTTCAGGTGGCTGTTCTGTCACTTAAAAGTGGGCATCCTTGTCCAGCCACCCTGGTATTTAGATTTATGGCATTTCTGTAGAAGTAGCTCTAGAATTGGCATCTCGTGATTCTGTACCAGAATTTCTATTTAGGTTTTCCTGATCCTCACATCTGGCACACACTAAAATCAAGGAACAGGAATAGCTCCCATTGATTCATTAGATCCTTCCACATTTCTTCAATAAAACAAATGTATATTTGTTTAGAGAAAAGAGCTCCTTTTCTCTAGAGGGCCACATGAGAAACTATTATCTGTGCGTGCTGTCATTGGAAAAGGCTTAAGAATTCAGAAAAGAAATGTGTGGAAAAAGTCACATGTAATAAATGACAGAGCACACAGCTGCAGGAATAAGTGCCAGAGTCTGTAGCTACTGTTAAAACTTTTTTAGTGACACATCTGTAGAATATACAGAAAAAAAGCCAACATGGAAAAGGCACTTTTAGTCCTCACGCTCTGAGACAGTGGTGAAGAGAGTGTTTATTGCTGTTCATGGAAAATCATTACTGATTGACAAGCCAAAAAACATACAAATCTCTGCCAGAAGAACTCATTTTTTGAGTTGCTGATGTATCTCTTTCATGACTTTGCTTATGAAATGGGATTTGGATGATCCTTAGCTTGGTTGTCATTCTCCTCCTGTGGCTAAATTGCAGTAAATGGGACCTTCCAGAGCAGTGTGAGGGCATCTGCCTTTTCAGATGTTTTATATATAGTTGTGCCCATGTGCTGAGCACTTCCCAGCTTGTTTTTTCTTTTTTTTTTACCTTCTAATTGCTGTCTGAACAAACTAAGTCACACTTACCTCAATATATTTGGAACCTCACATCTGTTTTTCAAATCCTCGGTGAAACTGAGCATTCCTCATCCTTTGCCATAGCTTGGAGTAACCTCTACTGGCTCCTCAGGTTGGAAATAAATCTTAGCTGCAACTCCTGCTTCACTGCTGTACTGTATTATTTATCTGTACCTTCAAAAACACTGAACCTGAAGTGCCTGTATGCTAAAACGCTGAATTAGAAGCCAAGAAAGATGAGTGCTTATTAAGATATTTATGGTTTTTAAAACTGGATAGAATGAAGATCTCCTTCAGTTCTGCTTTAGGCAGAGTCCCTACTCCAGGCTTTCACAGGGCTCAGTCCAAACCCCAAGGATCTCATTTAAAGTCATTCAATACATTTCAGAGAACTTCAGATCTAGGTTAAAATTTAGCTCCAAATGTATAAATATATCAAAGGGGAAACATTGCATTTTACAGATTTGTTTAATTATTACTATTTTATAAAGCAAGCAGTGTTTTTTACTCAGTCTGTGCTTCTTGGTGTATGCAATAGAGCTTCACCATCAGATTTACTGGACAGAGCCTCATGGTCAGAGTAGTTATGAGAATTAGAATCAGCAGAAGGATGCTACCTCAGAACCAAGATTTTCTTTTTTTCTACATGGTTTATTAAATACTTGGCTGATGGATCACTCAGAGGTATCTAATTAAACAAAAAAATCAGCATAAATTATGAATAACCTGCAAGCTCATTGCTATTAGATGTTAAAAAAAAAAACAAATTATAAAACTCATCCCAGAATAATAGCCTGATGACTTATTGCCCTGTGGCTTTGATTTTTCCACTGCTGGCTGACAATTTAAAATAAACACACAGTCAAAGATGGGTTTCTCAAAAGTGTAAAGATTATCCTCCCTTGGTACACTGCTTTTGGCTGGAGAATACTGCAGTGTGTTTATCCATGGACTTTAGGAAAACAAGAAGAAAAACAAAGAGAGAAAAACAAACAAATAAAACAACTCACAGAAAAAAAAAAAAAACCCCGAAGGACTTAATGCTGCATTTTCATTCAATATCTCACAGGAAACAAGGCATGTAGGATCATGAAACAACATATTAAGTGTCAGTTTTGGCACTGATTGAAAGGAAATTAGATCTATTGCATTTGAGGGAAAAGGAATGTCAGTTTAAAAACAAGACAGCAGCCCTTTATGGTACTTGTTTTGATTGCACTGTGCAATCCAGCCTTACATCCAGCTTTATGAAAAGACTAAGTGCAGCTCTGCTGTCCTAAAACACTAGAGAAAGAAAAAAATATGCTGTTTTCCCTCTTGTTTCTCAAGGATGTAGTATCTCTAATCAGCCAGAAGCAGATGAAAAACCAGAAAGGAAAAAAACAAAAACAAAACACTTGGAAAAAATAGCTATTCCCCCTCTAAAGACATTTCTAAAGAAATTTCGACTATAAATTGTTGTGTTTTCCTTCTTTCCTCCCTTCCTGTCAAATTTCAAACATTTGGCCACAAGTTAAAACTATTTTTCCTGGAAATCAAGATATTGTGAGTTGTGGTGTATTTCTGAACCTCATTTGCTGGATAGTGTTTCAGATCCAGGAGTTCTCCTGTCCTGAAAATGCCACTGCTGGCAAGAAGAACTCAAGCTACGGTTGGCTACTCAACAATCTGCAGAAAACTCCATTAGCTCCTTGATTTTTCCTGCTGAAAATTACTTCTAGAATAAAATTCATGAGCCTAACACCAGTTATGAATAAACTGGAAACCCATCTGTCCAGCAGGGGTATGGTCAGAGAGATGAAAATGAAAATTGTCACCCAGTGGAAGCATCTTCTATCACCAAGAAAGTGAATGTTCAAAGACTGAGCTGCTCCTCACACCAGTACCTAAATTAAATTAAATATGAGGATTGTCCAGGTTCTGCTTCAGCTCTGGAAGGCTTGGTGCTGTGACTATTTTGCTTTTCCAGTCACTGAGCACCTCCTCAGTGAAGAACCTTTCCCTAATGTCCAACCTGAAGGCTCCTGGTGCAGCTTTATTCTGGTTCCTTGTATCCTGGCATGGGTCAGCAAGAGAAACTCCAGGTAAAGTATGCTAGGTTGAGAGCAAAGTCTCATCTGGTCTGGTAGAGAAATGGGCTGAAAATCAGACTAGGAACCACTTGGCAGGTAGCTAAAAGTTAAGAAAATATTCAAGTTGGGAAAGGATGCTTGAAACAGCTTCTTGACATGGTTCATCTGTGCACAGCTCTGCAAAAAATGGCTCAGATGCAGGGGAAAGCATTTCCTGGGGCTTTTGCAGGGGGAAGACAGGAAGGCAAGAAAAATTAAAAAAACTCAAGGTGCTTAATAATTAACTCTTCCACTGTCATCAGCCCTGAACCATGGGATGAGCAGTCCCTGTGCTTCATGTGGACAGCATTGCAATAACCATCACCTCCTGAGCTCTGGAGCTCTCTGCTTGGTGTCCAGACCAAAATCCTGACCTCACACATGGATTTTCCTTGCCTTTGCTCAAAGTCATCTGCTGGAATGTGACATGGGTCCTTGCTTTTCCTCTCAACTTCTCTTTTTCCTTTTTTTCTCACATGGTTCCTCATCAGCATGCTATGAATTTTCATGCTGCCATATTTCAAAGCTCTTGGGAATCAGATTTGGCTACAAGTTGAGCTTTTTGAAGAGGGGAAACACAGAGTCCACAGTGCAGTGAGACAGAAATGTTACAGCATCACTTGGATTGTTCCATGTAGCAGTCTCAGAGATTTCACAGGATTCTCCTTGGTTCAGCCTCTCAAAAGTTTGCTAAATGCTCTGCAAAAGAAACCTCTCTAACCATGACCTTTTCTAGACCACTCTGAGCTAGAGCTCAGCTTCTATTCTTTTTTTCACTGAAACTTGTTTCTACAAAGGGCTTGAGCTCCTATTCAGTCATGAGATTCACAAAGCTTTTGGTCACCAGGGATTTTGCATTGTAGCATAAATAAAGCGAAAAAAAACCCACAAAACCCAAACCCAAACATGACCATTTTCACTCACATGTGCTCTATTCTGGCCTAGAGTTGCTTTCCATCTCTGTCAAACAGAAATTCCACAGATCACTTTGACATGCTGTTGAGGAGCCCACTGACTCTGGGAATTGCCTTTTTTTTTTTTTCCCCCCCAGGATCTCCCAAAGGAGTAAGATGATGACCTAATATCCAGATCAGGTTAATTTCACTACATCCAAAAAATATTCATATTAGTTCTGATTCAAAAACGCTGATGAAGTCATTGTCAACCAATTCTGGAGAGGCTCATGGAGCTTTAATTAAAATCTGGGTCAAGCATGATTTTGAAGTCGAGGGAACCGCCTTTCCACGGCCCTAAGGGACTCACAAAGATTGCTCTAAGTTAACTGTGAAATGTGTGTTTATTTGAAACACTGACAGGTTCTTGAAATAAAAAGCTGCCTCCTGAGCTGAGGAGCAAGGGAGCTGCAGGAGCCAATGCTCTGATCCAGCTCCCCTAAAAGAAAAGTCACTTCCATGCCCCAAAGCCTCAAGATCTACAAGCACAGCTCTACCAGAGGAGCAAACCAAACTAATTATGGATTATTAGATTATTCCAATCTAATATGATGGAAGTTGTAGGATTTACAGGGGGAAAGATCTAGATTTCTGGCTGTAGAAATCCCAGTGCCACTGTTTTAATTCTATCACTCTCCTTCCATGTCTTGGGGTGCCACTGGAAGTCATAGCTACAACCAACCCACCTCTCACACCTGAGCATATGGAATATTGGCCACTTTGTGCAGGCACCTCCACTTGCCTGGCCCTTCAGGGTGCCCTCCCACACTATTAGAAAGGACAATATTCATTTACCTGGGAGCAGGATTCAGCTGAAGCAGAAAATCAGTGCTGCTCCCTCCCCTCTGGGGCGAGAAGGTCCCAAGGGCCAACACGAGGCAAGAAGCCAAAAGCTGTGACCAGGGCAAGGAAAGTTTGGAGAACTTTTGGAAATCTCCCTTTCTGTTTCTGCTCACCATCACTTGTGCTTCAGTGGGTGGGAATGGAAGAAAGATTTTTCTCCCTAGTGTCTAACCAACCTACTTCAACAAAAAGACAAAAAAACCCCAAAACCTTCAAAAGCTGAAGAAAAGTTTTGCTCGTTTTTGTTCCAGGTGCTGAAATTCTGATCCAGTCCACCACACAGAGAAAATCTGGTGTAAAACAGCATAAAAAACCACACAAGAGTGAGGGGGCAGGACCAGAGCCCTCAGCACTTTTAGTATTTGCTTAATTTTGGGTGCACAAATTGTTTTGGAAGGGACTGGAGTTCTACTTGGAAGGAGGATACATTTGACATCTTTAGATGAGGATCTGTCCAGCAGAGCACAGAAAATATCACTCCAGGGGAGTCTGACAATATTGGCTTTTCATACTCATTTGACCACAATATCATTTATAGCTCCAGACTGGGTTAAATAAACACAAAGATAATATTAATTTGACACATAAGTTTTATCTTGGTTGAGAGTTTTTTTGCTGCTTTGCTTTTTGGGTTCACAGTGGGTTTTTTCCCTGTTTGTTTTGGTTTCTTGTTTGGTGTTTGTGATGGGGTTTTAGTTGTTTAGTTTGTTTTTTGGGTTTTTTTTTTTTAGGGTGTGTTTTGTTATTACTGATTTGTTTGTTTTTATATTGTTTTTCTTTTTTAATCCCTGGAATTACACAAGTGGAGTGCAGAGTTGAAACTAAGCCATGAACACAAACATTTCAATGTTCAGGAGGGAAACAGGTTTGTGTTTTGTGTTTTTTTTTTTTAAATCACAACTAATTATATTAATTAACCAGTTTAAATCAGTTATAATCCCTAAATTAAACAATTTCTGAACCATTCGATGCTGAATTCTGTGTGCAAATTATTTGAGAGACTTGTCTTCTAAAATTTGAGAAGATCTACTACCTGCTTAATCCAAACATTGACATTATTCTTTTTAGGTTTTGGGTTGGGTTGGGGTTTTTTTGACATAAAAAAAGGACATATTTCCTGGTTCTTTCAATTGATAGAATTGATATATGGTGATCAAGTGGTTTAAGATTTTTTTAGAAACTCTGCCTTGGCCATTCCTGAGAAAGGGGAAACCTGAGATTTTTGCTTGGCCTATGAGTTCAGGAAAGGGCACAAAATGAAAGCATCTACTCTGAACTCCAGAATCTCAGCATAATGCTCAAGACTAATCTATTTTTTCCCCTCACCTTTAAACTCATGACTGATAAATGCTTGGTTTTGGTGTCAGATTTTTTTTTTTTTTGTAAAAAAAGACTTTTTTTTTTTCCCCTCCTGGGTTAACACTGTCTTTCTCCAATGAGCTTTGCAAATTCCATCCTTTCCTCCAGGTTTTTCTCCTTTCTCTGAGGTTTCTCTGCCACCTCTCCTTAAAATGCACATCAGGAGCTCTGCTACTTCTCTTGCTTGAACAAAATAACTCCCTTCCCTGTTCCCCAGCTCTTTCCAGGGAAAATAAACCAGAAGTGCTGAAGCTATTTCAGTCGAGGGGCTCTGCCAGTTGGCTTCTTTGGGCTGAAACTGAGCAGAAAGTCAGCAGAGGTGACATTTGTGCTGCTCTGGGCAGATGTTCTGCAGCTGGCTTGGGCCAAGGAGAATCTCACAGCTGGAGCAGGAAGGTGCCTGCATCCCACACACTGCTGGGGGACCCAAAATTGGGAAGTTTTGCACTGATCTGTCTTCCAGCCTGGGAAGTCGGAGGGGAGAGAACCATTTGGGCAATGTGTTTGAACACTTTGGTTGGGTGAATAATGGGGGAGGACCAAAAAAAAAATGGTCATAAAGCTTGGGGATGTCTGGGTGATGAAAGCATCAGGCTCTTAGTCTGGGAGATCAGGAGAGGAGTGGTCTGTGGTAAAGGAGGATGCCTAAAGCTGCCTGGTAACTCACCAAGTTAACACTCTAAAAAGCAATAAATAAAGAAAAAAGTAAAGAGTTAAAAAAAAATTAAAGTTAAAAAATATATATATTAAAAAAAGCAAAAGTAAAAAAGTAAAAAGTAAAAAAAAAAAAAAGGTTTCAAAAAATATATATAAAAACCACAAAAATAAAAAAGTAAAAAATAAAAAAAATTAAAGTTTATAAATATATAAAAAAACAAAAAATGAAAAAACACAAATAAATTAACATAAAATAAGAAAATAAAAATAAATAAAAATTTAAAAAAATAGCAATCACACCTGTGAATAGTTTGTGAACTGTGCAATCACACCTGTGAACTGTGAATAGTTTGCTCTTAGTTTCAATTTTTGCTCCCACTGCCTCATTTCTTTCATTTTAACTTTTTTTTTTTTTTTTTTTTATATATATATACTAGAGAGAGAAGACAGTCAGCAACCTTCAGCCTGATTTGTCAGTCAGGTCAGAAAAATAATCTCATCTTGGGACACATCACTTGCAGCTTTGTTGAGTGGCAATGGTTCTGTTTTACACTAGAGCAGCTGAAAAATATCAAATATCAAGCCCTGTAAGTGAAGTAAAATCATTGCTAATAAAACTCAAAACACTGTGCTCTTACCTTAAAAATATTCAAGTCACCATAACAGTGAAAATACAAATGGAATGATTTGAAATCAGCTGCTTTGTCCCTGATGTCTCAGAGAAATAAGGGAAATGCAGAGGCTCTGATTCAGCCTGCCTTCTCTTTGGGACTTTTCTAATTAAAGATTATTTTTTTTTTTCCCAAACAGTTCTTTTTCATCAGGAGTTGGGTTCCAAACCTGGGAGGAATCCCCATGCCTGGGTTTGTTGCTGAGGAACCCAAACCTCCAGGTAGGAGCCCTGGAGTCCAGCCCTGCTCTGGGTTCCTGGCACCCTCTGCTGGGAAAGTAGAGAAATCCCCCAAAATTGGTCAAAGGATGTGTTAGAGCTGGGTGGGGGAATTCCCTTTTCTGCCTTTTAAAACAAGAAAGTGCAGTGCCACATCAAGTAGTGTGTTGTGCTATATATTATAAATTATTATAATATGTAAATTTATAAATAATTTTTATAATATAATATATATTCTTTATATTATTTATTATATTATAATTATTTTATACTTTATAATTTAATTTATGTTTTATATTTTATAATTATTTTATTATAAGTATTATATTTAATTATTATATTTAATTATTATATTATATATTATGTATAATATGTAATATAAATTATAACAATTTATAATATATAATACATTATATTATTATAAATTATTATATTATATAATACATAAGTTTTATAATTATATTGTAATATATTGCAATTTTATTATAGTATATTAATATAAACTTATTATCATATTATATTATACATTATGTTATTTTATGATATATTATGATTATACTATATTATAATTGTATTGTATTGTTATGATTATATTATATATTGTGATATTATATATTATAAATATATATTATAAATATATTACATTTTACTATTACATTATTATATATATTACATATAATATGTATATATATATATTGTATATATTGCATTATATATATTGCATTATATATATTAAATTATTATATTTATTATAATATTACATATATATACACACATTATATATATTATAATATTACATATATTATTATATATTGCATATATTATAATTCCACAGCCCAGGGTGCTCCCAGCCCCATCCAATCTCTCAAAGTTCTGTTGTGTAAGGAATCTTATCCCTAAAAGCTTAGAAATAAAGGGATGCTTCATCTTCATGTTGCTGGGCTGATATTTAAGAAGGTTTTTGCAGTCAGTTTTCTCTAATTTTGGAGGAACTGGCAGTGTCCATTGGAGCTGCTGATGGTGAGCACTCTTTCTGTGAAAAAAAATTAATTATGTGGGAGCAAGGTTACTGTTGGAATGCTGTGGTGTGTAAAAGCCAGGGACAAGAGGACAATTCCTGAAGTCCTGGTTGGTGCCTCCTCTTCCTGCCACCTGGCAGAAGGACAGAAGATACCAACCATCAGGAGACGCATTTGCCTGTCTCCAAACTGATCTGCCTGGGAGAAAAGAAATGCTCCTGGACTGGTTTTTTTTCACTGGACAGTGAGGACTGTGGTTTCAGAAGTTGGGAATTCTGAGGATACAGCCTGTGGTAATTCAGTACAGAGTGGTCAGGGAGTCTCTTGGGCAGGTCCATGATCTGTACTTGCAGAAGCAGAAGAGTCTTGGCTCTGGGTCAAGGTAAAAAGTGGTTCTGAGACAACTGCTGATGGATATGGGCCATGGACCATTCCCAGCAGCCTTTTACCATGCATCCAGCCTGTTTGGAGACTAAAAACCTTTAGCAATATGGAGACAATCTGACTCTGCCACTTGGCCAAAGAACCACAGAAAGGGCTTTGGCTGTCTTGTTTATCAATATTGATATTGAAAAATGATGTACCTTGTGTTTGCTAGAGCTGCCTGAGCTGACCTTTCACATGGCATCCATTTGAAAAAGGAAATAAATTCACTCTTGAAAAAACAAGGTTAAAATTTTGGGTAGCAAATGATAAAGAGTTACAAATCATCAGTGTAATAACCTAAGTGCAGTGTTGTGGTTAAGTTTGTAATTGAAAAGGAAGTTTTCTCTTTTAGCTGATTTTGTGGTTTACCCTTTTCCATAATCCTAGTTTTCCATAATCCTCATAATCCTCCTAGTTTTCCATAATCCTCGTTGCTTGGCATGTTCTCTTCAGATGAAATTACCCTGCTGGCCCTTTGCACCATTCCCAAGGCTGTTTCAGAACTTTTCAAAGCCATAGCACCTGAGAAACACTCGTGTCAATGGATCTTACAGCAAGCTCAGCATCCCTGCTTTGAATTTTAGCCTTCCTTGAGACCAGAGATCCCACCTGACATGTTAAAGTCAGATGTAGTAGTTCCTGTTGTCATTCTCTCCTCTGAGAGTCTGATGGAAGCAGCACAACCTCCTCCCCAACCAGCTGCTCTAAACTCTTTCACCAAACTCTAAACCAAACTCTTTCACCTCTTCTCATTGTCTAGGCTCAGGGTTGAAAATCCCAGTTGATCCAGTCCCACCAGCATACTGGGGAGGTCTTGACTTTCCAAGTACCTAAATAAATGTCCCCTTCTTCCATCTCCCTGTGTGATGAGGATGTGAATGGCACTGCCAGAGGAATCCCCTCCACTGGCCTGACTTGATGCAGGTTTCTTTCCATCACTACTTGTTAATTTTTATCATCTGTCATGCTTGCTTTCTTTTTTTTTTTTTTTTCTATTTTGAGTTAAAGGTGAGTCAGAGGAGGAGAAAATGACAATGTAGTTGTGTGCTGAAGAGCTGAGAGTGAAATGAAATAAAAGAGGCAGAAGCAGTCCTGAAACTAGGTGATCCCCATCTTTTGAATTCATAGGACTATAAAATTAGAATGATTCAGGACTCTTTATGTAAAGGTTACTCCAAGATCTACTTGTGGAGAGTATGGTGTGCCCTGGATCCCTATCAGAAAATAGTCCTGGTTGTATTTCTAGACAATCTTCCCTCTTCAGAGCCATAGGGGACAGTCACTCTCCAGTTTTGGGCAACAGAGAAGAAAAAAGGGATTCAATCCTTCCCTTGCAGAGGGCTCCACATCACATACAGAGCTGAGGAAAATGAGGTTGTCTTCCCTTGGTAAGTTTAAGCCTTATTTTTATTTTTTTTTTTAATTTTACCTTTAATAAAAACCTGAAGCGACACCGAGTGAATTATCATTTGGTTCATGATTTCCCAAAAGCAAATATATTGCCCTGTGGGGAACAATCCTGAGTAACTGATCATCCTGATGGAGCTGGTGACAACTCTGAGGCCTAACCTGCTTTATTTTTGTGACATTTCAGCATTCCCCACTTTCACCGAGTTCATGTCAAGCCACCAGCAGATGGCGGAACCGGTTTATTTATCATTAATCTGAGCCCAGCTGCTGCTTCTCATTGAGAAAATTAGAAATTTAGGGGAAAAAAGCAGAGTTTGAACTACAGTCTACTGGGTGTGTCCATTTGTACCCTAGCCCTAACCCAATAACAATATATAATATAATATATTACATATAACAACCCAGTTGTTATATTTCCTATGATACTATCAAAAGCTAAAATACAGACATTAATGCCAGGAGTTGTTTTTTGGGGTTAGTAGTTGTGTTTTCCAGCTGCACCCTCAAGTAAATATTCTGTGCCCTTTCTAAACTACCTTGGAAAAGATTGATTTCCTTAGAATACAACATCACTGATGTCAGTGCAAACTGACACTGCAGTTGAGTGAAACTTTAAGAGTGTGGTAGGTGTTTCATTTGTAAAAATCAGAACAAATTAAAAATCAGAAAGAAAAAAAAAAAATCTAGTGATACCCCATCAGTATGGGAAATGGCAAACCAGGTATATGCTTAAATTCCTTAAACCAATGCAAAAGGGACTTTAAAGATGGAAGGGGGAACCATCCTGGTTCTCTGCAGCCTTAATGACAACGTATTAAACATTCCCATTTTATTTGCCTTCCAGCTTTTCCTGTAGCTAAAGTTCTTGCTGGCACAAGTGGGTTTGTATCATGTCTGGAAGCTGATTCCTGGAAGCTGTCCTGGTAACAAGAACACTGCTTCACCAAGGAACATCTCTTTTTCTTTTTCTTTTTTGAACAATTTTGTTGTTCGTCCTACACTGGAATAAACCTAAAACTTGTAGAAAGCTGTCAAGATCTCACAAGAAATGAGAAAGCAGGAAAATAATCCATTTTCTGGCTATTAGCCTTGTCAGGGAAGGAAAGCCCACGGGGTAGAAATGCCAAATCCAAGTTTCTGTTCTGATTTATACTTATTATTCAGTTATTCTGGGCTGTGTTGACCACATTTTGTCTTGTGCTACCCTGGGAAATCAGAGCCTCTCCATTGGAAGCATCACCAGCTGAAAATATTGAAGGTGGTGTAGGGCTAAGATGAGCACTTTGGGCTTGTAAACTCTCAAGTAGTCCTCACTTTTCCACTGATTGAGGCTGATCTATTATTTGGAAAATTTCATGGTGGAGAACAAGGGAGGGAAAAGTTCTCCTCTCTCTCTACTTTGTTCATCTCTGAGGTTACCACCTAAAAACTGTTGTGTTTTACTGTGCCAAGGGGCAGCTGACAGCTTTTTGCTTCTGATCCCAGAAATCTGCCTTAAAAATCCAGTGCACCATATAATTTAATCTTAGCATAATGTAGGAGCTGGTTTATTCTTTTATTTAATTCAGAGAGAAAAGCTACCACTAAAAAAAAAACAAAAAACTTTATAGGAGCTCCTTTCCAGGAGCTCTCATTTGGAAATATTTTTTTCTTTTTATTTACTTTAACTCTAACCCTCTGGGCTTGGGGAGGTGCCAAGTGCATGGAGATTAAAACATGCAAATTCATGATATTCTCTTAGGTAGAGCTGGTATACTAAGTATTAACCTGATGCTTGTTTAAAATTAATGAGTGAAAATTACAATATGCAGTGAAAAGACAGGAGGTCATATTGTAATCTTATTGAAAAAGAAGAATTCTTGTCTATTCCAATATTAAATAAGATTGGAATCTGGCCCCCTATCTTCTGTTCCCTGGGCATGGTGTGGTTGGAATGCTGAATATCTGAGCAGCCCAACAGAAATGAAACCAGAAGCAGAATTTAATTGGACTCCAAAGATCCCCAGGGGGCTGAAACCAGGCAGCATTAAGTCACCCTCTGTGCCCACCAGACATTTAGGATAGGAGATATTTAAAATCCCAGCATGCAAGAGCATCCTGAAAGCTGCATGGGAATGCCTCTGCACCTTGGCAGTCTCAGCCACATGCCTTAAAGATTTTCCTGGGAAGTATGGTGAGGTGTAGCCAGGATGCTCTTGTTTTATACAATATCTCAGTGTTACACCTCAGCGTATATAATATCTATCCACATAATACCTCAGCAGTTGCTTAAAGAAAAAACAGAAAATACGTGGGCAGCAGGAAGAAGGACCTGGGCTTTTCCCCTGCCATACTCCTTTGCTTTCTTCTCTCTTGCCCCTTCCTATTGCATTAATCATGATTCCTTTCCTGTAGATTAAAACAGCTTAGCCAAGAGCTGTAAATAACAGCTCTATCAGCCACTACAATTCCCACTCAGCCTGAAGTCCCAGGGGCTGGGAAATGAGAATGTAAATTCTTTTACACCTGCGGGTGCATTCATAGAACAGTATGAATATACAGAACACCCTTTAACAAAACAATGCTACCCTAACCAAAGGAAATCTGCAAAGCCAAGAAGATGCTGGGTATATTCCTGGTGCCAAGCTGAGGTTAACAGGAGACCTGGGATCTGGAAGCCCTAGTCCAGCTCTGCATTAATAACTGAAATAATGCTGCAAAATGCTCCCCAAATGGTCAGAATATTAAAACAATCCTCAGCACAGCTGTGGCATGGGCAGACTGGGGATGCCCAGAAACCTCTCCATACACAACTCAGCAACAGGAGCATTTATTTCCCAAAAAGCAGCTTTTCTACCTCCTAAGAAGGTTTATGAGCTTCATCAGGAGCTCAGGGCTGCTCTGAGCTGGTTTGTCTCAGCATCTGGAAATATTCCTGGGTGTGCTGAATTCCCCAGCTGAGAGCAAAAAAATTTTTTAGCTCTGAACCAGGCCAGGCTGGGAGGTGGCTCAGGGACCTCTTGGAGCTGCTGGGTCCTGGGCAAGCAGAGCTCTGGGTTCCTAATTCACAAGGCTGGGTCTGGGGTGCCTCCCCATAGCCCCAGTTAGCAGCTGAGGAGGAATTTTAAGAGCTGTGATTATTGATTGAGTGACCTAGGGTTGACTTGTCTCCAGCTTTAGGGTTTTTAGGACTTTTACTGAACCTGGCACCCAGCAGTTAGGGACCCCTTTGGGCTGTGGGACTTTGGCCATGAAAGTAGCACTGGGGAAAGCCTCAGCCCTGATTTTCCAACAAAATGGAAAAATCATTCCTTCTTCTTCTGTTTTCCTTAAGAGAGGAGAAGAGAAAAGAGATTGCAGCTACCCAGGCAGGGGGTGTAAAGCTCAGAAACTCTTTCTTTCCCTGGAGGAAGCTCCTTCCAGTGTCAGCAGCTGGGAAGGGTGAGCTGGGGATGGATGCAGATTACTGAGGACTTTGATGCTGAGCTGGTTGTTCCCTTGTTGCTTTCTGGACCCCTACCCAAGGGGTTGGGGCCATCAGCTGGGGCAGAAAGAGAAGAGGATGGTGACCAGCAGCCTGCAGACTGGCAATGATAGGACTGAGTGGCATCATCTTAAACCAAACCAGGGAAAAGCTGAAAGGATGAGATCAGGGAGTGAAACAGGAGACAGGGAGCTGGTAGGTGAGAGAAAAATGGGCAGTCAAGTGGAGAAGACATAGGTGGAGAGATTTGAGAAGCTCTGCAGCAAAGCCTTCTGTGGATTCATCTTAAGGCTGTGCATTTTCAGTCCAGGAATAAATCATGTTCAACTCTCTCCAAGGGAAGATGCTAAACAGGGTATGGACTTAAAAACTTCAAGTAAACCCAAAGCCAGTGGGTGCTCAGAGCAGGTTCTTGAGGTCCCACAGACCTCCCTGGGCAGCAGCTGACTTTGGCCATGCTTCAGGGAAAGCAGAAGCAATGATGCTCTTAGGATCTCTGCACCATGGCAGACCTGCAGCTCCTGAAATATTTTCAGACCTTTACAGGGGTTATTTTATTTTAATGGTATTGTTTCTCAGAGCTGAGAAAAGGGCATGACCTAGATAATGTCTCACAAATCTCCTGAATTCAGGTTATTCACAGATTTGGAAGTATTCAGGTTATTTACAGATCAACTGTGATACCACAGAACTGATCTAATAAAAGAGAAGAGAAATTAGCTGCAGAATTGCCCTCAAGTGGTTAATATTGACAATGAGCAGCCAGACTAACAAGATGGTGCAAAGGATGGAAAGCCACAAAATGTCACTCTGCATCTCATAGTAACCATGGGATGCCTTAACCTCCCATTTATGACTTGCAAATAAACACCTGACTGCTTATGCCCTGGCAAATACTTGAAATACAAGACCCACATTTTTTGGCAAGTTCCAGAGTGAACTATAAAAAAAAATTACAGCTTTAACTTTAGTTTTCTAATTACAGGAGGAGATATTTTTCCTCCACAAATGGTAAATCTCATCACTCCAGTCATTTGTAATTTTTTCAGGGAGGTGCCACAGGCAGCAGAATAACATAAAGGTGGACAACATGTGAAATAATGAGACAATGTGCAGCACAACACTCATCTCAGGTAGAAAAAGCACTGGCCTCATGTAGAAAGGGACCAATAAAGTGGTTTTTGCCAGCAGTACTTTCCCTGAGAGAACTGAGGGAGATGCAGACATGAACAAAGAGCATGAACAAGCCACCAGGTGCTTGCCCTCTCTGTTACCACTCATCCTGTCCCATCTGCAGGCAGAAGATGTGAGGAACACTGTGCCTTTGAGAGGCTTCTGGGCTCTCAGGGACCACAGCTCAGTTTTGCTACCATCAGAGAGAGGGAATCTGGAGGCACCTTCCATCAGGAATTCCGAGGAAGGGATATTGTATGTCTGATACCTGAGCTACAGGAAGGATGTGACTACATCATTCCAAAGACTGGGAGACTTCATTATAGGGTTGAAATCAAAATCTCCAAGTGAAAATGAGGAATAGGACACCAGAGGGCACTATTTAATTTTATTACAGACCTGGTTGCAAAGCCATGGTCTAACCCAGGCTTTATTTGGGATACTGATTCTTTTTTTTTTTTTTTTTTTTTTTTTTTTCCTTTTTTTTTTTTTTTTCTTTTTTTTTTTTTTTCTTTTTTTTTGGTGTCTCCAAGCTTCTTAGACAGAGCTTGTCTACTTTTAAGAGAGAAATAATGTGAAAAATAATGTGAAATGGCTAATTTGCCCTGCCTGCACTTCAGCACTGCAGTGATTCGTGACACGGGTGGGATTATCAGGCATTGGGACCAAACCTTCTCAAGCAAACCACTGGGGAGCAGTTTGCTTTTTGTACAATCTCTTGTATTAAACTTTCAGAGCCCTGGTTGGGATCTGAAGGTCCAGGTCATCCACCACAACCCCTTGGCAGGCATTTGTAAAATGTAGTAGTTGCTGTTTAGAGCTTGCTATGAAATTGTTAAATATAAAGCTGGTGATGGCAATGAGATTGAGAACATCATCTAGGGACATTCCTGACAATGGTTTTGGTCCTGATGTTCTCATGTGTCAATGGGGAATATGAGATTTAACATCACTGGGAATTCCAGATGCCACATGGAGATGCCTGATGGAGAACACTTACTGGGATTTCTAGTGTTTGGATGAAATCAGAGGGCAAAATGACCCAGACTGCAGAATGGGATGGTTAAGGCAGGGAGACAACAACTTCTGGGAAGATTTAACCCATAAGGAAATCAACTTTCCCTTTAATATTGGTCATAAGGCTGTTGATGGAATCACAGACTGGTTTGGGGTGGAAAAGACCTTAAAGCTCCTCCAGATCCAAGCCCACTGCCACACCTCCCCCAGCCCAGATTGCTCCAAACTCCATCCAACCTGGCCTTGAACACTTCCAGGGATAGAGCTTCAGCAACTTCCCTGGACAACCTCTGTCAGTGTCTCACCACCCTCACACTTAAGAATTTCCTCCTAATCTCCAACCTAAATTTCCCCTATTCCAGTTTAAAACCCTTTCCCCTTGTCCTCTCACTACAAGCCTTTGTAAAAATTCCCTCCCTATCTTTCCTGCAGGTTCCTTTCAGGTACCTGAAGGCCAATATGAGGTCTCCCCAGAGATTTCTTCAGGTTGAACAACCCCAACTCCCTCAGCCTGTGTTTAGCATGATAACAAGCATAAAACACACATATAAGACCTGTCTGTTGCCAGCAATATACTTTGTTCTTACCTATGTAAGAACAGGCACTCTGAACACAGAAAAAAAAAGTATTTGCAAAGCTTGCAGAATGTTTTAGACGCCTGTAAAAGGCAGATTAGATTCTAATCCCTAGAAGCTAACTGAAAGTCAGTAAAAATTCATTTCTTAACCTCTCATCATGACTTGGTAAATCACATCATCCTTTTTAAACAGCTGAAAAATTAAAATCTCTGGTCCAGGCACTTGAGGTGAACCAAAGGGTGTCTGCATCTACAAGATGAGGAGCTGCATGCACTGACAAGGTTTGTGGCTCAGAATCACCTCTTCTGCATGGTCAGCCAGGAGGGATGCCCAGACCTGACTTAAGGCCACAAGACTCCAAAGTCTGAGGGATAATTAGAGAGGTGAACAAATTGGAATGAATAAGCAGATCACCCTAGAAAAGTCAAACCAACCCAACAGGGAAAACAGATGGAGAGAAAAGATAAAAGTTTGGATTTTTGGTTTAAAGAAGCCTCTCACAACAAAACACAGAACAAGTCCCAGTAATTCTTAAGCTTTTGGGGGTTGGCAAAAGTTAAAATAGAAGCAGCAAAACAGTGGGGAGAAAAAAAAGAAAAAAAATCATTTTTTTTCAGAATAATTAGACTGAATAGACTCTGCTTCTGAGCTCAGGCTGTGAAAATATGTCACACTGAGTCTCTTTGGTTGAGTCTTACAGGAAAAGGACCAAAGTGTTGGTTGCTCTTCTGATTTCAGCTTCAGAAGATGTGGTGTGCTTCTTGTCCCTGGCTCTGTGGGTGTCATTATTCCAGCTGTGTCCTTACGTGGCACACATGCCCTGTTTGACCATCTGGACCCCAGCCTTCTTTTCCATAGTCTGACCACAGAATTCTGTCTCCATTCATTTTTGACCTCCAAATGTAAATGAATACTGTGGGCACCCTGAAGAGCCTCCCCTCACCTCTGCTGTGACCTCCTGGCATGTTTGAAAAAGCTTTGTACTTTCTGTCTGCACAGACCTTAAGGAGACCTTGCAGTTATATTATCTCACCTGTGGCAGCTGCAGAAAATCCCCTTTTCCATGGCAGAGTTTGGAGCCTGGTTTACCACATTCCAATTAACTACCTCTGTTAGTGTAAGTTTTCATGTGGTCCATTTCTTTCACCTGTGATGGGATTTTTTTGGCATCCAATGCCAAGTGGTTAGCCAAAGTTCAGGATCTTACAGGCTTAGGAACAATTATAATGATGTTTATGTACAAACACCTTCTACATGACCCTATTTCTCTAAACACAGTAAAAACTGAAAAGCAGGTTGATTATTTTCTCTAAGTATGTAAGAAGTGACAGAATGTCAAAAGTCTGCCCAGAAATCCCATGCTGAAGATTTTTTCTCAGGGTGAGACTTTTCATTCCTTTGCCACTGAACTCCTCTGGAACTGAAAACCCAAACTTTGTCTTTCAGACACTCAGACCCTTAAATCTTGGTTGTGACCTGAGCTGTTTCCCTTTACTGACAGCTTTCCCAGGATTCACCATGGTCTTTCCCTTCCCTTGAGCTGTGCAGCCTTCTAAATGGATCCAAGAAAAAAAATCAGTGGCAGCTACAAACATTCAGTGCAGCCATTAAAAACCAAAAAATCTCAAACAGGCCTGTGTCCAGTTTTTCTGCCACAAACTAGGTATTACTGAAAGGAAAGGAAAAGAAAAGATTTGGCAGGATATGGAGAGGGTGGATGTAGTTGAGAAGTGATCTCCTGGACAGCCAGGATGAGCCACTGTGAGTGCAATGCTTTTGGAAAGCTGTGTATTGCCTTAGATTCTTTGGTCTGTAAAAAAAATCAAATGAAATAGAATCTGATGTCTCATAAAATATGCTGTCTTGCTCTTTCTTGCTCTCAGAGCTGTTACACTAGATATTGCACTATTTCAGGCTTCTTCATTGCAGCCCCTTCTCCTGGCAATGTATTCCATCATGGCTTGAACAGAGAGAACAGAGAGTGGCTCTTTCCCCCAGTTTTTCTCATTGTAGATACAGTCCCTGACAAAAGCAACGAGTAAGAAATGAACTTCACAACTCTGTGGTTTTTTTTTTTCTTGTTGAAAGGGACAGCATAGCTGTGCATGCTGGTTGCACCTTTTTGGTGGCATTCATTAAAAACTCCAATGATGGCCATTGCACAGCATCTTTCCTGCCCTACAAATTAGGAACAAGGTCTTGTTCTGGAAACAAAGAGTCTGAGAACAACTCACTACCACTTACAGTCTTTTTTGCTGGCTGCAGGACTGCTGAAGACAACTCTGCCCACCTCTCATAAAATTCCCCCTTGTTCTGAAAGCTTTGGGGATCCAGAAGAAACAAACTCCTTAAGAAACAAACATTCCTTGCAGTAGAGATTTAGAGAAGATGATGAAGATTTAGAGCAGATGATTTATAGAAGAGATGCTTGAACCTCACACTGATCCTTTGCACAGGAGGCACATTTCACCCAGTATGAGATATTCCTATGGTAGAACTTAGTTTTAATAACTGAGCTTTCAGAGAGAGTAAAAACTCCTGCTGCCCTTCATCATCCTCAGAATCACAGAGCACTCATGGTTGGAAAGGACCCCTGAGATCACCAAGTCCAACCATCCACACAGCAAAAGAAAACCACCAAAAAACAGCTCCAAACAAACACAAACACCACAGGCACTCCATCAAATAATACCCACAAAAAAAACCCAAAAAACCAAAAAAACCCCAAAACAACAAAAATGCCCTAAAAACCCTAACCAAACAACAAAAATCTCCAAATTAAAAAACCAACCAACCAAAACAAACAAACAACTTACAATCTCAGCCTCTAGAGCATGGCCTGAAGTGCCACATCTAATTTCTTGCATGGCTTTAGGGATGGTGACACCACCACCTCCCTGGGCAGCCCCTTCCAGTGCCTGGCCACCCTTTCAGTAAAGAATTTCTTCCTAACCTCCCCTAATATCTTATCTAAACACACTGATGTCTTCATTGCTTCCTACACTAGGCAGCAGGTGAGATAATTCCTTAGGTATCCCCAGGATTTTATGGCTGGTGTAACTTCAGGGACACTGTGGCACTGCTCTCAGTGCTGGCCTTTTCCTGGTTCCAATCTAGAATCAAGTACCTGCTGGAGATATGGGACTTCAAAGTAGTTCAGGGGCTCACTTCTGCCCTGAGGGATGGATTTTGTTTAATTTTTTATTTTGTTTCCTTTGTGCAAGCCTAGTTGCTATAGCCACATCTGGATTTTCAATTCTTTTGAAGATGGATTTCAGTGGCTATTGTATCACACTGTATATTTATTCCAGCTTAGCCAACTCCAGTACTTTTTGTAGAAAACCCATAATTTCTTCCTATGCTATTCATTGCATCTCTTTCCTGTTTTCACAACTGCAATAGATCTTCAAAAGAGAAATCTTCTTTTTGTTAGATAGAATGACCAGCATATGGCTTTACTGGTGTTGATGGTGAGACCTGGTACCTTAGAGATAAGAATTGCTTCCAGGTATGGTAACAATAAAAATCTTTCCCTGATGGTAAGACAAAGACTTCATATTTAGAGAGGGAAAATCAGAGACTGAAACAGAATACTGAGTGAAATCTAATTTCCAGTTGACTCTCATGATTACTTTTTAAAACTTGCCCCATATCTTAATGTAAGCAAAGTGTTTTGTTCTCCATGTGGTAAGATTATAAGGTTTGTTATTTCAATCATCATCCATTTACTGTTTACTGTACAGAAATAAAAAGTCATGAAAAATTAAGAATCTGAGCTGATTTCAAACTACTTAGGAACTGGGCAAGCTTTCTGAAGTCCAGATAAGGTGTTCAGAAATCTCTCGTTCTTTCCAGTTCACCTTCAGGGCCAAGAATTGAAAAAGCCCAGAGTCTGTTGTTTCTGCTTCATCCATTTATATATCATTATTGTTATACACATATATTTATGTAGAACCTTTTTTCTTCATAGCAAGCAGTCTCCAATCATTCTTGCAGTTATTAAATAATTGCCCAAGGTTGTCTTGGATGTCTCTGGGTTGATACTACACTCATCTATCAAGCCACGACCTCTCCAGATAAAATGATCAAAACCTTAATTAAATATATTGCCACAAAACCTAAAATTGACCTGAAAACCTTAGGAGGTCCCTTTCAAGACCCATGTTCAGGCTTCTGTTGTTTTTATCTCATAGTGACTGAAACCTTCTCCGTTGCTACATCTCTTAGAGTGGGCAAAGAAGAATCCCAGAAACCCACACTTCAGACATGGTGTTGGTTCTGCCCTCAAACACACACCCTCAAACCCAAGTTCTGGAAGCCAAAGCAGCTGTCAGTGTGCACTTACAGAAAGCAAACTCTGTCCTGGGCTGCATCAAATGAACCACAGAGAGCTGGTGGAGGGAAGGGATTCTCTGCTCTGCTCAGAGCCCTGCTGGAGCTCTGTGCCCAGTTCTGGAGTCCCCAGGATCAGAAGGACCCAGAGCTCCTGGAAGGTGTCCAGAGGAGGCACTGAAATGCTCAGAGGGCTGAGCACCTCCCTGGGAAGCCAGGCTGAGGGATTGGGGTTGTTCAGCCTGGAGAAGAGGAGGCTCCCAGGGGAGCTCAGAGCAACCTTCCAATATCTGAAGGGGCTACAAGAAAGCTGGGGGAGGGCTTTGGGCATGGGGGGTAGGGAGAGGAGAAGGGAAATGGGTTAAAACTTGGAGAGGGGAGATTGAGGTTGGACATGAGGAAGAAATTCTTTAATTTGAGGGTGCTGAGCCCCTGTGCCAGGTTTCCCAGAGAAGCTGTGGCTGCCCCATCCCTGGCAGTGTCTCAGCCCAGGTTGGATGGGGCTGGGAGCACCCTGGGCTGGGGGAGGTGTCCCTGCCCATGGGGTTGGGACTGGAGGAGCTTTAAGGTTCCTTCCAACCCAAAGCATTCTCTGATTCCATGAAATAAAGGAGGAAATGAACTTATTATTTTGTCTGAAATTTTGTCAGTTCCAGTTGCATTTCCCACTGCAACCAGAAGATAGCTTTTGATACCTCTCTGTATGATAAAACATTTATCATCATATTACAATCACACATTTACCATGCAATATCAGTACTGCAGGTTTTGAAACTATGTGAATGTAAAGCTGGGAGGAACCTTGAGAAATCACAGCATCTCAAGCCCTGCTTGTCTTATGTGATCTATATGGCTGTGGTATCAGCACATTACTTCCTAATCTTCATTCCATTAATCCTCAAATATATCCATGCAGTTTAGGGGTATGCAGGAATTCCTGCTGGTGGGGAGGAGATGGAGGCAGCACAAGGGAATGAGTTTCCTGTAGTCCCAGGTGTTTGGAGGGACCAAAAGGCATTGGTCCAAAACAAAGGACAATGAAGAATGCTGCAGCAGCTCTATCTGCTGCTAGAAAGCATCCTTTATTTTTAGTGGCAGCCAAAGCTCAAAGCAAAATTTGAAATAAATCACATTTTATAGAAGCATAGAATGGTAGAGGTTGGAAGGCACCTCGGGAGATTATAAGAACACAACACCCTCCTCAATATCTTTCCATGTCTTTGTCTCATTTGTATAATTCATTTTAGTCCCACATTGCCCCTATTCTACTGTACTCTTAAAAAAAAACAAAAACAAAAAACAAAAAAACCCACAAAAAACCCAACAAAGCCAACACCTACTAAAAACCCCAGCAAAGTAAACTAACAATTCATCCTTCCTTTTTCTCTTTCAGGTATATCAGTGCCCCTGTTCTAAGTCTTACACTTCAGGCACGATGAAGAGAGAAGGAAAGAATTTTTCCTAAGATATTTTTAATTACTGGACATGAAAATACCATTATTTTCAGGTGTCTGAGGATGGAGAGGCATCCAGGAACCAGTAGAAATGCTGAGGAATGTCCTAGTCACAGCCATCTGAGACCAGAGGATGTCACAGACATCAGAGAAATTAAAAGTTGCCTCATGTGTGGCTGGGGGCAGGAAGGGTGCATTGCAGAGGCAAACTGAGCTGGCAGAAAGAATGAAAGATTGGAATGGAAAGAGGGAGGAGGCTGCAGTGGGTTTTGGCTGGGAGAGAGTTAATTTTCTTCAGAGTAGCTTGGATAGGTTTGTGGTTTGGATCTGTGCTGATGACACAGGGGAATTTAGTTCCTACTGGGCAAAGCTCACACAGCATCAAAGCCTCTTCTGCTTCTCACCAGCAATGCCTGGAGTGCTCAAGATGCACAAATCTTTGGAATTTCTTTATTTCAGCCTCTGAGCTTTTTACCATGGGTTTACTTTTACCCTTCCAATGGGTAAATACCCCTGACCTTGTCCCACTGAGTGGGGAGGAACCACCACAAAGGGCAAAAGCTTGAGCACAGCTGAAGAGAAAATGATCTCCCCCCCATCCAACCTCACTGCTTTCCTCATCCTCATGATGCCTCCTGGCAAACCACATCTTAACATGCTGTTACCCAGAACCTGGTTAGCTTTTGTGTCAATGGCTTCAGCATCCAGAATGCTCAGAAAATCATCTAAAGGTTTCTCCTGTTTATAAAGTGCCAGAAGTAACTTTTTGATTTGAGCCATAGAAAAAAAAACAAACCCAAAAAAACCCACAGAGAACAATGCAGAGGAAGGACTCACTCCAGTGGTGCATCATAATGAAAGAAAAGCATCTTGAGAGCTTCTTTTTTCATCTATTTAGAATCTCAAGTTTGCTGTCAGAAAGCTGGACCCATCTCAGGCTGCTGCTGTTCCTAGCCCTGCCATCTCCTCTCAGAAATCCAAATAATCAGTGGGGACCACTAGTTAGGCACTGCAGATAAGTACACCCACTTAAGAACTACTAGGAATAGCTGCATATTACATTTAAATATTAGGTCCTAGATACCTCAAACTTGGCATCTGAAATTTGTGAGCATTTCTGACCTCGTGCTGTGCAAGCATCATTTCCTTGTATATGACAATACATCCAACATACTCTTCAGGGAAACCCTGAAGATATACCAAATAGTATTTGTAAAGGAACTGTGTGTTTTAGAGTTATGAGAACATAGAAAAGCCTAAGAGAACATAAATAATAGACACAGTGGGAAATAAAACCACTACTGAAATAGCTGCTAAGTAAATAAGAGCTGTCTGGCCTTTGCACTGGATGAGGAAAATGCTGAGCAGTCACAAAATTAAGAATTATATTGAACATGTATATTAAAGGACACTGAACTAAGTGTTTTTCTCCCAACTTTTACATTTTTTGCTGCCCAGCTTTATACTGATCTTTTAACATCCTCCTGCTCTTCGTACTGCAATCAAATGACCTTTAGTTTTCCTTGTGCTCTGGAGCACATGGTTGTGTCAGGCAGCAACAGTTTTCCAGTCATTCATCCTGGATCATGGGATTATTCACAGGAAGCAAAGCCCTAATGCTACAGATGATACCAAACAAATGGAAGTAAAACCTTCCCACCACATCCCTCCTTCCTCCCCATTCAGCACCCTGCAGACACTGTTTTTAACCCCGTGAACAAATGTGGGAATTTCTAAGGCACTATTTTTCAACCCTCTGCTTGCAAAACCAGGATGAGTTTTTCCTGTTTTGTCTAGCAAGATATTAAGCCTTAGGTGCTGTGGTTTCAGCTGGAAGAATAATCAGAGTGACTGGCACAGGAGCTGGTCTGTGGCCTGGATGAGTGCATCCAAAGTTTCACCTTAATTATAAAGGCATCTGGGATGCACACACCCAGATGTGTTGCTAAGAATTTGATCCACATGCCACATGTTTTATCCTGCAGCAAGCCAACCCATTCCCTGGTGGTTTCACACCAAGCAGAGGTAAACAGAGATGTAAAATATAAAATACCACATAGAGGGGGCTTAGGATCCAGGCTTCAAAACTATATTGACTCTCACTTCAAGGCACCCTTTGCCCTGGCTCTCATCAGGAGGTCTCCCAGTGCCCCCCATGGTTTGCCCCCCAACCCAAGAACCACACAACTGAATCCCTTCCAGTTGAGGATTGCCCCCAGGTACCCAAAGATCACTCAGATTCAAACAAGTCACAGTTATCCTTGGGAAGCAAGAGGTGATGCTTAGGGTACCAAACGAAACCAGTGGGGAAAATGTTGGCAGCACCTGGGTTAACTGAGGCTAACTAAGCAGAGTTCAGCTTGGTGGCCACACAAGAACCATTTTCCTTTTTTTTGCCTTGTCAGAGCCAGAGGTTAAGACAGCAGCTTGATGCAAGGTGAGGAGAATTGTCATTTTGTCACCTGCAACTCCTGAATGTCCCCTGCAATGCTTTGTCCCTTCTCCCTGCCTCCACATCCTCTCAGGTTTACAGTTACCATCATCAGGGGTATTAAAGCTCTCCAGACATCAGCTGCATCTGTCTGCAAATTCTCCATTCTCCCCCTCATATAAATCCTACTGCTGAAAAGTTAGTTTATACCTTCCATGCACTCAGGGTTAACCTTAGAGTCTTAAAAAACTCTTGGCTCATAAGCTATGTAAAAGGGGAAATTAAAATGGAGAGGGGGGGGGAACAGGCAACAATTAAACACATTAAAATTAATTAGGTTTTTTGAAGTGTCCTGGTGACCTGAGGAGAAACATGCCTGTTTCTAAATTGTCTCAGCACTTCCATATGAGATACATTTTTTAATTTCTCTGTTTTCTATCTTGTGGTCATTTTGGTCTTGAGCAAAGCCCCAGAGATATAGCAGTTTATTCCAGATAAGCATCCATAAGATTACTTGCTTATCTGAACCTTGTCCAGAGCTCTCTTTGTTTGAGAAATCAAACCATAAATCAGCTTCCTTGTGGTATTCCTAGGAATTATTTATTGTTGGTTAGGCTGGAGACACTGTAAGACATGTCTTTCTTGTGGTATTTTGGGACAGATGATAGCAAGATTTCCACCAGCTCCCAAAACAAATATGGACACACACACAAAATAAAGAAAAAGGACCCACCACAAATGTCAAAGTGTTGTGCTACTTCTGAATCAAGTCAGAAAGAGGGAGCAAGGTTCAGCTCTCTCTCCTGATGTAAATGAGAAGTGATGGGGCTATCCACCTTCAGTGGAGATGCTCTGGATCATCAATAATTAAGCTAAAGTATATCACAGGAAAACACTCAAAACAACTTCAACTAAAAGCCCAGGCTGTGTCACCTTCTCTCCTGATGTCATTGTCTGAAGGTCAATGGTGGAAATCAGTTTTTCTTTTACAGGGAGGAAAAAACCAAACCAAAACCAAACAAAAGTTGGATCCATAATTTCCCATCTCCTGTGTCTCAAAATGGTCTACAAATCATCTACACAGACTTTGGGGTCAACTGCAGTCAAAGATTATGCTCAAATGCAGCAGTTTTTTTCCAAGGTAATTGCATGCTACCCTAGACTGAAACATTACCCCTTCCAGGACCCCATGCATGAGAAGAACATTTCCCCACAGAGCATTGACTGGAAGATTTTTTCCTTCAGCCATGACTGTTGATTTGTAGCAGCCTGTACTGTGCATGCTTGGAGTGTCCACAAAATTCTCTGGCTGATTATGAATATATTTGGTGGGGAGGTCATCTGAGAGTATTTGATTTCTGCTGTAGGAGGTGGTGAGCCAGTGGCCCTGCAGAGTCTTCAAAAATCTACTTTTTGTTTCCAGTTCTGGGGTTTGGGTTTTTTTGGTTGGTTGGGGTTTTTTGTTTGTTTTGGGTTTTGTTTGGTTGGTTGGTTTGGGGTTTTGTTTGGTTGGTTTGGTTTTGGGTGGTTTTTTTTCCCCAGAAAACAGCATCATGATGCGCCCTGGAAACAGTATTTGCAGGGAAAGCAGAGGAGGCACAAAAAAATCAAGAGCTCACTCACTTTGGGCTTAAAACCATGAGTTTATGGGCTTGGCAGTGGGGGGATTGTTCACAAATGACCCAAAGCTGCTTGTAACAAGCAAAAGCAAGAGGGAAATCAGTTCAGATGGAAATATAAATCCAGTTCTTCATGTCAAAATCCTTCTCACATGGTAGCCATCACCCCTGCCACACTAGGACTGAACCATGGGGGTTCAAGAAGGGCATGGACCATGCTCCACACCCCAATCAATGCCAGTGCTAATTACATGATGTATGAGCTGGAGTTAAAAGGTAATAGAGGCAGAAAAAAGAAACATTAATATTACAAAACAGTAAGGAGAAGAGAGGTGGGGAGAAACTAGAGGGTGGGAAAATGATGCAAAAGAAATATAAAGGCTTTGGGTTTTGCTGCTCAGGGTGTGGGGCAGGGAAGTGTTTGGGGCTGAGGAGTCCCAAGCTGTCAATGTCACTTATGGATCCATTGGGTGTCCCAAAGTGGGCATGGTGAGGAAGAACCAAGGGTATGGGAATGTTCTTCAAAGAAAGCAGGAGATGGCAAACCCAGTGAGGTTCCTAGGGAGCGGAAGAAATGAAGAAAGCAAAGGAAATCAGAGCTGCTGAAGTGCCCGAAGTGGGGCATACTGCTGGATTCTGCTACCTGGATGTCTGGGGTTTGATTAATGCAGCCAGATTAAGGTTTCCTTTGAAAGACAGACAGAATAAGTGCCTCTCAGATGGGCTGAGAACTTCCAATTGCAAATTTCAGGCAGACTCAAATGAAGTTCCTTAGCTGGCAGGCAGCCTGAATCACAGGAGGCTTGGAAATCCCAATAAACTCCCCAAAGTGCTCCAGAAAGAGCTCTGCCATGTTAGTGTTGATTTTCTCTTTGAATTAAAACACCTCCATCACAAAGAGCATTTCTATATTCTTGTTACCATCAACAAAGTCCTGGTCAGTTAAGTTCAGTCCTGATTCATCTAAACCTCAGTCAAACATCTGAAAGGTCCCTGATGAATCACACCCTTGAAATACCCATTTATTTCCATTAGGTGTGAAGGGAATGGAGGGTGACTAACTGAGAGAAGAGCTACAGCCAAAAAGTTAAAGAAAAAGGAAAGGGAGAAAAAAAAGAAAAAAAAGAAAAAAAAAAAAAAGAAAGAAAAAAAAAGGAAAAAGGAAAAAGGAAAAAGGAAAAAGGAAAAAGGAAAAAGGAAAAAGGAAAAAGGAAAAAGGAAAAAGGAAAAAGGAAAAAGGAAAAAGGAAAAAGGAAAAAGGAAAAAGGAAAAAGGAAAAAGGAAAAAGGAAAAAGGAAAAAGGGAAAAGGGAAAAGGGAAAGAGAAAGAGAGAAAGAAAAAAGGAAGAGGAAGAGGAAGAGGAAGAGGAAGAGGAAGAGGAAGAGGAAGAGGAAGAGGAAGAGGGAGAGGGAGAGGGAGAGGGAGAGGGAGAGGGAGAGGGAGAGGGAGAGGGAGAGGGAGAGGGAGAGGGAGAGGAAGAGGAAGAGGAAGAGGAAGAGGAAGAGGAAGAGAGAGAGAGAGAAAGAGAGAAAGAGAGAAAGAGAAAGAAAAAGAAAGCAGGAAAATGAAAATGAAAATTGGAAACCCAGGGGTCCCTCCCCCATGTGACAATGATGTACCTAATGAAGACCAGGAGCCCCCATTTTATTACCAGAAGAAAGCCCATTCTGTTCTGGATGCAGAGGAGCAGGGAGTTCCCACATAAATTCAGTTCCCACAAATAAAAATGGAATTTGGGCTGGTGCATCAAAGTTTGTCAGCATGAGGCTTCAAAATCTACTTGACTTTTAAAGTTTAACACTCTGTTCAGTCCTGCTTTTCTGCTGGGTTTTATCTTCAGGAGTCCATATGCTCTTCTCTTTCACAAGGGACAGATTTTTCCAAGCATAAATATCTTCAGCTGCTAAATCCCAAAGAACCCAAGTTCAACTCCAAGGCAGAAAGGTTGCAAAAAATATAAAAATAAATAAATGACTTCAGGATTTTTTTTCACAAATGTCTTACCTGCCTATCTCTAGGCTTTTCCACAACTAGTAACCAGGGAAGGAAATAGAACACCTGAAGATTCCCTGTAATGTTTTACACCCTGGGGAAAATATTTACAGGAATGGGAATAGGAAACCAAGTGAGTTGCCTGGTCATATCTGGAATACCCTTTTTTTCCTGAATAAGAGTAATTAGTTATGGTGTTTCACTGAGCATACATAGTCAGAAAACAGTGGATATGAAACTGTTCTATGTCAGCCTTATCAAAAGTTGAAAAATAATAATCCTCAGACAAAGAAATTACCCTCAGTGCTCCCAGGAGAAGATCCTTCACTACTTTTGGAAAGGGGGGGACCTGTCCTTCATATAACAGAACCCCAAGAGCCTATTAGGAGGTTGAAATTAACTTTACAGAGGCAAAAGTGCATGTGGAGGAGGACCAAAAACTTCTTCCCCCTGCCAATAATCTGATGATTACCCATGGGAGGCAAAGTAGTGTTGCACTTCATCAACCATTTGGGTGGTGAATGGACAAAGCAAGAAAGGCTGGGGATAAGGAAAATGATGTGAAGGCTGCAAAAGAGGTTATTCACATGCTAATGAGCAAAATAAACTTTGGGGAGGTCCCTCCTGCAGAATTACCTATTTTTAGTTTTAAGGTGGGAACAGCATTAAATGAAGTCACTTCACCTTCTGCTGAACTGAGTAAAACTCTCAAAGTCTTTAATGATGATTGCTAAATACTGACTCTCATGGGGAAATCTTTGTTATGATAAAAAGCAAAACAAACCAGAAACCACTACCCCAAACAGCACTCTCCCACTCCCTGGCAGAAAATGTCACCATCTTACCTAGCTTTGGTTCTTTTACTCATTTTATGGCACACAATAAATATAAAAAAGAAGCTGAAATGTGGCCAGGAGTGGTCACCAAGCACAGAAAACTTGAGCTTCAAGACAAGAGGTGTCCCAGGTGTCCCCATCCAGATACAAGTCCTCACTGTCCGTTTTTGTCATTGGTTTTGTTACCTCCACCACAGAAACATTTCAAACATTAAATGCCACTGAGCTACATGTTTCCCATGAGCCAATTAATCAGAAAGAGAAGGTGGTGAAAGACAAGTCCTGTCACCATTCCTCAGGTGGTAACCACTAACTTTATTCATATACATGTATTATCCAGGAGGCTAAGTGATGCTCATTTGCATCACTTGTCCTGGAAGCTAAATTTTAGCCTGGTTTACTAATTCTATGTGATGGAGGCTGCTTCAGTTTTCATCTTTCTGTTTTAGAATGTCTTATTTGTGCACTGGAATGCAAATATAACCAAGAAAAAATGTTGTCTGGTTTATTTTTTTTTTTAAAGATGATTTGTCATTTTAAAAATTTAAATTTAAAAAAAATAAATAAAAAAAATTATTTTCTAGATTTTTACTGGTCTGTAAGAAATGGAATTTCTTCCTTAATTTTCCAGCTGGGCCCCCAGGGATGGTTTCCAAGGGTCTTTTCCAATGAGGATCAGCAAAGGCTCACCCATTATTGCCTTCTAAACCAGAAAAGGTTCAGGGACACATGAGGAAAAACTTTGCAGGACACAGCAATATGCTCATCCTGGAAATGAGGGGGAAGTCCTTAGAAAGGGTCAGAACAACCTGAGTTTTCTGCATGGAGGGAGCAATCCTGCACCTTAATATAATAACCCTGAGTATGAAATGCAAAGGACTGCATCTGTGTAGGAAGAATTATTATTTTCTAATAAACAGGTTTATTGGAAATGTTCTTTTTTTTTGTTTTGTTTGTGGGGGTTTTTTTTGTTGGGGTTTTTGGGTTTTTTGTTTGTTTTTTGTTGTTGTTGTTTTTTTAAGCTCTGGAAGCTAGTGAAGTACTTGCTAGTGAAGGATTTTCCTTCTCTCCACAAATCCCAGGACCACAAAGAACCAGTCTGAGACTGCAGGTATCTCCCCATTTTTGAAGTGCAACTCAGGAGGCTGCAACACAAAAAGCAGGGGTGGGCCAGGAGTGAGGAATTTTTCCTTCCCTTTGGGAGGGGGGAGTGGCAACCACTGTTCCTTGGCATCTGCTCAGCCCTGCTTTGGCATCATCAGGAGCTGAAAATATCCAGGGACTAAGTCTCTTTTGATACCAAATCCAAATATTCTTGTCAAGGCCAGGGTTCCATTTGCAATGCCAAAGGTCAGCAGAGTTACTCGACCCTCTGTGCAGTAACCCTGGGAGGCAGGGAAAGACCTGCTGACTTTATTTAGGTTAACAAGGGACAATTCTGGAGACTTGCTACATAAATCAGGAGTTAAAAATCCACAGAAATCAGGGAAAACCATTTTTTTTATGCTTGGAAGAAAGATCTGTTGTGTCAGCAAGAGTCTGAGAAAGGGATTTTTACCTTTACCCATGACTAAGCCCATTCTCAGCTGTTTTTAAGAGAGAATCCTACACACCCATACATATCATTCTCATTCATACATACCATGAATACATTCTCAGCTGTTTTTAAGAGAGAAACCCCCACACACCTCCATACCCACTCGAGAATGGTGCAGCCACTCCAGGATGAGGGGATTCATTTCAGCCAGAAAAGAAGGTAGGGAATCAGATTGCTAGCATAGTCACAGAGGTCTTGCCTCAAAAATGTTAAGGAAAACTACAACAACTCATAAAAGTTTAATAAACCCAATTGTCAGAGAGCTGGGAGAACTTCTTTCCTGTATTACCTGCCACCCTCCAATGTATTCTCACTTTCCCCCTTGGCAAACATTTCACCTCTCTCCACATCATTTGTGTGTCCCTTCCATGGCCTGCCTGCTTCCTGAGCTCTCTCCCCACCTTTGGTACCTTTTCCCCCTGGGTTTTACCCTGGGTACCATCTCTGGAGCAGTTTGTGGCTGCTCTGCTGGGGGGCAGCAAATTCTCTTATGTTCAGCTGTGCTTAGGAGACAGCTCTACTGCTCAGCCATGAGGAGCTCTGCTTTAAAAGTACAATAATTTCCTCTAATGGTGGATTTCTAAATGTATTTTAAAAATATAATAATTAATAATAACTAATGATAATGGTAATCATAATAACAATAATGATAATAAAAATAAAAGATAGCGAGAAAAGAGAAAAAAGAAATACTGACAGTGAGTAACCTGAGGGTGACTGAAAGGTCTCTGAGACATCTCTGGAGCTGTCACTATTTCAGCTGTCAGTACCTGCAGCAGGCACCAGGAACCTGCCAAGGAAGCTCAGGTCTTGTCTCTGACCAAGAAAATTATCAGCAGAAAGGTGTGGAAAACAAGCCTGGGAGTGCAAGGTTAAATATCCCTTCCAGCTTTTATCTTAACTTAGACATTTATTCCACATATTCTAATGGTTCAGGTAAAGATGACTAAATGCTGACTAAAAAAAAAAAATAAAATCCTTTGCATTATATAGATTATTTTGCTCTTAAATAACAACACCACTGCATGATAAAGTTTGGGGACCAGAAATAGAGGTGTCTCTCAGAGCTATTGCAGGGCAGATGAGAGATGTGTGAACCTGATATTATTGTGTGAAGCTTCTTTGTTTCCTCAGTATAACCCTTGTCAGATCAGGAGCAGTGCAAACACTTTTTCTTTAATCCAGAGTGAGCTTTTGGAAGGTTACTCTTAGCTTAGTTGCTCTGGGTTCCAGGGTTGAAGCATCTCACAAGATAAAGTTTCAGGCTTCCACGAGATGTTCCCAGCTTTCTGGGGGATCAGGAGTTTGAACATATAGAAATTTTGTGGCTCAACATGTATTTGTTGGACCTGTGTCAAGCCCAAACCTCAGTGAAACTGCTAACTCAACCCCTTCCTCAGATGCTGTCAGCCTTGCTGATGCAGCAGTTTGGGTTTCCTGGCTTGGTGCCCTGGTGCAGGTTTGTAAACTGAGCATCTTGTGCTGGCTGATGTGAGCTCCCAGGTTCCTCCTTGCTTCTCCTTAACCTTCTTATCCTTCCATCTGAACTGTTCTCCTGGCTGAGCTCCTGCCCACCTCCTTGGCCTCTCCAATGCCTCTGCTGCAATTCTGCAAAATTCTTCAAATTCAGGATCTTCCTCTGCCTCCTTCCTCACCCCTCCTGGTTTACCTAATCAGGAAGAAGGGAACTTCTTGTCTTTCCTCCAAACCCATTCCCTGTGCCTTTTCTTTCATCACTGCTGATGACTCTTCCACCTTCCCAGACACTCAGATTGACAACCACAAAATTATTTTTCTCTCCTCACTTTTTAATATCCAAGTCCCCATCAAATTTGGTCTTTGCCTCTGTAATCTTCTAAACCTGCCTCTCTATTTTTCTTCTGTGTCACTCATCATTTTGCTCTCATGGCCCACTTCAACCTCCTTGGGTTTTTTTGTGCATTTCCTGGCACACAATTTCCCCATGCAGCCTACCCAGTACTCATCAGGTAAAATAATTTCTTGTCCCTCAGCTGAACCAGTGCTGCTGGCTTGCTTTAAGCCCTTTATTGTCTCATTCTTTCTATATCCAGTTCAAAAGCACTGATAAAAGTTTAGTTGCTTCTGTACCCTCCTGTCTTGGATCCTGTCATGACTTCACACTCCTCATTTCATGTTGTATCCTCCTTTCTCACCTCTGAACGTGGTGTTTGGGTCCTGCTTTTCCCACTCTGCAAACTCCCCATTTCTTCCAGTTAAATCTTTGCTGACGTGTCACTTTTGCTGGTTTGGGAACCCAACATTTTCTCCTAATGCTCTGCTTCCACTGTGGGGCAGGACATGCTCCTCTGCCCCAAAAGTCACCACTTCTGCAATGGGATGACTTTCAGATTGATATCATTCTGTTCTATTTCTCTTTTATTTCCTCAGTTTAAATCATATCTAGTGTCACTGGAGTGGCATTCTGGGACAGGAATGCCAGTTTATAATGGATATTTGGTGCTGATGTGGCTGATCTCCAGGAAGGATCATTACAAATGCTCCCAAAATCCCCAGGTGAGATGACAAGAATAAGAAATAATTCTCTCCACCCTTCTGTTGGACCACAGAATGTAGACTGAGCCTTCTTTTCCCCCTCATGCTTTGTAAGTGCTCTGCCCACTTTCTAAGTGCATCCTTTATTGAAAATATGGACAGGAATTTGGCAAACACCTTTCTGCAAGGCTCAGGAGGAAAGTTTCTGAAAAACTCACTGCTGTAGAAGTTGTGAACCTTGCACCTACAGCTTTTTGGAGGGGGACTCTCTTGTGGAGAAAACACAGTGAGTGTTTAGTACACATCCCTTCCAATTTCCCTTTTCAGAGCAGTTTCCTAAAAAAAATGCTAATGCTTTTCTTTTCAAAAGCACACAATCTCAGATGTATTTTACATTTACACAGTTTGGGGAAAATCCCCAGTATTGAGCCTTTCCCAGTGATGAACTTGTACAGCTATATGAGAAGCCTCTCACTAGGCTGGCTTTCTTTTACAACACAGCTCTTGCAACACAAGAAATTAAATTATACATGCAGTAGTGTAAGTTATTTCCACACAGTTGTAGCAAATCCAATTGCTAATGGCAGTAGCCTTCGTAGCTCCAGTGAATTTATAACTGATATGATCTGGTTTTTTTAATTATAAAAGCTGTTACTAGTGATAGGAGTATTACTTTGGAGCAGGCTTGTCAAACACAACTTCTCTCTTTGGAGATATTTTCATTAAGAGATCTATTCTTCAAGGCAATAAAACTCTCCCCATTCTAAAGAGGAAACATTATAGTCTGTGGAGAAGTATTACTTTGCCTCCTAAGCATCCAGCTACATGATGTGATCCATCCATATATTTATTTAAACATCACTCTCTTCTGCAAATGAAGGGATTTTGGCTGCAATCCAGAAATCTTTTGAGACAACTTTATACATAAATGGTTTCTGCTTGGGTTTTAATCTGTGTCTGTTGTGGGTAATGCATAAGGAGAAGGACTAAAATACTTAAACCCTTAGCCACACTAATTAGAGCTAAGTAAATCAAATTCTAGTCGAGCCACTGCCTGCTTCGAACATTAAGTTAATATTTTTCAGAAGTGCTCTCTGAATATTCATCCTGTGACTGAGAGCTGAGGCTGCTGAACATGGTGCCCACTGGCTTCACTTGGAAGCATGAACACCTACACTTCTTTGGTTTAGAAACAGCACAAATGCATTAACAAAAACCCCTCACCTTTCACAAATCTCCTTGGAGTAGAAAAAACTTAAACCTGCTTTATTAATGGGAAGCCTCCATGGAAATAACTAGCATGTGATATCCTTATTCCCAGGTATATTAGTTCTACAGTATTTCCTATTCTGTCCCAGAAAGGTGAATTTAACCTGGTACTTTCCATACAGGTCTTAAAGCATATCTAATGCCATCTGCACACATGGCTGTTAGAGGGAAAAATAAAATTTCATATCCATGCAGGATGAGAGCAATTGTGAAACGGGCTGCAATGAAGAAATGTCATCAGATGTTTATTCTTTTCCTCATCAGAATATTATAGATTAAATGCTGGGGTTTCTCAAAGAAAAGGAGAAGCAATATAAAAATAGGACAATTGTTACTTGTCTTGGAAAAGTATTTGCTGAAGGAATAAGCTCCTTGAAACCAAAATGTTTACATTCCCCTACTTTAAACAAAAACACCTTAAAGGCTTCTAAGATTAATGCTGTGTGTGGGAATAGGAACTCTAGCAATGGGACCAGCTTTGCTGGGCAGTTCTGATTTATAGGTGATTTTTATGGCACACTTGCCAAGTTTATGTTCGCCGTGCAACGCCGAGGGCCAAAGCCTATTCTGGTGCCAGTCAGCACAGCTCCACTCTTTGCAGTTTTCCCTAATAAAAATGTGTCTCAGAGTCCCTGGAATAGAATAGCCATTTCTATACTTAACTGGTAAAGTATTCAAGTGAGAAACTTGCCAGACTGGTACAGCTCAGCCCTGGCTCTGACTCTGCTGGGGTTTGCTGCACCATGTATGTTCTGTATCCGTGCTGTACCCATTTAAAAACATCATTTTTTAAGGCCCCCAGGTCTAAAGGGATGGAGGAAAGACCATAATATTCACTGGTACATGCATGCAGCCATGTGCCAAAAAAAGAGAAGCCCCAGGTTTAGATGTCATGAGGTTATATAGCAACAACTTTCATCCCAACCTAAGGCAATTCTCCATCCATAGCCCTTGGGTTGTGTGTGCTGCTCTCTTCCTCACCTGGATCCCTCAAATTTGCAGCTAATTTAGAGGGTCAGTTCCACAGGATTACAAGCCACTGTTGTCCTGGTTTGGAGGAATTCAGAGATTCACTGAGGACAGAACTGAATCATTTGCATCATCTCTACACTGCCCTGGGCTTGCTTCCATCCCCTTGCAGGAGGAAAGATGTGAGGACATTACAGGTGTGTAAGGGTAAGGACAAGGACTGGCAAAGCCACACACCAAGCTTTCATTCATCAACATTTCTTAAGGGATTTTCCACATCCAAACTGGTAAGGATGCTTTAGATATAAACACCTCTTGCCTGGAAAATGTTGGCTTCTCAAAACTCTGAGGTCATTTCTGCTGAGAGAAGAAGATAGCATGCTACCAGGTAACCTATGCTAACATGGGGTTTGGAGTTCTCAGGCTACTGATGGTGAGGCTCTAGAAGCTTAGGGTAGCAGTTTTCATTATCAGGCTTCTGTGTTTTTGAGTTTCAGAGTTAAAAAATAAAGATTATTTCAAGATATCCCAGATTCTTCCTTGCATAAATAAAACCAAATGCTGCAAGGTAGTGTGCATGTGTGTGTATGCTAAGTGTATGTATTTGAATTCTTGTTTTCCAGCCATTGCTGTCACACAGTTGATGTATGCTCCTGCCTTCATATTAACATTTGTGAGGTTGGATCCATTGGAAATACATCAGCAGAGGCCCATTTAGCTGCTGGATGTTCTGGCACTTGCAGAGTCTGTGAGGCAGCTGGGATCTGCTTGGTGCAGAGTATTTTCTGCCAAACAAAGCTCATTTCCAGAAATTCCTAGATGGTAGTGTCTTGTGAAGACAAAAAAATGTCCAGATGTAAACTGAAACCCAGGTTCTTAACTGGGGTAAACTGGTGTGACTTCACCTTTGCAGTGCTGGAGTCCCTGCAAATCCACAGCTTGGATGTGAAACACCATTCAGGTTGTATCCCAATTCTTGATGACAGATGCTTCAAATCTTTCTCGGTGTTGAGGGCAAAATGTGGAAAAATTTCATTTGGCACAGAGCTGCCACCTGGGAAAACCACATTTCCATTTTCCAACAGCAAAAGATCTGGGAGAATTACAGTTGGTTAAAATACCTTCAATTCCTTTTGTGAAGCAGCAGTAGCCTCCACACAGATGGTAGCATGTAACTTCAAACATCCAAGTTTGTAATATCACATCCCTTTGGCAGGGGCATGGCTTAAAAATTATTATTTTGGCTACACTTAGTCAAGGGAGAAGGAAGAAAGTTCCTGTATAACAGAAATGTTGTCATTGTTCTTGCCAAACTTTAAATCTCATTCGGCAGATCTGCAAAATATTTGGTGATGTTTAATGAACTCTGTACCTGGCTTTGTTGTCTTTTGGTTGTTTTTTTAGTCATAATCAATGAAAAAAGAAAAAAAAGTGACTGAAGGTCGGTCAATTAGATGTCAACGTGAACCATGTCACGTGGAACAGTTGGGTGACAGCTTCTAAAAGCCCATGCTGTGAAAATTCTTTTGATTCTGTTGCAGTTGTAATAAAGACATCAAATCATCACCTCCTGAAGCCATCAGGAGCTCAGAACTTGCCTTCTGTTACCATCAATGCAAAGAGCAGAGGCATTTTCCCTCTGTTCCCAAATTCCTAGCCAAGCTTTATCCTTCTCCTTTAAACAAGCAGTAGAAATAGTTATTCTGTGAATATCTGAGCCTCCTTTGAGGGATGAGCAGGCTTCTCATAGAGAACCAGCTCTATTTTCAGGATAAAGCTTGAGATCAGGCACCTGAAACCTTTCCTCCTCTTTTTACATTGCAACTCATCTTCTGGGGTGGCCTTAGGAAGGAGGGGTTATTTATGCCATGCTTTAGTTTTATTGCATGGAAAGAGGAGATAACATCTCCTTTTCTCTCTTCAGTCTTAAAATATTTTTCAATTAAGAGTACTGCATGGTTGCAATTTAGGGAGTGTTGACCTCAGCTGAAAAGCTGAAAGCTTTCTACTAAATTCAGTCTGGTTTATCAGCCCACCTAAGAGTAAAGAATTATTAAATGTTGCTCAGGTATCTTAAAAAATGCTTTCACTTTGAAGTGCACCAGGTTCCAAATGCTGTTTATTCCACTGAGGCTTACAGATTTTGGGATTTTTTTAAATTTTATTTTATTTTTTGTTCATAGTCTCCTAGAGCGTAAAATTCTTTGCAAATTCCTGTTGTTGTAGTTTCACATTAGTCAGAAGCTCCAAGATGACCCTGGAGCAAACTCCTGCAAATCTTCTGAAACTCACCAAGGGCCTCTGAGGCTCAGATTTTATTTAGTGGATGAGGCTTGTGTGTGGTTTGGAGTTTTATAGCAGAGTTTCCCACAGTTCTACATTTAACATCTCTTTAAAAATTATTTTAAAAGAAGTGAAAGGAGGAGAAGTAGCCTAACAACACTACAAAAGGACTGAAAAAGGTAAAGAGCCTCAGATTCAAAACATGGCACGGCAGCATTAAATATAACTTGAAATTGTTGAAAAGAAGCCAAACTTTCATCATATTTGCATATTGGGGTTTAAATAAACAGCACTGCAGTAGCAAATGGAACATTCTCACTTCACTGTTTACATTTCAGAAAAGCCAGCTCTGTGGTGAGGAATGCTTTCAGCTTGATTTTGTTCTTTCCTTGCTTTCCATTTGGGCACAGAGCTAAACCACTACATGCAGGCAGGCCAAACATGTCCTGAAATTCAATACATGCTGCTCATGGTGCTATGGAACCCAACTGGAACATCTTGCTGAAGAGGAATTGCTGCTTTAACGGGGCAAAGTTTGCATGAAAATGAGATTTGGGGCATATTTAGGTGTGCACCTCACTTTGTCACTTTCCCCTGGACCTCTGCGCTGCTGCCGTCTGCATCTGCCAGGGAGGTGACCACATAAAACCTGGGTTTCTCTTGCAACACTGATATCTTAGGAGAGTTTGCCTGGATTTCCACCTGCATATAGCTAAATAAGTTTTAGAACGTCCTTACTCTTTACACTTTCAGAGGTTTTCACATCTTTTGCTATGTATAGGATTTCTTCTATTACACCCTTAGGAGCACAGAAATGAATCACACCTTAATACTACATCAACTGCTATTACAACATCACTGAGCTTGGGTACTTTAGACTTTGTTCTCTACATTAAATTCAGTTTGGGGCTGTGTTTGTTCTCATGGTTCCCACTGATGATCATTTCTGCATCACGACTGAGTGAGAGCTGAAATGCTCTGCCTATGTCCAGATGAATGTGCACAACCTATTACCCAACTAACCAGACATTTCCCGACATCCTACATTTCCAAGGAATCTTATCTTTCAACAAGATTTGTAACAGGCAGTTCAAGTCACACAGACACTCATATCTTAAACATCCTTTCCCCTGACCTTGACAAATGCAATCTTGTCTGGTCAGAGCCTTGCAGAATGCTGCTTTAATGATCATTTTCCCAGCCTGGTGCTTTGATCTTGAGACCCCTTCCCTGTGCATGGCTCCTCATCTCCCCCCAGACAAAAGTGACTTCACTTCCAAGACCATTCATGGCTTTTTTCCACCTATCTCTTATTCGTTATCAAGACATCAGCTTCCACCTCTGATTGACCTATGATCTTAACCCTTATTGCTGCCTCTTGCATTTGCAAGTGAGACCATTTCTGTACTTGCTTTCCAGAGGACCCTCATGCTTGGGAAAGACTTCTTAGCTGTGACACTCACTTACTAGTTCTCTTCCAGGTCCCTGCTCAAAATTTTAAAGTTCTTTTATTTATTTCCCCCCTCAAAAAAAAAAAATCTCTAAAAGTGCTTTAGTGCTAAGGTTGTATCAATGCTTTTTATGGATGCCCATAGTGTGCCTACATCTTTTTTTTTTTTTTTTGCCTTTTTTTCTGAGGCTTTGAGCATCCTTGTTGAGTTGAGAGGCATTCCTGCCCATGGTAGAGAGGTTGGAGGAGGTGATTTTAAGGTCCCTTCCAACCTAAGCCATTTTATGATGATTCTTTGTATACACTGCAGGAGTTTTGTGCAAGTTCTGTACCAGGAATTTTTACCACTGTAGGATAGCAGGAGATGATCAGAGAATTTAAGTGATCCAATAACACATATCAGATAATGAAGACCTTTTCACCTCCTAATTATGTATACTTTTTTCCATATCTTGTTTTAAAATGCAGGTCTTTCATCAGCCCCTCAGGTAGGTGATGTCTACTCAAATTGCCCTGGCATGAATGCATTTAATTTGCTTTCTCCTCAAACTGATGATCTTGTGACAGCAAGATTATTGACAAGAACATCCCTATGGTGCCAGAAAGGACTTGGCTTTGCTTGGTTATGACATTCAGGAAGCTGCCTGAAATAACACCCACAAAATATTTTTTCAGTCAGCAAAAGGCTGTGTTTGCCCTGCAGGTAACCTAAGAGGTTTTATCAAAAAAAATATTAAGATAAATAAATACATTTTAAAATCCCAATAACAAACTCCACAGTGCAGAGAAGGGCTGAAAAATCAATCATCCAGTCTCTAAAAAGCTGAGCATTGGTTGCCTGATTCCATGGACATCCATGGGGATTTTGTCATTACCATGAGCTAAAATTTCACAAAAGCTGTTTATGAAACCTCAGAAATTCAAGTCATAAATGCCATGAATCTCCATCCCCAATCTTCTAATGCTTTTTCAGAGGTAGGTCAAAGCTGATCTGAACACTAAAAAATAAAAGCTGTATTTACTTTTCAGCAACCTGGTTTAGATTTCTAACACAGAGCAAGGCTCAGTTCTTTATGAAGGGAAGTAAACAAGAGAATCCCAACATTTTTCCTTAAAATTCAGCTGGCAGGTTGGAGAATTTCAAGGCAAACGTGAGGCTATTTGAACCCAGACACCTACCTCAACCAAAAAGCAGCTTCTACACCCTGAGCTGCTTTAGTTTTGGGTTTTTTCTTCAGACAGTGGAAATGTATAAGGTCCCTTAACCCCTTGATCTGGCTTTTGTGATAAAAGGTTAGAGCTGAAAATGGCCAGAGCACAGGATGCTCCAGAGGGGTGACCTGGGTATAAGTGAGATAAAACTAGAATGGAGTTATCTGGTGAGGCTGGGAAATCCATTTAAAAGATTAATTTTATTTAAAATGGTAGAGAATGGAAGCATAATTATATACAGGCTGCAGGGACATGAGGCAATTTTTATTGTCTTTTAGTTAAGTTTTTCCTGGGGAAAAAAATCTGATTTCAGTAGAAAAAATGAAGGTGGTTGTAGGAAATATGGAGTGAGAGTCAGTGACCTTTGTTAGAGGAATCATCCCTTAAATGATTTCTCTCTTAGCTGAAGTGGTTTGAAGTGGGCATCATTTGCTCCAGTTTTGCACATAAAGAAGAAAGAAATCAGTCAGGATAGCAGGGGGGGAATAACTGGAGTGAAAATAAAAATAGAATCTTTTGTAACTTTTCATGCTGACTCTTTTATTTTAGCAGCATGCCAGAAACAGGGACTTCTGAAGACATTCCAAAAGAATGGCCTTTTAATTATCCTACTGTTAATATTCCTCAGTTATGAATCTTTTTTGACAGAATAAGTACAAAAAGCCAAGAAAATGTATTTATAATCTTATCCCCACAGTCTTCACTCTTCTCCTCCTCTCATGCCTATTTTTTCCTCTCCCATATTGGAGTAATAAATACTGGCATCAGAATAGGAAGACATAATGAATGGTTCACTAATGAACTGGGGGAGCAGAAGGCACAGACTCCATCCAGCAGTAAGGGGTGCCTGGGATGGATGAGACAATAACAGGGACTTGAAAGCAGGACTAAATCCATTCAGGGTTGTGGATTTTGGGGGTTATTATTTTTTTTTTAAGCACATATTTTTTTGCCTCCTGAGATGATTATTTCAGTGGGATTCAGGCATTTCTGCAGGATCTGTTTAGAGCAGCATCACCTCCAGCAGAGCTTTGAAAATCCCAACAAATGATGGAGCTGCAGCATGGGCACAATGAGCACCCTGCAAGCAAAAAGTGTTACTGGGTCCAGTTCTGGAGTCCCCAAGATCAGAAGGACCCAGAGCTCCTGGAAGGTGTCCAGAGGAGGCACTGAAATGCTCAGAGGGCTGAGCACCTCCCTGGGAAGCCAGGCTGAGGGATTGGGGTTGTTCAGCCTGGAGCAGAGGAGGCTCCCAGGGGAGCTCAGAGCAACCTTCCAATATCTGAAGGGGCTACAAGAAAGCTGGGGGAGGGCTTTGAGCACGTATGGGCAGAGAGAGGAGAAGGGGCAATGGTTTAAAACTTGAAGAAGGGAGATTTAGAGTAGACATTAAGAGGAAATTCTTTAATTTGAGGGTGCTGAGGCCCTGGCACAGTTTCCCAAGGAATTTGTGGCTGCCCCATCCCTGGCAGTGTCTCAGCCCAGGTTGGATGGGGCTGGGAGCACCCTGGGCTGGGGGAGGTGTCCATGCCCATGGGGTTGGGACTGGAGGAGCTTTAAGGTCCCTTCCAACCCAAAGCATTCTATGATTCTATGAAAGCCTCCTTGCACACCCATGCCCATCAGCTGGACTAAGCTGGGGGGAGTGTGGATCAGCTGGAAGGCAGGAGGGCTCTGCAGAGGGACCTGGACAGACTGGAGAGTTGGGCTGATTCCAATGGGATGAGGTTCAACACAACAACCCCATGGGGAGCTCCAGGCTGGGCACAGAGTGACAGAAAGGGACCTGGGAGTTTGGGGTGACAGGAAGCTGAACAGGAGCCAGCAGTGTGCCCAGGTGGCCAAGAAGGCCAATGGCATCCTGGCCTGGATCAGGAACAGCGTGGCCAGCAGGTCCAGGGAAGGGATTCTGCCCCTGGACTCAGCCCTGGGGAGGCCACAGCTCGAGTCCTGTGTCCAGTTCTGGGCCCCTCAGGTCAGGAAGGAGATTGAGGTCCTGGAGCAGGTCCAGAGAAGAGCAAGGAGGCTGTGAAGGGATCCAGCACAAGTCCTGTGAGGAGAGGCTGAGGGAGCTGGGGGTGTTCAGCCTGGAGAAGAGGAGGCTCAGGGGAGACCTCATCACTCTCTACAACTCCCTGAAAGGAGGCTGGAGCCAGGGGGGGTTGGGCTCTGCTCCCAGGCAACTTTCAACAAGACAAGAGGGCATGGTCTCAAGTTTTGCCAGGGGAAGTTTAGGTTGGATATTAGGAAGAAATTCTTCACGGAGAGGGTGCTCAGACATTGGAATGGGCTGCCCAGGGAAGCAGTGGATTCTCCATCCCTGGAGGTTTTTAAGAAGAGCCTGGATGTGGCACTGAGTGCCATGGGCTGGGAACCAGGGGGGGAGTGGATCAAGGGTTGGACTTGATGATTCCATAGCTCCTTTCCAACCCAAATGATTCTATGATTCGATGTTCACTGGACCAGAACCCAAGGAAAAGAGCAGATTTGATGTGCCCTGGGTGCTGCCCCTTTGCTCCCCACACACCAGGGCACTTTGCTCTGCAGAGAGGAGCTGGGCTGGGGCAGAAGTTGCAATGGATTGCAGGGAATTGCTGGGTGTAGCAGAGAACTGCAGCCAAAAGATGAAGTAGCCTGGGTTCATACATACTCACACTTCTCACGGAGTCACATCTAAAGGGACAAAACACCCTTACCCCCTTTCTGCTGGGATTTTTCCTAGCCTTGTTCAGGCTCGAGTTCTAGAGACACACAGACATTATGTTTGTGAACAACGAGCCTGCTGACCACAGCACAATCGTTTGAAAAATCCCTTTAGAATTTCCTTCGAGTGGTTTCTGTGGTTATCCCAGCAATCAACAATTTCATTTTGAAGGTTGCAATTGCTTTTGACAACTAGAGAGGGCTCAGATTATTTCAAGCACAAGAAAGAAACTACATAAGGAAAAGCTCTCATCTATGGGAAGAAAAACTCACATTAATGAATTCTCACTCTTGTTTTGGAAGAAACCTTTGGATTCCCCACCACCCAGTAAAGTAACAATCACATACAGACAAGAAATTATTATAAAACTAGTAAAAAGCATTAAAACCCAACATGATGGCTTGTCATCTTCCCAGAGTCCTCTGTGCCTTTCCTAAGGGCAGCAAATTAAATTTTAGTGTTTCTCATTGAGATCTTTTTTAATTTTCTTTTAATTACTGCTGGAACAGGATGATTAGGTTGATATCTACATGCAGATCTAGTGGAAGTTTGTGTAGCTATATAGAAAATGCTACAATACCAAAGAAATCAAGCAAATATGCATTTATATCCAGCATACATATTGTGCATGCTGTTGTAGATTTAGACAAAGAAAAATTGTGACTCCAGCATTTGGCTTTATCAACCTGGACTTGGAAAAAAAAAACTGAAAAGGATATAACAATGTTTGTACTCATCTTTAAAATACAACTACAGCCATGTTATTAATTCTAAGGATGGAGATCAAGCATGTAATTGCTTGAATCCCTTTCAGTCAATGAACTCCCTTGAACTTCAAAATGCCAGACAACCTTGCAAATATTCAAACACAAGGATGAGCTTGACATCATAGGTTTGCATCCTGTCTCAGATGTCAGTACAATAAGGTAGAAAATAAAAAATAACTCCTCGCCCCCAAAATCTGTTCTTTAGGAAAGCTGACCTTGATTTTTTCCACCACCAGAGATTTTTTTTCCTGTTTTGCTTTATGGCATTGTTTTCCTCTTTGCTTTTATAAAACTGACTGGAATATTGGTTGATCTGTGCAGCCTGAGATAGGCCACACATTTTAAGAATTCACCAGCTCAGGACATTTTTTTTTCCCAGGTTGCTTGCCAGCAACTTTCATTCAGATTTATCAGTGAAATGGCCTACAAGGCAGTGAATAAGGGTTTGTCCTTGCCTGATGTTCTGTCCCTGTCTCACAGAGGAGATGGGCTTTTTTTTTTTTTTTTGGTTGTGTTTTTGTCATTTGTTTGTGTTTTTTTCAGTATTAAGAATGCTTGATGGGACCTAAATCACTGCCCATTTCATCTGTAGATCACATTGGCTTTAGCTAGAATTTTCTTCTATTTATATTAGATAGGAGCTGGGCATTAAAGTGGTTGTGAGTCTCCAGGTCCCTCTTTTTCAGGGGGTCCTTTACAAATTCTAGCTCTCAGTTTCTATTTTTGCCTTTCTATAAAGTTTATCAAAGAATGGAGTTCTGGGTAAAAGTTTTATGCAAGACTGCTTCATCCTTCTTTTTTTTTTTTTTTTTTGCCTAAGTAGGTCTGTGTTTAACCTCCTGTAAACACCTTCACCCAGCTCCCCGAATCTTAAGACTTGATATTTTCTCTTTTCAATACAGATTTTTATTGGCAAATATATGCCTGATAAAATTTAAGATGTTTTCTGCTCATTTTAGAAACCTGTTCAAAGCACTGATAAACTTGACAAGTGGCTTCAAAAGGGTCTGTAAGATGCTAACAGCCTAGAAAGAAAAATACAATTTCTCACTGAGGATCTTCAGTTAAAATAATTGCTACAGCTAGTTCTGATTTTTGTTCCTCTGGATCATCATTCATGAACACTAGAAGCCATTTCAGATAATTTTTTTTTATAAAAAAGTGTCAAATCTTCACAATGTGAAATAGTTTTCCCAAAACTTCTTTATTCCCCATTTACAGAGCTGTTTTTAAGTGAATGCTGAGATGCCAAGGGGGAAATAAAGATGCTGCAGAAATTTCAGAAGCAAAACTTGATCTCATAAGCTTTTCCACAGTGTAGCAAGACCAAATCCCTGGCTATTGTGCAGGGTTTTATGTGCCCATTCCTGAAAGTTCCTGCTCTGATGACAAAAGGTGAAGTGTAAGCACCCTGCAAATGCCTTTTTAGTGATGCAAGACAATGAGAGTAGGAAAATTCTGGAATTATATTTGGATGGTGACTCTGAGAGCAGGACCTGAGGACTTGTGAGGAGGTGATCAACAAGCTGGAGCCAGCAGTGAATGGTGGAAGGATAAAAAATAATGTTCATAAACTGAGAGATTCAGACTGGATTTAAGGAAAAACTTTTACACCAGGTGAAAAACACTCCCAGTTCTCTCAGATGGGAGCCACTTTACCATTTTCGTGGCCCTTTGCTGGACTTTTTTCAGCCTCTTCTGTACTGGAGAGCCCAGAACTGGACCCAAGTGGAGGAGGTTGCCCAGAGAGGTTGTTTTCCTTGGAAGTTTTCAAGACCTGACTGCCAGCTGGGGAGAGCCTGAGCAGATGACCCCACTTTCAGAGCCCTTCTGAGGTCCTTTCCAACAGAAATCCATCTATGGTTCCCCAAAGTCTGGCTGTGAGCTGATTAAAGGGTCTGTCTCGTGGAAGGGAGGATGCAGGAGATGTTGCAAATACCAGCTGGGTTACATTCTCTTCCTCTGCCCAAGAAATATAGGAGTGGTGGTAGCAGGCAGAACACAAACCCATCCCAAAACAGGACATGATGGGGTTAAAATCAGTGAAAGCAGTGCCTTCTGGCACCATTTCCTGAGACTGCCCAGGTGGCCAGATGCTTCTTTCTTCCTTCTCCCACTGCCACCACCTCTTCCCCTCCAGCTCCAGCCCTTTCCATCACCCCCTGCCCAAAGCAGATTCCTTTCAAGGAAAGAATTCCATTTTGGAGCTCTGTTACTTCCCTCTTATTTCAAATAATTGTAGCATTGTCTTTTCCTCCCTCAGTGTTCTCCCTTAGGGGAATTTTTTCAGCCTTAATTCCCATACCACCCTCTTTCAAACAGCTTAAGGTTTAATGCAAAAAACCTGTTCATCAGCTGCAGTTATTTCTAGCCAGGGTGCTTAAGGAAGTCTCATGCTTTTTGCAGGTTGTAAAGCTGTGGCTTTGGCTTCCATGAAAAATCCTTAGTGGCTTTACCTGGAACTACCACTGACCAATCCCCTCTGCATTTGCCTTGAAAGAGACCAAAGTAGTGTTTCCTACCTCTACAGTGACTTCTTGGAATCACCCTGAACACTTTAATACACTTGTTGCTGGGGCTTCTGGTTATGAATCTTGTTTTAATTGGACCCTTTGTACTTTTTTTTTTTTTTTCCCCCCCTTACTTTTTCTCCAGCCTAACTTGGTTGGAGCTCCTCGTGTGGCAGATGCTCTCATGATGTGCAAGGAAGGCCAGTGGTGTCCTGGGTGCTACAAGAAAATCCTGCCCTCTGCTCAGCACTGAGGAAGCCACAGCTGGAGCTCTGGGTCCAGTTCTGGGCTTTCCAGTACAGAAGAGGCTGAAAAAAGTCCAGCAAAGGGTCACAAAAATGGTAAAGTGGCTCCCATCTGAGGAAAGGCTGAGAAAATTGGGAGAAGACAAAGCTCCGAGACATCCAATCATATAAATATTCTAAGGGAGGGTGCAGCTGGAGCCAGGCTATTTTCAGTGATGGGAGAGGACAAGAGGCACCAAGTGAAACCTGGGAACACTGGGAAACTCTTTTTACTGTCCGGGGGACTGAGCCCTGGAGCAGGTTCCCAACAGAGGCTGTGACGTCTCCATCCTGGGAGTTATGAATAAAGTCATCTGGTCATGGGCCTGGGCATCCAGCTCCAGAGCAACCTGCTTGAGTAGGGGCATTGGACCAGATGACCTCCATAGGTACCAACTTCAACCATTCTGTAAGTGTTGTCTACAATTACAGTCATTTCCAGTAAATTAACACTGTATCAGAAAGTGCTTTGGCTAAGAATGACTTCAAGCTCAGGCATTGCATTCACACGAACTATTTTATTGACTGTAAAGAGGATGATCAAAAAAAAAATTGTCCCTCTGGTGACAGAAAATCAGCCTTTTTTTTTTTTTTGGTCACAGATTATATTGCTCTGTACTGTGCCACCAAAACCAGATGCATTTTGCATCTGCTGCTGGAAGCTGACTTGAACAAGAATGGAATCCCAGCAGATTTATCAAAGCAAAAGGGCATTGTTCTTTTTCTGAAATCTGCTCAATTCTTTCTTTCTGTCCATGCATAACCATAAATCTACCTGGTGTATTGACAACCAAATGTTCTCTGACCTGTGCCAAACATAGTCAAATAAATTTTAACTCCTTTGATGCCTCACTTTACCAAAACTGAAGCCAGATGTTTCACAGGTGACCTGACAGAATGCTGTTACTTCCCAATTACCATAAATAAAAGGCAGAGCTGTCACAAAGAACGTGCAAAGATTTATCATTCTGACATTCCTGAAGGTTTAACCCTTCCTGAACAGCCACAAACTGAACATCTGAAAGACCTAATTAGACACAAGGATCTTGACATTATCACTTCTCACTTTTCTCGCTATTTGAATGCTTTGAAATGAGGCATCTGGGGGGATTGCAGAAGCTAGAGCTGACAGACAGGGAGACAAAACTGCAGCAGCACTTGGAAGCTCTGCAGAAGGTAAAATTCTGTGTCCTGTTAGGCTCAATGAGAAGATAAATAGGTGGACTGAGTATGGCCCTGCATACCTCAGCAATAATCCAGTAGCTTTTCCTGCTACAGCTTTTTTTCCTGGGCACTGGAGTCTTTATCCTTTTTTAATTTCTGCTCTGGCTGTAGAACAGATCTGTGCTTTCTTGATTTAACACCCCCATTTCCTATGCTAAGATTCTTACAGGTAGCTAAGAATAACCAGAGATTTAGCATGAGGACCCACTAGAACTACACCATGGAAAAGCTCTGACCTCCAGAATCCCTTTTCTGAGCTGCAGTGTGGATGAGCTGGAACTGCTTCAGACCTCTGCAGTTTTTCAGTCACCAGAGGGGGGCAAAGAGCCACAAGGCTCTTGGGTTTTATTTTAATTTGCCCCAAATCCACAAAACTTTCACTTCACTTTCTTGTCAAATTCTGACTCACATTCATTCTCCAAAGCAGTTTATTTCTCTCATCATTTACAGTTTTCTATAGCTTTCTTTTAACTCCTGCAGTTGGAGGTGTATATTAGATTTCAGGCTTGCATAAAGCCAACAAAATCAAACCTGGAGAAAGGAATAAGAGCTTGAGGTTTCCCCATATTGTTTCTACTAACACTACACAGCATTCCTGTTGATTTTTGCCTCTCTAGATGGAAATACTGCTATCCAACTGATCACACAGCTCACACACAGCTTCCTGCTGCAGTCATTGACAATAAAAATTCCAGGTATTGCCAAAGATTCCCCCAAGCTTCACTCAACTACTGCAGTATAGTTTTGCTTGACTTGAATTTTCTTTTATAATATCTGAATTAATAAACTTGTCTTTTTGTATGTGACTTCTGGATGCAAAAGAAATTATGTCCAAAATGCCTCAACTGGTTGGGATCACTGGGCTGTACTTGCATCAGGAGGCAAAGAGTACAGGATGCTCCATTTGTATCTCCTTGTGGATTTTCAAGGACTATAAACTTTTCTGAAAACTCCATTGAACTCAAAGGTTACTCAAGAAAAAACATTCTTCTCATCCAGAAAACCAGAAATCATAAGTGTTAATTTATGGCTTGCAATTTCCTAGTCCCTAGAAGCAAAGCTTTGATGGAAACTTAGAGCTGCACCCTTTAGGACTGTGCTCTAATTCCCCACCAGTCAAGGAAAACAAAAACCACTGCATGGAGTGGTGCTTAGCTATTAAAACTACCTGCTGCCTCAGCTTTTATCCTACCACCTCTCCCTAAATGTAGAGTTCAGCTTCCCTCTCATCCTCATGCCCTTTTCTAACTAATGAAGCATATAGACAAGACTGAGCTTCCAGAAGACACAGAAGATAGCTCTGTCCAACCAAGCTTTGCTTTTCCTCATGAGGAGATGAGATAAATAAAAAAAATGAAATAGCAACAACCTGTAATTCCTCCTAGGAAATACCAGGGAAGGTGTTTGTCCCATGAAATACACATCTTGCTTCACAGTTTCTTCTCTAGATTAAAGCTGGTTTGGTATCGTGCTCACATCAGATGTTCTTCTGCTCTTAGTATGTGCTCCTCAGAAGGAAGGACAAGACCCTAGTGGTGCCACATGCTGTTTTCAGGCATGCATCACCCCTGCTGCATGGTCTGGTGTTTAGCAGAATGCTTCATGAATCATTTGCTATCTCTTATTTGTATGTCATTACCTAAAGTACATGTCTTAAATTCTCAGTGTTTTGCAGACTCTCAAAGATGCAATTTCATGCCTGACAACTCCATAAGATATATTAGATATTTTTATTTCTTTTAAATTTAAACCAGAAACCTGGCTTCAGTGGATGTTTCAATTGTTTCAATTAAAATCCCTCCAAGCTTGTGACATTCATAACTGCTCAGCTGCTAACCCAAACCATTCACCCATTCACCTTGGTAACAGCATACTTTTGTTTTTTTATGTACTGGGCTGGACATCAAAGACATGTTTTTATTGCAGAGATTTTACTAGCCAAGTCTGGATTCATAACAGACCCCATTCAGCACCAGCTGCATTGTACAGTCAGATCTTCTTTGGGATAGAAACAGGTGAACTGTGAACCATCATTTCTCAAATTGAAATCTTCCCTCCAGCTTTGTTCTCTCTCCCCCCCTCTACTTCCCTAGTCAGGTTTTGGCTGGGCTTGGATATTTTCTGGAAAGAAATGCTTTGTTTGGTGTGTTCCTGATGATAGGAAGCCTCAGTCTTCCTGCAGGAAGGCTCCCAGATGCACACACTTCACAGTATCTTTGCAGCAGAGACATTCAGGAGCTCAAGTGCCATCCACAAGGAACCCAGTTAGAGGTGGATGCTTTGAAAAATTATTTTCTTAATGAGAAAACCAGATGCCTTTAGCAGCTTGGGTCACATTGTCTTCCCAACCCCATTCCTACAGAGCTTCTGGAGGTTGATAGATGTAGTTGTAACGCCCTGTACCTACCCAAACCATCACCTCCTCCTTTATTCTTTCTATAAAATACCACCTGGCAAAATAATGGCTTCTCCCTCAATTCAGTCAAGCCCTTTTTTTCCCTGCTCCCCACACTCCCATGGTCTCTGCACACACATTGCAGTATTTGTGCTACTCACACCACCTCCACAGAACTGAATGCATTACCTAACCTACACCACCACTCTGACAAACACTACTTTTAAGATAATTAAGAGCTCTAGGTGACTGGGTAGACATGAGGCAGGCACTGAAAAAAACTTTTGGCAAACGAAGCCTAAACTACATGTTAAAAAACATGAGCAGTGTTCAGTGCCATATTCATTTGCCAAGCTTCACATAAATACCCACTTGTATTAAAGCAGCCAGGGTGCCAGCTGTTTCAGAAGATCTTAGCAGTCAGATTTTATGGTGAAGATTGTTTCCACCTTCTTTCAAAGAGAAGGGAAAGAATCCAGGATGCTGCTCGGTGACAGTTTAATAGCAATGAGCTTACATTTATATAGTGCCTGCCATCCTAGAGCAATTTACAAATTCTATTCATAACAGAGTTCCTCTGCCCATCCTTGAAAAGCTTCCATCTCTCAGCTGGGGGTGAGGATCCAAGCAGACAGTTGGCAAGGAGCAGAAAGGAGATCAGCAGGGGAAAGAGAATCTTTGGCTGAAAAGTCATAGGCTTAGGAGACTGTCTCTGATGGGAAAAAACCCAAAAACCTACCCAACACTAGAATTATTAAACTCTGTGGAACAGAGGACTTTGGTCTTCTCAAAAAGACTTCAGTCACACAGGGAGCTTCCTGGGAGTGTAGAATCTACTGATGGAAGACCAGATTCTGCCAGGCTGTGAGAACACATTGCCAAAGAATATCCATAAAGCACAGACCATGCCTTCCAGGTGAAAATCCAAATAAGGATGGACTTGAGAAGTCTGCTCACTGCTGTTTATGGATCTGCTTTGCTTGGGTGTGTTTCCAGTCAGCACAAAAAGTTGGGTACCATGCTCCCTTCTGCTACAACTTCCAGGGCAGCCCAAGATGCTGAAGTCTGGGGTGGAAATTCTCAGAGAAACATCTCCTCCAGCACTTGGGTCTATCTTCTGAAAAGAAAAATGGGAGCTCTAAACACCTGCCCCAACAAGAAGACTACTGCTCTGGGGATCAAATCACCTCTGGCTGGTTTGTAGCAAAGCAGTGATTTACTAAAGATTTGGGGGAATTCTTTCTGTCACCTTTGTTTTTCCCATCAGCAGAGTAAAGACCAAAAAAAAAAAAAAATTCTTGGTTCACTCAGAGCTATGGGAGGTGCAGACTTTCAGCTTGAACATCCAGTTCCTTCAGGAGTCAGGGAAACCATTTAGAATGTGTGCTCTGTACCTCCCTTTGCAGTTTCTCACCTCTTTGCTGAGTTTCTTAACTACTGTTTTACACGATATTTCCTGAAAGGTTACACCTCACTAATCAGAAGATGAAGCCTCAACAGCATCATAGTTTAATGAAAAATTACAACAGTGCCAAACAAACACTATCAACTCTGAATGTAAAGCATTAAACTGCATTTTGAACTAATATTAAACTACTTCATATTTGAGGTTGTTGGGGTTTTTTCCCCCCTCACCTTCCCCCATTGATAGTTTTCCCGGTGCAGAATTTTCCCCAAAAGGTTCTGGGAAAGCATTTAAGAGAAGTGATAAGGGAAGAATGATTTGAGAAGGAAATGTCTGCAGGAGAGAGAGAAAATTAGGTGGTTTAGTGCTTCTGAGCAGGGTGGGTTTGCAGCAGAGTGATGAGAGCAGGCTGACACTTGGAATGACAAGGGAGGGAATTCCTCAGAGGAACACTTCTCCTGGTTAGAGCAGGGCAGCAGGTTAACCCCTTCCTGAAGGATTAACTGGTCATCAGTTCTGTGCTGACACAGCTAAAAAACATTTGGCCCCTTTGCCTCTGATTCACTCTGCCAGCTCTTTGCAACCCTGCAAGGCTTGAGGTTTGGGTCCTCTCTGAGCTCTCCTGACTTGACAGATGGCTTCAGAAATACTCTGCCACTAAATTTCAGGTTAGAATTCACTGTGGGCTTGGGTAGACCCCTCAGCCTGCAAAATAAACTCTCTCTGATTGTGAAATAGATCATTTTCACCTGTTAGAGGCAAAGATGCTTGGAGAGATCACTTCTGAAAAAAGAGAGGCAAAAGCCACCATCAGGTAAAGCCCTCAGTGAGGAATTCAGCCATTTAGATGGTGAATTTTGATACAGAAAAAAAATTTACATAGTTCTCTCTGATCTAGAGTGGTATGAAAATCTAGTGAGATTCCACTCCTTTTTAGCCATGCCATAAAGATAAAGGCAGACAGGAGAAAGATATGGTGTACAACATTCTGTCCAGTTCTGGGTAGCTAAGAATTGAGATTTTCTCAACTTTCTCTTTCTCTTCTTGCTCTTTCCTTCTCTGCTCTAATTTATCAAACACACTTGCCCATAGCTTCTTGGGTTTTCTAGTAGCGGGGTATTTTGTGGGGTTTGTTTGTTAATTGTTTTGAGGGAGGGGAATTCTTTTTGAAGATGAAACATCAGATAAAATATAAGGCATATCAACAAATAATGAACTTTACTGAAAATTAGTTCCTCTAAAGGCTACAAAACAGACAATATTCTGAAAGCCACAAACCACCTGCTCTTATTTATGAGGAGATAAAACCTTCATATATGTGTGCTTAAGCACAGCCTGTAGGAGATCAGACCAGAATTCAGACTCAGCAAGGAATTTCTCCATTTTTTAGTGCAAAACAGAGGCATCCAGTTTGCAGCTCCTGAGGATGGGCTGTTGCAGCCAGAGATTCTGACAATTTGGGGATTATTTTTTTTCCACCTAGAAAACCTATTTTCTGCTTTAAGTTTGTAGTGTAAAGAGGAGAGGGGTTATGTGCTGAAGAAGATGTTCTGGGACTTACACACAAGGCTGCTGCTATCTCACAGGATGGTCACTTCAGCAGAGATAACAAACTTTATCTGAAATCCAGCACACCTCCAGATAAAAAGTGGGCTGTACAGCTGGGAAGGGACAGTTACAACAGATAGATTTCAGAAGAAAAAAAAAAAGGAAAGATACTTTTTTTGTTGTTATTACTACTTGGGTTGGAAAGCTAAGAATGACTTCAAGCCAAAAGACTCCCAACTTCTCTAGATACTTAGCTCAAACCATGAATTTGCACCAGCATTCTCCTCTGATATTATCTCCAGCTTCCCAGGATACTAACTCATCAATTCAGGTAAAATACAAGCACATTGACTTCACTCTGCCAGACTATTGGCTGGTTTGGTGGTTTTTTCCAAGGTCAAAAATGAAATAATTTTCCACAATACTTATGCTGATTGCATTATTTAAGACTCCTCTTACAAGGAACCTGAGATACATTTTTTCAAAGTAATTCCTCCCAGAATTAGTGTTTTTCTAGGTGTATACACTCAAGAAATGAGTGTGGTAATCACCACCTGCGTTGTAGTCCTGCATCAAGTGCAGCTGCTCCTGTTGTACCTCTGGCATTTTTAATGGTGGAAATTTCCCTGGATTCCTGCAGTATTGAGGCTTTCTATAAATGGAATTTAGAAACTTGCATGGTTCAGGTTAAACAGGAGGCTTTAAGTTGCCATGACACTACCCACAACTCTTTCAGTTTCATTAAATTCCATGGGTTGTTGTTGCTTTCCTCCTACACATTCTTTAAAAATCTAACACACCTTTTTCTAGCCAGGTCCCAAATTATTCCAGGTCTTTTCCATTTCTCAACATAATACCAGTTTTCTGTGTTACACTTGCTCTTCCTCCTCACAAACTTTACACCCCAGTGCCCATGTCATGTTGCACAGAATTCCCTGGGCTTTTCCCACTACCCCTGGACTTGTCTAAATCTTTTTCTCCAAAGCTGAATCCCGGGGGGGTGTTTTTACTGTATATTTCCAGGCCTTTCCAAAAGGTAATTTGAAAAATAGTTTGCACCTCAACTCCAGAGCTCTACATCTACATCTTTCCTATAAATCAGCACCACAAATTTAGACCAATATTTGTGCTAAGCCTTCTCTTTCTGTAGGATGGTGGGAGGCAGAAAAACAAACACAGAGAAGCTACATTAAAGTGATCTGCAGTAATTCATCCAAGTAGAGTTTTCTTGAAGACCTCAGTCATGAAAATTACAAACAGCTTCCATGCACTAAACAACACCAAATGCTGGCCCTGAAGCTCTAAAGGAATCATGGCAACAGTTTTTCAGTGCATTTCCCAGTATTGATCCATGATTTTTCATGCTTACAATTTTGCATAATTCTCAGGTTGAAATGAACTCAGAGCATGCAATGTGAAACTCAGCCAAGGATTCTGCTTCCCATAATTCCAGCTCCAAACCATCCCTCAAAGCAGCTTCACAAAGGACATGCAAGCATTGACCAACCCCACGCTGGATTCCAAATTTGTAATACGGTTTTGGTTTCATTGTAAACATTTTGCATAGCTTTGGTTTTCAGAATTAAAATATTTTTTCTAGGCACTCTTCACAAGGGTCTAAGTGGGGGAAAAAAAGCAAAAAAATTAACTCCATTGTCAATAAGACCACAGCTTCCCTCCTAGTCTTTGGACCCTCAAGTCACTCTGGCTCCACAGCTCAAAACAAATATTAAGGAACAGATCTGAAGAAATATGAGGTGAAATAGTTTTTGAACTGACCTTCTAGGTTTTGCAGCAGACATTGCACATCTCTTCCAGAACAAAGCATCTTCCAACACCCTCCACATCATTTCCTACCTCAAGTAGTTCTGCGTGGTCCCAGCACGAGCCTCCAGATGCCTGAATATTGATGCAGAAATCCTCCAGAGGAAGGGGAGACCCTGGGTTAAGGACCTCTTGAAGAAATCCTGATACTCAGAGCATAATGAAGTGGAAAGAGCAGAATCACTCTTTAGTTTGGAGATTTACACCTGAGAGGTCATTAGGGAGGCTGTTCCTTCCCTGCAGTTTTAGCTAAGCTGTGGAACAACTTACAGCTGTACCTAATAATAAATGTCCTAAAGAGCTGCTCTACCTAATAATATCCTAAAGACCTGGGAGCTTCCTAAGCTACCTTGGCTGTACCTGTTCTGTGCAACACTTCAGGAGAAAACAAAATAAAAATATTAGAGAGACAACAATTTTCTTGGCTTCATAACAGAAGCATTCAGACTATCAGCTAAGGAGTTCTTCTCAGCTGTATTTACCAGCACCTCTGCATTTCTGAGAGCAAATCAAAGAGGTTGGCTTCCTCTCCTAGTCATTTGAACTGGCTTATTTCAGTTTGCAGCGAAAAAAAGGCAAAATAAAGTCTCAGATAAAATTACAATTTGGCCAGAGGGGCTATGTAAGAAGCTACCATATCTCAGGGCTAATGTATAGGTATTGTCTGTATCAAGGTTGGACCAGATGATTCTTGAGGTCCCCTCCAACCTAACATTCTAGGATTTGTGTGGATATTTTTGCTACTTTCATTTCTGGAAAAGATGAGTCTGAGTACATAATAATAAAACCCATGAGTAACTGCAGCCTATCAATTTTAGGTTGGAATATCCAAGGCTCTAACTACAGCTTTAAGAAAATGACTACCAGTGTTTGAACTGGAGCATGCTGATACAGGAGGCCCACAGAAAACCTGTGATGCCACAGGTGACATGGTAGAACTGGGCACTTGGGAAGTCTTGGATACATTCAGGAGCTGCAGCCTCTCAAGTAGGATAATTTTTGCAGTTCTCAACCCAGGGAGTTGGGTTTGCTAAGAGGCCACTATTTAATCCTGTCCTGATGTGCAAGTGCAGACACATTTTTCAGTTGGGTTTTGCTGTAATTCTTCCTCTGGTAGAAGGGACATTCAAGTCTGGAGTGGAAAAGAGGTGTTGTACAGTCTGAAATTCATCCCAATGTTTTCCTGTTGGTAAGTGGTGTCAGAGGAGTGAGAATGACTCTGCAGAGCTGGAGAGGTGTTTGGGGCTCGATGTCTCTCCCTATCTATTCACTCCTCAGTATTTATTCAAGACCAAGTTAATGACTCCAGGATTTCAAACAAACCTTAGAAGACCAAGTTGGACTAAGACAAATAAGCAAATGTATTTAAAATTCCCGGAGTGAAGGTCTCATGGAGAAAAAAAACTGCTGAGAAGGAAGTCTCTCTCCCAGCTGTGCTGTCTCATGTCAGGTGAATTCACACTCTGGTTTGACTTTAAATGACCATAAAACATCTTGAACATAAACAGTCTCTTTAACAAAGATAGAAGGAGCCTGGGTAGAAGTGCAGTGGTTTCTCACACCTCTTTCAGGGACCTGGTAACTCTTTAACTCTTTGCAGTGGATGTGCTGCAGACACATTCCAACTCTCAGATGTCAGCAGCAGCCACACCAAAAGCTTTGCTGTTCTGCAGCCTTGCTCATTTGCCAGAACTTGTCAGATAAGGAAATAAACTTATTTCAGCAACTGTGAGTTATTTCTAGCTTAAAAAAAAAAAAAAAAAAAAAAATCCTCTCGGGCTCTTATGTAAGGTTTCCGTGAGATTTCAGGATTAGCTTTCCGAAAGTTTTCTTCAGTTTTTGAGCCACTCACAGTTTGCCTGTGGAACTGAAAATTAGCCTAAAATTTTAAGATTTTTTTTAATCAGTTTTTGTGTAAGAAACTACAGCAGCTTGCACAAAATTGCAAGGCGAGCTATGTTCTGTCCCTGGGCCAACTTTCAACAAACATAGATCCTAAACATCTTCAGACCATGTAAAGGCATTATTGTCCCATGTTTCACAGACTGCCTGTGATCCAGATTATTCTTCCAAGTGTTTTTCCAAGATCTGCCTGATCCAGTTTATTCTTCCAAGTGTTTTTCTGAAGACCTCCCTGACTGCTGGTTGTTCAGAGCTTCCTCCAGACACCATCCCCTCTTCCACTGAAAGAAGAATTAGTCTTCTTGCTGTCTTCCTTCAAGTTATACCTAAATAACCATCAGTTGACATGACCCAAAGTAATGACTGACTCTCTGACATTCTTTTCCCTCTTTCTGCTGTGTTAGAGTTGGGAAGATTCATCTCTATCTGTCCTTTTTCTACTGCTCCCTGCTACTTTTCTGCCAGCTCCTACCCCTAACCACTTAGTCTTGAGGGGGGCAAACTCACCAGAGCCTTTATCTGAAGCTCAACACCAGCATTTAAGAGCAGAGACACATTCTGAATTTTGCAGGTGGACTGGAGGAACTCCACTACTTTTGTTTTAATTCTTTTTTTCCCACAAATTTAGTATTTCTGTGACCCAAACTCAAGGGACTCAGTAACAAGGGATTGTGGTGCAGTGTGGCAAGGGGTGCCAAATGATACAAATCTTTTCTTTTTCTGAGGGTTGTGTTAATAAGAGTTACCAGAAAAAGACATCGACTATTTTTTCAAAGACAGTAGTTTTAGGAGGACAAAAACAGCTTTAAAAGTTTATGCTTAGGTCTTTTGCTTTTTTTTTTGGTTTTTTTGCTATTAAATGCATTAGTCATGTATGTGGTTTAGATATTTTTACTCTTTCACTTTTTTTTCTCTATCTCCTTCAAATTCTACTGATTCAGCACTTCCACTTTTCTCCTTGATACTGCATCAAAAAATGGAAGTTTGCATTTTTTTTCAGTATTTTTTTAATCATCCATAAACTGGAGATGTTGCAAAGAATGCAAGGAGGAAAAAAACACCACAAGTGAAACCAAGCATAGCTGACCTCTTTCTGTTATACTTGGGATTTAACAAGCTATGTTAAAAAGCTGAGGAAACAAAACTTTCAGAACCTGAGATAAAATGAAACTGAGATAGGATTGGTCTCAGTTCTAATTCCAGTACACAGATCCAAGTTAACTACTTGAGCTCACAGACTTCAACCTACACACCAGGCCATATTTTTCCCATATTTTTAATTCAGCAGGTATGTTCCAGCATGCTAAACCCTCAGCTGATCCATAGCCAGCCTCCCAGTGACCACGGTGTCACCAAGCAAAAAGATTTCAGAGTGCTTTGATACTGAAGCCCACACCCAGTTTGTCTCAGCCCACGGTCTCTCTCATTTTCTTTTAAAAAGAGAATAAAGAGAGGAAAAGAAACGAGTGCTGGGACTGGTTCTAAGCCATTTGGAGCTAAATTAACAGAAAAGCCTCAGTGTGATGGATGCTGCTTTGCTGTGATTGCTTCCTTGTGCCCATGCATGCAGTCCCAGGGCAGAGGAAAGGGTTAATCCCAGGCACCTGATGGTTACTGAGGTTCAGGCAAGAAATGGGGAGGTTTGTACAGGAGCATCCCTGTGCCCAGAGCTCCAAAATCCTTCTGCCTCACTCACACTGGGATGCAAATGTCAGCAAGAGGAGAGAGGCCCTGGGGTTGGGAATTTATCCAAGGAGTGCCTCCCCTCCCTGGGGAGTGCTTGACCTGGATTTGTAAGATGCTGAGCCCTGGGTTTTGGGGGGTTTTTTGAGTCTGAAAATTAGTTTCTTGTACCTGTAACCCAAATGAGGGCAAACTACCAGTGCAGAAGGTGACTCAACTCTTTCTTTTACTCCTGGACTCTTGGCAGAAAAGCTCACCTGCAAGGACTGAAGAAACCACAAAGAGGGGTTGGGATGAGCCCCAAATTTACTCTGCTCTAGGGCTCAGTCAGGACGATCTGAAGTCAGACAAATGCTTCAAAAGCAGTCCAGTTTTGCACAGCAAGGTCCTCAGGACTCAAGGATCAGTGACAATTTCAAGCTGGCATTTTATTTCAGCTGTCACTTCTCTTCTGCTTTCTGTCACTTCAATCCCTACTGGCCAGACTTAAAAATAAACTTTTTTGGCTCTGGAAAAATTAATGACATTCCTGTGGAAAGCAGGTTGGTTGAAAGAAGCACTACTAAGTCCAAGAAATAAACAGGAAAGTATTATTAAAAGAAAAATAATCTTTAAGAGAAACAGACTTAATTATTAACAGCTCTACTTTCCCACAGAAAGAATTCCTGTGGTGATATATGGAAACCCTCTGTGACTCTCAACTTTTACTAGATAATCCATCCTAAATGTTAAAATACTGCTTTATCCCCTGCACATCACCTTTTGAACTATTCAGGCATTTTACTGGTTGATTTCAAGGTTAACTTTGGCCCATACTGTCTGAGGTACATGGCTGCCTGACTCTGGACAGTCAAATTAAAAATTCAGTGGGGTGTTCTTGTTTGGTTTGGGGTTTGTTTGTTTGTTTGGCGGTTTTTCTTTGTTTGTTTTGGTTTGTTTTTTTAAAAAAGTTTTGTTTTGAGTTTTCCTTGGAGGTCTTATTTTTGGTGGGAAAAGAAAAAAGATTTTAAAAAAAATTAAAATCAGCATCTCCAGACCATTAATGTTCTGTTACTCTCAGCTGTGGTATTGCAAAACATATTGAGCATTTGCTTGGTCACATAATTATCAGTTATTTATAATGTGTTCAGTGCACAAGAACCTAAGGAAAACTAGATATTTTAAATAGTAATAATTGTTATTGATTACAGGTCTTTTACAGTCAAGAAAACAACGTATTTTCTTCCAAGAAAGAGACTCTTACAACAGGAATACTCCAATGGTTGTAGTGATGAAAGAACCTCATTCCTTGGTATTTCTTGGCACAGCTAAGTTTTTCTTAACACAAATGAAAAGTGATAAAACTTCACTTTTAAGTAACTTGAACCAGCACCAAATGAGTCACAGGAGAAAGGCTGTAAAATAATTGTCATTACCTATAAAACCATTAATTATGCCTCCTATTAGAAGAGGCACATCAAGTTCCTGGAACCTGCCAGGGAGAGAGAAAATGCACCAGTTCCCTCCCCTCCAAACAAAATGGGAATAAAATACTGATAGTTAATTTTATTTTTTAAAAAAGATAATAAAAGTAAGGCAGATACCCTCTCCTGTGGATAGCTACCCAGGTGAAGTTAAATACACTCCTAGTACTAGCCACAGGCCCAAGCTAGCTACAGAGTAGAAGACAGTCCTTGCTTCAATGAATTTGAGGATGAGAAGACAGGAAGAGAAAGAAAGGATAATCTCAGCAACCCTTACTTTTTTTCCTTTCATAATTCAGGTAGAGAAGAAATCAACCCTCCTGCTGAAATCCACACCCAGGCTGCAGAAATCTCAGCCCTACCACAACTCACAAAACTACTTCCAAACTCCTGTACTTCTTTCCACTCTTCACAGCAGACCCTCTGGGAAGGATGTAACCAAACCAGAAGTGGACAATGAGCCAGCTGAGGGTTTGTGTCCATCAGAACAGGTCCTGGATGAGCAGAACCAGGCAATGGGACAGGAGCCATCCAGGGTTGGTCAGGACCACCAAGCCACACAACACCCATTTTTTTCCTGCAACCTGTTGTTTCCATCTGTCTTTCACTTTGCAGATGATAAACAAAACATCCCATGCAAAATGTATGTTGGCTGCTGCTGTTCCGAAACCTTTGTCACACTCTGGAGTTCACATCTTTGCTTCTAGCATTTTGGATGCTGCCTTCCAAACTCCTGCCAAACCACTTCTTACATAGGTGATAAGAGCCTGATGGATGACCTTTTGACAGAGCTTAAATATTTGGCTTGGCTTTATCAGATTCCAAAAAACCTCAGGTGTGAAGTTCCTAATATGGTCCACTTTCTGATCATCACAAACTTTTATTTTATTTTATTTCCCTTTTTTTTCAAGTTGGGACTAGTGACTGGGAATATTGTGGGTAAAAAAAACAAACAAACAAACAAAAAAAAAAACCCAAAAAAAAAACCCAACAAAGTATTATTCCGCATTACTGATTCTGTTGAACTCTTTAATGTAAGCTGAGCAACTACATCTCACAAGAGAAAAGACTGTCTTCCTTTCAGTTAGAAGTTCAAAGTATGTAGAGGGATTTTAACTGTCTATACACCCTGTCAAATGCTAAATGAAATGGAATAACCTTATGTATACATACTTTACAATCCTCAACATCTTTCTGATCTCTTTCAGGATAAAGCCATAAAGCAAACAAAAGTTGCTTTCTCATCAGAGACACTTTCTAGTTTGAAGAGTTTCAACTCTGAATTCTTTCAAACATCTGTCTCCTTCCCCCTGTAGTTATTCATACCTTGAAGGTAAAAACCTGCTCGTTTCTGAGCAAACGTCAAAATGCTAAAGGACTGCAAATTACAGTAATATCTTATAGGATTAGGAAAGTAGAAAGAAATACAACATATGTTTGTGGTCCTTTCTATAATTCTTTAATATATATACTGTCAGGGGTTGAGGCAGTGACCAGGTGACAGATGCTCTCTGCCATCCCCCACCACCCTCCCAGGGGAGGATGAAGCAGGGAGTAAGGGAGAGAGACTGTAAGGTTGGAAGAAAACACCAGGAGAAGTGGGAATCATGGAATGGTTTGGGTTGGAAGGGACCTTAAAGCTCATCCAGTTCCAACCCCTGCATGGGCAGGGACACCTCCCACAGCCCAGGGTGCTCCAAGCCCCATCCAACCTGGCCTTAAAAACTTCCAGGGATGGATGGGGCTTCCACCACCTCTCTGGGCAACCTGTGCCAGGGTCTCAGCACCCTCCTGGGGAAGAACTTCTTCCTCACATCCAACCTCAATCTCCCCTCCTCCAGTTGGAATCCATTCCCCCATGTCCTATCCCTACCCCACAGCCTCCAAAGTCCCTCCCCAGCTTTCCTGTAGCCCCTTCAGCCCCTGGAAGGCCACAATAAGGGCTCCTGGGAGCCTTCTCCTCTCCAGACTGAATAACCCCAACTCTCTCAGTCTCTCCTCAGAGCAGAGGTGCTCCAGCCCTCTGATCATCCTCCTGGCCCTTCTCTGGACACTCTCCAGCACCTCCACCTCTTTCTTGGCACAGGGAATCCAGAGCTGGATGCAGGACTCCAGGTGGGGTCTCAGGAGAGCAGAGCAGAGGGGGAGAATCCCTTCCCTCATCCTGCTGCCCACACTTCTCTTGCTGCAGCCCAGGATCCCCTTGGATCACACTGGTGGCTCACAGTGAACTTCTCATCCTCCAGCCCCCCAAAGTCCTTTTCCTCAGGGCTGCTCTCAAGGCAGGCCCTTCCCAGCATGGAGCAGTGCTTGGGATTGCCTCCACTCAGCTGCAGGACCCTGCACTTGGTGGTGTTGAACTCCCTGAGGTTGCCATGGTCCCACCTCTCTCTGTCCAGGTCCCTCTGGATGCCATCCTTTCCCTTCCCCTTCCCTCTCGTGTCAGCCACACCTTGGGGGCAGCAGGGAACTTGCACCCAATGCCATGTCACCCACAAAGCTGTTAAAGAGGAGCCATCCCGACAGTGATCCTTGTGGGACTCCACTGGGACATGGACCTCTTGAGAGTCACTCTTTGGCTGCTGCCATCGAGCTGGTTCTCAATCCCCTGAGCAGCTCATCCATCAACCCCATGTTTTACCACCTCCCAACCACCTCTCCTTACCTCAGCCACCAGCCCATCTCAACACTGAAAGATGTATATAGGTAAATATATAAAGATATATATTAGTTCAAGCAGCCTCTATTTCCTTAAGTGATATTTATAATATATTTTTCCTGTTCCCGGTGTTTTCTTTGCAGATTTTACTGGGTTTCAAGACTGTGAATATAAAGAGTATGTAAATACTGACTGACTACAGAATTATGATGGGGAATTTTACAACCTCCTACATCAAATTGGGAAGTAATTTGTAGCTAACATGGTGTATCTCACCAATGTTTGGCTGTGTAGTTGATGAAAGCTGGAGTCTTTCCCACTCTGTGGGAGGTTTAGGTCTTTTGAAGGTCACTTCCACTCATATATCAGCTGTGTTAAAATGCAAATAGCTTCAATATAATTCAAGCAGGGAATACTCTGTGATAGAAAAAGGAAAGCTGCTTCAGTCAGCTTGAAGCAGCAATGCCATGAAACTGAAATGAAATATTTCAACATCCGTGTCTTGTCACAGTGTGTCAACATCATGCAGTACCACTCCTGCTGACATATCTTCTTAAAAAGTGAAGGAATAATATTGGCTGGAAAAAATCCATGAGGTTATGAATTAATAGCAAAATAAAAAATTCAGAAAAAAAAATTCTGATTATGAAAGCAGTCAAATTTCAACCTTCGAACATTTTCAGTTATTTTAATTCGAATTCTTGAAAAAGATGTTCCAGTAAAATAGATTTTTATGTGATATATACTTTCACTTTCACGTGATATTTATGTGAAGGGCAACATTGTTATGTAAAATGAGAGAATAAAGTCAGTATTCTCTAGCTTTGGAAAGGGGCTCTTAGCCCTCTGCAAAAATATAAAACAAAGAAACAAAGAAGCCTCTGGTTTGTAACCCTAACACTTCATGTGAAGGTTACGTGTGATCTTCCCACCATGTGGGAGTGAGAATTTGTTTCTATACAGAATATCTCTGTTTAACTAGAGAAAAGTAAACATAGATGAGAAAAGATGTTGGAATTCCAGAAGGTGGCACGATTTTTAAATTCCCACATATAAACATTGCAGAGAAATTAAATCCTCCACAGAATTATAGTTAGAATCATAGTCCAGTTAATGTGTGAAACGTGGAGAGAACTCACCTTTGAAAACATAAAAAGGGAAATGCTGTATTTCATTTTGCTGCAATTATCAGGCTGGCATTTAAAAGAGAATGCAGGCTGTAGAGGAAGGATAAGAGACCAGTGGTTGGTTTCTAGGAGTCATTTGGCATTCATCAAATTCATTTCTCTTCTTGGGACTGAAAGAGAAGCAGTAAACTTCAAAGAGGGCAGCATCACTAAATGGAAGCTACCCTGTCAGGAGCTGTATCTCAGCCAGGCTTTAGTTGTGGGTGGTTTTTATTCAAGCTGAATAAAGGAAACCTGGAGACAAAACTCAGACTTTACCACTTCCATGCTCAGGGGAAGAGAATAGGATTAATTAGCTGAATTTGAAATACTTAGCCTAAACTGGTCTGCTAGGCTTTCTTAGAACAGATATTAAGATGCATGTTGCCACCAGCCACTCTTTAAACCTAAGAAAGACAGGTGCCCACCTCTTCCTTTCACCTTGGGACTGCAGGGAAATGTTCTGAACTGGATCTCTTTGTCTTTGGTCAATGGAAGTTGGGTGAGGTGAATCTCATCATCGTTCCTGTTTGTGGCATAAAGAAAAGTGAAAACACTACAGCTCTCTGGAAAGATGCTGAGTATTACCTGGAAGGATGGCAAACCATTGGTTAGCGTGGTTTTCAAATAAAAAGATACTTTGCTAATGTGTACTAAGGGTTGTGGTTTTTTCTTTCCTGAAAATCTGGAGAGTACAGCTCCCAGAATTTACTGCACACTGGTTAGAAAGTTTCTCTCAAACCAAATACAAATGACTTTTGCAATGACATGGATCTTTTTGTCTTGGATCTTCCCTTTTGAGAGTTTCTTCCCACGTTGAGTATCTCAAGAAAATGAAGGGGAAACAATCCTACAGTGCTTGAAATTTTGCAGGCAAAATTCTCACTGAATTCAGCCAGGGCTGAGGACAGACAGTGGGATCTGGATGAAAGTAACAATCACTCAAGCAGCTGCTACTGATGAAAACATGTGCCAACACCTTCCCAATGGCCTGATCTATTTGATTTTGCATATGGAAAATAATAACCATGGCAAGGAGAAACTTGCTGAGCAAAGAAAAGCAGTACAGACCACTGCAGGAGTGTTTGCTACTCATCCAACTGGCACTTATTTCAATGCAAGTAACAGGAGTACAGAAAGATGACCCAATTTTTAACTTGCAGACTCTTTGGACTCCCTTCCAGGTATGATGATCATCCTCTTTCCCTTGAAATGCCTTTGGTCATCAACATTTATGCCTGCTCCCATTCTCAGAGATAAGGAAATAGAAGAAAAAAGCTCTAAAGGCTTAAGTGTGTTAATAGACAAGTGGACTTTTTTTTTCAAGATGAAATATACTGCCCTGGCTATAAAGCCAAAAGAACTTGCAGGCTGCAAACCCAACCATTTTTATTAAGCTGAATTCAGTCAGAAGATGTAAAAAGACAAAAAACCTCCTCTGGCTGACATTTCATCTACACTCTCCTGGAGTAGGAGATGCAGATATGGAAATCACTTCATATGAGGATCTGGGAACTGGTGTCAGAGCTGAAAAATGCTCAGACACATACATCAAAAAGTGCTCTTTGCAGATTTCAGTAAGATTTATAAAAGAAAGTTATAAAGACTTTATATAGTGCAGCTTTTCAATCTATCCAAGTTTAAAACATTTCTTCCTGCCTTACACTACGTGCCATTAGTTACATTATTTAGATTCCATATAGGTTTTTTTAAAATTAAGAGGTTTTGTCCTTTTCTTTTCTTTCTGCTTGAGTTTAAATAGTTGAAGAGTCTGTGTATGAGGAATTAGAGCTACCAAATCATGCCACCTTTTCCAAAAGCAACATGATAGTTCAACACTTAAGAACAGAGTCATTTTCCTGAGATGAACATTTCTGGTGCTATAATATTCTTTTGCATGCACTGAAGCTCTGAGAAACTTGGTACATTCACTGAGTTTAAGTTTGGGCTTCTGGGCTCACACCAATGCTCAACGATAATCATGATTTTTCCAAAACAGTAAAGTTCTGTGGAGCCCAGAAGGACCATTCTCTTGACTGCCAGGCTGTGATCTGTAAATTCAGACTGAGTTTATTTCAAGTGCTGGCAAAACTTGGAAGATGTTTTTGACAAATGTGGGACAAATTGAGGATTAAGAAGACAACTCAAAACACACCCTGCTCAAAAAAAGGGCAAGTGACCTCTCCTGTGTTTCCTTTGTCCCCCAAAAAGCCCCTGACAAACCAATTGTTGCAGGAAAAAAGGGATTTTCACGTGGCTGTGAATGTCACTGAAAATTTACAGAATTCATTCAGATAAGAAAGGCTCAATTATTCCTGTGATCTTTACAGTTTAAATGCTGCATCTGTCCCTCGTTCTGCTGAAACACTTCACTTTATGCTTATGAACATTAAAGGATATTCAGGCCTATAATTCAATGTCAATCAAATTGTATCAAATCTTTCAAACAAACAAATGGGTCTTTATTCTTCTCCTGTCTGAAAGCACCTACCTACATTTGACACCATTTAAGGAATTTTTGCATTTCAGTCGGATCTCAAAAAAGTTAACCTAAGTTAAAAAAACTCTGAAAAAGAAATGTCCAGTCTTTCATTATTTACATACTTAATGTTGTTTGATTCAGAAACCAGAATATAAATATTTTCTTTAAAAAAAAACCAAACCTGTGAGTATCAAGATTTATAAATATTCTACAAAACAGTCAGTGTGCTCTCACCAAAAACAGATGCCTTGAAAATATTTGGCTTGTTTTAAGAAAAACACTTGAATCATTTTTTGAGGTCTAGCCATCTATACATCCAATGAGCAAGTGCTTTCAGAAGAAATACTTCTGAAATTTATACTTAGACATATTTCATACTTCATAATCAGAAAACCCATTGTGGGGCAGGTGAATGAGCTGAATTTACCCAAACAGCCCCTTTTACAGCAAAGTTTATTCTGCTGGTCGCAGTGTCCCAGAGGCACAGCAAATGTCTTCGTGTTCCCAGCTCCTTCCAAGATGCAAAATATCTCTGAGCCCTTAGGTCTGGATGTGCCTGCAGCCTCAGTGACCCTCACAGTGCTGGAGGAGGAGAAGCAGAGGAGATTTTTGGTCCTGCAGCCTCCAGCAGAGTGGAAGATGCTGGAGCTCAGCACTGGGAGGGAAATCAGCTTGAATTGCAGCTGTTCCTTCCACATCTGGAGGGAGATGTTGGGTTTGGTGGAGTGCTTGGCCAAGACAGCAGGTGCCAGAAAGCAAAAAAAAAAAAAAATAAAATGTGTACAAGTAAGCCTTCTGTTTGGTAATTGTTTATCTGGGTCAGCTGCTTGCTGAGGAGTACAGACTTCAACTTGGCCCCTGTCCCCAGAGCAGTGTGAGCCTGGCCCATGCAGCTCTGCTCTTTACTGGTACAATAAATAGTTCCAGTTATTATGATGATTTCAGCAACTGAGTTGTTTTCTTCTCCTGGCTTAGTTTTTCCTTGTTTTCCTAGGTTTTTCATGCTATGGGAGTGTTCATTGATCTGGAATGTGGGTTTTTATTATTATTTACTATGTTTATTTTCATGGTAGCTATCTCAGGTCTCTTGTCTCTAAGTTACAGCACAAGTAATCAGGTCTTATCCAGCAGCATTCCCTGACTGATTTAGGAAACAAAAGCAAAAATCACAGCTAAGTAACTGAACAGATGAGGAGGAATCCATCCCTCCTTAATCTGAGAGCCTAAAATGTAGGTATCTGGTCTAAGCAAGTCTACCTAGGCTCCTTCTCTCAGCAGAGGAGATGGTTGTGGGTGGTTTTTATTCAAGCTGAATAAAGGAGACCTGGAGACAAAACTCAGACATTACCACTTCCATGCTCAGGGGAATAGAATAGGTTTCATTAGCTGAATTTGAAATACTTAGCCTAAGCTGGTCTGCTAGGCTTTCTTAGAACAGACACTAAGATGCATGTTGCCATCAGCCACTCTTTAAACCTAAGACAGACAGGTGCCCACCTCTCCCTTTCACCTTGGGACCCAAACCCACCTTGGACTTTTCTCCAAAGAAGAGTTTAATTCCCCAGAAGGTGGGCAGCTGAAGTCCATGGTCCTTAGGAGGTTCAGACATCTCCATTTTTACAGGAAGCCTAAACTGAGCAACTGAAACTGGATGCCCCTTGTCAGCACAATCCAGCTCACTGTTGGTATCTGCACTTGCCACCAGCCTGGCACTCTCCAAATTATTTCACTGGAGGCTTTCTGAAGAGCTCTGCAAGGACCAAATCCTCTGAGCTGGCTAACAGGGGGGTTCAGCAGAGCTGGAGTCACACAGCCCCTCAGCTGCTGGGAAATCTGTAACTCTACAACAGAGCAATTTTAAAAGGGCTTTCATGCACAAATACAAATGTGTAAAGGAGGGATGTTAAAAGCAAAGATAAATGAATGCATGATGAAGTAATTACAACCAGATCCACACTATGGTGGTGTTTGGAAGGAGTGTTTTCCTCTTAGTCCTCCTGATATACTGAGGGCCACCAAGTGCCTAAGCATGGAAGAAGCTTCCAAAGACACACTGGGTTGCAGAAAAGAAGCAAATAAGTAAAAAAAAAAAAATATAATCTTCCACTGCTGTTTAAACTGAGTACAGTGTTCTTTTTCTGTGCTTCCCCTAACAAATTAAATTACAAAGAATAAACAATACATTTTACACAAAATCCTTAATGTATATGCAGAATTATTTGTACTGCAGAAGGCAACGTGCCAGTAGTTCCAGTGCAAGAATCAGAAAGTTTTCTTCTATTTTTGTTGGCCAAAGGAGCATTAGACATGAACCAGAATTTAACCACATTAGGCTGAAATACTCTTTGGCCTCACTGCACTGAAATCAGTGGAGATTATACTCAAGTTCCTTTATTCTCAAAGTTCTTTGATATTCTATAAGAGAGTTTGCTGCTCAGGTCTGCTCTTCTGGAAACCAAAATCATGTTTTGTTGTTTCTTCAACGTGATACTAAGTCTTGGACTCCTTTTTGTTAGCAGTCAGGGACATGTGAGACAAAACCTTCTGCAAGCAGCTTTGTCTGTGGCTGATTTTTGCCCACTCAGTCTTATGAGACATCAATTTCTAAACATTATAAAATAACATACATTTAAACCCAGATTTTGTATGGAAGACAAACATGAGAGTTTCTGGGCAGAAAAGAGGCAGGATGGTTTCCTGGCAACTTGATGCCTTTTGGCTTTATAGTTAAAGTTCATAGTATGTCAAAAAGGCACTCCAGCAATCTTAACTACTTTCTCAGCAAGGAAAGAAAACAATCTCAATTACTTGGGTTAAATCCTGGAAATGGACAGCTCTAGCAATATGCTATGTAATCTCCCAAAAGTGGGTGAACTGTCAAAAAGAACAGTGTGAGGAATATTATCATTTATTTGGCCAAGGTCCTGTCCCAGAATTTGTGATGTGTTACATGACGAGCCCAAACCACACGGCACGGAGTCATTTGTAGGAAACTTTCCACTTCTTCATGCTGAGACTAATGCTGGGCTGAATTCTCATGGATTTCAGAAGGAAGTGACAGCTGACCACGGATTTGGCTCAGAGAAGAGATCTACCCTGTTTTTACATCAGGGGCCATTCTTTTCTAGAGGGCAAGCAAAGCTTTTCATATGCATGAATGGAAGTGGACATGAGGACATCTGGGCCATCACTCAGAACTAAATTACCTCCTAAGTGATTTGTGGAAGGAAGAGTAGACTTCTCATTGCTAATATGATGATGCATTCTTGTAAAGATAAAAAGATCTCTAGAGAAAGACCATCCTGCAGTGACCTTCCAACAGAAGTGACAAGAAAGACTAAAGGCAGAAAAACTTTTTTTCACTCCCCAAGGTCAGCTGCAAGAGGATCCAGAATGATGGCCTTCAAGAGGAAAGCATTTTCTGGGGGTCTCAGAAGAGCCATACATACATACCTTCCACTTCATTCTCTTCAGAAAAGTTGGAAAAGGTGTTCTTTCCTCTTGACTCCAACCTTCTCCAGAAATCCCCCCAAAGCAAGCTGACTATTAACAGAAACTTAAGATGGAGCAGCAATACCATGAGGGTTTGCAGATCTTTAAGGGCTTTTTTAATATCCATGTAGTGAAAACAGTTTGAAAATTAAGCAGATAGGTGTCTGTACTGAAGTCTAAGGTGGATAAAATAAACTATTGAGCTATCTGACTATAGTAAGTGTTAACTCAGCAGTTTTTTCTTTGCAGTGCTTTTGACTTTCCTCTCTCTTTTGGCTGCTCTGGAAACTGAGAATATTCTGTGTGGAATCAGTAGCAGTACTGACATTCCAAATGACTTGGGATCTACATTCCCAGACTCAGACATGGTCAGAATATGTACTTCAGTGCTTCCTATTAAATCTTGGCCACTCATTTAACACACGATAGCAAAGGCAACTATCAAACCTTGCATTTATTTTTTCTCATAGAAGGTCCAAATACTACAAACTTCAGAAATATATATGTATATATAATGAAGAGGTAATTTTGACCTTGTCTTTCCACTGAGAAGAAACAAGAACTGTAGAGAATCATAGAATCATTAAGGTTAGAAAAAAGTACAAAAAATCACCAAGCCCAACCATCAGCCCAACACCACCTTTCAGGTAGCTGTAGAGAGCTCTGACTATTCTGTGATTGTCTTGAGGATATTCCACCTTCTGTGAGCATGGAAAGAGACAGGATTAAGTCACCATTTTGCCTGAAAACTGCTCAATAACCGAGATCAAATTTGAAAGATTTGCAGCTGCTAGGAGCTATCAGATTCAAGATGTTTCCTTAAAACACTGGGAAAAATATCCTCCTCTTATACTGCAAAGTTTACACATCTCCCTCCCCTCTTCTTTGTGTGATTCAGGCTCAGTTGTTGCTCTCAGCAGCTGCTTTCTGGTTTGCATATCCCTGAAGTGTGTGGGAAATGATCCCAAGCAAGCAGAGGATGGACAGGATGACCCAGTACTTTGAGACTTTTTTTTTTTTTTTCCTAGCTGTGCTTGCTTCATGTTATGACTCTTTGAATTCCAGACTCTCTACAGCAGGAGACAAATGAGAGTACAAAATGTTTAGTGGAAAAACCACAAAAACTCACAGTAACTGAAATCTGCCACGTCAGGCTCTTTTTAGCCCATGGAGAGAGAGAAATGCTTCTTTTGGGGATTATTTGAAGTAGACAGGTGTCCTCTGGAAGCTGTCCCTTCCCTCAGGGAGTGGATCTAGGGAGAGAAGGTTCCCAGGGCTTCATAAACACCTTCCCCTAATTGATGTTTTAAGTTCTTTTGATTCAGAGGAATATTGTGCTCCAAAAAAAAAAAAAACCAGAGGCATCTGGACTGCAAAAAGAAAACACTGAAGGATTCAGGGTCTGTGCATGGCCTAAAGTTAGAGAGTGGGTTTCTGGCAGACAAAAGGTGTATATCCCATGGAACTTCCCAGAGCAGCATGCAGGGAATGCATTCATCACAAACATCTTTAAAAAAAGATAGAGAGACTATTGTGTTTCTAAATGAGTGATCAGAAAGTTAGCACGCCATTCTTTGTTCCACTTGAAAAAGTATTGGGGGCAGGAGATGGTATCTGAGGTGCTCGGAAGTCTAAGTCCTCAATGCAATATAAAATAAAATGTAATTTGTGGAAGAAACGTGACTAGATTTTTTGGGGGGTGTGGTGTTGGATGAAAGAGTCCTCCCTATTTTACTTTTAGCCAAATCCATCTCTAACACAAATCAGAGCAAAAAGCAGCATGAAAGTGTATTTTATTATCTGCACATCTTTTGTTTTGCAGCTTAAATGCATTTCTCTGTTCTGTGGATTGCTTGAGCAAGTACTTCTCGTTGTAAACACTTTTGATTGTTTATACAAACTAAATGTCATCATTTTCAACAAGAACTATACCCAATCAAAATAATAGCAGATGTATCTCCAGCAGTATTAAAGGACTTGAAACTGCAACTGCATCCAAAACAAAAAAATGGACTTCAAAGATAGAAACACGTGGTTAATCTGTCACATCTGTTTAGTTAAGTGATGGCCTTAATCACTTTTAGTCACCCATGACTCTCATGAGCAGACTCTACTTTAAATTTAGGTTCAGACATTTTTCCATTTCTTTAATTAGGATTATTCATGTGTAAACAAGCTCAGCATTGGCTCACCCAAACACAGTTACATTTTTTAACTGGGTGGCCTTGCAGGGAAAATCCTGTATGCTTTATGCCTATTCAAAGAGCTGTCCTCCTTGTCCCATGTGGAAACTGCAGCAGTAGCAGATTTTTTCTTCTTGTTTTTCCTGTTTTTCATAACTAGGCTTCGAAAGGAATTTCCCAAATTGAAACCTTGATTTGTGGAACCATCTTTTTGGTAACCATAGAGCTGTTCTTTTTCACACATCCCTTCTCCCAGATGGAAATCTATCTGGGTTCTTTTTTCTCTCCTCCTTTTTTCTCCATCATGCTGGTGGTGGATGAAGCATGGAGAGATTTCAGCAGGCAAATGACACTTCCAAACACAATTTCCCATGTGACTGTGGCTGGCTGCTGACATAACTATCAGCATGAATTTCATTGAGGGTTACCCATTTGTGGATGTGGGCTTTTGTTCAGCCATCACCAGAATTATTTCTCTCAAGCACAGAATCCTGCAGGCTGACCACATTCCCCCAGGTTTAACCCTTGGATGAACAAGGCTAGGTAGAGTAAATGCTACCCAAAGTCCCTCAAGAGAATCTATTCCAGGGCATGACAAAGAGATTTAAACCTGTTGTAAAGTTTCTGTTATTTCCATGCCCTTTTCTAGCAGGCAGAAAAGATTTTTTAATCAACATCCACATCTTGAGTGTCCCAGAAATGGGATGTACCACATGCTCATGACCACCAGAACCAATTTACAGAGGGAAAAATGAAAAAATTTAAGTGGCTGTTTTACAAGCCCTTGCCTGTGTCAAAGGCTCTGGAATATCCCATAAAAACAGCAAGAGCAGACAGGAGCTGATCCATCCAGGCTGATGCTACACTTCTATCACACTTGGTAGTTATAAGCAAATATTGTGTCATGGTTTAAGGCTGGGCCAGCAATTAAATGAATGCCACGACTGCTTCATTAAAGCTGTGTTTACTTCCCAATAAATAAACAAGTAAGTTCAGAGATTCCTTATGGTATTTTGCTCATCTGGTTTTCTAAAATTCAGGTTTTAACATATTTTCATTTGCTATAGCTCTATCAGCATTTATGTGCAATTTAGTCTCATGGAGCACACCATATTTCTACTGTATAAACTAACTAATTACATGCTGCTTTTAGTAGACTAGCAAGCCATAATCGGAATAATTTTCCTGATAAAAAGCTTAAATTTTGCTATTTAAAAAAAAAATCATCCTTTCATCCTTTTTCAGAAAAAAAAAAAAAAAAAAAAAAAAAGTTATCCCATGCTAAAAATATGTCCTCCTTTCTGTCTTTCAAATGTAATCTACTTCATGGGCTACCTGTAATTGTAGTTTAGCCAGGTGGCATCTGGCTGCTACAGCCAAGCATTACTTGAACACAATTAGAACTGCTCAAAACTACTGACAATAATTGCAGTATGTGCAAGGCAAATTGATACAAGCAGGTTGAGGCAGTTTTCTACATAAACCACACTTTATTTATACCTGGAGTTCTGCCACTCTCCGTGGACTTACACAATATTTAAAAAGTTGAAATCTGCAATTTAGACTCAGCTACCATGCTAACTGCAGCTGGCAAATAATCCTTCCCACACCATTACCATCTGTTGCTGTAGCTCCTAAAGTAGACCCAGGTCCTTCAGCCTGTACTATTTATTTTCAAATCCAGATGTAAATATCCAGCTTGAGCAGCCCCTGAATATTGCAGCTCCCTGAAACTCCACAGACAAAAGGCAGCTTTGGGTTATGAGATCAGAAAGGTCCCAGGTTAAAAGTAACTTACACATCCACTTGACATATGGTGGGCATTTTATCTGAGTATATTCTCTTTAAAGTGTGATTAAGGAATGGAAATGAAGTGACAACTTCCATCTTAGCAGCTCTGCTCAAAGTTATTACCTCAAGTCTCTTGGAAAGAGCAAAGAAGCAAGGACAAGGGTGGTGCTTACCTTAGCATCAGGAGCTGGGATGGAAGCACAGAGGGTGAGGAAGTTTTGCAAGATGGCAAAAGCAGCTGAGGAGGGCTTCTAAAAAGATGAAGCTCAAAGGATCTTAGAAAGATTTAAAATGAGGGAAGAGAAAGCACTGAGCAGGCTCTGAGTCGTTAGAAAAAACATGAGCAGGACCCTACCAAACATTTTCTTTCTGGGTAAGAAAAAGGGCAAAAGTCTTTTCACAGCTGTTTTTAAAGTTTTAGTTTAGCCCTTATCAAGCTATGTTGCCTGCAAATTAACACCTTGTACTCCAGTTACATTTAATTATTATTTAATTATATAATTAACACACTTACTCCACCAGTCTTCCTTAACCCATGAAGAAAAGACGACTCACAAAGAGCAAATGTGGCTTTGGGACACATAAGGAACAGAAAGCAAATGCCCAAGTTTTGGCAGCAGGGAAAATAAGCCCCATATTACCAGAAAATCACTTGGCAAATATGTGAAAACTTTTCTTTTTAAAGAAAGTTGGTGGTTTTTTTGCCTTCCAGATACAGCTAGTCCTGGCCTTCTGTTTCAGAACCAAACCAAACCTTTTCTCCATCCAATGGCCATGACTAAACACTTCCATCTAAGTGCAAAGATGCCCAGCTTTTGCTAGTAGCTCCCATAAATCCACCCCTGCTTCCAATTTTGACCATGCATGCAACTTCTTTTCCCCAGGTTTCTTCTTTCTCTGCTGTAGCATTTACACAGGGGGGGGTTTGTTTGTTTGGCTCCTCCAAAAGGGGCTCTAAACAGCTGGTCTTGCTTTTCTACCTTTTTTTTTTTTTTTTTTTTTCCTCTGGATCAAAGACCTGAGTGTACTCTGTACAATCAAAAATGTGTTTCATTTTCTGGTGAATCGTTGGGGCTGCCAAACACAACCCAAAAGGCAGCCTGAGGAATGGTGTCTCCTAATGGGAACAGAGAATGTGCAGAAAGGTTTCCTTAAGGCACCTGCCAGCAAGATGCTGATGCAGCATGTGCAGCAAAATATTTGGCAAGTCATTCCTTGGGCAGTGAAAAACGTTGCCCTTTTTTTTTTTTTTTTTCAGATATTTACTTAATTTCTTTGCTCTGTCAATAAGAAGTGTCTGAGTCTATTCTTTCTACTGTGATCATTTAGTGTACCTGCTCAGCTAATTCTTCTGGTTGTTTTAATGACTTTTGGGCAAAGCTTACTGATTTGTTTTGCCTGTGCATGACCCCAAAATGATCTTACATGAGGCAGGAGTCAGGAGCTCCCAGTAACCATCAGGCTGATGAACAATTGCCTGAGAGCTTCCACAGAAACTCAAAGACTCCCTGGAATTTTTTTTTGGGGTTTTGTTCCCTTCCTCTTGCAGTCAGTGATCCTTTAGATAAAACCCTCAGATGAAGACATTTCCAGCTCATTAACAGATCCCTTCCTGCATGACAAGTAACAATTAAGAGAAAACAAAATACAGCATGCCACAGAAATCTTCTTAAGTGGTTTAGGTTAGAAGGGACCTAAGTTCCAACCCTCTGCATGGGCAGGGACACTTCCCACCAGCCCAGGTTGCTCCAAGCCCCATCCAACCTGACCTTGAACATTTCCAGGGATGAGGCAGCCACAACCTCCCTGGAAAACCTATGGCAGTGAGTAACTAACTAAGTGGCATGACTTTTTCCCAGTGGCACAGGTTGTGCAGGGGAAGGACTTAGCCCTCAGGGCCAAATCTGCTGCTAAAAGATGCTGATGGCATCTGTCAGGCTATGGATACCTCTTGCAACTTCCAGACAGTAGCTAACAACTTGTATGGGCCAACATCTCCTCTCCCACCTCTCTTATCTCAAGTCCTTGGCCCAGATGGAATGTGACAAGGGTGGCCAACAGCAGAATCCAACCAACCAACCGTGTTGGTTTGAGTGAAATGCAGGGAAGAGCAGCAGCCACATGCTGGCATTAACTGATCATCTCCAGTAACATCTCTCTGCAGATAAATCTAGTTTCACACCCAACTGAAATCTCCATCTTTGCTCCATGGCAGAATAAGGCTGGGATGTGTTTCCAGAAGGATGTGACATCTTCTGCCACTTGAGGTCACAGATTAGTAGAAGACAAAGCACTGTGGAAGGTTCAGAGGAGAAATATCCATTGATCTGAATAAGAATGGCATCTGCAATCCCTCATGCTGGGACAAAACTCACAGGAGCCATTAATCCCCATGCTTCAGGACATCATTGAGCAACAGCTGGAGTCAGGAAGAATTTCCCTCTGTGAGAGAGCATTGCACCATTTTCTGTATTAGGGGGTTTTATGTCTACATCTGAGATGGCTGGTACCAATTCAGCTGAAGACAGGAGGTCAAACCAGCTGGTCCTCTGGTTTGCTCTGTAGCAGTAGTGATGTTTGTGCCCTGGTGCAGTCCCTGTGACAATTCCAAGCTGGCTCAGGCACCCTGAAGGCATGAAAGGTTGCTGCTTCATTCCTTGTTTCCCATCTGCTTTGGATAACCTGGAAATGAGTTCCAGCCTGTGGTTAAATCTTGTACCAACAAGTGGCAAAATGAGGAGATGGAAGTGCAAAAGACCATGCAGCAAATAAACACCTTCCACATCAGCCTGGCTACCTTTGCCAGCACTCAGTCATTAGCAGGCACTCTCTCTTAGCAAGAATTCCATCCAAAAAAAAAAAAAAAAAAGTTTCCATGACAATAATATCACTTCAGTGCCTCACTAGGAATAGTTGGATCTATGATTAGCTGCCAGGTGTAGTGCTAGCAGAACAACAACATGGAAATGATGGAAATGGGGATTGAGAGAGAAATTAGTGAATAACTTCAATGGTACAGCTGTGGAGGTTTAGTTCTGTGCTTTGCTCTTTTCAAAAGAAGACTTTGATGATGTTGGTGGTTCAGCTAATTAAGTGGATAGCCTTAAGTGTGAGTTAGAAATGCAAACCCAGTGCTAGATAATTTGATTCATAGTGATGATGGAAGAAAATTGGGGGAAAAGGGCATTCAGCTTGGACCAGGTGTTCCCAACCAAGTGAACATCATTTGGGGATTTCTAGTGCCACCCTCATTAGGGTAAGGGACTTGCAACCTCTTTTGAACACTACCTCAGCAGATGAATTTCCAGTTTCTGTCCCACTGCAGGCTCATCTGTTGAATATTTCTAGTTTAAGCCTGACTTTTCTCCTGAATAGTCTGGGGGGTGGCAACCACTCACTCATTGCCCATTGTAAGCAGAAAAAGATTGAAAAAAGTCAGAGGGAAGCTCTGTAATTACCAAGCATTATGGTTGCCCAGTTTGTCTTCCATTCTGCTTCTCAAGTGTAAAACTCAGTTCTCTGTAGATTGGAAAATATTTCTAAGAATAATAAAGATATTTTTAAAACTATTTATTCTTTATTTGATGATGACTTGAATTACTATTTCTGAAGAGATGAATTTTCACCTCTAGCAAATGCCTGTAGTTATGCAAAGTGTACATCCTGGTATCATAGTAACAGACATGAAAGAAATTTTGTACTATAGAAAATGATTTACTGACAAAGTTTCTGAGTGACTTAAGCCAGCCTTTCTGTGATGGAAGACCAGGACAAACCAAGGCAAAATGAATTTAAGGACATTTATGAAATCTCTTTCTGATTATCAGAAAGTAAAGAAATTCAAGGAAATCACAATAGCAGAGCAAGTACAGAGAAAGACTGACATGATAATGTTTCAATGAAAAAGTTGTCCATACTTCTTTCTGTGTATCTGATGCAGAGAAAATAAAAAATAAAAGGAAAAAAAAACTTTTCTACCAAAAGTAGATTTTATTTTTTTTTTCTCTCTCTCTCTCTGCCCTCTCTCTTTTTTTCACCATTGTGAATATTCAGGTCATCTCTTCTACTTTAGGTGCACAGCTCTTAATAGGTTCTCTAACCAGTCCTTGTGACAAATAAAGGGAGATTGAAAGGAACTGCATGGGGTAGGGCAGGAAGTGAAAGACAGACTCATCAGAACTGGTAAGAAATTTTGGAGTTGTGGAAGAAGAGCTTAATTCATGGAAGGTGCATTCTAACTGAAGTCTGGCTGTTTAACATCTGCAGTACCTTCTGCAAAAAGTGGCATGTAGAAAGAAGTCAAACTTCTACCCTACTAACTGATGTTAATTTTGTTTATTCTTTGTCATTTTTTAATGTTGATTTTATGCTGCATGAGCCTCCAAACTTTCCATAGTTCTTGATTGGCTCCAAGAATATTTTATTGCCTCCAGGTAGTTTCTAATTATAAACTTGTATTAAAAGGCAAAGTGGCATCACCTTCAACTGAGTTCTAATGAATAACTGACTTATTAACTGATATCAGCTCTTTTTATTTCATTTGTCCAGCACAGACCTACCTCAGTGTTGAAAGGAAGCTTATGCAGCTTTTATACAAAACCCCAGGAAAATTCAAGGAGGAAGAATAAAGAATTTATCCTGACCCATGTTCTCAGGCTTTTTAGGAATCTTCAGAGAAAACATTTACCTGAAATATTCTGTAGCTTAAGCTAAAGAGAGCTCTACTCATTCTTGAGTGCCAGTTTCTCCAGCTGCCCAAGGTCAGCTTTTTAACACCCTTACCTATTAACTTCAGCCATTTGCACAACACTATTGATGCTAATTGAAAAACTTTGTAATTAACTCAAGTAAGCACATAGCTTTATAAAATCAGAGCTATGATATATGTACAAGTAGCTATTCTGGCTTAACTAAGAAAAATTTCAACAGGAGTAACAGAAAAAAAATTAATCTTAGGTTTGGTTTTTGGTTGGTTTTTTTGTTTTTTTTTTTCAATCTGTTCCAATTATTCTCAATATTATTACGTCCACTGGGTAAGCAGTTAAAACTAATTCTGCCATTTGTACTGCAAATGTAACTCTATGGAGTCCAACACTGATATAAGTGTCTGGAAAATATTTGCTCAGTAACATATTCCCTGGAAGGCTGGTTCTGAGCTACACCTGTACTGAGGCTCAGCTCTAAATTCTTAATTCCACTCTTAGTCTGCAGCTCTTGACCATGTTGGGATGTAATCCCTGCCAACCAAATCCACTGGGAAAGCTCATCCAGCTTTAACACCTGCAAATCTTTCCTTCAGGAGGTGGGATCACTGCCACACTATGGCCAGGGATTTGTCTGCAAGGAATTAAGTGAAGCAGTTAAAATATTAATTCCAGTGTACACACATCAACCTTCCTTCATTCCCTAGGTCAGTTCTTCTTCCCTTGCCTCTCCCTGCTCTATAATTTGGTTTCCCCTTAGCTCAGTGGTTTGTATTCCATGTGTCAGAGCAGACATCTCCTTGCTAAAATCAGACAGCTCTGCTTTCCTGTGCCTCCTACTTGAAGTGCTTTGAGTAGACCACTGATGACTGGGTGCAGAAAGCAGCTGAGATGGCATCTTGCTTCCTGCATACCAACCCCTTCTTGAACTAATCCAAATGAGCAAGAAAAAAATAAAAATCCCAAACTGAACAAAAAAGTCGTGGAAACATATGGAGCACATGATATTGTTAACTTAGAGCAGATTCAGAACTAACCCCATAGACACAAACAAGATGTCTTTTGGAGCATGGTAAGTAAAGAGAAAACCACTGTATGGAAATTATTTATTCATGTGACACTGAACAATAGCCTTGTTTGGAGTGGGTGTTAGACCTGAGAGTTATGTTGGGCCTCAGTCTGAGTACAGAAAATCATTGGATTGCAAAATGTCTTCAGAACAGAGATGATTTGGCTTCCTGGGTCAGGAAGTCAGAGCCATGCTCCAGGAGACTTTTGTTTGTCCTATGTAAAACACACTAAAAGAATAGCTTCAAATTCATTAATAATGCCTCTGACTGGATGTGCTTCTTTACAAAAAAAATATAGTCCAAGAGGGGGAAAATGATGCAAAGAGAGCTTAATGAACTCTAGCCTGTGTTTCACTGCTTGCTGCATCTGTGGTCATCTTCATGCTGAGCTTTTTCCTTAACTTTTAGACTCTCAGGTGGGAAGGGACCCCAAGGCCCATCTGGCCCAACCCTTCCCATATTATTGTTAATCTGAGATGTCCCAGCACCCCATGGAACTGAGACTTCAAACTTCCCAAAGTTTGGAACCCACCCCTTCCCCGGGGAGACCATTCCAAGGTCTGACTGTCCTCATGGGGAAACATTTTCCTCTTGTGTTCACTTTTGCCATTGAAGCAGCACTTGTACAGCTGTCACAGTGGCTACAGGGGAGGCTTTGGTGTATAAAAGGCAAATGGACTTTTATCATCTCATCTCCTCTTACTCAAAACAGGACTGGATGGAAAAGGCTGGTGGGAAGGAGAGAAGATCATTGTCTTCATGTCTTTGTCAATATCCCAACCAACTGCTTCTGCCAGTTGTGTTTCAAAATTGGAAGAAAATTAAAAGCAGACAAGGATGCTCAGGTACAGGGACCTATAACTTGCTGGACCTTTGAGCTGGTTGTACCTGAACCAGTTCTGAGCTGGGACACCTATAGCCCCATGCTACAACACCATTACAACACCTTGCAGACAGGCACTTACACATCCCTGGGGATGGAACTTCTATGTGCCCCCATATTTCCAGACTTTGCAGAAGGTTTGGCATACAAATGCCAATTTTGTGGCAGAGTAGCCTGCTTTGGCCTTAGTCAAATTCTTAACTCCAAATGTATCCATTCAGAGAGACTCATATCTCAATTTTTCTCCAAGACCCTTTCCTAATCTTTGCCAAAGGGACAGAAAATCCCAGGATATTGATGGAGAAAATAATTATTTCCATTTATTTGTCCACCTCAGGTCTTAGGAATAGCATGAGCTGTAAGGAGAATGGAAATTGTGCACAAATTGATTCTGAGTTGTGGGATGAGAGGGGAAAAAAAAAAAAAAGAAAGAAAGAAAACTGTGCTTTCTTTTACAACCCAACTGGCATAACCTTCACAGTTTCCAAACGTAATATAAGTTACTGATGCATAAACACACTGAGAATAATCTGTCTTCTGTTTATTTCTGGTAGAATGATGAAAACCCTTGGGTGAAGGCCAAGTATCAATCTTACTCAGCCCCACTGTGGTGAAATAATTGGAGCTTGGTTGAGCCAACTCAATCCAGCAGTCATGTGTACTCTCCTGGTAATGAAGCATTTAACAACCTTTGTTCTTCTGCCACAAAAGGCTGTGGCAAAGCCAAATTTGGCTTAAGCTGCCTTGAAACAGAATAGAAAACTGGTTTTTGTGATTACTTGCGGAAAAAAAAAAAAAAAAAAAAAAAAGGAAAAAAAAAAGAATTCCTTATTTGTTGCAAAACTCAACGAAGCAATTATGGATTTCTGTGCTGCTGCCAAAAATGCAGCACTTGGTTTTCCTCTCTTCAGCAGCTCTGGTTTTTCTGTGCAGGCATTTACAAGTGAGAAGATCTGCATAAGGGCTCTTTGTGTCTGCTGTGGCAAGGAGTTAAAAAAAAATTTAGACTATGTGGGGTGGGAGTAAGGTAATCACTGTAACAGGGGTATCTATTAGACTGAAATACAGTCTACTGAGAAATGGAAGGGATGGAAAGCCCAGTGTTTAAGATTGTAAAACTACATTGGATGTGTGGACAAAAGCATCTGGATGGGAGCAATCCTTCCTTCCAGGATATAAGGCCTAGAAACACAGACTTTCACCAGTGATTTGATTTTAAGGAAATGTTGCATAAAACTCCACTTGAGAATATTCTTATTGAAAAGACCTATGATAACCTCAGCAGAAAAGCATTTGTTTCCTTTGTCTTTCTTGTCTTTATTTGTTGCCATTCCTATTAAAGAAACCCAAAAGGGGACAGGGGGAAGACATGAAATTGTGAAGGAGCTCTGCTTTAAATGCCCTCCTACAGGTATAAGATTTACTTCCATGGATATGTCCCATGTGGGATTCCAGGACAGTGCCTCCAGCTCTGAGGGGATTTTGGGGGGTTTTTTTTGGGGTTTTGTGGTCAAAACTGTGATGTTTGTGTTCAAAATAATTTCAATTACCTCAGACTGTGAAGGAAAACAGAGCTGGCTGGCCAAGACAATTTAGGTAGACTGGGAAGTTGAAAAGGATTGGGAAGAAACTCCACATTGTTTCATGAAAGAAAGAAGCCAGGAAAAGGCCACAAAAACTCAGGTGGCCCTAGAAAGAGCAGGGAAGATGGGAACTGGTTCCTTTCTTCAACAGGTTACAAACCCCTCCTGTGTTTTAATTCTTTTGTGCTGTGAAAGAGCTGAGATGATAAAAATGCCCCAGTTCTGGCTCTGAGGTTCTTGCCAAAGAAGCTGTGAGCCACATCCTGGAGTCTCCAGACAACCAGCCTTGGGAGGTGAGAGCAAACATCAGCTGGAAAGCCAGGAAACCCGAGCAAACAAAGGGAATTTTGGCAACCCCAGGGATGACACAACCCCAGGAGATTTCTGCAGCCCAGCCTGCCGAGGTGGGAGGTCAGGAATCAGGGATGAGAAGAAGGATGAGAAGCTATTTTTGATTCCACTGGCAAGACCTCCAAGCTCCAAAGACACAAAGGTTGCTGCTGAAGCACAGGGGGGGAGGAATGTTTGCAGGATTATGTTAGCAAATTGTCCAAATTCTGATGGTTCAGGGGGGTTTTCTCTGGGCTGAGATAACAAAGCACATTTTACTAGTGAGAAAAAAATTTCTTATTTGTTTTTTTGTTTGGTTGGTTTGTTGTTGTTTTTTTTTTTTTTTGCTAGTCTCAAACCTAATGGTTTGAAGAGCAATGAGTTTCCTTAAACTTAATTTTCTCTGGAGATACCTAAAAGAGTCAGTGGGCTGTTCCATCAGGGCAAAGGAATCTTGTGTCAGTCACAATCTGACTGATGCTCTAGGTGTTTCCCACTTCAAATCAGAAAGAACCTACAGAGCAGAACCTCCTGCAGAACCCCTAAGATAATGAAGATAAGCAAGGCAAGTGCTTAGTCAGCACATTTTCTGTTCTAACAAAGGGTGGCTGGGTGGTTCCTTCAACTCTGACTTTCAAATTCAAGGAAACACGAATTTATCTCCATTTCCATTTCATGCAAAGAGTGTTTACTGCTTCCTTCCTTCCTCCAGGACCACAGCCAGGGTTTGTTGCCCATCTGCTGAGCTACCATGTTCTCTTCTAAGAGCAAGACCAAGGGTGATAGTTTTAGCACAAAGAAGTTCTATTCTAAGGGAAAGAAATATGAAAAACACCCCTAGCTGGGACATTTCTAACTTGCAGGATCTGACATAGAATCTGTGGCAATCAGGCTCAATTAAGTCCTCAGTTTTTATCTCTAAAGCAGACACTCTATAAATAAATGGTTATAAAATTGTTCTGTCTCACCACATCATCATAATCTCTCTATATTTCATTTCTAGGAATGGATGTGCATAGGTAATTCTAATTTCCGTGACCAGAGCCTTATCAAATAACTACATATTTGGGGAGAGTGGAATTTTATGACACTTTCCACATACCTAACTTTCAGTAAATGCTGAGCATCCTATGTTGGAGGCTACAGGCAATGTAATAAATGCAGCACTTGGAATTGCCAGTCATCTCTACAGATTTTAGCCATGCATTACCAAAATAAAAGCTTTCTTTATTGGGTTTGGTTTTTTGTTTTGGGGGTTTTTTTTCTGACTTGAGTGCAAATAAATAGACTCATCTGTAAAAATCCATTCCGGAGTGATTCAGGGAAGGAAATGGACACATTCACTTATGTTTTGAAAACAGAGGTGAAAACTGATATTTATGAGGGACTTCTTGCAAAGGACTGACATTTAGAAAATGACTGGAGCATCTCTTACATTGTCAGGAAAGGTTTTTCTGAGGGCTGGGCTTTTTGTTTTCAGAATGAGCAAATGCAGAAAGCAAACCACTGCCCCACTGATGGCCACATCCTGCTCTACAGCTCTCAATGGGGTTTTTTCAGATATATTTCCTTACAGGAGGACTAAAGTTCTAGGTTTAAGCTGACACTTCAAGCATATCTGCAGCCAAGGGATGCACACTACCCAGCTCATTCTCCTGTCTCTGAAACAGGATTTAAAATTGGTCTTAACCTTGCTGTGGCCCCTTTGCTTTAAGAAATCTTTTGGTAGAATTGTGCATCTGACTGGGAAGACACAAGAAATGGATTTCCAGGGTGTAAATGCTCACCCAGGGTTCAAACCCATCCCTTGTGTTTGCCTCTCCCCATCACACAAGAGACTCATCCATTCATCAGGTCATCCAGCCTTTAGGGAGGTTCTGGTTTGTATTTTTTTTTTCTCCTTTCTGAGAGAATTTAAAATAAATTGGATCCCTTCCTGGTTTGGGTTCTTTCAAATATACCATATTAAAAAAAAAAAAAAAACAACACAAAACCAAACAACCCTCCCCCCCCAAAAAAAAACCCCAACCAAACAAAAAAACCCAAACCAAAAAAAAAACCAAAAACCCTATAGCCAAAGCATATGCTCCTCAGAATGTTTCTCAACCACCTATAACACTTCCCAGGTCAAAAAAGTCAGGGCAAAAAACCCTCTAGACATAAAAGGACATTGTCCTCACAGTACTCTAAAAAAATTGTGCACTCAACACCTCCCAGACATCTGCAGAGTAAAATCCCAATTAGCACTACATGGGTTTAACAAAGCCAATTTCAGAAGGCTCAAAGCAGTTTTGAATGAGATTAGCTGGTAGGAATTATTTGAAGCAGAAAAGTAAGAACAGTAAATGAGGATTGCTTAAGAATATTTTCACTCCTGAGTTCAGGAGCTGCAATCCCATAATATAAAAAGAAAGCCACAGTGATTAGAAAAACAGCCTGATTGAGACTGAAGACTTCAAGCAGCTATTTGAAGTGGGTCTGACTATTGGAAAATAAGGCAAATTGGTAGAAATGAAAGTGTACCAGGAATTAAGATGTAAAGTGGATTAGGAAAACTAAACATTATCATGAACAAATATAATACTTGCAGTGTTAATCCTTTTCTAGTTGCTAACGGTAGAATTGTTAAGTGTAGTAGAAAAAGGACACAAAGTGTTCAGGAAATGTGCTATCAGGTGAAGCTTGATGTTAAAATGAGAATTTCAACATTTTTTCACAGTCAGTACACAGGGCAAAGACAGAGGCTCTATTCATACTTCACAGCTATCACAGAAAAATCACAGAAAAACATTTTGGTGTGGATTTAAGAGGTTATTTAGTCAATTCCTGACCCCCAAAATACCTTTGTCTTGCACGACAGCTCTTTGTCTAATGCATTTTTACAGACTTCCAGCACTCAAAACTCTCTGAGTCTCCTTTGACAATTTGTTCTAGTGTTCTACTATTCTTCCCCCATACAAAGTTGCTTCCCATCTAACCTTTCCCAATTTCTTTTGGGTTTTTGCTTCAGATTAAGCCCACTGTTTCTTGTCCAACCCAGCCTGGTCACTGAGAACAGATTATTCCCTTCATCCTTGCAAAATCCTTTGGCCCAGCTGAAGGTTTTATTATGCCCCCTTCAGCCTTCAGTCCTTGAGGTGAGCCAGAGTCAAGTTACTTCATTCTCTCCTCATAGGTCATGTTTTCTAGACCTCTGATCTTTTTTCATCACTCCTAGTTGGGCTGCCTCTAATATTTTCCCATTTTTCTTGAAACCCACTGCTCTGAACTGAACTCCAGCTGAGGTTTTAAGAGTGAGCAAGAGTCTAAGCAGAGCAGAGGGATTATTTCATGTGTCTTCCCTTTGTTTATACATCCCACTGTGATCTTAGCCTTTCCATAACATCAGAACATTTCTGACTCGTGTTCCAGCTATGATTCACTCAAACCCCCAGATGAGCAGCTAAAACATAACCACCATCCTGGTTTTTTACTGTGGGTTTGTTTGTTGGGGTTTTATTTCTTCTCCAGTCAGTGGGGCTATTTTTTTTCCTTACACTTGTTACTACTGAATTTTCAGCCTTTTCTTCCAAACTATTTCTTCAGTTTGCTAAGATCATTTTGATTTCTCTCCTTACCTTTCAGGCCTTCACTCAACTGTAAATTTCACCAGCATGTTCTCCTTTCCCTCCTGAACATCAGTCAGTCAGGAAAATATTGAGCACCCCCAGATCCAAGGCTGGGGATGTCCTGTTGCTGACCAGGGACCATAACAGCTCTTGGAACTGCTGTCCATCTGATTTTGGATGCAGTTTGGAATCAGTTTCCCTAGCATCCTCATCAGATGCTCAAAAAATTCATTAAAAATAAGCGAGGCAACATCTTCTGTGTATTCTCTGCTCTGTTACTGTGTTAGAGAAAGAAATGAGGCATGATTTACTGTTGGCAAATCCTTGTTAGCTCCTAGTCTGATGAAATAGTTTCCACTTTGAGAGAAGATACTGAACAAAAACTATTAAAACTTGACATTTCAACCAGTGAATAAAGATTAACTTGCATCCAAGATTTTAAGAAAAAGCTGGTTGAGTGTCTGTTTAAATTGAAAATATTATTTTCCAGTAAGTTTGGAAAGAGTAGGGAAGTTCCAAATGAACAAAAAAATCCTAACTTTATGCCAATATTCGTAAAAGATAAATAGGATGAACCAGTTATAATCCTGGTCTTCCCAAACATTATTCCAGCAAACAAAATAGCTGATGCAGGAGTTCATTAAGACTGAGAGAAGGTCATAGAAGAGAAGTCAATTAATGCAGCTTGTATGGGAAATTATCAATTCACATATTTTGATTGATACAAATGCAAGAAGCCACCAAACACTGCCAGACTCTTGTGAAACATTTGACAGGCTAATGTGTTCCACTTCATTAAAAAAAAACAAACAAAACCAAAAGCTACTACCAACAATAATATAAAAACATAGTCTAAAAGTTGTTAATGGAGTACTAAGCAAAATGGATTTGTTCACAGGAAGCTCTCTCTGAGTGGGTTGGTTACTGCAGGAGTCCAAGAGGATGATCTGGCACTAAATTGTTTTCTTTTTCTATGGCTTTTCTGGAGAAGCACATGAGAATCATTTCTGAGAAATTTCCAGGTGACAAAATGATAGCAGGATTGCTGAAGAGTGGATTGCCTGTGAGCTGGGTGCATGGAAGCCACAGAAGTTTTCAAGACCCTGCCTATTAGCTCGTGTCTTTAAGAGCAAAAAATACATTTCAGAATTATATGAATGTGTGAAATGTCCCATCATGTCCTGCCTCTGCTCAGCTGGAAGCCGTGATGGGGAGCAGATTGCCTTGAAACTGTGGCTAAAGAACAGTATGTTCCATAACTGCATGAATAAGAATATATTGAAGTAAAATAAGGAGGTTTTAATTTCTCTTCAAGGTATTCCAGTGCTAAAAATAGTGGGTCTAGTTCTGGTCATTATAAAGTTGGTTGAAGAATGGGCAAATTTGCCTTGCTCTTCGTCTCAAGGGTTTCTGAGATTTATTTTTGCCAAGAGATAGAGGAAAATGCTTTAAAAAAATCCCTACTTCCATACAGTGGGGTTGTAACATTATTATTCTTTGAACGACTTCATGTTTGAGTGTTTGTACATGACAAGAGGAAAAATGAAAAGGTGTAACTATATAATGTAAAATAGAATATTAAGATGTGATTAGTGTGTCTGCATAGGAAGGGGAAGCTGGCCAAACACCTCGTGGATTTACAGAACTGAAAGAAAGTGGAGAAAATTACAAAGTCTGCATTTGTATTCCCTAAACTTTTCTATTTTCTTGTATAATGTGTAATGCTAAAGGCCTGAATTTCAGGATCTGCAAAATAGAAAGATCCATTCATTTCCTTATTTTTTTTTTCTCTGTATTACCTCCCTTTTTTTCTGATTCTTACCTGTTTTTTCTGATATTCTTTGACTTTTAACATAAATTAGTTGAGATTTTTTGTTTGTTTGTTTCAACAGTTTCTTAGATGTGCCTGTAGAGCAGGTGAGAAAGCTGGCCAAGACACAAGCTCACTGTGTGTAGAATTTCTGTATCACTATTACACAACTTGCACAAACAGGGTGAGCCAATCAATCAGAAGTTGACTTTTGAGGCCCCTCAGAAATGAACTCCACACCTACCTGTAAAAAAAATAACTCTAGGGATGAACAGTGATGGGGTTTTGTGCTCAGCCTGTCAGTCCTTTCAGACAGGAATGAACAATAACACCAGACCTGGTGAAACCACAGAGTTCAGCCTCTTTTTTTAAGTGCATCCCAAGAAGTCACGTAGAGAAGCAACAAAAATGGGGTTTTTTGGGTTTGGTTTTTTTTTTCCTAACCTTTTGCAGACATTTCTGCAATGTCTCAGACATCACTTTCTGAGATTTCCCTGTAATCTATCCTAATTATATGTGTGCAGCATTTTTTTCATCATTAAGAATAGCAACTGCACTCACATAGAGAGTTCTGTAAACTGTTGGGATTGAAACAAAACCACATTGATGCACTGTGAGAGTTCTCTCATCTGAGTCCTACTTCAGTGTTTTATTAATGAGAGGCATATTTTGAAGAACACCTGCCTAGTGCAGGGGATTTTTGGTATTCATTGTGACTTTTCCCTTTTGATAATTCAGAAGGGTATCAGTTGTCATTTTTTACAGATTCCATCTCAACAGTTTTCTTATATGTCACACCCAAAAGGTATTTCCCTCGTTTACACAGACTTTTAAAACAAATAGATGAAGAAACCTAGCTCTCTAACAAGGTCTAAAGGCTGCTGAGTGGACTCTAGCTCTGGGAAGAGGAGATAGCACTGACTGATTAATCCCAAACACCAGTGATGCATTTTCACAGCAGAGATAATCCAGTTCTCATGAGGGAGGTATTAGGTTTTGTTTTCAAAGACTTCTGCAAAGGAGATGAAAGGAAAATGCAAAGTTGGGACTGACAAGATGACAGAATTTCCCCTCTGATGCTTGAACAGCATCTCAGAGATGCAAAGTTAAGCTTGGGAGATGCCTCCAGTAATACATTTGCAGTAAAGATGACAACAGAGTGGCAAATACATACCCTAAGTTAGGTGAAAGCTTCTGATTCCAGTTTATGGTGTCTGTTCTTGGCAGCTGGAGCATCCATTTAAAAACTGTCATCAGTCAGCACTGAAACCCCAGAGGAGAAAAGAAGATTGGATGGGAAATATCTTCATTTTCATCACATTCAGGAGTTAAAATTATGCACCAAGGAATAGAAAATGCTAAGAAAAAAATGGTGGTCTAGGCTTTATAACCCAAACTCACCCCTTTAAGGCTTTCAACTTTACAGAGAAATATTAATTTATAATTTTTTTAGTTTTTTTTTTTTTTTAATAAAATAACTGTTAGTTTATTCCAAAGAAACAGAGGGACCAAGCAGCCCTTTCCTGATTTCCTGGGCTGCCCCTGCAACAAGAGAACAGGAGGAAAAAAAGAGGAAAAGAGGAAAGAGGGAAAAAAAGAGAGAAAAGGAGGCAGGTGGCATATGTCTCTCATTGCTGCTGCCATCCCCTCCTTCTTCTCTAGCTACTGCAAGCAGAAAATCTGAATTTCTACTGTTTGATTGTTTTTCCTGGTACTCCAGTTTGGCTTGTCCACTTCAGGCTGTATATTCCTATTTTTCTTCCTTTCTCTGATCTGCTTTGTGTTCCTGTTTCTACAGCAATAGATTTCTACTATCTTCCCTCATAGACAATAAAACAGGACCCAGATTTGCCTTATGAAGGAAGAAACATTTGCCTTTAACTGCATGTCACCCTCTTTACTTCTGAAAGATTTTTTTTAATTTTTTTTTTTTTTTTTTTTGTAAACCAGAGCAAACAATGAGCAGATTTCACAAAAGACAAAACCCCTTTCACCCCTACCCAGAGGGACAGACAGCTAAACCAAATTTGTCAGCATGCTATTGTAAAGAGCATTCCTGGAAGCTGCTGGGCCCCTAATCCCACCATTTAAAAGTACCAAAAGAAAGACTAGAATTAGACAGTTTAAAGTTGCAAGGTTTTATATGATTCAACCCAAAGGCCAACAGCCAAAGAGAAAAAGAATTCCAGTCCTCCCTCCTCTGTTTCCACCCTTCCTTGTGCCCATCTCTGGTTCTGATCCAGTACAAGGGCCCCAGCTGGTAAAAAGTTTTTCTGGAGACATTTGTACTGATGACTTTCTGCTGTAGCAACACACTGAAAGGTATTTCTGATCTGAGTTAATCAGATGTTTTCTGGGATGAACTTAATGGTATTAGCTGTCAAAATGTTTTTGTCAAACTTTCCAGGTGTCTTTTATATGAAGATGGATTTTTTTTAATTTTTTTTTTTTTTTACAAATAATTACACTTTTCAATGTCATAAAAGCTTTGAACAACTGGATCAAATTTAATTTGCAAACAGAAAAAGAGTGCTTTAGTCAATGAAAAAGGGAATGGGAGAGGTAGGGTCAGCATGAAAAGCTGAAGAGGGGGCAGAGGGAAAGGAAGGATGGAAGTCTGAGGACATCCCTTACTATTTTCCTTGCCTTGTGTTTGAGTACTTTGAGATTTTGGCTGGGAAAGAAGTGCTGAAATGCCGTGACCAAAACTGAAATTGTGGTATTTTTGGACAGAGTGGGAACAGGAAGGATTAATAACCTTACAAAACAGCCCTTTTCTCTTGAGACCTCCAGCTTAATTTTGTAGTTCTGAGCCACAATACTCTCTTCTGCTCAAAGATACACAAATCTATCAAAAGACTTTTTCACATTGCAAAGTAAAGCAAAGCAGTTCTGCATAAAAAAAAAAAAAGGCAAATGGGTAAGTTCTTCCATGCCAGGGAAACATGGATGTTGTAGGGTAAAGCTCTGAGAGGACCTCAGCTCTGGAGGTGCCTCCAGGGGAATATTCAGGACTGCAAATGTTGACTGAGTTTCATGGGCACCTCAATGAACCACGAGAAGATGGATTCTGCTGAAATTTTGCATCCTCAAGCTGTTTGTTTGGGATTTCTTTCCTTGGAGCAGTGCTTAACTGATCCAATTGCTTATTTTTAACCCTGGGTCACACCTATACCATGCAGCACCCACTTTTTGGAAGCCATCAAGACCTGCAGTGAAAGTTCTCCTGCTTCCCTCTCCCCTTCTGCTCATTCCCTGCATCCCATTCCTCTTGGATTCTGCTCCAGCACAGGACATTCCTGAAGCCACTGGAGCACCTGCTCATCAGCACCACTTTGGATTGACTGTAGAGGGGGAGCAAGAACTGTGCCAGACCCAAACTAAAGGGGCCCAGGGGCCAAGTTCTCATCTGTCTGCTACTCTGCAGCACTGAATTAAATATATATATGTATTTATATATATGTAGCTGTCTTTGCTGCAGTGGTAAATGTGGTGAAAACTGAAGCAAGAGCTTTCTGCAGCCCCTTCCCAGTTCATGGATCATAGTTTGGGAACTCCTGACCTAGCCAATGGTTACAAAGGGCTCTGAAGAGGTAATAGCTATCTCAGTGTTAAGTATTATTATTATTTTTCTAGCTAGCAAAACCCAAAAGATAATGATATGATACACAATACATCAGACTCTACAGGAAGATATACTTGTCCCAGGGATTGGTTACAGTTTTGTGGACTCAGAAATGGAAAGGAGCCATATCTTTCACTGCCCATAGAATCAGAACAACAGAAAGAAGGTTCAGATCTAACCCACAACTGGCAAAGAAACACATGGTAAAGTACCCAGGGAAAGAAAACCTTGGGAAGAGTTCCTGGTGAAGATTTGGATCCTAATGACCATGGTATGTCCTTTAGCAGCACAGGACCTGGGGTATCTCTGAATCCCTCACTTACAGAAGCACTTGCAAAGAAAAGTCATGTTTGGGGAAGAGGGAACCTCTGTCTCTTCAAGTGGTTGCTCCTCACCCTGGAGACAATGACCTCCACATCCCCCTGGGGAAGACATTTTTCCCAGTTAAATTAATAACTTCTGGATTTCTGTTTGTTCCACATGACTTCTGTTTCCAAAGGATTCTAACTGAGGCTTCATACCTCAGCCCTTCCCTGAACTACATCAAACATGAATGGCCTCTGATCCTCACTTTGCAGAAAAGGGATCACATCACAAAAATGATGCCCAGATTTTCCAACTGGATCAGGCATCTCATTCTTTGCTGGATTAGAGTAGGTGTTTAGTGCTTACCCCTCTCTGAAAGTTGAGTCAAGGGCTGAGGATGATACAGAAAGCTACTCGAACAACTTAGTACAGTTTCCAGTTTTTCTAAATCTAGATTAAACAATCTAAACTATGGGATATGTTCACTCTTCTTACCTGCCTCATTCATATCAGAAAGCTTTTATTTGCAAGCAGTGAGGCCAAGGGACTCCCTGGGGTCTGAAGGGTGACAGAGCTGCATGCCCCAGTGCTGCATGGAGCACAGAAAAGAAAAAAACCAAAACATGACCTGTGATGAAATGATCAGTGCTGGCTCTGCAGTGCATCTAGAGGACAATATCAGAAATGCTGGTGAAAAGCTGTTTGCACACTGCACCCCTCCCTGAAGCACCAACCTCTAGTAATAAATACATCAAGACAGCAAGTCAGCACACAGATAAGCAGTTATTCTGGGGTTTGTGCACAGCCTTGCTGAAACTGGGTCCAGTCCCACACAGGCAATACTAATCCTGCAAAATACACTCAGAATCTATGTGGCAACTATCAGCAAGACAAGAGGGCATGGACTCAAGTTGTGCCAGGGGAGGTTTAGGTTGGATATTAGAAAGAATTTCTTCACGGAGAGAGTGATCAGACCTTGGAATGGGCTGCCCAGGGAAGTAGTGGATTCTCCATCCCTGGAGATATTTAAAAAGAGCCTGGATGTGGCACTCAGTGCCATGGGCTGGGAACCACAGGGGGAGTGGATCAAGGGTTGGACTTGATGATCTCTGAGGTCCCTTCCAACCCAGTTCCAACTGGATCAGCCCCGTTCAGCACCACTCTCTGGGCCCGGCCCTCCAGCCAGTTCCTAACCCAGCACAGGGTGCCCCTGGCCAAGCTGGGGGCTGACAGCTTTTTCAGGAGAATGCTGTGGGAGACGGTGTCAAAGGCTTTGCTGCAGTCCAGGCAGACCACATCCACAGCCTTCCCCTCATCCCCCAGGCGGGTCACCCGATGTTAAAAGGAGATCAGGTTGGTCAGACAGGACCTGCCCTTTCCTGAACCTGTGCTGGCTGGGTCTGATCCCTTGTCCATCCTGTAGGAGCTGTGTGATTGCATTGAGGATGAGCTGTTCCATAACCTTGCCAGGCACTGAGGTCAGGACTGGAGTTTCCCGGGTCCTCCTTCCATCCCTTTTTGTGGATTGGCGTGACATTCCCCAAGTTCCAATCATCTGGGATGTCCCCAGTGAGCCAGGACTGTTGGTAGATGACAGAGAGAGGCTGGGCGAGCTCTCCTGCCAGCTCCCTCATCACCCTTGGGTGGATCCCATCTGGTCCCATAGACTTGTGGGGATCCAAGCAGCTCAGTAGGTCACTGACTGTTTCCATCTGGATTTCAGGGGGGCTGTTCAGATTCTTGTCTCTTTCTACAAGCTCCAGAAGCCAGCTGTCCTCAGGACAACCTGTCTTACTGTTGAAAACTGAGGCAAAGAAGGTGTTAAATACCTCAGCTTTTTCTTCATCTTTGATAACAATATTCCCTCCCATGTCCAGTAAAGCATGGAGGTTCTCCTTGCCCCTCCTTTTGCCACTGATGTATTTCTAGAAGGATTTTTTGTTATCCTTCACAGAGGTGGCGAGATTCAGTTCAAGTTGTGCCTTTGCCTCTCTAATTTTCTTTCTACACAACCTAACTGTATTCCTTAATTCTTCCTGAGTAGTTAAGCCCTTTTTGCCATAATCTGTAGGCTCTCTCCTTTACCCTAATTTCTTTCAAAATCTCCCTGTCCTGCCAGACCAGTCATCTTCCCTGCCTGCTCCTGTGCTTTCAAAACTTGCTCCTTGAAGTACATCCATCCCTCCTGGACAACTTTGATTTTAAGGGCTGTTTCCCAGGGTACACTCTGAACTAATCTTCTGACCAGGTCAAAATCTGCCCTCCAGAAGTCCAGCGTAGAGGTTTTATTCACAGCCCTCCTTGCATCCCTGAGTATTGAAAACTATTATTTCATGACTGCTGTGTCCCAGACATCCACTAACCACCACATCTCCCACCAGCCCCTCTCTGTTTGGGAACAGGAGGTCTAGCAGGGCTCCATCCCTGGTAGGTTCCTTCACCAGCTGGAGCAGGAGATGACCCTCTATAGTTTGGTGGGAAAGAAAAAAAGCGGCAATGCTGGCAAAAAAATTAAGAGCACCTCCCAATCATGGTGTGCTCCCTTCTCCTCAGAGAATTTGCTGAGCATCCTTCTTGGCATGCTGAGCTGAGCAGCAGGCTCAGGCTTGCAAGATCTTCTATGAGGGTGTGGGTGCAGCCTCTCCCTGCACAGACTCTGAGTCTAGCCAAGGTGGTGCTGACCCAGCCCCACTATATTCCTCTGGGTTTGGTGTTTTGGTGGTTTTTTTGCTATTAAACCTGCCCTGAGGGGAGTCTGCCAAAGGGCTGCAGAAATCCTGGAGGAATCTCCTGGAGAGAGAGATGGACTCAAAGGGAAAATGTATTCCTCAGGGAGCAGGCAGAGCAAGTGAGAGGTTACAGCTCCTGAGCTCCAGCAAAAATTCTGCTAGAGTTTCTGGCTTCTCCCCTGCTACAGCAAGAAAACAGGAGCTGAAAGCCCTCCAAGAGAGGAGAGAAAAGTTTTGGTATTCACCTTTAGTCTGAAGAATTGTATCCTTATCTGAAAGCCTTCTGGGTGGTGGCTGCTCTGGAAAGCTCAGCAGCAGCAGGGACTGATTGCTGCTTCTCTCAGGCCTGCAGGGAACAGGATGTTTCCCCATGAAACTCTAACCTTGTACATGTCAAATGTCTCCAAACCTCAATAGCTCCTATTGGTCTGGGGCAAAAATTCCTTGGGGTGAGGGATAGAAAACCTCTGCTTTTCAACCCAAATCATTTCCCCACCAAATCCAAACTTCCCACAGCCCTTAGCCATTTGCTAAGAACAACTTGCCTGCATCAATGCCCAGTTCATTCAGATTATTGTTATTTTCTGCTTGTTTGGTTTTTGTTGTTTGGTGGTTTTATATTTGGTTGGGTTTGTTTGGGTTTTTGTTGGTGTTTTGAGGTTGGGGTTTTTTTGTTTTTTTTTTTCCAGGATGGTTTAGATTCTCCCCTTCTCTTCAGCATCCAAGCAAACTCTTTTTCCTTCATGTTTTAGTTGGCAAGTGGTGTGGAAATCTTACACGCCCAGCTGGTTCTGAGCAAGCCTCCAGGCTGGGCTGTCATTGCCACTGGTATTTAACTGTCAGTGGTAAGTACTCTGCTGATACCTAAGGGGCAGTAAATACTTAATTTGACATAAAACTTTCCTCCAGGAAGGTGCTTGACATTCTGGCCCTTGTGAAATGCCTTTTTTTTTTCCTTCTCTGGTAGATGAAGGCCCTATAGAATTCTGTATTTTCCTTGGAGTCAGATTTAGGAGGGATGTCTGGCTCATGGCTGACCCAGGCTTGTTTTGCAAAGTTAACTTCATGTCATTTGGAATATATTATTCCAAGAATCACTAGTGGGAGAGAAAGAGAGCCTGAGAATAATTAACAGCTTCAAATAAGAGAAGCCAAATAATGTGAGAAACTACCACTAGTTTTACTATCCATTTACTATCCCTTACATTTCATGTGAGAGGATTTAATTAATGAACTTGTCTGCAGCTAGTTCCATACAGAGAACATCATGTGTTTCATTATTTATTTGCTCATTGGTGTGGTTTCTTTGTTTTGATTTTTGATTTGTTTAATTTTCAGCTCTACCCCCAGCCCCATTGAAGGCAAAGCATGATGTTCAAAAAGCTGTTTAGATTTAAAAAAAAAAAACAACAGCAAAACAACAAACCAAAGCTACTGTCCTGTGCCCATCTATAACTAATAGTTAATAATAGATAAACACAGCCTAATAAAATAAAAACCTATGTGGCTACCTGCACAAAACACAGAACAAGGCAGATTTTTAGAGGTCTGGAAACTCTGAGTTCTTTATTCTCCTGAGCACACCCCTGGAGCTAACCCAGTCACTAAGGAAGGGAAGTCAGTGACAAACATTTGGTAAAGAAGGGCATCCCAGATGGTTCTTGAATCAGCCACTCAAAAGCAGAACTGATTACCAAGCCTACAAAAAAGCGGGCAGAGATTTGTTAAGTGTCTTGGTGTTTACTCCTAAGTTAAAAAAACAAGTACACAAGCAGCTAAGTGATGAGTTAATTACAAAAAGGTAACATGTTAAAATAAATTAAAGGTGAAATGTAGGAAGATTGAAATCTCCTAGTCAGTCTAATCTCTTCAGCCTGTTTTGTTGGTGTTGTTTTGGGGGGAGTTTTCTTCAGAAAATATTATATTTTGAGAAGAGAACCCTGGAAGTTGGCCTGGATAAAGTCTGAGTGCTGATTTAACTAAACCAGCCTGGAGTTTGGATGAGAAAAGTGAATAAAATTGATATTGTGTAATAACCTATTCTGAAATAATTTCCCTCAGAAATACTATTCTGAAATAAAGGCCTCTTTCTTCCCCAGTCATTTTTGTGCTGTTGTAGGGGAAGGTTCTGGTTGTGCTCCTCAGTGCCAAAAAGCACTTAAACACCTAACTTTGTGATGTGCAAGAGCTGTGAACTGAGAGAAATGCTTTCTTACTCAAGACCCAACACAGAATGCAAACACCATTCTTCGATCGCTTGTTAACATTTAATTGTCTACAAAAAAGTATCAAACCAATTTTAAAAATGTTATATTTTCCCAGCTGTGGCTCCATGGGATTGATAATTGAGATGCAAACTTCAGCATCTCAGTCTTCAACCTTGAGCCTAAGCTGCTTCACTTCTGACCCCTAAAATGATGACATGAGAGCCACAGAAATGCCCATGCATAACAGGGAGCAGCTCCAAGTGTCTCCAGCAACAAAATTAAAGAGGTTCTGAAGCAGTGCTCCAGTGTTAGGAAATGTGGGGTCTGTTCTCCTGACTCACTCTTCCCACTTCCACTGCCTCGTTCCTCAACCTTGGACCTTGTATCTCAGGCTTCTTATTTCAGAAAAAAATGTACTTAAATGTACCAAATAGTTTCAAAATCCCATGGGAAAGATCCTGCATTAGAACAAGGTAATCCACACTATGCAATTTTCTCTTAGTAGCAGCCTAGCCAAATGTCCTGAGAACACTGTCATTTTTCTTATCATTACACAGGGAGGTTGCATGGGAGCAAAATCTTTCTTTGCCCTTTTTATCTCAGCATTTCTGCTTCATTGCTACCTTGAAACAAAACAAAGGTGGCTGTGAGCCCAGGGGCAAACAAAGCCAAATGTGGACCAGGGACAGTAGGTCAAGTTGTGTCGGAGACATGATAATAATAAATGTAGGAGAGATGGAAGAGGATTTAACCTAGTATAAAATACTTTAAAATCTAGCTATACAGAGATATTTGTCTCTGGCACATGAACCATTGGGACCCAGGTTTCCATCACCCCTGCCCACAGTTTCCTGTTATTGGTATATTTATGGGGATGGTTTCTGAGTGATACAAATAACCACAGGAATTAGAGAGGAAAGAAGAGAACATGAGATGCCCTGTCCTTCCCCAAAGGATGATCTTTGAACTATCATTCTACTGCCTCTCTGTTAATTCAGATATTTTTTCCTGTTGAGATATCAAGGAAGAGGTTTTTGCAGACACCAACATTCTGAATTCATGGAAAAGAGATGCTGTGATGAGGATGCCTGTATTCAAAACTGGAAGCCCCAGGCTGTGTGGAAAAGGAGATTTAACTGGTGGGCAGGTTCTGGAGCAAAGGACCACTCAGTCCTCCCTTGTGCCCCAAAGTCTGCTTTGTCTTCAAAGTCATAAATGAAATTAGAGATAGAAAAATGCCATTTCTCAGATGGCCCCATCAGAAGCAAGACTTGCTGTATAATCCATCACCCAGGCTCCAGGTTAGAAGGTGAGGAGAGTGGTGGAAATTGTTGTGGGCCACCTAAGAAAACTGTGGCATTGTCCACCACTTTTAAAGGTGGATTGGGTTTGTCTCATCTGCAGGCATCAGATCTTTTCTGACTCCTTTATCCTTGCAAGTTCCTTTCATAGCTCATCAGCACCTGTGGGACTGCTGTGGAGGAGATGGAGGGAAATGGATGCATGTGAGCAACTCCCAATAATCTTTGAGATCAGAGATGGAGATGCTGCACTTCCCAAAGGAGGAATTCTACCTCTCAACCTGAGACAAGCTGGCTGGAAAAGCCAGATCTATCTTGTGTAAAGTCACAGTGCTGGCACAGTTTCCTTCATTGGGGATGAAATTGCCTCAGGGAATTTCACTGATCTGGACAAGATCTCAAAAGACAAAGGTCACACATTAAATACCTACTGAAAAGTTAGGACTGGACAAAGGAAGTTACAATAAAGATGAGACAATGCCATTTATCCTAAATGTATTTAAGGGTAGCTTCGGGGTTTGTTTGGGGTAAGGTTTTTTTGGAGGAGGGTGAGAGGAGCACAATCTTTATCTATAACACTACAACTTGCTTCTCAAGACGCTAAGCCTTTGTCCCTCCTTCATTCTTCAGCATGGCACTGTCCTAACTCCTGAAGAGGTTTTTGTGGTGTCAGACCTGACAGTTCAAACTCACCATTCCCATCCCTTTCCTTGATGGGAGACAAGAACATTGATCTCCTCCGTGGAAATATTTATTAAGTGTGGAAGCATCACTACATTATGTCCCTTCAGTTTTTCCTAGTCTCACAGACACTAAACATCCACAATCCTATCAACCTGGCAGGCAATTTACAATCTAATCACTTTCATTTCAATGAGCTATAAATAATTTCAGGTACTACTCCTCTGTGCCCTCTTTTTTTTTTTTTTTTTTTTTTTATGGCTTTACATTCATATTTTCCCTACTGAAAAATATTACAAGAATAACAAACCCACTCTCCTTGCAGTCTGAAAGATCCACACAAACAAAAGAGCAATGACTCAAAAAAAAAAAAATTTGGATTATTCTCTCAAAAAAAAAAACCCAACCAAAAAGTTCAGCTGGCTCATTAAGTACTGTTGAGATGTTGAAATCTGGGGAAAACACTTTAAATGGTTTTTACATCATTTAATTGCTTCGTGTAGAATTTAGATAGTAACTTCCCAAGTCTCTGATGCAGCAGAAACAATGCTGCCACTGTGCTATTCAAACTGTCTGGTCTTGTTTGGTACTACATCAATTACAAAAATCTCCATTTCAGGCATATAAGAATCTTTTTTTTTTTTTTTTCAAAATCTGCTTTCTCCCTCAGGGTTTGTATGTACCCACAGGGCAAGGATGTGTGGGGCTTTCTACACTATTTTTACACTATTTATTTCCAGGTCGTTTGCAGGCAGCTTTTGCCACCCAGTTTCTGTTTCCCTTTAGAAACACACACTGAGCAACTCAGGTTGGGAAAACCCTCAAAAAAATCATCTGATCCAACCTTTACACATCTCCTACTCTTCTCTCTACCATCCACCAGCATTTCTCTGTCATTTCCTAAGTTGTTGAATGATTATGCAAATCAAAACAAAACAAACAAAAAAACAAAACACAAACAAAAAACATCACAAAAAAAAAAAAACAACAACAAAAAAAAACCCAAAACAAAAAAAAAAACAAAACCACCCTCCTAAACCAATTCTGAAGGTTTTGTGGCATTTTAAAACCAGGTAGTGGGAAATTCGTGGTAAGGAGGCTATCTACCACTGTGCAAATAAAAAGCAGTGACAGTTCCAGCTTCATGGGTTGCTGCAGAAAAAATGGCCAAGAACCTTTCAAGTCCTCCAGCTTCTGATCCCACTGACCCAGTTGGCAACCTGGTAGCAGAGCAGTCACTGGAAGAACAGCTCCTGGCAAGTGTCAGCCCCTTTGCTACAGTCCAGTAGTTGCCTTTATCAGCTCTCCAAAATGCTTGGCTTTCTAAGCAGCTGCTTCTCCAAAATACCTCTGATTTCTCTTTCTGAACTGGGGTAGGGATGTCCCTCTGCACACAAGCTGTGGTGTCTCCTGGGAGAGTCAGAGCCCTGGGTCAGATGGGGAAAGGGTTTCATTTGGAAAAAATCACAGAAAGCACAGAGTGTCAGGGGTTGGAAGGGACCTCCAGAGATCATGGAGTCCCAGAGCAGTGCAGGTCACCCAGGAACACATCCAGGTGGGTTTGGAAAGAAAAGCTCCAGAGATGGAGACTCCACAACCCCCCTGGGCAGCCTCACAGTGAAAAAATTCTTCCTAATATTTATACAGAACTCCCCATGCTCCTGTTTGTAGCCACTGCCCTTTGTCCTATCATTGGACATCACTGAGAAGATCCTGGCTCCATCCTCCTGGTTCTCACCCTTTACATCTTTATAAAATGAATGAGCTCCCCCCTCATTCTCAGCCCCTCAGCTCCCTCAGCCTTTCCTCCCCAGGAGATGTTCCACTCCCTCCAGCATCCTGGAGGCTCTGCTCTGGGCTCTCTCCAGCAGTTCCCAATCCTTCTGGACCTGAGGGACACAATATTCCAGATGTGGCCTCACCAGGGGGTGAAAAATTCTTTCCCCCTGGACTGTGCCCTGGCCAGCTTGCAATGAAGTGGTCGAGAGGAAGATGCTCCCTGAATCTCTCCAGCCCTGTTCCTGTTGGGAGCTTGCATCAGATATCCTGTGGGCAGCTGAGAATTGCTGCTCCTTGATTTCCCTGGTTAAACTCTTCCTATGAAGCACAAGACAGAGGTGGATATGCCTGGAGAAAAGAAGGTTCCGAGGAGACCTAATAGAGACCTTCCAGTACCTGAAGAAGCTACAGGAAGGCTGGAGAGGGTCTGTGTGCAAGGGCCTGGAGTGGTAGAAGGAAGGGAAATGGGTTTAAATCAGAGAAGATTTAGATTGGATGTTAGGAAAAAGTTCTTTACCATGAGAGCAGTGGCAAAATGGCACAAGTTTCCAGGGAGGCAGCTGAGGCCTCATCCCTGGAGATGTTCAAGGTGAGGTTTGATGCTGAGCACCCTGATCTAATGAGGGTGTCCCTGAGACTGCAGGGGTTGGGCTGGGTGACCTGGAGAGGTCCCTTCCCACCCAAATGATTCTGATTCTATGATTTAGTTGACACATAAGGAAAATAGTGTTAGGAGATTTCTTTGTGGTCACTTAGGGGTTTATGACCTGATACCCTGCTCAGGACCTGTTCAGCCTGAAGCCCAAACATGAGTTTGCACCAAAATTTACTTGGACTTAGTTGAACTAACTGTCCTTATAGACTTGTCCTCAAGGTAAGATACTTCCTAGCACTTTTGTTTCTGAAGCAGGGAAGGTCTGAATTAGGGTGAATGGAAACCAAGTTTAAACTGGAGCAGGACAGGAAAAACGCAGACTATAACACCATAAAACACCAGCAGACCATGCCATCTGACTGAGCCTACAACAAAAACCTATCTTCTGGAAAAGTCACACAAGATTCATTTGAATACTACAAAAATAAGGAATATTCTACTTCTTTGTGTTAAATGGGGCTGATTTCTCCATGTCAGCATCCTAAGGAGCCACCACCTTAGTCCTCCACATCCTTTCCCCCATCCTAGGACTCCCCCAACACTGCCCACAACTCAGGACCCCATTTCAGCCCATTCTGCAAAGCCTTTGCAAAGCTGTCAGGACTCAAGCTCAATGCCCTGTTTTCCTACACCCTGGATCTGTATCAGAAATAAGAGATAATACTTCTTCTCTGCTCATCTTCAAAGTAAGGAGACAAAATCTTTTTGGAAATGGCTTCACTCAGAGGCTCAGACCTGCCTGGCAGACCAATGTAATAAATGCCCACCCTGATATTCATGGATGTTTGAGTAATTTGGTTTGAAAGCCATAATTTTACTTTAAAAGGTGCATTTTGCTCTAGAGACAAGGTCCAGACCTCCATTTTCGAGTTCCTTTTAGTTTGATGGTGCCTTTGTTCACTTTAATGTTGGTGGCCTGAGGCTCCTAAACCTGGCAACCACCACCAGATTTTCAGCTTCCTAAAAACCAGCTGAGATTGTTCACTGACTTTTCCATTGTTTATCAGCCCTAGTAAATATTTGTGGGTGCCTCTATTCATAAACTATTTCATATTTGCAAAGGAGTCTTTCCAAAAAAAAAAAAACAAAACAGGATGGTGGTGGGAAATCCCTGGGATGGCAGCAGCAGGCAGTGCAAGGTGACTGGGAAGTTCTCTGTGGTGGGTCCTTCACCTCTTCCTATCCTGTTCACCCTGGGGTTTTTTTTCTGTATCAAAGACATCACTGCCAATTAAAACAAAAGCTTTACCTTGCAGCTCTATTTGCAAATGTTTTACTTCTGGAACAGCTTAAAGCAGCCAAAAAATAGACAACCCCAAGTGGAGTAGATACACTTTAAAGGCTGAGAGGCATTTTTTTCTTGGTGCTGAGGTTCCCATCATGTGAAGGAGAGCTGAGCTGTTTGAAGACTCTGCTCTGGTTGGTCTGGAGATGAGTAAATGTGCCAGTCTTAGCCTTTCAGTCTCTTGGTGGAGATTTGAGAGCACTGAAACCACCTTTCCTGAGGTGTCCCACAGTTCTGGAACCCTTTAGCTACCAAAATTATGGATATGGAGGTAGAAACAGACAAAAGAATTCTTGCTCAAAGCTTTGATGTGCACTTTGGGCCAAAGATTCATAGTAAGCACTGATGTTGTTGTTGGGAAATGGCATCTTGATGCATTATTCTTGGTGTTTCATCTTTACTAGCCAGATGAGGTCTCCCAGAGCACAAACAGGTTTAGGATCACCCAGGATCTACCCCCTGTGCTGCCCTCCTGTTGGCCAGAGAAGAACAAGGTACTTGAACCACAACACCCAGGTGGTAACAACTCCCAACCTGATCTTGCTTGGTATCTTTTTTTTTCATAGAAATTTCACTTTTTAAAATTCAAAACAGATGCTTCTGCTTCATCTGTTCTGAAGAATTTATTATTTTCTTTTTCAAAAAGACTTCAAAACATTTTCAGCTAGTCCCCACACTTTGCAAAAGCCATTATGCTTGTGTTTATACTTTTCTGGCAAATACAGCTAAACTTTCACAGAATGGGTTGGGTTGGAAGGGACCTTAAAGCTCGTTCAGTCCCAACCCCATGGGCAGGGACACCTCCCCCAGCCCAGGGTGCTCCCAGCCTCATACAACCTGGCCTTGCTCTGAGTAAATTTGCCCCCATTCCCTTTTGTCTGTGAAACCCTATGTGCCATTTCTTGTAATTTCAGAAATTTTTAATTTTTTTTTTAATTCTCCATGCCTTCCTATCAGATGGCTCCAATGGATGGGGCTTCACAAGAGGTTATAAAGCTAAATTAGTTATGCCTGTAATTTGAAATCTTAGGTAAATTATTACTACTGAAAATTGCTTTAGTTTATTTTAATAAACATCCTTGTGTATTTTAATAAACAATCCCTCTAATGGAAGATACAATCAAAAGCAATGAGAATGAGCTAGGAAGACATTTGAAGAGGCTAGAATAGAAACCAATATTGTTTTTTTTCCTCTTAATCTGTTATTCAACACCCCCACATGCTGTCCAGCACTGATCCCCACTAACTATTAGCACACCAGAGCTGCCAACTGCTTGGTAATTCCAGGGGTTTAGATTGAAAGGTCCTACATCTTCCTTCTCAGGCTGTTCAAGTCAGATTCAGCATATTTTGATTAGGTGGCAATGCTGTTTTCAGCTTGCTTTTATTAAACAAAAAGTAGATCCAAGTATGAAAAAAAACAAAAAAACAAAACAAAAAAAATCCCAAAATTTCCAAGGGTATTGCAAGTGTCCCCCCAGTGCACTCAGCATTAATTACTCTCATGTCTTCACCAGGAGACCAAATTGTGCATACAAAATAACATGGCTTTACACCACAATATAGATGTTGCTTCTTGAAAATCTGGCCTGCACAGAGAGCAGGACAGAAGAGAACTTATTAAGAAAATATATGTATGTGGAAAAAATCTTTTTTTTTTCATATAAAATCTCAATCTATGTATTTTAAAGCACTGCTCTCTGGTTCAGAGGAACTGAGTTCTCTTTCTGGCTCTCCCACAAATGTCCTCTTCAACAAGACTATCAAAGTGCCCGAGTTTGGGGATGTCAGAGTAACAGGTTGCATACCAACATCAGCCACAGGATTTCCTGGGGTGGTTTTGATTTTTTGTTTTGTTTTGGTTTGGGTTTTTTTTTTTTGCAATTATACATGGCACTAATGCTTGGCATTTCTGCATGAACTTTAGAGAAGGTGGGAAGGAGAGAGGGATATCAGGAGACAGAACTTTGGCAGTAGGTATGCAAACTCAAATTCAGGAAGGTAAAAATGAGAAGGCCCAAGTCCCACTGCAGGTCAGAATGGGAATAAAAGCCATGTATCTCAGTCAGCCTATCCCTTTTCTATTTATGAAGCAAATCTAAGTCTCACCTCTAGCTGCACATTCTGTCTACTTGGGCATATAAATTATTGTCCCAGCTTATGTTGGCTTAATATATTTTGGTTGCTCATGATGAAAAGAGTCCTTTTAAGGCAGCCTAGGTAATGTGGTTCTTGTTCATTATGTTCTCCTCCAGTCTCTTTCCCAAGATGATAATATTTGTAATAGAACAGTTGTCATTCAGAGGTTTTCATTACTTCCCTTGAGATAGTTGTCAATGCAAAGAGCCAAAAGCATGGAGCAGAATTCTCCAAGAGATCCCAAGTTACCAGCATGTGGTTCTCATTTGGAAAGACTGAGAAGGAGCAGTGTTCTCATAATAGCTCCAAACAAAAAGCATTTACTTGAAACTGAAGAGTACAGTGAGAGGTGATATCCTCAGGAATATTTGTTTTCATTTATAAGCCAAAAGTTGGTACAAAAAGATGCATTCATTTGCCAGGCTCAGTACCTGCCAAGATACAGAGAGAGGACTTCTCTATGACCTCAATTAACTGAAGAAGCACAGAAAATGGAACCATTTGCAGCCGTGCATCATGCTATCAGGTTAAATCCATATTCTGGCTGCAAGTGAAGTGTATTGAAAGGTTAATAAATCCTAAAGCATGATTTAAGTTCAGTGTTTGCCCAGGCTGCTGCCACACATGAACACCACATTCATCTCCTGATCATACCCACAGCCATGAAGCCACTTACACCTCCTACACAGGATAATAAAATCATAATAAATTTTATCATTCCGATATGATTGATTCCTTCTATTTTATTGGCTGTATGTAAAACATCAGCCAGAATCCTAAAACCTTCACAAAGTTACTCTTCAGTATAAATGCTGCTGAGTAGCATATGGACAAGTTTTATCTGCCTAATCCTTTCCTAGAACAACAAATATACATGGGCTGAGTTAAAGGGATTTTATGAGGCAGCTTCAACATCTGAAAGATGCAGGTCCCAGATCTCACTTGTCTTTGGTTTCTTCCTAAGTTTTATAACTCAAAAAGGAGAAATAATGTGACAGAGGAAGTAGGAAGAAGTTTGCTTACTCCTAATAGAAAAAAAAAAATAAAAATCAATGGCTGTGAAGCACCTTAAAGAAGTCTGAGTATATATGAGGAAGTGTAGATCAGAACAGAAATTACAAGAAATAGGTCTTGGAGGAGCTTATTCTTCAGCTTATGGAACAGGAATGTGTGAAAGAGATGGTCTTGCTGGACATATTGCCATTTCCTAATAGTGAAAGACAAAATCATGTGGATGTTTGAGGAATAACAGAGGAGATTTCTATTACATGGCAAACAGTTTGGTTTCTTATGGAAAAAAAAAAAAAAAAAGGTAGAGTGGAAGCAAGACACACAATTTTTTAAAATGAACAAAATTTTCTGCTTTAAACAGTTTAAAAACTCAAAAAAGTCTTTTTTGTAAAACCAGGTTGTGTTTCTAGTAGGTGTCTCCTGCACTGAAATTAAGTTCAGTTCTCATAAATCTTCTAATAAAAAAATGTCAAAAATTCTGTCTTGAATGATTAATCAGTTTCTGGTCTTTTCTTTCTCAGTGAAGTTTCCCCAGTTGATTCAAATAAGAAGAGAATTTAAAAGATTTTATATTTTTTGCTATGTAAGAAAATTTCCTACTGTCTTCTTCCATTTTTATTTGGGTACTTTGAAGGCAACTAATTCTCCTGAAAAGGGAAGACTCACAGTTTACCCAGCCAGCAGAGTTCAAAGTGACCATGATGCTATTTTTATTAGCAATATTGTTACTTGCTCGATTGATCAATCCCTTTTGGCACCAGCATGGATTATTCCCCAGAGTTTTAGCTTGAGATGAGGAGTCAATGATATATGCTGTGTGACAGCAGGCAGGAAACCTCATTTTCTCATTAAAAAAATATTTTTAAAAATTAAAAAAAAAAAATTAAAAAAAATTTTTAAAATTAAAACAAAACAAAACAAAACAAAACAAAAAAAAAACCAAAAAAAAACCAAACAAAACAAAACAAAAAACCAGTTCCAAAAGCTTTCCTAAATATGCTGGGGCAGGGTCAAGGACATCTCCTGGAACTGGGATTATCCAGGCACCCAGCCACAGGCTGCCTTCAGACATCAGCCCTGGGGAGGTTTATGGGGGAGTCAGGCACAGGGAAGGGAAAGAAGGCAAGTGGTGAAAATTCCAGCAGAGCTGGAGGTGCTCTGCCTGCTCTGTGTTTGAATTCCCTAACCAAAAGCTCCCGAGGCTGCACAACAGCTGTGCAAGAAGTAAATGACTTTGAAGAAGAGAAAAATCTGGAGTTTTATCTTTTAGATGGACTCAGTAGAGTGGTTCTGGCTCAGTCAGGTAATTTTACTGTTTAGGAGTGTTCTAAACTGTGACAAACCTGCTAATAAAACAGGTTCTTAATTCTTTTTTCAGTGTCTCAATGCAATGCACAATTGTGTTTTCTGATGTTTCTGACACTCCACGAGACAACACAAATTCCCTGATCCCAACACCACAGCAGGATGGCCACAGAAGGCCCCTTCAAACCACTGGGCAGGTATTCAGAGAAGAAATCAGGGCAGAAGGAGGGAGAAGTTCAATAAGTAATTACAGTCATGATAAAAAACCAACCCTCCACATAGGTTCCACTGGGAGGTAGAAGAGGAAGGGGTGGGAGTGGCAGCAGGGATTTCTGCCAGATGTGGGAAGCAGAGGGAGGACAATGCTGGCTCACTGCAGGATGCCTGTTTTCCTCCTACCAGTTCTGAATGAGTGCCAGGGAAAGAGTATACTCCAGAATATCTCTCCCTGGAGTGCCTGTGTTCCTGACAAGTATGAAATACAAGCAGGAGGACTTGGCTACACCTTCAAAATGGGAAGCTGGGCAAGTCAAAAAAAGCTTGAGTGTAATCTAGTGAAGGAGACTTTGTCCAATGGTCATCATGAAAAACTGTCCCACTGGTTTTTGTTTGGAGACAAAATTAAAAAATTGGGTCCCAAGGACTCCAAAAGTAAAGCTTGTTTCTTCTTTTTATTTTCTTGCCCAGTAAGATGTTTAAGGTATTTGCTCTCCACCTTTTGTTTTGTTTTGGTTTTCTCCACTGTGCTTTCTCCTCTCTTTTGCTCTAATAGTTAAAACAGCACCAGGGAAAATAATCCAGCATCCAGGCAGAAAGACTTTTTCTATCACCTCCACTCCCCAGAAAGCTTTGGATTAGAAAATAATGGCCCGGTTTATTATCTGTAACGTTTCAAGCAGAGAAAAACAACTCCCTGAGAAGGCAATGCTCTGCCTAGAAGAAGAGGAGCCAGATTGTCTGACCCTGAATATCCAGGGTGTTGTGCCATCTCCTTGAAGGAGGGAGCAGGGAAGTGACTGCAGCCTTTTCCCTCTTTCCAGTTCCCTTTTCCCTCTTTCCAGTTCTGCCACCCATGGTGCAGAGTTAAGTTAAGAATCATCAAAGGGAAAAGGTTCAGACAGAGGGATCATAAATCTATCTGAAATTCTTCTGGTGGTGGTAGATTGTTAGCCTGCTGGCACGCCACTGGGTTTTGGCTTGATTTAACAGCTTGGCATTCAACACACACAATAATAATAATAATAAATCAGGCCTTTAATTTAGAAGCTAGCTTTATGCCTTCAAGTTTCAATATATTCATCAAAGGCCTTTAAAATGTACCCATTATTTTTGCAGATCACAGAATCAGATAGTCGTAATAACAATACCACCTAACTGGCTTTTCTTTGGGCTAGAGCATATTTCTCTAGTCCTAATGGTTATAATAAATTCTACTTGTCGATTGTTACACAAGGAAAAATAAAAAAAAAATTAAAGAGCCTTCATACTATGGAGTTTTGTTCCTGCCTAGGTTTGAAATTCCTGATTCTGACATAAGTTTAGGGATTCAGATTTGTGGCAAGGAAACCAAACCTGCCAGCACTTCAGCAGTGAAGTGTTTGCAAGTGGGTGGCTTTTCTCCTTTGAGAGAAAATGTCTTAAAATCTGAATTCACCTCTCTGTGGGTTTGGTTCCTGTGGTGGTTGTAACAAGCCCAAGTCTGGCTGGTGAGAAATGTCAGGTTCTGTGCTACATGTGAATCAGAGATCTCTGTTCCTCTTGTATCTCCATAACAACCTAACAATTCTTGGCAGATTAGTAATAAAGGAAAACAAAAAACCCAACGCTGTGTGCATGAATCCCTCTCTAAATGTGTCCTGGGAGGAGACCTGGTGGTTAAGAGCAAACTCACAACAGGAAAAGATTACCATCAGCATAATACCAGTGCAGCTGGCATCTTTGCTTTGAAAAAATGTTATGTTCTTCACAGCACAGATGCAAGCAAGCTCCTGAGCAGTTAATTTGTGGTATTCCCAAAAAAATTTCTTAGCAGATTACAAACAGAACAGAAAAAGAAGAATCAGGGCAACTATTCAACACAAGGTACAGAAAGAAATTATGAAGCCCTTGGAAAGAAACATTTTGTTCATCATCCTGCCCCAACAGAAGAAAACTAGCATGAAATTTCTTGAAGCTTATTTTGGTTGGGAAAGAATAATTGTTCTGTGTTCTCCATAGACTGATTATGGTTTCAAATTAATTTTCATGTGTTTACTGCTCCCCAAGCAAATCTTTTTTACAGGAATTAAGCAAACCACATACAAAATTTATTAATTAGCACGTGTCCAAGAATGAAGGTGATTTTTGCTAGCTGCATTTAATTGCTGAAATGCAATAAGAGGCAGATGGGGAGGGAGCAGAAGTGGACACAAGAACACCAGGCTTCCATTCATGGTGTCAGACATTTTTTTTTTTCAAACTCTATGGCTACTTATTCTTTGCTTCTGTACAGAACTGAGCTGTTCTTTTCACTGAATTCTGCTGAGGTGCTGCAGGGCTTCATTTGTTTTAAAATGAATCCAGATTTTCTGATAGTATTACAGCATGGCACATATTAAGCTTGGTTTGGAAGTGCATTTAATCCATACTCTGAGTTTATGTGCACTCAGCTGCCTTAAGACTGAGCAAAATCTGGGAGAGAGGTGAGGCCACTTCTTGTCAGACTCCAGTTAAATTACAGCAGTTAATGTCGTGTCTGAATTTTGGCCCAGTGTATGCAGGGAATTTCAGCACACTTGGATAATGACATTAGAAAATCACAAGAACAGCACTTTGTGTGGAATGCTGGGGCACCTGGAGGAGTGGCAAACCATCCCTGGTCTGGTCAGACCTACCTACCACAGATTTCCCTATGAATTACACCTGGGTCTCCCTTTCTTCTGGGTCAAGCTCCTTGCTCTTCCACCCTTAAACCTTGCAGCTTTGGGGGATAAATTTTCCTCAGTGCTCAGTGAGGGAAGGAAGTTTGGAAAAGAAAGAGAGACAAAAGCATGACATAGCTGTAGCAAGCTCTAAAATTTCCAACTCACGCTCTAAAATAGGTTTAGTGCAAAGTGTTATAAAGTACTGAGCTTTGGAGCCCAAGTGGGCATCTCCTTGTCCAGGTGACAAATCTCATGCCTTGACTTGTTACAGCTACTTCTGTCTCAGCTCCTTTCCCCCTCTAGCAAAGTGTGTCCTAAGGAGCATTCCAGAACAAAGTGCAGATGTTGTCATTGAAAAGAAATGACCAATTCCTATGGAGAGGTTTCTCTCTCCACTGGTATGGGGGTGTGACCAGAAAAGGTCCCAGGGTTAGGATTTATCCTTAGCAGTCATGGAGGCCAAACTGAAGCAGCCTAAAAAAGAGGGATCCAGCACTCTAATTAAAACTCAATCAAAGCCAGGTCAGTAGGAGGTAATCACAGAAAGGTTTGGCTGGATAACCCAGCTCTGCTGCTTTCCAGTGGGTAGAAAACAAGGGATTGATTCAAGTGGGAAAGTTTCACAGGTCATTGCCTCAGAACCTTTCACCAAAATGATAGTGGCGTGGGGTGAATGTTCCTTAGAACTTAACTGAGCAGATTTCCTTCCCTCTGGTTTGACAAATATCTTTTCAGCTACTAGGAAAAATAAGTGTGGCAGTGATGTTCTGGAAATCCTATATTAGTCTAAATACTCATTGATTTTTCAGGCCTGTGGGCTGGTAGGAAAGCAGTCATTTCCACCAGCCTAACCAGCTGTGATTGCAAGAGATTGCTATCTAGAACTGTTTCCAGCTGAAGATACCAGAAGTAAACATGGAAACTGCTTGAGAGCTGCTGGAGCTGAAGCAGAGAAGTGCCACATCCAGCCAGCTCCCTGGTGAGTTCATTTCATAATTAACACAGGCAGCATTAGGAGCTAGATCCCCCTCTCCCACTGAAACCAGAGATAATTTTCTCTGCTGAGCAAGACAATTAGCAGAAAATTAAGGCATTTAGTGCACAGGCTGCAACTCGGTTCTTTCCAGGGCCAGGTGGAAGAGCTACAACCTCATTAAACCCTTCTGGATTCTCATGAGATCAAAGTTGTCCATCTACCCCCTGTCAGGCTTGAAAACCTCCAGCCTCAGAAAAAAGTAAGACTCAGAGACTCTCCTGGGTGTAACACAGCATAAATGTGTAGATGTGAACAAAAATGGTACCTCACTTCCCTGATGTTCATGGAATCTCCTGCTCTTTCTGTCATTCTTCAGAGGATGATGGCAACAAGATGCTGCTGCTGAGCTGGTGAAAGTTGTGTGCCAGGGAGTCCTCTGCTACCACAGGAAGGGTGTGGGATATTCCATCAAACAGCTGGATAGAAGGATAGCCCTTCAGGTGATGTGTATAAAATGAACACAACTAGAACACACTCATTTCTGGAGTTTTAACACTGAAGGAACACACACTAGCATGTTCCTCTGATTTCAAGGGTAAAAAAAAAGAGGAACACAAAGGCTCAAAGAACCATGAAATAAATCTGTAGATGTTACATTGGACAAAGCCAAGAAGGCATGTTTTGCTGACCTCATTTTATGTCAAAGGGTAGGAAAGGAAAAGAGAACAGAAAAGAAACTGTTTGATTTCTCTTCTTTTACTTGAAAAGATATTGTCTATTAATATTGGACAGAAAAATACATGTAGCCCCTTCAACAGTATAGGATTGCTCCTAACCAAAGACAAATAATAAAGTCTTTCTTTAGAAGAATATATTTCTTCCAGAGTTGCTAAGTAATCATTACAAACACCCCTGCAATGCTGATGTTTTCAAATAATAAGATTCTAAGCAGCTTGAACAGAGACTGAATTCTGAAGAACTGCTGTGTTCCTGTCCCCATACAGCAGTAACACCAGTAAGTGCACAAGCCAGCTCTCATTTACTAGTCCTGTTTGGGAAATTATGCTTAATATTAATAAATGGAACAATAATCTAAACCACAGCAGACTTCTGGCTTCATTTTACACAATAAAAATACTTAGTGAGCTAATGACAGTGTATTTTATAGACACTGGGACAGCAGCAGGGGGACAGATGCTTCATCTGGAGGAAAGCTTTGAAAGCTGCTATTATCAGCACTCTCTGCCTAGCTGAGCTTTGATATTTTGCTATAAAATCAGTCAATACGAGTTATGCTTTGGGACAAAGAATTAATATTTGTGGTGCTAGGCACCACAAGAAGAGGCCTGATTTTTCAAAAGAGTGTTCCCTCATGCCTCTTGTAAAAATGGTTAGAAAATCGGAGCATGACAGGGTGTCTTTAGGCAGCTGTTTCAAAGTCTCTCAAGTTGAAACCTTCTCTTCCTTCCTACAAGTTGTTAGCTGGGTCTCCTAAACAACTGTGATGTGTTTATCTGTATTCCTAACAAATTCTGATCTCCTCAAGCAACTTCAAGACAAAGGAATGAGGATTTTCAAGACGCTGTTTCCATAAATCTCTTTAAAATTGTTATCAGCACATTAGATACCAGGGAATTTAATATTAAACCTTCAGGTATCAGTCCCTACCCACTGCTCATAGTGCTCACTGCACTAATTTTTTTATAAGCCTCCTTCTAGGACTTACCTGGTTCTACCTTTACTATAGAATTAACTTCATGAAGCTTGTTTGAACTTCTACGTCAAATGTCAGGAACTTTTCCCCTTCCTGGGAAATGCATAAATAAGTTAATGTAAAAAAAAAAAAAGGTAGGATAGATTCCCAGCTGGACAGACATGGGTGAGTCCAGATGTAGGATCCCAACTGTTAAAATCTCCCAGAGTCTCTCACTTAGCAAGTGCTCCAGTAAATTTCTGAAACTCTGATTGCTTACAGGGCAGGGAACAAGGGAAAAAACAAAGTTCCTTTGGTCAGCTCCATCTCTGTCAGTCAGTGGGTCCCAGCACAGTCTCTGAAGGTTTTTATCCCAACACAGTTACATCTTGTTGCACAAAGGCAGATGAAATCTAAGACTCATGGTCTCTTTTTTTGTTGTTTTTTGCCATTGAGCCTTGGTAACAATCAAATGGCACACTTTTATTTGTTTGCTTTAAAGAGAAGATAAAACAAATAGAAATGATAAAGTAAACTAAACACTGGAGTCATTACTTCCCCCTGCAAAAGCAACATCAATAAAGTCTGGCAGACCCAAGTTCCACATGTAAATCTCACCTCTAGTTAAAAGTTATATTGAAGAGATCATTTTAAATGAGTGGCAACAAAGGTAACTTGACCTTCCTTCCTCTGCACACATCTAGTTTGAAATTCACAACCTATGAAAGCCAAGAACTACCACAATCTGATTCCTTCCCACAGGAATTACAGAGCCTTGCTCAGTCACTACTCCAGACTCAGCATCCTGGCTGAGCCAGGGAATATCTTCAGGGATACACAAACCTTGATCCAAGAAGTGTAATTCTGTCCCCAAAGAAGAACATGGAAATTCTTCCCCACATGCTTCCTGTATAATTACTACCTAAATGTTTGGCGATGATAAACTTTCAGCAAATATTAAGTACAGAGGAACCTGGTGATATTTTCTTTGCACATCTGGGCTTGGGAGCTGCACTGCTGTTATTTGATGAAGTGGTTGGTCTCTAGAGCTCCAAGTAATTCTTCATTTCATTAAATATGACCAGAGATAAATTCAAAATGAGATACAAACAGACTGTAATCCAGGCAATCAGCAGAGCTGCTACAGACACCAAAACACAAGGCAGTAAATTTACCAGGCTGCAGTTATCAGTTCATTCACAAACTGGGAGAAATCAGATTTTCCCAGCAGACCTCGTGGCAGAACTGATTCTTTTACAAGGTGCAAGAATAAGCATTAGCAGATGAAAATGAGTTGCAGTGGATTCAGGAGTAACATCATCCAATCTACCATCTCTGAACTGGATCAGTTCATGGTTCAAGGACTTTATGAGAAACCCACAAAACACAAGAAATATCAACTGCTAGTACCTACTACTGACTACACCAGAGGAAGCACCTCCTTTGAAAAAAATCAGAATATTTACAAACTGAAAAGCCTAGGAACTACTATTTTAAGAGTCTGTTGCCCAGCATTAGCAATTCAATAGGTCATTTGACCCCTGAAAGAGAAGACAAGCTGAGACAAAGGGAAGAGAAATTCATGAAGATCTAACAAAGAGATTTCAGAAATACCCACATAAGAGGTTTCTGTGGAAAAATAGCATTGCTCCTAAGAAGGTAACAATGAAATTCAATGTCAGTCACTAGTTTTTCATGAAGAATGGCACTGCCTGAATCCATACTTAAATTACTAGTCTGGTGGAGTGGATGGAATTATTTTCCATAAAGTCAAAAATGCCTAAAATGCTTTCCCTAACACCTGCTGGCCCAAGGACATGAAACTCCAACCTAGTGACTCTCCTGTGGAGTGTTGGAAGTGTGTTCTGTTTCCCATTTCTCATGTTTTCCACAACATCTCAGGGTTAGCCCCAGTTCATGACTTGGAAAGTCACCCAGAACTTGTTATGCATCTTGCATTTTAGCTGTTCCCAAACAACAGGAGGAAAAACAGAACCCATACCAAATCTGTGAGATGTTTGTGTTTGTCAGGCAAACAAACAAAACTTCCTTCTGGTCAGCTGAGATATAAGTAAATGATTTTTCACTTTTATTTCCTGAAAATACCTTTTTTTTTTTTTCTTTCTTTCTTCTAGTGGCACTCTGTCAAACCTGACCAAAAACTTATGCATAGCTTTTGGGGAAAAATTGAGGGCATAGCTTTGCAAAACATGCAAAACTTGTGCACAGCTTTTGGGGGCAAGTTTGCTATGCACCACAACTCTTTGCTATCTAAAAGTTAGCTGAAAACCATTATAATCCAGCCTTTTTTATTCTCTTTTTTTTTGGTTTGTTTTGGGTTTTTTGTTTTGTTTTTTTAATGTCTCTTCAGAATCAGTGCCCAGAGCTTTCTAGAACATGTGCAAGTGATGCCAACTGCAGATCTGCCATGCTCCTTGGAACACATGTGTGTCCAGCCTGGGCTTCCAACCTCACTCTGCTGCTGGAAACAGGATCTGAGAAGGCTCTTGCACAAGGATGATGAAGCCCAACCAAGCTATAAGGACTGCTGGGGAGCAAGACAGATTTTATCCACTATTAGAAGCAGGGGATAAACCTAGTTTGCTGGCTGACCTTTAAATTTTAGATTATCCACTCGCTCCTAACTCAACTTCAAAATCCCTGACTCTAAAGCGGACAATTTGATGACTTCTCACAACACGTGGATCAACATTTTTTCCTTCTGATGATGACCTAAATCATTACATCAATACAGATGTCTGGATTGCACATTAGAGGCTTTGATCCTAGCTTCACCCACGAGAAAAAAAAAATAAAATTAAGCTGAAAAAAAAAATATAATAAAAAAATCTGGTCCCTACAACCAGAATTAGCTTGTTCTTGAAATCCCTGTCTTGCATTCACATACTTTTCATTACTCAGAAAGTGAGCCAATAGGCACAGATAAATTCCTTTGTATCTGGGGCCAACTATGCCCTTCTCTGAGGTCTTAGCATGAATTAGAGCTGAACTAATAGTTGCCCTAACTCAGTGCTGGCAACCAACCCTCCCTCCTCCCTACTCGTGGCAGCCAGGCTTCGCACCCTCCTGCAAGACAGAGTAGGTCCCATCTGCTTCATCTCTTTGTTCTGCTGACAATAATTAAGCCTGGTGGGACAGGCTGGCACCGTGGGGAGGGATGGCTCCTGCTGGGGCTTGTCTGGAGTCCTGCTCCATGGCTGAGCCCACAAAACCAGGATCTGAGGCCACGGTGTTGGAGCCTTGCTTTGAAATACACCCAAGTACCACATTTCAAGCTGGGGGGATGGAGTCCACCCAGCAGCATGCTTCTGACAGGGTCCTGAAGGGAAAAGAGTGCCAGGAGGAACTCACCAGTGGCTGTGGTGGCACAGGTTGAGCCAACAATCAGACAGATAGAGCCTGACACTACCATGATACTGCAGAGCTGGTACCTCCCTCGGGCAGCACAGGCTGAACACAGGGGCCAGGAGTTCCCACCCTGGGTTACCCCCACTTCACACCTGAAGCTTTGGGTGCTCCAGCAAACATAGCAGTTTGTTTATTTTGATAAGAGTGACAAAAAACCCAAAGTGACCCTGGGGTTTTCCAAGGCCAAAGTATGGACAGAAATCCCACAAAGAAAATAAACGTTTCAGAGCTCACCCAAAACCTTGCCCAGGGCTGAGGCTCCATGTGCTTTTGAAGCTCAGCTGCTGCTTCAGGCTCCTACAAAAAGCCCCGGGTTCTACCATGAGACTGCAGCAGGAACAGCAGAGAAAGGAGAACTGAGACTGCTCAGGAAATGCCCATCCACAGCACACTCCTGAGCTCACCTGCAAACACTCCCCCAGCTCAGGCTGAGCTCAGCTCCTGCTGTTCTGATTCCACCTGGGAAAACCCAGCAGCTGCAGTCCCAGCAGCATCTCAGGGCTTGAGGCAGTGACCAGGTGACAGATGCTCTCTGCCATCCCCCACCACCCTCCCAGGGGAGGATGAAGCAGGGAGTAAGGGAGAGAGACTGTAAGGTTGGAAGAAAACACCAGGAGAAGTGGGAATCATGGAATGGTTTGGGTTGGAAGGGACCTTCAAGCTCACCCAGGTCCAACCCCATGGGCAGGGACACCTCCCACAGCCCAGGGTGCTCCAAGCCCCATCCAGCCTGGCCTTAAAAACTTCCAGGGATGGATGGGGCTTCCACCACCTCTCTGGGCAACCTGTGCCAGGGTCTCACCTCCAGCCCCTCTCAAACCTTCCTCAATCCCACACCACCCTCAAGGAAGTGGCAGGCTCAGGGCTGGATCCATGGATGATATTCCAGGGAAGCAGAACCCAGCCCAGCTGCACAAGGCTTTACAGAAAGATGGGGATCATCATGTGGGAAGAGAAACCCACCTGCCTCTCAGTATCTATCTGAATAAATGTAGGTTTTTTGCCACTGACCACAGCTTTCATTGGAGGAGACTCCCAAAAGGTCTCGCTCAGAGGGCATTATCTTTATAACCAGAAACATCTGTACACATCTGTCTGGAGCAAATGCCTCATACTTCCCTCTCTGTTCAAGGTTCTTAAACAACAAAACAGTTGCAAGTTCACTAAAAGGCAAGCTCCTAGCAGGAGGCACTGTGCAGGTTTCCATAGGTGGTTTTGCCTTTGCACTGCCACCTGCATCATTTGTGGTCCCCTCCTCACTATCATGGAAGGAAAAGCTGGCAGCCCCATCCAACTGTCTCCTAGTTTTCTGGTGTACTGCAACCACGTGGAAGTGAGGATGGAAATAGTCAGCTCCCTGATATTTATGGCAGACACTCAAGCAATGGGAAACTCTTGGGCAATCCTGGAGCATGACAAAGCCACGGAGCAGACCAGCACACACTGAATTTTGCTGATAGAACTGTGTGTAAAATCTAATAACCACTAATAAACCTAGTGATACAATAGCAAAATTTAATTTTGCTTCTCCAAAAATGGCTTTTTTTTTTGTTTGGTTTATTTTCTTTGTTTCTTATTTAAGAAGTAAGAATCAATTGAATTATGATGGAAGCTAAGTATAATCTAACGACACAAAGAGGAAAATGTAAAATAGCATCAGCAATGCTGCATAACCTGCCCTGATAGATTTTGTTCATCTCTGTTTTCTTTTCAGAAGATTGGCAGCACTGTTCAGTACAGAGTGCACATGGTACAAGTGGGGTATACTAATTATTTATGTGTGTAGCTATTACTTAAAAGCAATACTCAGTGTTTCTGACTAAACAGCCCTGGTATTTGGATCATCTTTTTCACAGAGACATCTGGCTCCTAGCAGTGCCTTCATCCCTGTTTGTGAAGAGGATGAGCCCTGGGAAGTTGCATGTCACTGATTCAGGAGATAAGGAACCTTCCTTTCTAGTTTAAAAAGGTAAAAGAGAGCAGAGGTTCCAGAGTTTAAGACCTTTCTTACACTCACAGCCTCCTTGCATGCACTCCAAGCATCCAGTAAATTTTTTCCAGTTGCCATTTTCTTGCATGTTACAGCTATACTGCCTGGCTTCATGTCAAAGCCTTCCAGGTAGAAATTGTCCTGAGAACCAAAATATGGACTGGATGCACCATGTAAGGCCAGGGCATGGGCTCTGGATTGTTAAAATTTCCTGGGCTTTAAGTGGTGCTGCAGGGACTGGTTGCAAGCTGGGTAGGCTGGGACCCGTTGTCATCAGGTTTAACTATTGTTAAAACCTCCATAGGCTCCAAATTTTTCTTGACTATATTTCTTGTACTCTGTTTCTCTGCCTTTTTCTCTCTCACAGTCAGTTACAAGCCTTTAGATTAAAGGTTTTGAGAAGTATTTAAATAATTAGTTTTTAGCCAGCCCAAGAATGAACATGAAGACAACCACAAAACAAAACAATGAGAAGCCAGCACTCTCTTGTAATCCTTTGCCATCACTGTGTTGATTAAAGAAAATGTTAAACTGTAGGGTATCAGCCAAGCCTGTAGAGGATCTATTGGTACATTGACTGAAATGAAAACTGAAAAAAAAAAAAATCTAATTACACTTTGCTTGCATCTTTACTGAATAAGAAATACAAAAGGAAATTTATCTTTGTTGTGGTTCAGATTTCCTCATCCTGCTCAAATCTGCTTTTAATTTAGAAATATGCTAGTTTCTGCTTTTCCATTTTCATTAAATGTTATTTAGACTTCCTGGATCTAAAGGAAGCCTTGGGACTGTTCACAAAAACAAATGTCTCCTGGAACAAAGCACTGGAACCACTGGGATAGAGAGGACCAAATTCAGACCTTATGCATGGACAGGCTGGACCTCTTGTATAGGTCAGAAAGTGATGCTGTGTGAGATAGATCCTGTGCCCAGGGAGAGGAAAATTTGGGATCTCCTTTTCACCTGTGTCCCTTCCATTCTTTTTCTCCCCTCTGTCCCTCAGCCTTTTCCTCCTCATTGAAGTCTTATGGACAGTTCTGTGTCTTCCTGGCTTTACCATTTTTATCCTGTCTTTGCTTCCACTTGTCTTTCCTCTGTCATTCCTTTCATTTTACCCTCTCTCAATGCTCCTACCTGCTATCTTCTCTCCTTTCCTTGCTCTGTCTCCTTCACTAATGGCTTTAGCACTAATGGCTTCACATCTGGCTTTAGCACAGAGCTCTGGTCACCCTCCTCCATTCCCTATACCCTCTTCATGATCTTCCTTTCATTCCTCTATCTGTTCCTCTACTTCATTTCTTCTTCCCTCTCTCTTTTTTTATTAGTCTTTTAAAAGATGCATATCTTCTCTTCTCTTCTCTTTTCTCTTCCTCTTCTCTCTTCTCTTCTCTTCTCTTCTCTTCTCTTCTCTTCTCTTCTCTTCTCTTCTCTTTTGTTTTTATTTCTTTCTTCTCTTTTCTCTCTTTTCTCTCTCTTCTTTCTCTCTTCTCTCTTCTCTTCTCTTCTCTTCTCTTCTCTTCTCTTCTCTTCTCTTCTCTTCTCTTCTCTTCTCTTCTCTTCTCTTCTCTTCTCTTTTTTGTTCTCTCTTCTCTTTTCTCTCTCCTCTCCTCTCTTCTCCTTTCTCTTCTCTTCTCTTCTCTTCTCTTCTCTTCTCTTCTCTTCTCTTCTCTTCTCTTCTCATTTCTCTTCTCTCTCCTTTCTCTTCTCTTCTCTTCTATCTTTTATCTTTTATCTTCTATTTTCTTCTGTCCTCTCTTCTTTTCTCTTTTCAGCACCTCACCCTTCATATATTGTCTTGCAAAATATTTCCTGAAACTTCTATAAAGCAGCAGTAACACAATTCAAGCTCCTGGGATAACAGCAAGAGATGGGCTAGAGAACAAGCTGCCTCCCCAACACAAGGAAACCCAAAGAGAAGCACACCTCCCAGCTGCAGAGCATCCTTCCCCATCATCTTCTTCCATCATCTGCTGCTGGGCAGAAAGAGGAATCCTTAGGTGGGAGTCAGCCAAGCACAAGCATCATTTGAGGGGTCACAATATTTCTCAACCACTCCTTAGAGGAGACTCTTGTGGTCTCCCGCTTGGTTGAAGCACTCTGAGTTTGGATTTGATGGTTTAAGAAGGCAGAAGTTAAGGTTTGTCACTGGTCCCATTGGTGTGCCAGCCTGAGGGCTCCCAGATTATGGTTTGGTTATGGTTTTGGAAGGGTACCTAGGGAGCTATAAGCCAACAGAGGGCTAAAGCTGTTCCTCTGGAGGTGGTCAAAGTGGCATTTGGCACACATCAACCTTTTGAGTGAGATGCCAGGGAAAATACAGATATATGCCAGGATATTAATTCAGGTTTCAGAGTATTTGCATCCAGTCCTAAGGCAGCTTTGTTTTGCAGGTCACTAATTCCCACTGCTTCATCTGGGCTGCATAAGGACAAACCTCTACAAACAGCCTTACCTTGCAGTTTTCTTCATCTTCTGTGTGTATGCAGAGCTAAATCCATCAGTTCATCACGTTCCAGTCCTTTCAAATGAAAATGTAGCATTTCTTTGCCTCATACAGGGATAGCAAGGTACTTGCAGATTGTGAAATGAGACTCAGCTGAAGCATGACAAAGTAATTTTCCTTTTACAAAGTGCTGGGAGAAGATCAAGAATGCTGCTACCTTCCCAGATATCTAATTTTGGGATAAAATTCGTGTCAAAATGCTCCTTTTCAGGGTTGACGTGCTGTGCTTTTTAAATAAAGGAAGTTTCAACATAAAAATAACCACTGAACCACTTTTAAAAGTGAAATTTCATGGAAACCATCAACGTGAAGTCAGTCAGTCATGGTTTAGTGAAAATGTTTCTCAAGAGGAACTTCACTCAACATTGTTTTTTCTTCTTTTTGTTTTGTTCATTCCTGATTGCCTAGTTAGAAGTGGCACAGGCATCTTCATGGCTGTTCTTCAGCTACCAAGAAGGCTTTATAAAACTTTATCAGCTTTTAGTTGTGGTGTAATTCAAAACTGCAGGTTCCACCTACAATCTCATAAATTCTGCTCATCTTTCATGAGTGATTAAAAGTACCCATTAAAGTAACCATTTAGCCAAGAATAGGTTCCATGCCTCTGCAAAGGATTCTGTATGTGGTAAGAAGCAAGAAATCCTATGGATGGAATTGCTACCAAGGCTAAAGAGAGTCCCTAAGGAAAGGATGCCTTAGATGACTGTATTTTATGGAAAGGATGCCTCAGATGACTGCATTTTATGGAAAAGCTTGTTCTCATGCCCAGCATGGGCTCTCAAGTCACAATCTTCCCTTCCAACAGGTTCTGTCTTCCAGCAGTGACATTAATCAGTGGACAAGGATGAGATAGGGAAGGTAAACCTAGGAAAGGCAAAATATTGCTTCTATTATATTGCTAACCTAGATTAAAACCAGACTGACTTCTCTCCCTGCCACCCCCCTCCTTGGATGTTCTAGAGAAATGGGTTGTTCTGAATGCTTTCCACATGAGCTTTTGTTTAAAGAAAAAAAAAAAAAATAGCATGTATTATTTATGCTTGTTAGACAAAGGGAATATTTTCACTTGTAAAACTTGAACCAAAACAATTAAGTGGGATAAAGAGGACAGTTTGTATCAGTAATTTACTGTGACCATTCTAATAGTTCAGACATCAATAGCTGCTATTTAATGTCAACGTAATTATTCCAAAACGACATCAATTTGCCATCCTAAAGAAAACAAAAGTAATAAACCTTTCACTTTCAGCATAAAAGACCCTCTCACACTTGTTTCTATAACCTAGCTGTGTAATATGCCACTGTAAATATTTAAGAGATAAATTATCTTTGAAGGGAAGACTTCTTAACCAGTTAATCCATCCTATATTACTACTGGAAGAAAAAAAAAAAAAAGGGGGGTGGGTGGGGAGGAATACTGATTAAATCTATTAAAACCTGAATACTCTGAGGCAATCTATATTTTTGTTTCTCCTTCCTGCTTTCTCCATTAGCTTATGGCACTTAGGAAGCACAAAAACCTCATCCAAATAAGAAAAATACCATGTATTCCTTGATTCATCCTCAGGGAGTGCTTAGTTTAAGCATCCTCATTATGCTTATATAATCTGATGTTGGTTTTTTTTTTCTTTCTTATTATCTGAAAGGACGTTAGGAAGGAGAGTTCTCATTATCAGCAATCCCCTAGGTCCCAGTTCTGCAAAAGGAGCATCAGCATTTTGTGAGGCTGGGAGAAGACTGAGAATGAAGTGGAACTCTGAAGTTGGCTTAGTTCTAGAGCTGGGAACAAGATGAGAAAGTTATCCTAAGTGTTGACAAAATATGGAACATTTCTCACTGTGTGGCCAGTTGACTAATGGGTGTTGCAACAGGCTGAGCGAATCATTGAACACATACATGTTTTTAAAAAACTTTTACTTACAACTTTATGAAAGCTCTAAATAAATCTGTTCAGCAAGAGTTGGAACCAGAGCAAAGACTCCTCCATAAGGAGCTGAACCTAAGTTGTGCTTTCAATGAGAATGGAATTAAAATTGAAACTAAATTGTTGCACATGGAATAGGTTGAAAAGTAGAACTCATTAATTCTTGTGGAACTAAAGGAACATTGGTAGTGTGAGCCTAAGGGCCTACCCACACACATTCCTTATTGGAATGAGGGCCTAGAAGGGTGAAAAATTATCCAAATTTAGCTATCCTGTGAATTTGTGGGAGATGCAGGAACTCAAGGTGAATTTAGCATACCTTCAAGTGTGTTCCAGCTGAGGATCTGGACTCTAACTGGACCTCTAAAACTCAGTACTGCTTAGAGCCAGATGGTGTAAAGGCTAAAAATTGAAACGAACCATAAATGTGACAAGATGGAAATGTGTATAAAGGTGAAATACTTCAGCTTCAGTCATTGCAGTCATGAAATTACTATGCTGGAGAAGCCTTTGGGTGCCAGAGAGAATGCCTATAGCATTTATTTGTGTTTTGGTAAGTGTTTAAAGCTACTCATTGTATAATCAAGTGGCTAGTCCAAATTTTTCCCCACACACTATCCCAGGTTAAATGTGCTGTCCCTTCAAACCACAAATGGACATGGCAAAATGTTGGATTGTCTATGTTCTCATTGTCTCCAGAGACCATCCAAATCAAAGAAATTGCTTTTTACAAAAAGTTGCTAAATACCATACCATGCCCACCTACCTAATCAGGTTCTGAGTATTCCCAGGGCTTGCCTCTCTCTTGCCACTGTTTCCAGGCAGGTTAGAAGTTGGCTCACCAGAGGGAAAAGTTCTGATGAATATCTGTGAAACGTTGCACTTTCCTGAGAAGAGGCAAGAGACCAAGCTGAAGCTCCATGGAGACAGAAGCAACAAAGCACCTGGCCTCAAAAATCACAATTTTGAGAAAGCAATGGTATGAATAAAGCCTGAAGGACCTTAGGAGAGAATTCAGTAGAGGGGAAAAGGAAAAATTCTTGTGAACTTAATGCAGTGGTGAAGCCACCACTCTGGGTACCTCCTTCCAAAGTGTTGCAGAAGAAAAACCACGAGCCTGGGTTGATAACATACTGATCTTTAATCTATAAAGAAGATTAAATTCAAAGTTTAACCGTATAAAAGAATAGCAAATACTTTTTAAAACAAAAAGACAAGATAACACGCAGCTGCACCTGGGTTCCTCCTGCTCCCAAAGTTTAAGAGTACACAATTTCTGGGGTACAATTCCACTGCACACAGTGGTCCCTATCACCTCAGCATATGTTGAAAGTGAAATAAACCATTTTTGTTTGCAAAAAAAAAAGCTTTTCCAGGTACAAGCTCAAGCCAGGGTGCTATTATGATTAGCTAGTCACATGTCAGGTCCCACAAGTTATTAAAAAAACCCAAACCAGGATGAAATCACTGCTTGCTGCAACATTCCTGCCTTTCCAGGTCAGCTCCTAGATGCCAGCAGCCTATCTACCACTGCATCCATCAACCCAGCTGCTTGGAACTCACAGCTGCTCAAGAGCTGAACCTTTTTTCTCTTGGGTCCCCTGCTCTAAATCCACATCCTTGAATTCTGATTGCCCTCATGCATGCCTACAAAAAAAAAAAATAAAAAAAAAAAAAAGAAAAAAAAAAAGAAAAAAAAAAAAAAGAAAAAAAAAAAGAAAAAAAGGACTGGGGGGTGGGGGGAAATGACAAGAGAAGGTATGAAAACTTGTGAGAGCTTCCTTCAGACAGCAAGGGAAATGCCTCAGGCAGGGGTGATGTGGGTAGCCAGCCCCTCCTGATGGCAACTCTTCAAATCTCTTGAATTTTACCTCCAGTGGCCCCAAGGCAAAGCAAAGAGTTGATGGGGAAGCCAGGTGGAGGGGCAGGGAAGGCTGAACCATCTCTTGAGCCTCCCCTGTCTCTCTGTAGCTCAAATTTACAATTCTGACCAAGAGAACCTCTGCTCTTGCTTTGCACTGACCACAGAAAGATGCTTGGAAGCCCAGGCTGAACCAGAGAGGGGTGACATTGCAATCCACCTTACTCCTTCTTGGTCTGCTGTTCTGCCAAGTGAAAACAAACAAGGGGGAAAAATCCTGCCAAAAATGATAATGGAAGGCGCCTCAAAAATGGCTAAAAGGAGACATTTTTCTACCAGTATCCCCACTGTAGAATGATTGTTTGGAATCCATTAGTGGTTGTATTCTCATTTCATGACCTTTGGAAAGCTTCATAATAACAATCAAACCCAAATGAAAGAAAATACTGCCACCAATGGAAAATCAGTTTAAAAAAAAGCAAAACCAAGTAAACATCGATTTACACATTTCCCTCACTCCTGCAAAGCTGAAAATTCCAACACTGCTTGGACAATATTAAGAATACAGTAGATTTCTCAGCATAACTCTATTTAAATGACATTATTGATAAAGAAAAAACAAGGTATACTACTGAAACCAAAATACATAGAATCAGGTTTCTATGCTACTGGTTGCCAAAAAGCTATGGAAAAAACAAAACAAAACAAACCCAGTTTAAATGCAAACTTTTACATCTCCAACACATTTTACATATTTCAGACAACAACAGAATACACATACATTGTATGTGATAATTTTTTCAAAACTAAGCCAGTACATTTTCACAGATTAAAAAAAAAAAAAAAAAAAAAAAAAAGTCTGTTTAAATATTTCATTTCTACAAAGTGAATTTACATTTTTAAGTACAAAGTGCAAATACTACAGTTGTTTTTATTGCCTTTTGGTGAGGAAATCTCCCACATGTCAGAGATCTGCCTTCTCTCAGTCAGCTGCTCACCCTTGCTTCTTAGAAACCTGCTGGAAGAAAGAAAGTTGGGAAAATTGGCATTATTAGTGGTGGTTTCAGGCAATCAAGTATAAACCTTCAGCTCTGTTTTTCAGCAGTGCCCACATGCCACTATCAGAAAAAGAGTTCAGCACAAAAATATATGGGGAAGAAAAACCAAAAAGAAAAGCCTTACATGGTAGTTCTTCTGAGCACCTGTGAAACAAGGGGATGAGCAGCACCTTAACTTTTTTTTTAGCTCTGTTTCTGTCAAACACACAGCTCTAGCAACTGCCTGGGCAAATCCCTGGTGGAATTTAGCTTCCTATGGCATGGGATGGGCAGAGGCTGATGAACAATCTCTAATTTCCTTGTAAACTTTTTGCTAGGCAGGAAAAGACCCCCTGGGTCCCTTTGGGTTTGCTGGGGAGGGGGGAGCTCAGCTGCTACCCCAGGCTTCTCAGCTCCATCATGTCTGAGCTCTTTTAGAAGCAGCACAGCTGAGCCTCAGCATATTAGTGTGAGTTTCTCTATTTGCTTTCTTTTAGTAAGTTGTATGTGTGTGTCTATATACACAGACCTGCAGATACATAAAAGTTGGAGTGGGTGTTAGGAAAAAGTTCTTTCCCATGAGGGTAATAGAAAAATGGCCCAGGTTGCCCAGGGAGGGGGTTGAGGTCTCATCCCTGGAGATGTTCAAGGTGAGGTTTGATGCTGAGCACCCTGATCTAATGAGGGTGTCCCTGAGACTGCAGGGGTTGGGCTGGGTGACCTGGAGAGGTCCCAAATTATTCTGTAATTGTATGAAAAATAGATAGGCAGACATAGAGGTCTATGCACACAAAAACATACAGAGAACTGAACTGCCACAATAAACTAGTAGAAGGTGAGCTCCTGAGTGGTGCAAATCAGCAGAGCCCTTCCATGGTGATTTCTTTGAGAGGGTCCTACCCAGGCCTGCTGCTTTTCAGTATCTTCTTTTCAAGAGAAAAAGTCCCCTGGTGAAAGCCACCTTCTGCATTTCCAGCCTTACATTGTTGGTGGATGAAGCTGCCAACAGATGGTTTGCTAAGACAGTCTTAATTCAAGGCTATCATTTGTCAGCAACAGCTTTTAAAATAATTGGTGCTGAGTCAGCAAAATTACTGGAGAGAATTGGGAAAAAAAAAAAAAAAACCAAAAAACAAAAAACCAAAAAAAACCCCAACCAACAACACAGAAGCTCTGAGACACTTTTATTTCAGATTCTGCAAGTCAGGATCAGATTACAAGAAAGGGGAGAGAGCTTGTCAAGCTTCAAGTGTAATGCACGTGTGCCAGTAATTGCCATTGTGTAATTAAAATAACCCCTTTGAATGTTTTTGAGATCCAACTGGATAATTGGTTTCAGGCTGCCTAGCTTAGAGCATAAGTGATTTGTGGGGGGAACTTGAAAAGTGAAGACCACAAACATTTGTTTAAACAAACAGAAACTTATCACATCCCTCTAGCTGTGAGGATATTTTATAATCCATCAAAGGTCTCCTGTAGAACCCACAACCAATGTTGAGCTTGCCTTAGGGAGCCTGAGCTGAACATCAAACAAATGAGAGAGAAAGCAAGTAACAAATTGATTAGCAATGAGAGGAAGATTTCTCTTGGATTGTGGGAGGTTCAATTTTTAATAAATTAACCTTGCTTTCTGATAGAGGGGAAGGCATTAACCACAACTATGATTTTGGGATATTTTTAGCCAAATTCCTATTTTCCCTGCAAGGTTACCTGAGCTATTCCTATCATTTGTTTATATAAATATTTCAAAAATATTTATATAAATATTTCAACAGCAATCCATCATGTACTGATACTTTTTTTTTTTTTTTTTGAGGGGAGAGAGTAATAATTTAATTCCTGTAACTAATAGAAAAGTGAGGCAAGGAGGGTATGAAGATGAATTTTTTCCTAGAGCAGTCAAATGAATGGCAGGCTCACAAGTGCTTCTTCAGACCCATGCCAGGAAGTTTTGTCCATGTTGTCCAGAAAACTGGATCTTTAGGAATAATACTATGAATTGTGACACCCAAAAACGAAAAGCTCCTTTCAATCTTTTTTTCCTGAGCTTCCATTTGAATCCCTCCTTTTCAGTGTGTACTTTTCCTCTATTTAGAAATTCTTTTGTGCCTTTTGTAGCTCTGAATGCCATGAAGAGCCAAAATGCCATGAGTGATACTCCCTGATGTCATTCAGAAACAACAAAATCAAGTCTGTGCAGAAAACTAATGTGAAATACATCATGGATTATGTTGTCAGGGCACTTGACACTTTATTTTCTATGATCAGTCTGCAGACTTCACCAATTTTAATTGTAACTTCAGCAGACAGATGCAAATCCTTGTTCTCCAGCATTATTTTGCTTAGCCAGCAAAGGCATTTAGAAGTGACAGCTCTTTTCTCTACACTAAGATTTTAAAAGGTATTTTAAACCACCCATTCAGTGGGGTTTGAGAAACCCACAGATTTGTGTAGGGCATGGGAAATGCAGGTCTGCTTTCAGAAAGAGAAATTTCAATCAAATTTGTGTCTAGAGGATGACTTGCAGGAAAGCTATGAGAATTCTGTTAAAGCAGGAGGGAAAATAGGTTAAAGCAGCACACTTCTAAAAGTGTATGGGAATGCAGAAGATTTATACAGGGGCTCAGTGACTCTTTTGTAATTATCACTAACACAGATGCCAATTCCACCTTCCTAGAAACACACACACAGAGGCATTCCCCACTTTCCAGTAATTCCCTGCATTGGCAGGTGATTAATTCAGCTTTCCTTAGACAGAACCTAAGGCAAAGTTTGGTATTCAGGAGGCTGCTCTACATTTTCCTGGCAAGGCTGGAGGATGGGAGATGGATGCTGTTGGAAGCTGCAATGATAAGAGCTGGAATCCCCAGGAGTGGAGATTTTGCTCCCTTTGCTACTCACCTGCCTGCTGGATGAAGTGCTCTCAGTGTTGGTTTTGGGGGCTGCTAAAGGAAAGAAAAGAAAAGAAAATGGTATGAATAGAGTTGGCAAATCCTACGTAGCATCCTGAAGAAATGAAACCCTCATTCTCTTATGGGATAGAGCAGGGTAAAAACACAGCTTTCAATAAGGGAGATAAAATATTTCAGCTGTGTAGCTGAAATACCCATTTTTTTTCTTTCCTCTTTGCAGGTGTTGCCTCTGTCATGTTGCTTGAAAGCTGACTGACACCATCTCTTGCCACATATGATGTGAAATCTGTTTAGGATAGATTGTATCTATTCCAGCATTTCAAACTTATTAAATCTTTGATAGTAAATTTAACCTGTTAGTGGGAAATAAGCCTGGAGAAGCAGACTGCCTGGGAAGCATTTACTTTGCTCAAAGGCATTGCTTTTGAACAGCTCTACCAGCTCAGGACACTGTTCATATTTAATCTATAAAACAACAAAGTTATCACTCATTTTTAAGTTTTTTTATAGTGGCAAAGTCCAAGGGAGTGCTCTAAATGAGAGAGAAAACAGAATGCTGACTTTCAAAGGGAAGAAATTTTTATTGCCCCGTCCTTAAAAATATGTCTTTCCAGGAAAGCAACAAAATCAGATTTATTTTTTAGATTATTTAGGTTTATTTTTTTTTACCTGGGTGCTGTTTTTAAAACCAAGAGTTCTGAGGTATTTGGTCCTTCCCAGAATTTTCATTATTAGCTGCAATTTTTTTGAAGAAGGTCTTTAAAAAATCTCCAGCTATGGCAAACATAATTTTGTTCTTTAGTTAAATCTACGTGGGATCTTCATATAATTTGATGCCTCTTACAATTTACTTTTCTGAAACAGGCAGCGTATATGAAGATTATATTCAATTTATATGAAGCTTATATTCAATTTTTTTTTTTTTTTTTTTTTTACATTGAAAGGGGCACAGGGAAAGCTGGGATTTGGTTTGAATCTTACTAGAGAGTTCCTTTATGTCTCAGAACAATAACTTCAGACCTAAATTTCTACAGTAAGACAAAAGAGTGCTAACTGGAGCAGGACAGAAGTGTCTGCATGTTCACATAGGGAGTGGCTGCAGTGGTCAACACTTCAAGCCAGAAGTCTGCCAAGCAGTGTCAATGAAAAAGGTTTTAAATTTCAATTTCCACATTTATAGCATAAAGACAGCAACAGTCATCCACCTTCATCTCTCTCAACTAAGTGAAAATTGCATGGTATTATCATTAAGTCCATAAAAACACAGAAAAAACAAAGTAATCTGCATCTGATATATTTGTTTCAAGAAATCTGTCTGTGCTACACAATTTGTTAGGATCATGTAGAGCTATTCCTTCTTTCTGCATAATTTCCTTTCTTAGACTTGAATACAAGAATACAACCAGTTATGTGGAAACCCTTTTAATTTCTGGCTGTATTTCCCACATGACTTCCTTTTCATTTCCTATGACACTTTTTTTTCCTTTTTTTTTTTTTTTTTTTTTAATTGCCTTGGCTTCATTTTAAGGTCCCTGACAAACACAACAGCTTCTTACAGGATGGGGATCTCCTCTGGTGGTTTACCAATTTTTTTTTTAAGTCCTTCATTTTCAGGCACTGTGTGATTACACTCTGCAGGCACCATCACACACTGTGGGTAGTTGGTTCCCCTTTCTACCAGTTTGGCAGCAAGGTAAACTGGCTGCCTGCCAGGAGCTGTTCCACCTCTTTGGCAGATGACCACATTCCTCACTCCCTCTCTAAACCACCCTTGAGAAAGGAGAAGTCATTAGAAAACTCAACAATCTGTTTCCTCCCCAGCAGGAATCCAAAAAGCGCAGGTGTGATGCTTCCACTCATTCAGGAGATATCACTGCAATGCCATGAAACTGGATTTTTGGATGACTGTTAATGGTATCAAGTCCCCTTTGGATTCCTACTGGAGTGGTGAGAATCGACAGGAAAGTTTTGATTCTGTTGGAGCAAAGTCATCCTTTGCCTTTGCAGCTTTCCTGCCCCAATAGCTGCAGTAGATACAGACAGGTGTATTTCTTTTATTTATTATTTTTTTTCCATCCTTCTGGCATGTACAAATACCAGACCCTGCCAGATCTGCAGATTCTAGTGACTCAAGTTAGAAAAGTTTCTTACTGTGGTGTTTCCTTGTTTCTGCTTTACCTTCTTCTTTTGTTACTCCCAAGCAGCCCATCAATTCTTGAACTGATAAGGACTTATCATTGTTCACATCACAGTATTCCACAAACTTCTTCACACATTTTTTGGGTTTTGATTTCTTTCTGAGGAATCTCTTAAAGGGCTTGATTTCTTTCTTGCCAATGTCACCACTGGAATTTTTATCTAGCTGTTTGAAATACCAGTGGACCACTCTCTCTTCCAAAGTATGATTTGGATCAGGCTCTGAAACCCTGAAACAGAAAACGAGAGTTTAGTTTTAGTTCTGAAATACAAATACCTTTATTTCACAGTAGTTAAACTACTGACATGCTTTGGTACATAAACCTGTAATGAATCCCACTTTTTTTCCCTTCAGCCAACTGTACTTTTAAACAAAGTGCTGGATTTTGCTCTTAATTAACTCCCCAAAACTGTGTTTAGGTCAGCACCATCCTGAGAACAGTGTTTTCCCCTTTCCTTTCCCAAGAGAGAGAAAAGAGAAGAGAGAAAGCAAAGCAGAAAAGCAGTTACGCCTCAAAGCCCTCAACAATTTCTTCACCACTTCCAGGGGGCTTTTACAGACACAAAAAAAGAATCTTCAACCCACCTGCTGGAAGACAGCGATGGATCTGAGACTGCATGCACCATATCCGTAGACAAGGCATCCAGAACACTAGTCAGGAACTCATTCTTCTTGGCCCCAGGACAACCTAGAAAAACAAATGTATTTTTTCTTTTTTTTGTTTCCTCTTATTACATCATAGATAGATGGGACTCCCTCTACACAGATTCCCACAAACTGAGGACAAGTGCAGAACATAATTGAAAGGCAATCTCTGTGTTCAGGTACAGGTCTGGAACATAGAGCAGGAGTAGAAAAACTTTTTAACTCAAGCAACTGGGAATCTGGTTTGCATATCTTGGGTGCCTTTCCTTCAATTTTTGCCATTATTTTTCCTTCTTTAAGATTTTTTTTTTTTTCCACAGGTCTCTTTGAAGAGAACAGCTTTGACACAACAGAAGTTTGTGCATGACACAGACTGGTTGGGACATGGTCTAGAAGCCCAACACTTCTTTCAGATTTCCACTTTTGCTCCTCTGAGCTACCTTTGGCTTTCTTAAGAATTGGTTTCCCCCCTTCTAAAATGGCATTCAGCTCCCTTGCCTCTTTCACTTGTCTCTTGGACAGAGGGCTTAACTCCTACTATAGACACCCAGCCCAAGCAGATGCTTTGGTTCATCCCGTGGGATCCTTTGGTGGTGGCTCCATCATCCTCTAATCACATTCCCTGTGCCACAAAAACCTTCTTCTGGAAGAAACTGACAGCACATTGCAGGCACATCATATGTCAGATAAATAGAGACTGAAAGCTCCACTCGTGGAGCAGCTGGAGCAGATAAATTCATCTGACAAGCACGTGGAGGTTTGCTCAGATATTCCAGCTCTTTCCTCTCCTCTTCCCTAGAGCCCTGAGCCAAACACCAGGTCTTTTCCTAGCCCTGTAGAAGCTGAATTAGACTGGGATGATCCATGGGCACTGTCAGAGGGATGCCAAGCTTGAAGCTGCAGCCCATGGCAGGACTTTTTGCAGCCAATTCTGTGCCAGGGGCTCCTTTACCTGCAGTTCTGTTCTGAAGTGAAAAAGGGGAATGCTTGGAAGTGGTGTGGAAAAGGCAGGGTAGTCAATCAGGGGGGATTCCTTATTTCAGGATAGTTCTCAGTGACCTCTGGAGCAGGCAGGAGGATTATCTGAAAAGCCTCATCTTGCCCAGCAAATTATTTTTTAATACATCCCCTGTTGATCCAAGGAAATGAACCTGTGTTATATTAGCCCTAAGATGTGCTGCAGGAAGAACAGCTCAGCTGTTACACTCAGCAGCAGCACCCACTTCCCAGTATTGTCCAACACAGCCAGGCAGTTAGGAGTTTTCTGTCTTTTATGTATTTGCTTTTGGCACCATGGGACATAGGATTCCAATGACTGTAAAAGACAAATAATAGGAATTCACTGAAGCAAATTTTGCTGCACTAGAAGCACACATCTGAAACCAGATATCACTCTCCTCTTTCCTTAACCTTTAATCAGGTTGTTTGGGTTTTGGTTTTTTTTACATCTGGAAAAACAAAAAACCCCAAAAAACCAAAACACAAACCAATCTCACAGCTATGACTGTAATCCTAAATTTGAGTTCAGTCAGAACAGCATTTGAGCTCTCTCTGGAAGGCACAAAAATGAGGAAGGTGGCAAGAATTAAAAGGAAGGGACAGAAGACCCACAGGTTCCAGGTAGCACCCAGTGAATTATTCCAAAGAATATTCTCTGGAGTAAAGAGCTTGCTGCTAAGGCTTAGAGATTGTGCCCATGTCAGTAAATTGGGAGCTATGATTTAGATGGAGCTACCCAACTACACAAGCCACAAAAAAATGATTGCCCAGGGGTGAGCAGGCAGAGCCTGTAGACCAGATATAATTCTCTTCAAAGGACAGGCAAGAAGAGGGTTGTTGGAGGAATTCCATGAAAACCTATCTTGAGAGATACAAGCTTCATACATTTAATGCTGGGGCTGGATCACTGAATGCTGCTCCAGACATGACTTGTGAACTGATAAAGGGTTCATGGAAAACCCAGACAATAATACCTCAGCATATAACAATGCAGGGCAACATGGAGACAAGATATTTTGACATTTTTTTTCTTTCTCTGTTCTTGTTTTGGCAAGGTAATAATGTTAATATCCCATTTGATTTAGGAGCACCACCTGAATTTTTCATGTTAGTGTTGAGTGTGTTCCTGAGACATCTGGAAGAAAGCAAAATGTTTGTGTTAGGTACTTTCCAGTGCTGTCCAGTGAGCTGCTGAGTATAAATGTGCTTCAGATGTAGAGATCACAGAATCACAGACTGGTTTGGGTTGGAAGGGAACTTAAAGCTTCTCCAGTCCCAACCCCATGGGCAGGGACACCTCCCCCAGCCCAGGGTGCTCCCAGCCCCATCCAACCTGGGCTGAGACACTGCCAGGGATGGGGCAGCCACAGCTTCTCTAAATAACCTGGACCAGAGGCTCAGCACCCTCAAATTAAAGAATTTCTTCCTAATGTCCAACCTCAATCTCCCCTCTCCAAGTTTTAACCCATTTCCACATGTCCTCTCCCTTCCACCCCCCATGTCCAAAGCCCTCCCCCAGCTTTCCTGTAGCCCCTTCAGATATTGGAAGGTTGCTCTGAGCTCCCCTGGGAGCCTCCTCTTCTCCAGGCTGAACAACCCCAAAATCTTTAGCTTGGCTTCATAGGGGAGAGGCTCCAGCCTCCTCACCATTTTAATTAAAAAAAAATAATAAATCATAAGCTATAAATCATGACTTATCTTGCTGCTTAGGAGACAGTGCTATGGAGGGGAAAGTCTCAACTTCTAAATCCACAAGAAATCACAGCAAAAAAATTCCCAAGTTTGAAGGCTGTTTCTGACAATTGCCTCTAAGATTAAGAAAGGTTTCTAAGTATTTATTGCATAAAGCTCCAGTAGCAGCTGACAGCAAGAGAAATCTCATAGGAAAGAAATCTCCCTGTTAAACACAATCAGTTGCTGTGAAACATTCTAAATTATAACTCTACTACTTAAGGTTAAATGACACCCTACAAAATCCTCAGCAGTTAAATACAGAGAAAATATTCAGTTTCTCCCACTTATAATTTTTGCTGCTGTGTGGGCAATCACAGAGCAATTTACCTCACAGTGAAATCTTTGTTCTTTGCAGGTGTTATTAACTCAGAATAAATCTCTGGAGGTTTCACGCTGGGATTTATTTTTCAACAAACTTGTAGAAGAAATGGGGAGACTGGAGGAGCTGGAGCCTGATTGTGTGAATAATTTACTCTTCGGCAAAAAAAAACAGAGAAAGGAAAAAGAGCAGTCTCTTATGGGACTCTTTTGCTTCTCACTATGGTTTTTGTGCTTCAGTTTCTTCTGCAGCTGCTTGTCCTCTGTGGATTTTACAGCTTGCATAAATAATAATTTGTTGTGAAAGGGTTGAAGTTGAAACCACGTGGAGTTAACCTACAGGTTCAGAGATTTAACACAGCAGAGCTGTGTGTTTGCTTTAAGGATAGTTTTACCCAGAGTAAATCTTAGACCCAAAACATACATACCACAAATGAAAGGAATATACCAATGCCTCATTTTCAGCCATAATACAAAGGTAATCCAAGAATCATCTTTGTGCACTCCTTGGCTCATATGTTCATCCCCCTATTAACAGCTCTACCTTCAGTATTGAGGATTTGTGGTTAAATCTGTGAGGTTAAGTCTGCCTATAAACCTTCTAAAATATCCACCCAAGTGTCTTGGAGCTCCCTGCTTGGTTGATAATAACCCCCTTGTCCAGACCATCAATAAAGATATTAAATAGAACTGGCCCCAACTCTGAGCCCTGGAGAATACCACTTGTGACCAGTTACCAACTGTTTTTTTTTTTTTCTCCACTCACCACAACTCTTTGAGCCCAAATCACCCATTTTTTTACCCAGCCAAGCATACAACAGTCCAAGCCATGAGAAGCCAGCTTCTCCAGGAAAAAAAGATGTGAAATTGGGCCATGGGCTTTAATAAAATCTAGGTAGACAACATCCCCAGCCTTTTTCTCAGCCACTGAGTGGGTCACCTTGGCACAGCAGATCAGGTGAGTCAAGTGGGACCTCCCTCCCCCAAATTCATTCTGACTGAGCCTCATCTCCTGCTTTTCACAGGGCACTCAGGATCATCTCTTCCATAACCTTGCCTGACAGACCTGGAGCTTCCCAGATCCTCCTTCCAGCCCTTGTGGATGGGTTTTACTTTTGCCAACTCCCAGTCAACTGGGACCTCCCCAGTGAGCCAGGAGATGATGGCAAGTGGCTTGCTGAGCACTTCTGCCAGCTCCCTCAGAACCCTTGGCTGGATCCCATCTGGCCCCCTAGACTTAGGAGTGCAGAGACTGCTATACAGGAGAAAAGATTTTTACCAAGTTTTTTTCTGTGGTATTGGTTATTCTGGGAGGACAGACACTATAAGGGAGGTATTATTTCCTGGACTTCTTAACATATACCTACCTACAGCTCATTTCTGTTGATCCATATAAATCACAGCCTTTGCTTGCCTAGGTGAGCCTGGAAACTGAAATTTGTAACTTTGCTGCTGACTAAAAATCATGGCTCTCACATGGTGGTTTTATGGTTCATTGCAGTTTTCCCTCACTGTACCTCTCATAAAAAGTAATTATCTACTTCTTAGTCTCTGTCCAAGAGGGGCTGAGGACATATTATCATCCCTATGAGGACATATTATCATCATATTATTTCAAGGGTTGGACTTGATGATCTCTGAGGTCCCTTCCAATCCAGCCAATTCATGATTCTATGATTCTATCCGTCCTTGTTAACATCTCTCAGGTATTGCTCTTATTTCTCTTTTTTCTCTCAGGTATTCTTGCATATTAAAAGAATTAATTTAAACTCAGGGTCAAATTCTACTTTATCTGTGCTTACCCAAATTTCAGAAATACTAAAGTAGACCAGAACAGATGTTATCTGCAAGGGAGCTACAGACCCATTGCTTTGTAGCCCCAGATCTCTGTGTCTCACAGGGAAGAACTATTATTTTTGGAGAAGAGCAGGAAGCAGATTTCAGTGCTCCAGAAATATTTAACTTCTTTTTTTGTTACTATTTTTAAATGACCTTTGTGTTCTAGTTCCAGAAAGGAGGATGGAAGCAAAAGAGTTAACAAAGGATGCTCTTTTAAGGCCCTACCCTTCAATCCCAGGCATTCAGATCATACCAAAGTGCATTGAGTGGGATTTGTTGAACTCCAGCCTGCTGAAATGAGGTGTCTCAGCCATAACAGATATTTGAGCTCAGTATAAAGGAACCCATTCAGAAGGCATTCATCCCAACTACCTTCAACTTTTTCTTAGAATAGGATAGGATCTCCCTGAAAATGTCTCTCTTCTCCCCTGTTAATGGAAGGAAGCCCAGACAGGTAACTCCCAGGTGGTGTAAAAATGCCTGTGATGAATTCTATGTGTATCTGATTTATAAGTTCATTTAGTCTCTAACTGCCCTTTTATTCTTTGGGCAAAAGGGGTGGAAGGAAGGGATAATGTTCATAGCAGAAACATATGATGCTATGAACAGTTTTCACAGGCAACTTAGGGGCAAAGTTAGGCTAGGGCATGTGCTGATAGGAAAAGCAGTTCATTACATCTATTCAGATCTTGTGATATTATTATTAAACAAGAGAAGATGAACCAGAACATCACAGCCTAAGAGAGGCAATGGGAAATCACTCACTTTTGATTACCACTTTTTGGTTTGGCTTTTCCTCCAGGACAGTTTGAAAGGATTTTGAGGAGCAAATTTCTTGCTGCTAACAGTTCAGAGCTCTCCCTGTGAGAACAAGCAGGGATGAACAACTATTTTTGGAGAAGGGCATGAAGCAGATTTTGGTTCTCCAGAAATATTTAACTTTTGGGTTTTTTTGTTACTGTTTTTAAATGACCTTTCTGCTCTAGCTAGAATCCTCTCAGATGCCATCCAAAACCCAAAAGCAGAATTTGAGGAGTTCTGTGAACCATTTTCAACATGTTCTTGGGGACTTTTACTTTTCTAGTTATAACTGGGAAGAGGAAAAAGGTCTGAAAACTCAGCAGATTGAGCTCTTGTGCTTCCTAACCAGGCATTGGTGTTTGTCATCATGTCACTGCCTACACAAATACAGAAAATCTGAAATGTTGAATATTTTGGTTCAGCCTGTGGAAATGCAAGCTCCTAACCTTTAGATGTTTGTCACCTTCTTTTTAACAGGATCTGCACTACAGCCACGTGGGTCTAGCTCCAGTGGAAGAACCAAACCCATTCACCTGAAGTGCTGGCACAGCAACACAAGCCAATCAGCCCACTAATTAAATAGAAATATTTTGGAGTCCAGTTGTTTCTAGCATGGCAGCTGTCTGAATCTCCACATTATCACTCTCAGAGGCTGAACAATTAAACACCAAGATTACTTAGGGAGTCAAAATGCAGCCCTTTTTTGTATTAGGTCCAACTCACTTGTATTTTCATCATGCTGTTATGTTTCCTCTTGGGAGATGGGGATGAAATAACCATATTTAATTACCTCCATTTAAATCTCCATTAAAGGGGGAAAGCTATTAGAAAAAATGTATGCTGTTGCAATTATGGAAATGACCTCAGAAAAAAGGTGCATAATTCTGGTCTCCTGCTGGAAAAATTGAACTATGGGGACTTTGCTTCATGGGGATGGTTTTTACATTACTTAATTAATCTAAGCAGCCCACTCCTTGGAAATGTGGATGAAAAACAGTCTTTTCTACAAACTGATGTTGATTTTAACCTTTCTGAATATCTCTTACTGAGTTTTTTACCAGGGGAGGCATCAGCTGAAAATCCCAAGAACATCCACTTTCACCTAAAGCCACAAAACCCTCTCTCTGTTCAGATCCTAAGAACACAAAAGCAAAAAAACCAAAGAAAATTCAGTGCTGAGTTAGAAAGTGTTGGCTCAGCAACGTACATCTACATGAAAACTATTTTCAAAGGGTCCCTGCCAGGTAGCAGTGGTACCAGGTTTTCAGAGAGAAGAGCAGAATTCACACATCAGTCTGTGGCTCTTACACTCCTAACACAGGGTGGGTAGAGATCTGAGGCCAGCACTCCCAAAATATACTATTCAACCCCTCCAAGAGTGTTATATCCATGATGGTTTTGCTTCAAATGCATCGTTGAAACACTGCACTTTTTCTTTTTAAATCCAAATGCAGAAGTGGAGACTAAGGAGGTAGATCTATCTATATTGCAAGTAGCCAGGTGAAGAATCACAATCTTTACCTATGCTTTATTTTCTTTATGCAGATACCTCCTAATAGTGACTTCAGATTAGGAGACAAATTTTCCTTAGTGTTACCTGATTTATTTTTTTTCTCCCTCACTGCCAACACTGGCAAATAAAAGACTTAGAAACTGGATTTTCAGCACAGAGGATATCTGGGAATAAGGGGAGGCAGAGCTGGCTATTTCTTGGAGCATTAATTATATGCTGAATTGTAACTCAGAATGAGTTTTTACAGCAGTGATTAAAAAAAGGTTTATAAAATGGAAATTCTGAAAGTAACTGAAGTGAAACAAGAGTCAGCAAGAAGCACTAATGCATTACTTGAACACTATGGAATGAACCAGTCCTTGGAAACCTGGCATCACAAAAATCTCTATGTAGCATTTAATTTGGGATTGGCAGTTGTGTTACCTTCCTGGATGCTTTCCATTAAGCATTATGGATTTCCTCTGCAAATACCATTTCAAATCTCACTGGCACATCCTTTGCTAAATAAATAATAAAAAAAAAAAAACCTGCAAAAAGATAAATACAAAAGCACAATCACAGCCTTACAATTGGTTGGTATGAAACTTTTACAAGGTATGATACCAGGCAAGAGTTCCTGCTGAAGGAAGTGGGCATGCTCGGAAAGACTGAAGGCTCAGGCATTAATGATGAGGCACTGGACATTTAATTTATAAATGAAATTCCACTTTTAATTCATCATTACTCCGCTCACCCCTTCAGGGTCAACAGAGAGAGATCACTGGAGCTACAGGAGGTTTCCCAACTTGCTTTGCAAATTGACCTCTGGTTGGAATGTATCCCCCAAGCCAAATATAATACCCTGTACCTCATTAAACCCCAAGAAACTCATGTTCAAGTAGTGATGAAGCTTGACTTCATCCCCCAAAAAGCCAGTCAGAATTAATCATTTGAAATTTAGAGTCAGCAGCAAGGAAAGGAAGATGTGGTGCTGGGCAGCACAGATCCTGCAGTGACAGCAGCAGAATGGAGGAAATTAAAGATGGAGAGGAAGGTACTCCTGGTTCTAAAGTGTCTGCCAGGCAGGATGCAATGCAGCTGACAGTGGGAGATGGTTCAGAGCACAGGGTTTGATTACAAAGTGCCTGGGGCCCTTTTACAGCAGGGAGATCCAATGTCAGGAGAGCTCTCTGTTATGGATCAGGAGGATGGTTTCTTCAACTGGACCCCTGCACTGTGCCCTGCATTTGGTCAGAAATTCAGCTAGGAATACCCTGCAGCCATTCCAAAGCCTGGATTGCCTTCTGTCTGTGCAGAAGGTGGTAGAGAAGAGGTTGTGGAGCAGATGCCTAGAGCTGAGTTGCCTAGAGTCAGCCACTTGGGATTAACAAGTAATATCTGATGGGGCTGAGGAGAGAGGTTACTGAAAAGTAAAAACCATCTCAGGCTTCCTGACCATGGGACTTGAGAGGAAAGAAAAAGAGAGAGAAATATCCTATCATCTCCCTCTATCTTGGTCTGCAAAAAGACCTGACCCTGTTTTATAGAGAGGCTGCCATGAGCTGGCAAGACTGAGCACGAGTACAAAATCGTAGGAATGAAATTCTTTAAATTAAGGGAAAGAAATTCTTTAATTTGAGGGTGGTGAGACACTGGCCCAGGTTGCCCAAGGAAGCTGTGGATGCTCCCTCCTTGGAATTGTTCAAGGCCAGGTTGGATGGGGCTGGGAGCACCCTGGGCTGGGGGAGGTGTCCCTGCCCATGGGGTTGGGACCGGAGGAGCTTTAAGGTCCCTTCCAACCCAAAACACCTATAATTCTATGAGTCTGTGTCCTACATCTAGAGCAGGCCATGGAATCTCATCTGTTGCTGAGATATCAAGGCACAGAAGGGCTTCTCCTGCATCTTGCTGCCTGCTGCCATGTAAATGGAGAGAGATGGAAACACATTATATTTTCATGTGCTGGGCATTGCAGGGAATAAGGGAAGATACAATCTGAATGTTCAACAGCAGCATCCCCAGTGCTCATACCCAGCACTTTTATGCATGTATAATAACCTGATTTCCAGCCATGTATTTTTCAACAGTAAGTGCCTGCCTGTTGGTGAATGGAACTGAAATAATGACTGATTATAGTTTATACACCCTGTGTTTTCATTCTAACCCTCCTGTGAATACTTTTTTTGGTACAAATATGCAAACTCTAATGTTGATTTAGTAAATAGCAGTCGTTTTCCCTCTCAAGTGAATGAATGTAAAGTACTCTTATTCAAAATTTGAGGTCCATGCACCAGACTTGGAGATACCCAACACTGCAAACTCCACCAGACTGAGAATTTGAGTCAATAAACTTTATATGGCTAAACTAAGCCCTCTGCAGATGACTATAAAAGGATTCACATGCTAGATTGTCACAAATCAATCGGTGGCTCAAATGAAAGGCAGAAGAGATGGTAATGAGAACAAAGTTGCTCAAACCTTTAAAAATGTCTGGGATTAGATTAAGAAATTCAATACATGTGTGTGGATTAGAAGGACAAGATAAACACTTAAACCCCATCAATTCCTGTCAGAACCACATTCACAGAGGGGTTTGCACCAGGGTTCAACTGTGTTTGCCATCACAGAGACCAAAGCTTGAGCCAGAACTATTTCTTTGTGGGAAGCAGAAGGACATGAATATATGATAAGGGCAGTAAAAGTAGGAGAGAAGCATAGAAATCACAAAAAATGAGAAGAAAGGCATGGAAAGCAGTGGAAGAAAATACTGCTTGAGGTTTGAAGCAAACTCAAGCAGCCAGCCTGTGCTCTGACACAGACACCTCCGACAGCACCCACACTGACAGAGAATTAATCTTCCTCCCCCATTCTCCAAACAAATCTGCAGTTCACTGAGATAGCTCTGGCATTCACATGAGCAGAGAATTCTGGTTTGGTTTTGTTTTCTCTGCTTCTGCCAAACCCCTCTGGATAAGGTGGCTGAATGTCTCTGCATCTTTAGCTGCAATCCCAGGGGGGGTGATACCTTCCTATTGCTTCTGATGCTCTTGGGATGTGACCACGAAGCAGCTCTCTCTAGGCCTGGCCAGAAAACAATTCCAGCACAGAGGTGGGATTGAGTAATTTAGATTTTATTCTGGTGCAGGATGAGCTTTTGGGATTTTTCTTCAAGAAGAAAACACCCCATCCATCCCCTCTTGACCAAATATCTCGGTGATGAGGGCAGGCGGCAGCGCTGGGGGAGGCAGAGGTTCAGCTCCCTGAGCCAAACCAGACAGAGCAGGGAGTTGAAACCTGGCTTGCTGTTATCCCAGCAGAGTACCCTAATCTCTGACACCAGAGAGTCAGGTTCAATTCCCTCCTCTGTCTGGCTTGGATCAGGGATTTGAAGCCAGGTCCTTCCTTCTGCAGCTGAGTGCTCCAATCATCGAGGTCTTGTGTGTCCCCAGAAGGGTTCCTTGTGTTGGGAGCAAACTCTTCAGAACAAAGAGTGCAGATGAAACCACTTCTATTGCTATGTTAAAACATTTTCTCCAGGCAAATAACAATAATGTCAGACTGGACAGCATGTTCTTTGCATTAGGGCTTAATCCTGCATGAGATTTCTCCTGGTAGAGAAACGCAACCAACAGCTTCCAAAAAACCTGGCAAGGATGTGAAGAAACAGGGTGTTCTCTACTGGAGAAAATTGATTCAGGAGCTTAAAAGAAAGCACAGGCATCAGTGCTTTGTTGGATCAAGGCCACTGCACTTTGCACCCTGAAGAATCAAATTCTCAGTGAATAAGTTCTTTTGGGACTGGAGACTTTCTGCTTCCCAAACAAGAGAGTTGTGAGAACGGATGCTTAAGCAGCACTTTATCAACCTGCCATACTATAGGCCACTGTTTGTTGTTTTTTTCAGCAATGGTTATACACAAGAGAACCCTTTGTTTGATAGAAGAACTTACTAAATCTGTTGAATTTTATTTTCTAACTTCAAATCCATTCTATTTAAAATTGAATATTTCACTTGTCTGTTATTCAAGATAAATGACTCAGTTAAGAGATGTAAAAAGGGTAGACAATACAATTTCCAGTGGGATAAAGTTTAATTCTCAGCCCAGTGGAAAAAATAGGGGAGCTGGAAAGAATCAAACATTCAGATATCATGGAAAAGAGTGAGAAGAAAAAAAAAAAAAACACCAACAAAGACAGATCATTGATAGGGGCAGCAAAAAGCATAGGATACTGCAGTGGTTCTATCTGAATTTGGTGGTTATATTTCTATTCACAACACAGAGCACAAATTTGCTTTTCAGCCTCCTTTCCTCTAGTAATGAAAAAGAGTTTAACTGCCTAGCTTTCAAAGCATATTTTAAGAATTAATTCCTCTTCTTCATGACAGGCATTTATGTGTAGTCTCTACAGAAAATATAATGAGCATAGAATGTCCTCACTTTATCTGTCCTGTGTCACAGCGTTCTGCTTTATCTGTAAACAGAGATAAAATATAAAAACTGCAACCAGGGGGTAGAGGGGTTGAAGAATTAATCTTTTGGTCTTGAAAAAAAGGAGTTCAAATCTTGGTTTAGTTACAAGCAAATTGACTCAATTAATTCCTACTTGTCTCCAAATTATTCATGTTACTGAGGGAAAGCGCTGAAGAGAAACAACTGTGAGAGAAACCAAATCTGTGAGGGGAAACTGGAGTTGTGCCTATGCACGGGGTTATAATAAATGAGATTTGTAAATAAAAACTTTTTTAAAGGTATTCTCAGTATTAGGACTGAAGAGAGGCCCACTTACAAGTGCAATCAGAAATATAAGGCAGACAAAGTACCCTTCTCTTTCTGCATGCATGTACAGTTTCTGAAATTCCTGGTAGAAGGAGGGAAAACTTCAGCATCAGGACATTCACTGTACCCCAAAATGAGCTCACTTTCTCTGGAGCAGCCATATCTTAGAGTTACAATAAGAATAAGGGGGTCTAACAAGGGTTTGCTTTTTCTTCTCACCCTCCCTCCATGTTTAACTTAGAATGAGGAGTCCAGGCTGGAGAGACTCATTCAGGTACTGGTTTTATGATGAGAAATGCAGATCCTTCCTCTCCCAGAAACCAGACTTTTCTGACCTGCTTCCCAGGGTGACCATCTTTGTGCAGATTGTTAAGAATCAGAGCAATGGGTATCTGCTCACATTCCTATTTCCCCCCACATGAAGCATTCATCAAGTGAAACCTGCCCACAGGTTACTCCACAGCCAGATAGGAACAAGAGGTAGCAACACCAAAGCATTCACCCCAAGGCTTAGCTAGCTTTCCCAGCTTGAAGCTCAAGCAGCTGAGGAATTTGACCAAACAAGGCTTCAGTGTAGAATAAACCATCCAGTTTTTACTCTCCCAGAAGAATTTTCCCAAACAACCCTACTTTCACCAAGCCACCTTGCCTATGTCGAGGGAATTAATGACCTTCAAAAGTCAAAACAACTCTCCATGAAGAGTGAGCCCTGTTTTCCTGAGCATCAGAAATGCCAGCACTGCAGCAGTGGGCCTTCTTTTTTACCAAGCCACAGATAGAACTGTAAATGAAAGCCTGATTTCTGGACCTTACACATCCAGCCACTGCAGTGCACATTAATCTTTCTCCTTGTTCAGCTGCCAAGTTTGCAGCAAGGTTGTCTGATGCACGCCTTGAACCATGAGCTTGGCTCCAAGAGAACTGGGCACCCTGTTAGTATAGGGGTCAAAATACCTGTCTGAAGAAGTCAGGTTTTTATAAGAACTTCAAATGAATGATTTTTTTGTAAAACCTTACTGGGTTAAAGCTTTCTGATTGACAAACACACACAGTGAACACAACGCTCAGGATAAATTCTGCCCAGCTCACAGAAGTAAAGAAATGGGTTTGTCAACATGTGAGACACAGATGTTGTGGCTCTTTTTGCCTTGATTTTTTTTTTTTTTTCTTAAATCAAAAAGCAACAAGGAGGGAAAAGAAACAAAGGATGAAGACAGCATTGTGTCAAAGAGAGTGGAAAGTCAAAACACAGAAAGTGATTTCAAACAGCTCATACCACCTTGGCTTTTTAGTGTCTGCACAAAACTAAACTCTGCTCAGCTTGCAATGGGAGTTTCATTTTAAAAAATATCAAAAATTAAAGTAATTCAGAAAACAAAGTAGTTTCTCTTAATAGGAGAAACTAGCTTCCCTTTAATCTGCAGGGACCAGAATAAGTTCAGTTAGGGAAATCAATCACTGCTGATCTGGCATGGGGATTGTATATTTAATATTAATTATTTTTATCCCTGACTGCAGTTCCAATCGACATGGCAATGTCAGTGACATCTAGGAGCTGAACTCTCTGTAGGTGCTGTTTACACAGTCTAGATAATTCCAAACTCTACAGTCCTGTTCTAATTAGGGCTCAAATATTCTTTGTACAGGGGGAGCGGAAAACTTGGATTCCACTAAATGATTAAAGAGAATATTTACCAAAATTTCTTAATTAACTAAGTGTCCTGGTTTGCCAAGGGAAAAAACCTCCTACTGTACACAGAAAGCAGTCCTTTGACATAGATATACTGCATTAGATGCATCAATCACACTTTTTTTCAGAAGGAATCATCCTGTGTTAAGATGTTAAGACCCAGTTATAAGCTACATTTTCTCTCATGCTTAAGTACACATTTGTTACTAGGTCTGCATGAGAAATCTGAGGGAGCTGATTGTCCCAAATCATCTCAGCACAGGGGTGCACAGAGCTGGTGTCACCCTAATTCTTAAATTAATTTGGTTCCATAACCTTTGCTTTGCCCTTAACTGTGTTCCAAAGTGAATTTCAAGTAGGATACCAGCCAGCAAGTCTGGATTATGTACTCAAAGAACCCAAAATGCAGACTTTTAAGGATGGATTCTGTAACTTTCCAGTTAGAAAATAGGAACTGTAACCCTGGGACCAACAAACCCATAGGGTCTGAGTGCCTGCATCTCATTTAGCAATCAGAGATTACGTAGCACATACAATACCAAGGATAATGGAACCATCCTAAACCTTCATCCTAATAACACTTATGCTTGGCTTAACTTTACAGCCACATGTAAAGGTTCCTTTGATTTTAATGGGACTAATCACAAGAAGAATGTGGGTAAGTGTTTGCAGGATCAGGGTTCAGCAGGTCATGAATTGCAGTTGAGGAATATTTACAATGAATTGCTTGTGGATGGCTTGCAGAGCAAGAGGCTTTACCACAAGACATTTCTAGATAGCAAACAAATTCAAGACCTCCACAAGCCTAAAGAGGAAAATTTGTGAATATTTCCTGTTCCAAAATTAGGAATAGCTTTCTGCCATGTGCCAACACCAGGTACCAATGAGCAGCAACCCTCCTGCTGAGCTACAGAGAAAGCAAATTTCTGAACCTTGTGAAGCACTCCGAATCCTTTGAAAGAATTCCCAGATGTCTGTATGGAGTAAATTCAGTTCCTCCTGAAGGGCTCTTAGTTGTGGAGCCCTAGGAATTAACCTCATGCACCTGAAAACCCTTGAGATGCTCTTGCATACACTGTCACCTTTTGAACAAGAATATTTAATTTTTTATCTCTTCCCTGAGCCCAGAGAAATGCATTCTCCACTGCCTACATTCCTGATGCAAAAAGAGACCTGGAGAAGAGCCAAGCTGGCTCAGGTGTGAAAAGGAGGTGACAGATGTTGGCTGATGGAAGCACTTTGAGGAACTGGCAGAACTTCCACTGCCTCTTCAGCTGATGGCATCTGTCCACCCATTGTCCAAGTGGCTTTGCAATCAGCTGGACTGAAAATTTTCCAGGCATCCTCTTGTTATTCTACAGAGTGGCCAGAGCACCAGGACCTCAGCCTATACAGCTATCAACTCTTGGGATACAACCAATGAACTGCACAAAGCATGAGGACTTCTCAAGCTCACCTCTGGTCCTGGGTTCTGCATATAAACAGTAGCCACAGAATCACCTTGGTTGAAAAAGACCTTCAGGATAATGACTCCAACCAGAAACCTTTAACAAGGCCTTTAACTAAGCCATAGCCCTAAGTACCATATTTTTACAACTCAGATACCTCCAGGGATGGTGACTCCAACAGCTGTGGCTGCACCAAGGCTTGCAGCACTCCCTTCCCAAAGCACACCAGGGAGAAGCAATCATGTCTTTGATGACATGGAGGGCATCAAAGTCCTGGCATCACCTTGGAACCTCTGCTGGAATCTCAGCTTAATACTGATATTTTACTTTCTAAAAGAAAATCCACCTCAGGGAGAGTATGCAGGACTGGTTTTGGCTCTCACTGGTGACAAGCAGACAACTGGTGACCAGTGCCATGGGTCTTCTCAGGGAAGCCATGCCAGTGCCTGGAAAATCTGAGCATGGAATATACTCTCTCAGTATTTTTCTCAAAAGTGAACAGAAAAACTAATGCAGCCAGCTAAATTCTAAATTTTTCTTGATAAAAAAATGTACCTGCTGATGTGAGAGCAGAGTACCATCAATTTTGACTTCATGCTGTTGTTCACTGTGCATGTTAAGTGAGCTAAACTCACTGCCTGACACTTTCAGTCATTACACAGCAGCCAAAAGTGCTGTTATTTCTGTATTACACATTAACTTACTCAAAATGTTTGGAAGTGGGAAGTCTTGCACTGGCTTAGTTTTTCACAAGCCCTAAGGTTATACCTCTGCCCAGATTTTGAGAGTTCAATGTGTACATTAAAAAAATAAAATATATTATCCATATTATGTATTGTATACTATAGCACACATTATATATATGTCTATTATAAAAATTAAAATTATGAGAGTGGTTCATTATCGGTACAGGCTATTTTCAGAGTCACTGGAACTGAAAATCTCACTGAACTCACAGGGAAATCAGTGATGATGGTGTTTGAAAGCCAAGAGACTTCTCCAAGTGATTTCATGCAAAGAATAAATGCCTAACCCTTGTTGTTGCCTCTTGAAAATATAGCTGCAGACATACGTTCATTCAGAAATAAAAACATTTACTTTTCCCTGTTCACAGATTAAACAGGAGAGCTGTTTCTCCCAGATAATCAAGGAAAACATGTATCTAAGTATGAAAACACAACAAGATACCCATTTTGCTGGGAGCAGCCTTACAAATCAATGGCATGTTTTTATTCACTTTATCAGATGAAAAAGCAGCAGCCCAGTGCTGTGTGTTTTAGAGGAAATTGTGTCTTTTTGTACAGCTCCCACTCGGTGTTATGACAAGGTTCAGGTGTCATCTTTCCTGATGATTCCAGCCCTGGCAGACTAAAAGGGTTTCACCTTTTCCTTTCAGTCATATGGGGTTTTCCTGCCATCTTGCAGATTGTGTGATGATAACTACTGCAGGCATTCTGGCAGAAAACCCAGAAATCATTCTGGCAGAAAACACAGAACTCATTCTACATCAATCTTTCCCTCTTCTGTTGTTTGTTGGTTGGTTTTTTTTTTCCCCCCTCTCTACTCCTCATCCCAGAACTGCAATCCAGTTGCCCCCAGATATTATCAGATACCTCTCCCATCTCTTTGCCATACAAGAAATTACATCAAGATTTTGGAAGTGCACTTCTTGAAGCTTTAGGAATGCAGCAACAAAGTTGGTTCAGTCAGGGCAAAGATTTTAAACCCTTTTACAAAATCGTACAAATGAAAAAAAAATCGTACAAAATCGTACGAATGTACAAAATCGTAGGAATGAAATTCTTTAAATTAAAGGAAAGAAATTCTTTAATTTGAGGGTGGTGAGACACTGGCACAGGTTGCCCAAGGAAGCTGTGGATGCTCCCTCCTTGGAATTGTTCAAGGCCAGGTTGGATGAGGCTTGGAGCAACCTGGGCTGGCTGAGAGGTGTCCCTGGGCATGGCAGGGGGGTTGGAGGAGATGAGCTCTGAGCTCCCTTCCAACCTCAGCCATGCTGATTCTCTGATTTTATTGTTTTCATTGTAAACTTCAGATTTATTTTAAAAGTAAGTCTCCTGATTTTCTCAATACTCAAAAGAAAACAAAGCTGTTTATCACGCACTGTTTTGCATTTCCTTTTGGATTTTTTGATTGGGTTGATCTCTGCATCAAAACAATTAAAAAAAAAAAAAAAAAAAAAGGAAGATAAAAAGTGAAAAAATGTAATGTTCAGTAGAAAGGAAATGCTTAAATCTAGACCCTCTCTGTTTTATCCTCCAGAAGGGCTAAATTCTACTTGCTTTTGAGCAGCTGAATGCTGACCAACAGAAATCTCTTGAAACAGAGAATGTGAGGCCAGGCCCAGAGACTCAGGGTTTGTCATCAGGAAGAGGGCCCAGCAGACTACACCAAGTGTTGTCTTAAGGAGAATGAAATTTAAAATTTCATTACTCAATTAGTTTCAGGGGACCATCAATCATTCCTCTCCCCCTTCTCTGACCTGGTAGTGTAGATAATATTCTTCCCTTAAGTGAGACAAAGGAGGATCTGAAAAAAAGTCAATTTTTCAAACAGATGCTCTCCCATCCCACTCATATTTTCAGACTTATTTCCCTCCTAAAAGCACCTCAGAGTGGATCAGTGGAAGAAAAAAAAAATGTTGCTGCATGATCCAATCTCAGCTGAGTACTGCAGAGACAAACCCAGGCTGTGTCTCACATTTTGGAATGTCATAGCTGTTCAATTTCCAGGATCTCTTCAGGTAAGGTGGGAATTACATCATTTAACTTGATATATCAAAATATATTCAACTCCTGATGTCAGTAATACCCCCTCCCCAGTCAATGGATAAAAACACTTCCAGAAGGAGATTCAACCTAAACCAGATACCAATGGAACACAGAGACATCATTCTAGCAAGAGGATCTGAACTCACTGAATATTTATGTATCAAAATCTCTGTTCTACTTTTATATACTACAAAACCAGTGGTTTGCTTGAATGGGTAATGCCTTAAGGATTTCCCTCCCTCTTTGATGTGATGACTTCATTGCAAAGTCTGTCCAAAGTCTCTCTGACTTGCAAGACATTTGCTTTTTAGATAGAAAGTTGACTGTTAGGATCATTGTGAATGGGTGGGATTCTTCCCACAAGCAGCTCAGAGATATCCAAACAAAATTACACCATGTGGAAGTAGAGAACTGCTAAATAGAAGCACAGATTTATAGAGCAGTTAGAAACTTTTCAGTAAAACACTAAAAAAAAAAAAAGGCCTCTTTAAGCTAATGGCATGAATAAATAACGCTCATGATAATGAGATTGCTGTCCATGATGCATGAAAAATAAATATCCATATATAATGTCCATGAAATATAAAAATATATGTGTTCATCCAAAGCTTTTTCATTGCTGGATTTAAAACACTGAATGTATAAAATTTTGGATTAAATATATGGATTAAAATTTATAGCTAAAGTAAAGATAGGATTTTAATATCTTTCTGAAATGCCTTTTTCCATTTTTACTGATTTTTTTATGGTGGGAGAGACTTAGCAGTTTATAATTTCCCACTGAGAGGAAAACAAATATGTGTATTTCTATGTATATGTATATAAATACATATGTATAAATACATATAATTATACATACATTTACATTTATATGTATATCCACTCATCCCAAGATAATAATTTCCCTGCAAAAGAGGGAAGACAAGGGTCCAGAACCAGTGGCCAAATCACCAGGTGCAAAGGGCTGAGTTTCTCTGCACAGTTCCACCTCCCATGAAACCAACTCAGCTTCAGGAGGGTCAGTGGACATTTTCTGTGCTCTCAGAAAAAAACTTTCTGCCAGAAAGCATTCTCTCACTTCATCATTCTTTGTCCCAGAAGAAAAAAAAAAAAAAAAAAACCAAAAAAAACAAAAACCAAAAAAACCCAACCACAACCAGCAACTTTTTTGGAGAGTGACTGTGGTTGCTGGGTGAACACCTCCCAGGAAACCAACCAGGGAGATGGATATCCTGGATGTCCCCTGGACGTGTCCCACCCCAGGGATTGTCCCAGCTGCCACCAAGAGCAGGACACAAAGGCACAGAGCAGCCCATCAGGCCAGGCTGCAATCCACAACAAGGGATTTGGCTGGAAGAGGACAGCAAAAAGTGAAGTGAGAAACAGGATTTATATTCTCTGGCATAGCCTCCAGCACTTTTTTTTTTTTTTAATTATTTTTTTAATGCTGAGAAGCAAATGAAGTCGGTCTTTATTAGTCCTAAGGTAGCCTTTTAAAAATAAACATAAAATTAGAGGCAAATATTAAACAGTGCAATGAATGAAATGCTATTGCTGAACCAGTAGCATCACCTGAATCAGAGGAGCTTTGCTTTTCTGCTCCCTGTGGCACAGCTCTGTCTTTCACTGGGGCTTTGAAAAATGTCATTTTTCTAGAGAAGTTCCCACAAAACTGGAAGTTAGCTCCTCAGTTATGTGCCTGAGCACTATTTGTGTTTCAGATCTCCAGTGGTTCTGCTGTAGGCTGAGGGGAAGATCCTGTTTCATTATGAAATGGCAAAAATAAAGCAATAGGAAGAACTGTGGCCAGACCACTAGTAATTAAAGGCAGGGTGGGGAGATGGACAGAAGAGGGGATGCAGAAAACAAATGTGAGCTGCAGAGCCTTGAAAAAACAACTTGCAGGCTTTCCTTCCTCTGGAATTAAACTGCCCACTGGGAGACTCTGATACAATCCCAAAACCAGAGAATAGAGCAGTGATATTGAAGCTGCTAAATCCAAAAGCCCAAGCAAACAGTGAGAGGTTAAATAGACAAAATCCTCCTTGAAGGTTTGGATGCTCTGAGGAAGCAGCTTCAGAATCACAGAGGATGTTTTGCTGCACACCTCATGTGGAGCTTAAACCAGTGGACCTACAGAGGTTTTATATTATATTATGTTATATTATATTATATTATATTATATTATATTATATTTGTTATATTATATATTATATATTATATATTATATATTATATATTATATATTATATATTATATATTATTATTGTATGTTATTATATTATTATTATACTGTGGACACTCAAATAACCTCTTGTGTTATGGCTTGGGCACCTTGGCAGGATCAGAGGCCCCTGGGGTTGAGGAGGGGCAAGGCTGACCCCTCAGCACCCCATCTCTCCTCTCCTCCTGCCTTCAGACAGGTCCTCTCCTTCCTCATGGCCACTCAGCTTTTCAAGGCTGCCAGCACCAGCTTTGAACCAGTGTTTCCTGGCCAGTCTGGTACAGGTAACACAGCAGGGATGCTCATTTTTGGCCAAGTGTCTCTTGGTAAATAAAGTAGTAGGGAGCTCAGGATGAGAGGTACAGGCTCATTCTAACCAGCCAGCATCTTCAAATGGTTGTTTGGCATCTTGGAGCTTTAAGATTCAAGAGTAGAAAGGGGTATTTTACTATATTTTATATTATTTATACTTATTATATCACCTCATACAGCCCAAAAGCTGGTTACATCATGAAAATCTAACCCTTTGAAGTCACAGCTCAGTGGAGCAAGTTCCACGCCAACAATTTTAAGCTCAGGGGAAGGCAGGCAGCTGGGTATCATCTGCATCATGATCAGAAATACTCAGTTACTTAACTAATGCCTTGAAAAACAAGCCAAGTTTTAAATGTTTAAGAATGTGGAGGAAGGTAAGATGATTTTCTACTTGGTGTAGTACCCAGACTACACAGAGGAAACAATAAGCAAGATGGAGCAGCCCAGTTTTGGCACTTCATTTCAACTGAGAAACAGTCTGGTACCTTATGAAATCCATGGTCAAAAGTGAAGCAACTCTAAAAGTATAATGGAACAGACCTCAAAAGGAAAAAGCAGTTAAGACTCTATCACTTTCTTTTTTTTTATTTATTTTTTTGTTTTAAAGATGCCTTTGAAGTAAGAGCCTCTGTGATGGTTGTTGGGTTGCATGTCTTGCATCAGTGTGGTTTGAGCATTTCCGATTATTTAACTTTGGAAAAAGAAGATGCTCTGCCAACAACCAAAAGCAAACTGCACTTATCCACACATAATTCCCCCATAACTTAAACCATGAGTTTTTGCTCCACAAAATATAAACAGTTCAGGGTCAGGGCTGGATTATCCCATCAGAAACAAACTAAAACCATTACAATAGGAAGAAAATTGGACAGTTAGAATACTTTCTGCTTCTCTTACATAACCCAAATGTGAAATAAACAACTGAGTTAAGCAGCTCTCAGGCATGATTCTCAGAATATCTTAACTGAAGGGGAAACTAAACTTAGGGAGATCCATGGGACAAACCAAGAGCTGAGAACAGAGTCATCAGGAGGCTGTGAAATCAGAAAACCACCTTGAATTCAACACACTATGTTTAAAGAAGAGTTCTAAGGGAATTTTTTTGCTACTAAGTAAATTGACTTTATATTCGACAAGCATCAAGACATTGCAGTTAAGCAATAGTTTAACATTCTTGACTTTAACTGTAGGCCAGCACAACACCAACACAGCCATCAGCAGAGCTTAAACTTTGGATGGAAAGCTCTGGGGTTTGGTTTTGGGTTGTGGGGCGGAAGGGGTAGTGGTCTATACTCTTATCCAGACTGAGAATTTGGTATCTCTTTCACCAAGGCTGAGCAAAGATCCTTATTTTACTCATTTGGATCCTTCTCGTGTCTCTGAATAAACCTGAGGCATTAAAACTGGAAACCTGTCAGAAAGTTCTTAACTCAGTGCTAGCAGAACTCCAAAATATTCATCTTTTTGGAGACATACTCAAGGATCAAAAACTGTAACAAAAAGCATCTGAAGTGAGGCTTTTCAGAGAGCTGTGGGATTGGCAGGAAGGACAAAAGAGGGAAATGCTGATTTTGTTTCACCAGTAGAAATCTATGGTGGGTTCAAAACAATTGATGCATCCTACTGGATTCCAGCCGGGGTAACTGGTATCAGCATCCCAGGAAAAGGCAATCTTCAGGGGTGAGGAGCTGTGCTCTTTGGGGAAAATACAGAAGGGAGACATTCAGGACTTTGAGCAGAGGGATTTACTGAATCTGCACAATCAGACTGTGTTACTCCTACAGCTTATGAGGCACTGCTATTTCCAAACTCCTGTTTCCCCTCCCAAATTATCCTTTTTTTTTTTTAATGAGAGGAAGTATCACAACTATAGTGACTTCCAAAAACATCCTGTGCTCAAGAAAAGGAGAAACTGAAATGAACCAAAATGAAACATCAACAGAATTAATGGTCTGACTTGAAGCCACAAAACCATAGAACTCAGCAAAGTCTGAAAATCCAGCTAGATGTTGTGCTCCTCTCTCAAGCTGGTGTGTTTGGGGGTTTTTTGCTTCAAAAAAATGTAAGGGTATTTCTAATTGAAAGATATGTGAACAAAATCACATTTCCCACTGACTTTTCAAAATTCTGGTCTAGACAATGAAAATTATATTACAAGAAAAGCAAATAAATTCCCAGGTTAAGCAAGAAAACAAAAATCTTAAGCTATTTAAAGGAGTATCCAAAGTCTACCCAACCCTCACCCACAGAGGAGCCTAAACCAGGCTGCTTGCATTTGATGGATGCTTTTTAAATAGAAAAAAGATTTGCTCTTGAGGCAAATGAACAGAGTGGTCTGGCATTGGATCAATATTCTCCTATGTCTTGCTCTCTTACATGTTCAAGTCCCTGGCATCATGATCAGGTAGCTGATCCCTTGTCTAAGGCACAGATCTCCCAAACAGGGTGCATGTACCCCAAGGGGGACTCAAGACATGCAACTGGAATGCAGGAAGAAGAAAACATTTGTGTTATTAATAAATAATTTTTTTAAAATTGAAATGGTACTTCTTGCATCTTTTATTTCATCCTTTTTTTTTTTTTTTTCTATATCAGGCTATGCTTTGCAATGTACTTAATGTATTAGTACAATGGTAGATAAGTTATAAATATTCAGCTACTGAGGTTGCTGCTGAGAAATGTTTCACTATTAAAACCTAGAGAATACCTATAATGCTTGAAAATCCCCTCACCCTTACACCCAGCCTGAAAAAATGCAGTTCCAGAAACTGTTATTTCTTCATCTTGCTTGAATTCAACCCTCTTGCCACTCAGTGTTTTAGGAAAATAAAAGGGCACCTACACCTCATTCCATCACACTAAAGGTTTAGCTCTAACAGCCCTCATACTATATATAGCCTTTAAATGCTCTTGACCAGCTAGTGGAGAAAACTGAATTTCTGTTTAAGACACCAGTTATCCAACAGTCTGAAATAAACCATTCAAGACACTCCACAGAACATTCCAGTTCATCCCAGAGCTTCCACTTTACTGCATAACACAGAGGACAAAAGGTCAAAACTCAAACATTTAGAAGTCTGACTGTGAGAAAATTTAAAATCCCCTCTGTTTCCCCAGTCTGTGACATTCTCTAGACTTCTTTTTGGGTTCATTTTCATTATCTTGGATAACTAGTTTCTGAGAAGGATCAAAACTGCAAGTAACCTCAGAAAAATTCTTTTGCTAAAAAAAAAAAAAAAACACCAATGGGAAAAATTATTATAACTTGCAGTCCAATCTAAAAGATACAGGTGGCTTGGGTCATTCTAACCAACATTAGACTAGCCTTCAATTTCAGATGCTTTATATTAAGTTCCCCATAGGATGTGAGGATATATTCTTAGCTCAGTTCAATGGATTCAGATGTTCAGGTGGTCTGCATCTGTACAGCTGCAGAAGGATGCCAGCTCAATCCACCTGAGGATGCACCAGTGGTTTTTATCCTATTTAACATCACTCATAGTAAGAAAGTAATGGTTTTAAAATCTTCCTGGTTTTTACACAGCATGTAGTCACAGCAGGTTCACATAGGGCTACTGCACTTTTGTGGGTACAAGTTGCCAATCATCCAAAAATGTATTATTCCTTCAAAGTATACAATGAACCTACACTTCTTTATGCAGTCCTGGTGCAAGCAGTTGCTGTATTTAAATTTAGGCAACACAAATGCAAATGTGCCTTTGCAACACATTTACAACAGACAAGCTCTGAGTAACAGAGGTCCATTTCTCCTAAAAAGTTGCCTGGCATTAGCCATCTGTGCAAGTTGGCCAGCTAACAACTAGCCACACCTCTGCAGGATCCTCTTTGAATCTCCTTTTTTCAAAAAACTATGTCAAGTGAAGTCATTTTGACTCCATGTAACATTCCTATGGTGAGAGAAAAATGTGCAGGCTGAGGACTGACATTTAACTGGTGAGTTAAGAGAGAGCAAAGAGAAAGCCTGAAGAGAGGGAAAATAAAATAAACACCTTAACACAACTCCAGCTGTGAAGTAACCTCTTCCCCCTTTTACTTCTAGGGGTATGTACTTACTCCAAGCTGCTGCAGAGTAGAGGAGAAAGGATTTTCTAGCTAATCCATAATTATTTATGACATGTAAGGAAATTTTTATGTTTTCCCTATTTTAAAATAAAGCACTTGGAAGTCAATGATTAAGCAGTGTAAGATATGGGAGAGCAAAGCCATGTCATATATAATAATTTATAAGTACAAGCTAACAGTGTTTCAGTGGATCCCTGGACTAAAGCTCCCATAATGCAAAATACCATAAAATAAACAAATGCAAAAGAGAGTTGCCTAACTTCTTGAAAATGGATTTATCAGCATGGGAAGTTCTTGTTAATTGTTTCACTGGCAAAATATTTTGGCTTTTAAATCTTAATTGCTGTACTGTAAAAGAGCACTATCACTTTGTCTAAGAAGAAAACTGAAAACCCTTCACTTGCACATCATCCAAGATTCCAGCTAGTAAATCCTTCATATTTTCTAGCAAAAAGCAGGAAGTGGTATCTTTTAGTGCAAAACCTGTTTCTTCAGCTTTTCCTTTGCTAGATTCTCTAATGAGTGCCAGTTTTTTTCACTCAGAAGAAACACACACGAAATCAAGTCATAACCCAAGTCTGTAACTCTCCAAGTGCAGCTTGAAATACTCCATGCAAAACCCCTTCAACAAGGTAGGGATTGTAAAATACATCCCTGAAATACCTGATAACCTCCCTGGAGTTCCAGCACCAGCAGGTACCCTGTCTCCCACTGTCCCTTTCATAAAATAATCCAGATGAAAATCTGCTCCTTCAGAAGGCTGCTGCCTCCTGCTTTAAGAGTTGGAAACCACTTTACAGCTCCCAAGTGAAACTCACTCAGGGCAGTTCATAGCGATTTATCTTGTGACAAAAATTGCTAGAAAGGAAACTTGCCTTCTGGTCTCAAAGGAACAGTATCACCATTGGATCTCTTCTTGTTTATCTAAATGTAAAAGTGTTAGGTGCCTTCCCTTGGAAAAGAGCTGTTATCCCTGCTACACTCCTGTGAGCTGACTTCTAGGTACCCATTTTCCTGAAGAGATTACCAGAACTGCACCCATGAGTCTATATAATAATTATTATTATAATAATAAATAAATAATAATGAAAATAATAATAATAGATAATGCTATCTAAAATGCTATGAATGTTTACTTGTCTCCCTTCTCCTTCTTTTCCTGCCCATCTGTCCCATCACATCAGGCTAGGTATATTTTTGGGGTCACACTTGGCATTTTATCCTGGGCTGCATCAAATGAACCACAGAGAGCTGGTGGAGGGAGGGGATTCTCTGCTCTGCTTAGCTGGAGCTCTGTGCCCAGCTCTGGAATCTCCAACACCAGAAGGACCCAGAGCTCCTGGAAGGTGTCCAGAGGAGGCACTGAAATGCTCAGAGGGCTGAGCACCTCCCTGGGAAGCCAGGCTGAGGGATTGGGGTTGTTCAGCCTGGAGCAGAGGAGGCTCCCAGGGGAGCTCAGAGCAACCTCCCAATATCTGAAGGGGCTACAAGAAAGCTGGGGGAGGGCTTTGGGCATGGGGGGGTAGGGAGAGGAGAAGGGAAATGGGTTAAGACTTGGAGAGGGGAGATTAAGGTTGGACATGAGGAAGAAATTCTTGAATGTGAGGGTGCTGAGCCCCTGTGCCAGGTTTCCCAGAGAAGCTGTGGCTGCCCCATCCCTGGCAGTGTCTCAGCCCAGGTTGGATGGGGCTGGGAGCACCCTGGGCTGGGGGAGGTGTCCCTGCCCATGGGGTTGGGACTGGAGGAACTTTAAGGTCCCTTCTGACCCAAACCATTCTGTGATTCATAAAATCATAGATTTTTACAGCCACAGCAAGTGGACATTTTGCATTTAATCCTGTGGTTGACTTCATAGGATCATTAAGGTTGGAAAAGACCTCTAAGATCATCAAGTCCAATCTATGTGGATATAATACAACATATAATTATATGTGGTATAAAAACATATAATTTGTATTTCTTACTTTCATTTAATTATACTGTGTAATTAAATTTGTTTCATGACAGAGAATATTAAAATCTGCTGCATTCAATATGTATTTCAACACTGATGGGCATGTTTAGTTCAGAGTTATTGTCCAGATGGTTCTCTGGGTGGCTACACAGAAATATTTTTCATGACACAAAAAATCTGCTCACATTACTTGCTTGTTTCTGGTTCTTTACAATAACTGACAGTGATTCATAATCCCCTCATAATATGTGTAATAACACCAAACTTGGTGTAAACCTACAGCAAGACTGGAGGCTCAATAACCTCCAGTTATTCAAACATATTAAAAGTCATCTCAAAAATGAAGCAAGTCTACTTCTGTAGCTCAACTGCCTGGAGATAAGTTCTCTCACTTGCTCATAAAAAGTTTTAACAAATTACAAAGTTAATAAACACCAAGGTTTGCTCCTGCCAAAGAGAAGAATGGAATAATACTATTCTGTGGTAAACTGACAAGGGTAGTCTTGGAAAAAAAGTAAGCAGATGATACAATTTTTAAACTTTTGAAGAGAGAGGCCAATTTCCCATGGACTTTGCTGAAACAAGGATGATGAAGTACAGGCCAAGTTACTCTGGACATATTTGCTGACTACTTTGGGATGACAACAGCAAGGAATAATTCCAGTAAGTAAATGTGACTGCCTTTAAGCTGCTGAGAAAAATGAGCATTAATTTCTCTGACAACATCCCAGGCTCTCTATTTAAACACACTCTCAAGTCAAAGATTTCAGTCAGTGGCAATTCAATAAAGCAGTATCTACAAGATACAGTCTTTTGATAGAGGGTAAGAAATTGCTTTCTAATTTATTGCAGGGAATAAACAAAGCATTTGAATGCATGAAACCAAATGTTTCACTGACCTTGGAGCTGACGTCCTTTGTACAAATCCTTTGTTTTGGTGGGGTGAGCTCTGGCACTGTTATCACACTTGGGTTGTTCATACCTAAAGAACAAACAGAAGAAAAAGCAGTCAAGCTTCATTTGATTCAGAACAAATTTATTTCTAATTTTATAGTCCAAATTAAATTTGTCCTTTCTTTTATTCAGGGAACAAGCTTGGTTTGCATTCAGAAGGGGTGATGCAAATCCATCTGCATATTTTCCACTAATCTCTCTCCTGCTAGAGACTTGATATTAAATTAGAAAAAATATTATCTCTTCCAAATCCCATTCTACAGGGAGGAAAAGTAAAGAAGGAGAAAACTGTGGGGGATTTGGTTTGAAAAAAAAAACAAAACCACAAAACCCCCCATAAAACCAAACCTAAAGTCTCTCCTTCCACCTCCCAAAAAACCATAAACAATATGATGAATTCTGACACAGCACTGAAAGATGAAGCATAGAGAAGCAATTTCCAAATCACAGCAAGGCTAGGAACCTTAGGGACCTACTGCTGCAGCTCTAAAGCCATGTATCATCTCCAAGAAAAAGAAGTTAATTTACATAAGAAGGACTAACCATGACCAGCTAACATTTTAACAAGAGCAAAGGGTTTCCAGAAGGAAGAGAGTGGGGTTAGAACAGCTTAAAAGGGATTGGAAAAAAACACTGAGTCTCCCCCTGCTACTGGAATATTCTGGTTCCTCTATATTTTTTGAGTTTGCTCAGAAGGAGGGAGGGAAAAACCCTCTGCTATTTGGTTTTTATAACAAACATGGACATAAATTCCACTACAAGACTGGGAGGTATGGGAGAATCTGCTGCTGAATCTCTCCTTTTTTTTTTTTTTTTTTTGAACAGTCCCACTAAAGTAGCTTGAAACTGAAGTGTGTAACATTGCAGAGAAAGTTTCAAATCTCCTTTAGCACTAGGATTTGAGTGGAGATACAAGTGTTTGCACACACACACACCTGCTCCCTGAATCTGGGTTCTTTTGTATTCTACATAACTGCTCATCTTTCTTTGAAATTCTCCTGCTCTAGAGTTCCCCAAGCAGACATTTATTGAGTAGCATGCTAAAATGTCTAATTAAAGTATATTAATCCAAAATTTTGGAACAAAATCTTTTTTTAAAGCAGTCATTAAATGGTGGCTATGCCTTGGGCTCAGGCCAGCTTGCCCCTAAGCAAATTACCTAAGTACTTTGAGCTTAATTACCAGGTGGAATGGAAAAAAAGGCAAAGCTTTTTCCCCTTGGAGCCCTTCATTTATTTCCACCTCATCTAATGAAACCATCCACTGACCCATCAAATTTTGGCTGCTGCAAGAAGGCCAAGTGTTGTTTCACAGACCTGGGAGATCTACAAGCACTTTTTTTCCCCCCTAAAGAATTGCAGGAATAGAAGCTGCTTTGATAACATAGCTTGAATTCAGTTACCTGAGGGATGACCACTTCATTCAGCTGAGAAAAGAGTGAAAGGGGAATCTCTGAGCAAGATTTACTAATGCAGCAGCTGGCAACAAGCCTGCTCCCCAATTAATCTGATGGCTGACTCTGCATCCCTCTACTTCTCTTCTGTTACTGCTCCTATTTTTTTTTTTCCTCCACTCTACCACCTTTTTAGCTTATATTTTTGTTCTCTACACGCGCATAAACCAATTTTTTTTAAGCCAAATAGGAGTTAAAATGATGAACTGTGAAAAATCTATGTTTAGCTCTTTAAAGCAACCAAAGAAAGATGAAACAAATCATCACAAATTTACCACCCAGGCACAGCCACGCTAAGAACTGATAAGAAAAACCATGCTTGCCTCAGTTTTCATAGGGAAAGAGTGCGAAAGGGGAGAGGGTGTCAGAATGGAGCACTGGCAGGTTAAAAATAAGGGTGCCAAAAGACATCCTAGGTTACTCTTTCAAATCAAATGGGAAAGAATTCTTAGCAGTGAACCTGTATTTAAGCTGGCAAGAGTTTCTGAGGGCTGCTTTATACCCCTAAGCGTTCTGCTGGGAAACACTGAGATTTCCTGAGGTGTCCAAAGTAGAAGAGGATGGGGAGTTCCACAGGAACCCAGCAGTGGGGGTGGATCCAGCCTCCTGAAGTAGCTGGTTTATGCTGGTTTTTAAGTTCAGAGAGTCTTCTGCAAAAGGATTGAGCCTTATTTTACCCATGACCTGAGCTGCTAAGAAGTCCTCTATGAGAACATGGGCTTCCAGACCTTCTGAGAGTCCCAGCACCTTGGGCAGGAGGCATTGGGATCCACTTTCTGAGGACCATATTGACAGACTTTCAGGGTTTTGTACTCTTTTTGTACCCTTTGATCTTTCAACTTCACCTGTTTCTTGTGAGTTTTCTGTTCTTCAAGGTCCTAGAGTGGTGCTATGTTCAAGTATCTTTATTTTAGCTCTAGAAGTCCATGGAGTTTTTTCTAGAATATCTTCACTGACAAGTGATTTCTCTTTGCTTCAGATGACAGGATAGTTGGAAGGCCCATGAGTATTAATATTTTAAATCAGAGAAGAGTAGATTTAGATTGGATGATAGGAAGTGTTCATTCACCAAGAATATAACACTTCACTTATACACTTGGCTTATAATGTTGGTTTGGTTTTTGTTATTTTGTTTTTCACAAACGTTATGCAAAACGTACATTATTTTGACTTAATCTTAAAAAGTTTTGTGATTTCAACATATCAAAAGTTTTGTGATAGGACCTATCAGCATTATATTAGCTTGTATAGCATCCCTTTCATGGCCAAGCCTCAATAACCAGCCTAAAGAACATTTTTTTGAACCTGGTATTTGCTTTACCTACATCTGCTCTATGTGGCCAGCAAAGCCTGACCATGTATCCACCTCAGCTGAGGCAACTGAACTCCAGACTTGTTTTAATTACACCCTGAAAGGGTATTTCCTCTCCCTGGGTTCCCAACTTGTTCCATCACAACAAGTCATATGAACCAGTTGAGGAGGTTGCTGGAAAAATAACTGAACATTTCTGAGGGTGGCTTGGTTCCTGTCATAGCCCATCTTACTTGGGGCTTCTATATTCAGGCTTAGGAGTGTGAGGTTTCCTCTGGGCTTACTCATTATTTGCTCCAAGCCTTGGTTTCCCAGCACAAAATAGAATCATAGAATCATGGAATGGCTGAGCTCATCTCCTCCAAGAGGGACACCTCTCATCCAGCCCAGGTTGCTCCAAGCCTCATCCAACCTGGCCTTGAACACCTCCCACAGCTTCTCTGGGCAATCTGTTCCAGAGTCTCAGCACCCTCAGACTGAAGAACTTCTTCCTAACATCCCATCTCAACCTCTTCTCCTTCAGTTTCAAACCATTTCCCCTTGTCCTGCCCCTGGACACCCTTCTGAAAAGTCCCTCTGCAGCCTTCCTGGAGGTTCCCTTCAGGAATTGGAAGGCAGCTCCAAGGTCCCCCTGGAGTCTTCTCTTCTCCCAATCCCAGCTCCTCAGCCTCTCCTTGTGGCAATACAGAAAGTGAAGGTGAAAAGCAGAAAAGTGAAAAAGAGGACTGGGACATTGCAGTCAAAGTGTCTTTGCCCATCTGCCCTTAACTTTTGATGACTCTTCAAAATATTTCCCTCCCTCTTCATAGTGGAAGAAGCCTCAATGAGCAAGAGCAATCTCCATGCCAGTACAGGAATATTGAGGCACCTTTTTATTCCAGCTTTGAGCACTGAATGTGTCCCCTTACCTGGTGGATGTGCCAGGGATGGGACGTCCTGTGTCCACCAGAACACACCAGCAGTAACCAGTGGAAGGATGGCACTGCACTGGTTTGTAGAGGCCACCCTGAGCACACTCTGGGATGAAGACGTTGTCTTTCTGGGGCTGTTTGGCTTCCTCCAGGGCTGACTGAAGTTCTTGATCACATGATGATGCTTTTGGAAGGGAAAAAAAAAAAAAGAAAAGAAAAAAAAAACAATGCTGAAGAAGAATTTAGATTTTTGTGTTGTTCTTAGAGTGTGTGTAAGGATTGGGTTTGAAGAGGACTGACTGGAGCTCAAATCCCAGCTCCACAGGTTTATGGTGTGTGTTCAGTTTCCTTTGCATGCAGCTGCTTTAAAATACACTCCAAATGACACTTCACCTCCTGTCCTACACTAGATTTCAACTATGGATAACCAAGCACTTTCTCTGACACCTTAAAAAAAATCCTCACCCACTCCACAGTCACGAAACTACTCGATTTTTTTTCCAGATAAAACAGGAAATATCCAGCTTATCATTCCTCATGTTAATTATTCATCTTTATACCATTTGGATCTTCAGCCTGAAGGTTTAGATGTTGAGATGTCCAACCTGAAGGCCAGGTTGGATGGGACCTTGAGCACCCTGGGCTGGTGGGAGGTGTCCCTGCCCATGGAAGGAGGTTGGACCTGCATGATCTTTAAGGTCCCTTCCAACCCTGGCTATTTTATGATGCATATTCTGCTTTTTCTTTCCAGTTTCTATTAATCTTTCACGTAATAGAAGTGAAAATTCTTCCACCTTCTTTTCTGGTGATTCTGGAACTGGCAATGTATCCATTGCACTGGACACCAAAGACCCAGAAGATAAATTAATATATTTTAATCTCAGCATAAACAATATGTCCCAGATCTTTTCTGGATGTGAGAAAACCTTGCATGTCCACACATTCCAAGCTTTTCTATGAAACTGTGACCCAGGGGACAACCAACAGTAACTTCAGGGCCTGAGAAAGAAAGTTTGATCAGTAAAAAACCACCCCTGCTAGGGATTTTTTCCTCACTACTAAGATGGAGTATGTGGCACTGCAGAGATAGTAAAGGAGACAGACTATTTACTCAAGCCATTATTTCTCCAGGAGCTTTCAAGTCAGTCTCCTACCATGGGAAATTGAGATAGCTAATGAAGTGGCTTCTATACAGATCTCAAATTAATCTAGTGAAAAAAGAGTATTTGAAAAGCAAGGATGGGTATAACAACACTCTACAAACATACAAACTACAGACAAAAATTTCAAGTTGCTGGAATTTCAATCAATATAAGATTTTCTCCGGTTAAAGAAAGAACAGTTTACTATTACAAATAATAATAGTAATAATAATACGAAGAAAATATTATTAATAATAGTAATATTAATTATGATAAAATAATAATAATCCAGGTAGGATTAGCTCTTTTTTCAAGCCAGTTAAAGACCAGTGACACACATACTCTCCCAATCTCTACCAAAACTTCTCCCAGTTCAGACCACAGAAGGACAAGCAGAATCCTGACTGGATTTCCTAGTGCATTTCTCATGAGCCTCAGCTTCAGTCTCAGCTCATTTATTCTTATCCACAGGGTTCAGGAAATATTTTGCAACTTGTAGGTAAAAAACTAGTGCCAGGAAGTCACCAGTGATGTCCAGAATATTCCTTCCAGTCAAGAAGACTTTTGTTGCAGGGGAAAAGTGGCAAGAAATGAAACAGCTCTGTACTATAAATGGGACACCATTCCAGCTGAAACATGGCCTGGGGGACAAACTTCTGTCTTTTGTTCCAATCCACAGATAAGGTTTAACAAACCACCATATCACTTGCTAACTTGATTACAAGGCACAGATGGAGTGGGATTTTTTCAGTCCTTTGGTTGATTTTTTCCCCCTCTCTTATTTCATTATTCAATATTCAGTATTTAAGCAGGACACGTGGATAAATTGATTTATATTGCATGATTTTGTCTTGGTCTATCCACTGACATACTCAGAGATTGAATACCTCTCAAAGCACCAGGGTTTAGCTAATAAGTTGTAGTTAAAGAATCAGTGTAGTGAAGCCAGAAAGGCTCCTTAAAAAAACAAAACAAAAAAAAAAAAAAGGGAGGGGAAATAGCTAATTGTTTGCATATTAAAACTTTCACAGAAATAGCTATGGTTTCACAAATTAGAAATCCATCACCAACATCCTCTAGAAGTGGCCAAAATAAATCTTTCCCTCAGTGAATCTGGATGCTGATGCTGATTATCAAGTTCCAAGGTACACCAGCCCTGGGAAACACATCACTTAGCTCACTCCTTCACTTTTTATGTTTTGTATATAATCAAGCAAAAAGGAGCAAACAGGGTGAAGCAGCTGCAGGAAGAGGGAGGAAATCATACCTCCTCTTTAAAGTCCAATAAATTCTTTTCTCATTCATCCTGCTGAACCTTGAAACCACCCCATTAGCTACTGCAGCCTTCCCTGGTTTTATATCCTTGTAATTAGCAAGATAACCCAGCAAAGGTGCAGGAATTTCCACCTCTCAAAACCCCAGAGGTTTTCATGCTCTCAACTTCATTTAAAAAATACTTTGGCCTTTAGGGACTGTACAGTCAGGTCATAGGATCATAGTTTGGGTTGGAAGGGACCTTAAACATCATTTAGTTCCATCCAGATGGATAAAACACAGCAGCAGGGAGAGGGCGTGATGGAGAATTCCCAATGCAGATCTAGACTGCATCAGCAGTGAGCAGAAGCTTCACCACCTAATTTCTGAATGGTTTTGTTTTCTTTTTTATTTATTTAATAAAAATATTTTATTAGTATTTCTTTCAGTATTTGAAACAACCAGCAAAGGGCTGCACTGCTGCCTTGAAACCACCAGAGTCGTGGTCCAGTGGCAGAGACCTAGATAAAAGGTCTTGCCAAGACAAAGTTTTCTACAAGTTACAGCTCAAGCCATGAATTTCCCTCCTGTGCACTAGGTCAGGCTTCTTCAGGTCCTTTTCCTCCCTTCTGACTGGTTCTGAATCTCAGAGGAAGAAGTGTTATGGGAGAGGTGCCAAAGGAGGGTTGGAAATGTGGCTTTAGGAGGGGCAGTCAGGAAAAGGCTGGAACTTAGGATTGCAAGTGAGAATGGACACAGGACAGCAATCAGAGGGAAGGTGAAAGATAAAAATTATTCTTCTTCATGGCAAAAGGATGAAAAACAGGAAGAAAAATAACCACAGCAGGATTCATACCAAATGCTAAGGTAGAAGTCCTGTAAGGATTTCAGTGATGAAAAATCTGCCTGTTAAAAACAAGCATCCGTGCAGGGATTCAAGACAAAAACCCAAATATAAGACAAACTGTGGTATTTTGAGGAAGGACTTTGCCCGTCTTGAAACCTTTAATTCCTTACTCTTCCCCAGCAGATAGGAAAGCATAATAAGAAGAGGAGTTTATTATTAGTGGTAAATATTAGAAAAAATGTAAACACTTTTGACAAATTGGAAAAAATGCAAACCACTGTGATGGCCACTATGTCTGTCACTTCTCCACCTGCCAAATAACTGAGCCTTATCACACATCTGCTGAACCCAGATGATTTTCCTGACCAAAAAATAGTTCCTTATTTCCCTTCCCTACACCAAGGCTAAGGAACTACCAGGCCATATGCTTAGTGACAGCCCCAAAGAGTCATTTCTGCAGCCCAGTGCTTCTGTATATTTTTTTACATGACCATTTGTGCCACCATTACTACCTCCCTGTTTGCTTTCCCCACTAGAACACTGTTCCCACTTCAAGAAAAGGAAAACAGCTCTGAAGTGTTTACCTAGAATCCTGCCTGCTTTCCCCAGACCCAGAATATTAGCCCTCTGGGTAATTTCCTCTCCAAGGGAAACATTCATTCCCTTTCAAAGTTTTCTTGCCATTATTTCCAACAGGAGTGGGAGATGAAATTGTAGCCACCACACTGCTGCAAATAATTGGTGGGGTAATGGCAGGAGAGCCCCAGTTAACAAATGTACATTTGCCAGGAGAACCAGGGCTAAATGTCATTAATGCCTGACAGTTTGCCCAAACAATCTGACAACAGCTATCCTCTGGATTCTCTGTCCCTGGAGATATTTAAAAAGAGCCTGGATGTGGCACTGAGTGCCATGGGCTGGGAACCACAGGGGGAGTGGATCAAGGGTTGGACTTGATGATCTCTGAGGTCCCTTCCAACCCAGCCAATTCTATGATTCTATGATTCTATGAAATATACTTTTCCTATTTCAATTCAAGATGCCTTCACATTCCATTACAAATACCCAGGTGAAATGCAGCATCTTCTGTCAATGCAAAAGATAATCCAGCTATAGACCATATCTGTGAACAAACTTCATGTTTTGTATAAAATCCTCACTCAGTCCTTGTTAATGAGGAATTCTCTCTAAAAGAACCATCTGCATTTCAAGCTTCAAGTTAATTTACAGGAACAGCAGAACACCTCGAGAGCAGTAGGATTCAAGTCTTACTATAAAGCATATAGAATATATATGTTAATATTGTATCTATTATAAATAAACCCTTATTTAGGAAAAACTCAATTTATTCATCTCTGATGGGTTTCCTAATTCAGTGATGTTCACTAAGGGGGTGTCCTGGAGGAGAAAAGAAGTGGCTTTTGTGGAAGAGTCATCCTGAGCAAAGGGTGCAGGGGTACACCTGTGGGTAACAGATCTCACAGTAAGTTCAGATAACCACCTTGTTATAGTCCTGTAACAGAGGTTGTAGCCCCTTGGTTCAGAAACTGTGGCAGCTGTTGTGCTGTCTTATCACAGCTTCTCCTAACATGTGGAATTTTCATGATTATAAATAACTTTTTTTTCTTTTTCTTTTTCTTTTTTTTTTTTCTTTTTTTTTTCATTTGAATGGCTGTGATGATGTCTCAGTTTCAGGGAGTTCTGCAGAAACAAATCCCCAGATCTGCAGAAAATTACAAAAGCATCCAGATGCTACTTTTAACATTTCCTGCCACCAAACATTTCCTTTCAATTTCCTTCAACCCCACAAGGTCTATCTGACAAACAGAATCCAATCCAAGAAATTCTGTTCTCAGCTGCTTCCTTCTCCCTCCTTTTCTCATTACCATAATGGGCCATGAAAGGATAATTTAGACAGCTTGCTTTCCCCCCTGAAGGGATCTATTCTTAGGGCTAGAAGCTCAATGTCCTCTATAGAAAGCAGGTAACAAGAAACCTGTGAAGAAAAATACTCTGAAAAGTGATCTGTGTGCAGTGAACCATTAGAGACAGCTGATGCTGCACTTCTCTGTTTCTCAGAGGATACCCAGAAATAAGACATTCCCATCCAAATATCAGTTTAGAGAGACTTCAATGAGAGTTGATGCTAATTAAAATAATATGCAAATCAACCACCTACCCTAATTAAACTAATGAAGCCTCTAGCTTATTTCAGAACTATAATAAGTAGGGTGAATAAACACTCATCCTATTGACACCCATGGAACCCTGCATGAAACCCACATCTCACAAGGGTAAGAATTTGATCCATTTGCTGGGGATGAACCCTCTTTGGCCCAGTGAAGTTAGCAGGCCCGGGGAAACTGATTTCCAATGTGTTTTTATATTTTCAACTGCTTTTTATCAGCTTCAAATTTCACTGGATGGATTTCCACTTACCCTGCACCAAATTGTATTTCCACAGAGGATTGAAATGTTCACTTCAGCAAGGTGGGGGGAAGTGGGATGATTTCTGTTCAAGCTATGCTCTCCCTGCTGAAGAATTTCTGTTGGCTGGATGGCAAAATGAACCATTATAGCAGTGGCTCATTTATTCCTAACTCCAGCAAACTTGCACCCTCAAGTTAAACTTGCAGGTTCTTTACCTCTCACTGACCAATTTCATCACCCAGAATCCACCACATCTCTTCCTGCTATGAATGAAGCATCCAGGGAAGTATGTTAGCTACTAAAAATGGGGAAAAAATCCTTAAATGAGTTCATTTTAGTGAAGGAGAGGTGTAACTCCACAGATTCATTCACCCTTTCAGGCTTTCCAGCTTGCATTTCAACATTTCCTAGCATGACAGATGCACTCTCGAATGTGGTATAATGTGTTTTGAGATGCCAACCTCATATCTTTTATGGACACAAATCTCTTTTTCTTTTTTTAAGAAACTGTTCTTACAAGAATTTTCCTGCCTGTTGTCTCCTGATTGTTTCAAATCAACTCAGCTCTGACAGAAATCAAGTGCAGCCTCATGCTACAGACAAATGCAGGAACAACTTTGTTGCTGCTATTAGCTTCTAATAAAGACCATTCAGAAACCTAAATCAACCAAACAGTTTCTGTGACCCAAACTTCCCCCAGGAGAAGTCCACACAAAAAAACCATCCACTCCATTGAATGGACATCAAGTCCCAGCTGAATATATTCATACGAAGGGATGTTTCAGATTCAGCCAGAGATTTCCTCATGGACCAAGTGATTGTAAGGAATTGGTAACATTAATAAAGACTCAGCTTTAGTCCCAGCATCCAGGCAACCAAAACTTCAAGACTAAATGACAGTATTAATACCCAGGTGGCACTATGCATTTAAATTTGGAGTAAATTTGGATATTCATCAGCACGAGGGGTCTCAAGCCCTGGGGAAAGCTGGGAGCATTCCTCCCCATACTTACTCTTGTTTTGTGAAAACTTGGGGGAACCAAATATTTCATCCCCCTTGTGTGCACATGCAGAGTCCTCTCCAGGTACCAGCTGGGCACTGTTTTGCACTTTCAGGTGGATGATTGTGGCTGAAGACAGAGCTCATGGCTTCAACACAGCCCTAAAGATTAATTTATGTACTTCACTCCCCTAAAGAAAGCAGGATAAATCACAGCCAGATGCTCTCATTCATCTCTGTGGTTTCATGTGCCAAGACAAGGAGGATCATCTGGAAATGCACTGAGCCCCTCAAAACAAAGGTCAAGAAAAAGGTGACCACCAGCTCCCATCTAGCTCTACCTGAAAAGAACGTGGCCACAGGCCATTCAATCCACCTCTGTCAACCAGAATTTCCTCAACTTTTACCCTGGCTTCCAGTAGCCAAGAGGCACTCGGGCAAATCCAACATTTTTGCAAGACACAAGCTCTGGTTTTACAAATTGGTGACACTTTGGGGACCCATAAGACAAAGAATTCAGGTTAAAACAGAATGACTTGCTCTTTAACCAAATATAAATCTATAAATATAAATCTACTAGGGTAGTGGATTATTTTTTTCTAAGAGTCTCTGGTTTAGGGAAGATTTTGCGAATACCTCCGCAATCTTCTTTTTTTTTTTTTTTTTAGAATCTGAAATATTAGGAGTGCTGTGAGAAAGACTGTAACCACAACACTGCAAAAGAACTGTTTTGCCACAAAAACCTGCCATTTGAGCAGCTTGTTTGCTTCATTGTTTCATTTTAAGCCCAAATCCTTGATTAAAGAGCTAAATAATATTATGCAAGTATTCACCATTCTCCTCTCACAGAATTAGAACTCATTTAAATTACTGTTATTCATTCATAATGCTTTTTCTCCTTCACCAAGCTCTGACACTATTGTGCAGATTATAAGGGACCAAACTACCTACCTGCTTTTAGACAGATGTAATTCTAAACATTGCCATTTCTATTGAGATTTAATTAAGCAGTAGTGTAAAGATCTGCCCACTGACTTGATGAAAACTCACAGAGAAGCTTGGCTTCACTTACAAGTGTGACAGCTCTAAATATTTAAGTATTAGCACTCACTCCTCCTGTAGCTGACATCAAGGTAGTACAAACTAAATCTGCAAAATCTGAGCTATTTCAAGGTTGCATTTTACATTAGAGCCAGAATGTATATCCTAAACATCTTGGGTCCAGCATTTATTATAGCATCTATTAAATATGAGAAATCAAAGTACATTTTTGTGATAGTCTTTAAACCACTGCAGGCCTATGGCAAAGTGTCTTGCATTTACCAGAGCTGATGCCAGGGCTGCTTACACCCTACCCTCTACACTACATCTTTGAATAGAGCCTTAACACAACCAAAAACCCCTTTAATGCCAGCTGATAAATCATATTGCATCAGGCTTCAGAAGGAGAGTGAAAAATCTTTTGGTCTTCTGAGGAGCTGAGGTCCCTTATCCTCTTTTGCTGAATGAGTTGAGGATGACTAAGGATGGGAAATCATCTCCAATGGATCTTGCTTGACTTTGTTAACTTGGCTCTCTCAAAATCAGAGAGGATACTGTACAAAAGACTGCCTGATTCTGCCAGGGTTCATCTGAAAGCAGTTCTTTGCCAAAAAAAGAGGGGGAAATGGTTTTTCTACATCAGGTTCCTGTTACTGCTGGGTTGAGCTGCCTCGTCCTGCAAAGCAGAGCAGCACCACAGCTTGCAAAATGCAAAACCAACCAAACCAAAAAGCCACCACCCAAAATGACAGCAAATAAATATCCCTGGCTCTTCCCAAAGGCAGAGGCTCTCTGGCCAGCTTGCTACAGCAATCTAAAGGCTCATTCATTAAGCAGGATTGCACAAAGTTATCATGCTTGTTCTGTGAGTATACTGACCAGCAAGTGGTTGTTTTTTGCCAGTGGAAAAAAATCATTTTTTTAAAAGCCATCTTTGAAGTGCAAATAAAGCTGATTCATTTTTGCCACAGAGCTGTGAAAACAGAAGCCTTTGCCAGGTGAGCTGAGGGTATTTGAAGAGCACTCCTAAAAAATGACCAAACAAAATGTGCAAATTGGGGTGCTGAAATTCATGCTTTGGCATGTTCAAGAAGCCAACCAGTTTACAGGAATGTTCATCATCCCAGCACTTCCCCTCAGTGAAACAAGAGTCATGTTCACCAGCTGGGAAACTGAGCTCCTTCCATCACTCCCTGGATCTGACTATGGATACCTGAGATCTTAGGAACCCAAGTAATCTTCATTTCTGGTGGCATCTCTGGCTGTCCCATGGTCCTCCCTGTGGTCCAGACTGCTGCTGGGAGCATGCAGGCTTTTCCAGTACCATTGCTTAACCCTTCCTGAGGAGGCTGTAGTCCATCCACACTGAATTTTCTAGGGATCAGCTCATTCCCAGCCACCTTACAGACAGCTCTCCTGAACACAGACTTACTTAAGGTATAAACAAGTCTAACCTGAGAATCAAGCAATTCGCTGCTTTTTTTTTTTTTTTTTTATAATTTATATAATTGTTGCCTCATTTCTGCATTTGTTTTCTTACACCAGCCACTGTCCCTGGGCTGCCTGGGATGTGAGCTGCACTGCTGGTCCACAAAATGCAGCCTCACCCCCCTGCCTTGGGATGGGAGGCAGGAATTGCTTCCCCATCCCCTGCCAGGGCACCTGATGGCCCAGATTAGCCCTGGGAAAACACAAGCCAAGGAGGGATTGCTGTGCTCTGCTGTGGTTTCTCTGCAAAAGAGAAAAAAAGAGCTGGTGGAAAGCTCAGTGACAAAGTGCAATTGGATTTTTGATCATTATATCCTCTTCAGATTTCACAGTAATAGTCCCAGATCACAAGGACATGAACCCTTGGAGAATCCAGCATGAGCAAGAGGGGCTTCTGACTGGTTTATGGGAATGTGATCTGAGGGGGACAGTGAAAAAATATGCAGATATATTTAAAAAAAAAAATATTATTTTTCATTAGGTACTTCTTTGCATGTCTCAGAGTATCTTACAAAATGGTCAGTGCCCATGGCACACTGGATGGGCATTTCAAAATAGCAAGGATTTGGCCCTCTGACACAAGCAGGAACACAAAGATTAAACAGGCTGTTGAAACAGAAGTTCTCTCTTCCTTCTACTTTCTTCCTCAGTGTTTCATGGAATGTCACTTTGACAGCCATAAAGCAAAAGTTTATGCTTCCATCATCCCCACTGCCTTTTCCATGGCTAAGCAGAACAATTCCACCTCCAGAGCTCCCAGATATGTGTCCTTCAAACCTACTTCACTTAAATTTCAACAGTCAGATAGTACTGTAATGTTGAGGGTACCACTGCACCCAGAAAGGCCAATTAATGACAGATGGATTAAAAACTGCCCACTTTTATACTGACTTCTTCTTCACCTTGTCCAAGAGAAGGGAGGAAGCAGATGGGAAATGAGCAGACATACTCTCTCATGTCATAGAATTATAGAATTTTCAGGGTTGGAGTAAGGGAGAGAGACTGTAAGGTTAGAAGAAAACACCAGAAGTGGGAATCATGGAATGGTTTGGGTTGGAAGGGACCTTAAAGCTCACCCAGATCCAACCCCTGCATGGGCAGGGACACCTCCCACAGCCCAGGCTGCTCCAAGCCCCATCCAACCTGGCCTTAAAAACTTCCAGGGATGGATGGGGCTTCCACCACCTCTCTGGGCAACCTGTGCCAGGGTCTCAGCACCCTCCTGGGGAAGAACTTCTTCCTCACATCCAACCTCAATCTCCCCTCCTCCAGTTGGAATCCATTCCCCCATGTCCTATCCCTACCCCACAGCCTCCAAAGTCCCTCCCCAGCTTTCTTGCAGACTCTCATTATAATGAAATGGAAATTCTCTGATGTGCCATCACCCTCAGCACATCATACCCCAAACTCACATTTCTTCAGCATGCAAGAAATCACTTCTTGGAACAGGAGAGGTGCAGGATTCAGATAGAGGTCTGCTTTCTGGTTTTGGCCCAGTTTTGTGTGCAATTAAGTGGATAAGCCAGAGAAGAGTAAAATCCACTGAGAATATTCTAAAAATATTTCTTTCAGCTCCAACAACTTTTTAATATAGTTTTATGTAGGTCTTTTTTGTTTTCTTTTCTTTTTTGTTTTGTTTTCTTTTTTGTTTGCTCATATGGCCATGGTTAAACAGCTCAGCTTGTGCCTTGATTTTAAGAGCAAAGCCAAATCTTTGACTTGGCTCTCCCTCCAAATTCTGGAGAAAAGCAAGGGCAACATGAATTCAAAATTAAAAAGTTCTAATTTCACCCCACTTTCGTCTCTGCTTTTAAACAAAAATAGCTCTCCAAGGATTAAAAAAAGCTAAATATGGTGTGCTAGAGAAATATTCCAATGATTCAGAAGGATGGAAGACCCCCTGTCATTCTGAAAATGCCCGGACACAATTACTGCTCCTGTAAACTGGAACCATCCCACTTTACACAGCAGGGATCACCAACAGGAAAGTCAATCCCTAGTACACCCAGAACTACTTTAAAGGCTTCCTAAAATGATGCATAGTAGCAAACTAAGGCTTTTTGAACCAGTAAAATTAACATTGTAAACTGTAGCTAATAAAATCCTTTAAAACCAAGTGTTGTGTGGTTTTTTTGGTTTGGGTTTTTTTGATTTTGCTTCTGCTTTTGTTTGTTGCTTTGGATTGTTGGGGTTTTTGTTGGTTTTTTGTTTGTTTATTTGTTTTTGGGTTTTTTTAATATTTGCTCAGCATGTTTGCCACAAATATTTTCAGCCTTTTCAGACCTGCTCCCATCACATGTGTACCTCTACCTCAGGCCCCATTGGTTTTGAAGATGACAATCAGAGAAAATCCAAAGAACTCTTTTTTTTTTGGCTGAACTGATCAAATAAACCAGATTCTAAATATTTAACTTTTCCAGATAACCAGCAACACAGGAAACAGCAATGTTGGTGTTCAGCCACCTAATAAGGAACCAGTTTTATTACAGCTCATGTGAAGACAGCTCCGTTGTTCTTTCCGCATATTACACACTGTATGCTTTGTTTTCTTTTTAATTTGGGAAGATTAAAGGTTGCTTGATGGCTTGAAAATAATGCAAAAGGAAGCCCAGAGCATGATTCTCCCAGGAGGTTTTGAAGCTGTGGCAATCAGAGCTGTTGCTGATTAAAACTATTGTTATAAAGCATTCTGGCCCAGACCAATCCACCACTAGAATAATTAATGAAGTCCACAAGGCCCTTTAGTGGGATTGGTTTTCATCAATCAGAGGAACAAATACAAGCCCAAGCAGAGAGGAAAAGCCTGTGTATTTATAAACCTGCTTGCCTTCAGTGACACTGGTGAATAAGTACAGAACTGAAGCCTTTTGCAACCTGGGCTGGGTTGGATCTTGGGATCTTGATGATCTTTAAGGTCCCTTCCAACCTAAACCATTCAATGATTTGATGAACTGTCCCATAATACAGATGCTATTGATTACTAGAATGAGTATCCTTACTCATTCACATAAGGGTAACATGGAGCCATCTTCCTCTTGCACCAAAACCAGGGGCATCCTCTTTTTGCTTGAGTTCTACATCTGTATTTATTGCAGCCATGCAACAGCAGGCAAAGTTTGCAGAAAGGAGGGGAGGAATCTGTGAAGTCATCAACCAGATGCAAGGAAAAGGGGGTGAAAATCCAACTCCAACAACTAATAAAAAAACCCACAAAACAAAACAAACAAAAAATTACCTCTCTTTTCTCTTGTGTTTTGTGATGCGCCAGGAGAATTTAAGTCTTAATCTTATTTAAACAGAGGGGGATTTTTTGTTTGGTTGGTTTTTGAGGGTTTTTTGGGGTTGGTTTTTTTTTTGTGTGTGGTTCAATATACTTGGCCTGCTGTTCTTAAACAGGTATTAAAAACAGACTAATGAAACCCAGTGGCCTGGCTCTTCTGCTCCAGTAACACAGAAATCTAGAGCATTGTGGCAACAATCATGAATGTTATCTCCAGGCAGCTCAGAATGGAGGGAAAACACAGGGAAAACATTTATCTGGAACAATCTGCTGTGAGGGTGGACAGAGAATGATGGACAGGGTGGAGGAAAGAAAAAAGCAAGCCAGGAGTAATACAGTACACAGTAATACAGCCAGGCCAGGAAAAAAGACCAAAGAGTATGAAGAGTAAATTTTCTCACTGCTGAAGAGGATGCAAGAGTACTCTTGTCTCTTTGTGTAAGAGCTAAATCAAGAGTAGGATATCATAAGAAGTTGTTTTTGAGAAAAAAAAGACAAAAGTTCTCCATTAGAAGTAAAGACAAAAGTTCTCCATTTACAGCATCTTGCAGAGGAAAAGATCTCAAAGTGGTTTTATGTACTATAGCAACATAATTTGACTGGAACAAGGTCCCTAGTGCTAATTATGAGCCTTGGTGTGGCTTTTCATGGAAAAGAGACTCAACAGGAATCCCAAACAGAAAGAAAGAAGTATATTGCATCAAAGGCAGGCTAAGGGAAAGGATCCATGGATGACAGTATTAAGCAGGGATGCTAAGAGTCCCTAAGAGCAGATGCTGCAGCAAAGGCTTGGCCTGATCCAATAGCTGCAATGCAGACACGTGGCCAACACATAGGTTTGGGAGTGTGTAGGAGTTTAATTCCTCTTGCTTTTGCACCAAATGGAAGAATGCTAGCATTATTGATGGAGCCTCAAAAAGTTCCTCCATCCCAAGGCAAGTTTTTCAAGAAGGAAAGGAAAAAAGGCAAGAATTTATTGGAAGATAATTAAGCAATGCAGGAATTTTAACAGGAGGTATCTTGCCAGGAATTTTGTTCACAGATACATGGTTTGGCAAAAAAGAAAGTTGGGAATCACATTTGATAAACCATCCCTTTAAAAAATCCCCCCAAATTGACCACTGTGACTGCTCATAACCTCAGCTACCAGGGAACATCTTGAACTGAATTCAGACTGGCAGAAATGCATATGTCAGAAAAAATGAACCAAAACTTGGACTCCAGCCACCAGGAATGATAAACATTACATGGGTGCCAGTGTCCTTCCCTGGGATGTATTTCTGTCAAGAGCAGAAAGAGCTTTTTGTGTAGAACATGGCCAGAACAAGCAGTAGAATTCCACAGTTAACAGAATATATTAACAGATATTAAAAATATTCTGCCCTAACTGCTTTTAGCTTTCAAACACTTTTTCAATTATTGGGAAGGTGGACAGTTGTCATTTGACTTATCCTTATGGAAGAAAGAGAAAATTGCTTTCCTCAGAACTATCTAGTCCTGTCTTATGAAACCAGAAGAGCTCCCTGGGTCACTTTGATTAAAACTGAGAGTGAAAATTAGACTTCTGGTTTTCCTAACACCAGCATTTTCAAGATTTTTTATCAGCTCACAGATGAAGACATAAGTTTTGCAGCTGGCAAATTTAGATGCCTAATTCTATGTGCTCACACTTGTGCCTCTTGCCCCAGAAAATGCATCAGAATCCAGAAAAATGCCTTTCCTGTGCTGTCAGAGATATTAAACAGCTCCTGACTGTGTTTGATGCTTTCAGGGTTGTTGGCCCTGGTGGAGTAAGGGAAAACATCTCTGCACAGAGCATGGAAAATATCTCCTTGTTGACTCTGAAAAACCAATTGCCTACAAAATTTGGGAGACCTATCTTCTCTATAACATCCAGCAATCAGCACATCCAGATCCAGAATATCTTGACTGGAAGTTTTATCCATTTCCCAGAAAGATTGTGTCTTTAGATGTGATTCACTCCAATGTTTTTTCTCTGAATCAACAGGCTTATATCTTTTTTTTTTTTTTTTTTGCATTTGTCATTAAAATATAGAGTTAGCCTGACATCTCCCTTACTATTTATGAAGCTTATTGATGCTTTTATGATGATGCAGGATGATGTCTGGTAAACTCCGAGGTGGAAAGCAACAGGTAGGAGGGGAAGGGCATGAAAACTAAAAGAGAACTTCAAGTGGGACTCTTGAGTCATTTATTTGTTGCAGGAAGGAATGAGATATAATTAAAAATGGCCAGGAAAGATTACTATCTTTTGGCATCAAATTATAACACATGCAGGAAAACAGAAATTATCAACATAGCATAAAACAGATCTTCTCTTTTTTGGTTTTATTCCCCCACCCCCCAGAGGGAGTCCAATAAAACCCCAGAACATCCTGAGCATAAAGAACATCAACTGGATGCAAAACAGAACACTAATTTTTTAATGATTTAGGATGGGAGGATCTTCCTCTGTAGTGGGAGGAAAAAATGGAAATGTCAGTGCTTGATCCTTATATAAAGGTTTTGAACTAATACGTAAAATTACAATGAAGAGAAATTAAGATGCTTGTGAAAATGATTATTAAAGATAGGATAGCATTATAATAAGCATGATCCAGCAGCCTCCAAATTAACAAGATCTCATAACATACAAGCACTGTGGGGAGGTCTGGAAAGCTTTATCTTCTTGGAAGAGGCTGAAAGAACTGAAAGAAAACTTATTTTTCTTTACCAAATTAGGAAAGGCAAGGCCAGGCCAGGAAAAAAGACCAAAGAGTATGAAGAGTAAATTTCCTCACTGCTGAAGAGGATGCAAGAGTACTCTTGTCTCTTTGTGTAAGAGCTAAATCAAGAGTAGGATATCATAAGAAGTTGTTTTTGAGAAAAAAAAGACAAAAGTTCTCCATTAGAAGTAAAGACAAAAGTTCTCCATCAGAACTAAGTCAACCATTTACTGGCTGGCCCTAATGGTGTGAGCAACCTAGAGTTTCAGAGCCACCAATTTTTCAGCTGCCATTACATACCACTCAGAAACTTGTCTTCTTCTTGAAAGAAAAATAAAAAAAATGGAAGAGAACTACCTCCTACCCTTCAAAATGTACTAAAATATAACAGCAGGGGATATAACAAGATGTGACAGTGCCTGACAGATCTCCCTCCCTAGCAGTTTCTTAACAACCTTTTTAGAGTAAAATACAAATCATCACTTAGCCTTTACTCCAAATATTTGAGTCCATTCAGGAAATCTAAAGGGAACATTTAGTGAGTTAACAACCAAAGCCAATCCAAAGAGTCTGAGGAGGCCATAAGACTTGGACTGGAAGCTTTCAGTCCTCCTCTCTATCAGTTTTTCTTCCTTAACTTCCTCACAAAGATTTTCTCTTATCTTTCATACCAAGACACCAGGCCAGACAACAAATAATGTACCAGCTGATATCTCCCAGCACCCACAAATTTCACAAGGCCCAGAATCACAAAATTCTGTTGGTATGATGCAGAAATGCCTTTTATTGTGGAGGGAATTGACCTGCAGATGAGAGCCCAAGGTGACATTTAATAATATCTGGGTTTGGCAGAGACTGACTGCCCACCTGAGCTCCCACTGACATTCTGTACACTTAACAGCCAAGGGGTAGCTTTGAAGAATTCTTCCAAATCAATGGTTCTGCCTTCAATTTTCCTTTGATGGCTTGAATTGAGGTTCTTAGGGCTCAGTTCAGGGCTATTTCTGCTACTCTGTCCATTCAAGCCAGCACATCCCAGGTTTCCAGTCGGCTGTTTGTCCATGCAGGTACCAGATACCTCAGGCCATAGGAAGCCAAGAGATGCCTCTATTTCAGCAACTTCTTCCCATGTTCTTGGTTTCTCCATCTCCAGCTAATGGCTGTATTTGCAGCACAACTTTGGGAATGCAAGGGTACCTCACCAGGTAGAAGGAAACAGTCTTCGAGCTGAAATCTAGCAATAATGGGGGGGAAAAACTCATTTTCCTATGTGATTCAGTGGTTTGAAATTAATGCACCACTCCTAGCCAAGCTATTTTTTTACTTTTATCACAAATATGCTTTGTATATTAATTTAAACTCCATTTCTGAGTGTCCACTATAGTTGTAATGGATTCAGAGTGAGCAGGACTCTTTGGATATACATGAATATTCTACCCTGAAGTCCTCACCTGCTCCTCCTTTAATGCTGAACACGTGCAAATTTGAGAACAGAAAATTGGACAGTTCTTTGGGCCAACACAGGACTTACTGGGAATCCTTACTGAAAAATGGAGGCAACAAGCTTTTAAAACACTTTCTTCCCTGTATTCTTCTCCCAGTTTATGATGTCCCTTTTGATCTCTTTTCCTTATAACTGGTTTCAAATCTCTCCTCTTCACATTGTGAAACAAGCCTAATTCAAAATAGTTCTAGGATACTTCTAAATAGTTTGTAACAAATACATAACAAGGAACATGCACCTGGGTATTACATTTTTCTTGCTAGCTCACACATCTTTGCACAGAATTTATCTTCAGTCAATATTAAAAGCAACATCTGGAAAATGCAACAATTCATGAGAATAAATCCAAAGTCACTGAGCTGTTACTCATTTTCCTGCCTGTAAGTTACTCATTTTCCTATGCTTAGGGAGGAATGGCCATTAGGATTGATGCAACTGGGAAGACACACAAGTTCTTGCATTTATTCCCTCTGAAAAAAAAAAAATAAATGCCACTTCATTTTGTTTAACCTCAGGGCTGAGTTTTGCCAGGATAAGGATAGCAGGAGGACATCAGCCAGGCTCAGTTTGGACTGAACATGAGCACTGGAGGACAGAACAAGGTTTGCTGTGGTCACCAAGTAAAAAGGTGACTTTCAGAGAATGGTCAATGCACAGGGGTTGCAATGCAACAATTGCCTCTGAGCAACAAAACCAAAGCAATCCAGCAAAACAAAACCTCACTGACAACCAACATAGTTTCCATGTGAGAAAAACTCTGATGTACAAATGCTTTACAGCAAGCAGATGACAAGGCAATAATAAAAAGTGCATTCAAACCTTTGGATGTCACCCTGTCACATTAGTCAGTGTTCTGACTGCAGACTCTGCCAGCAGATTCAGACTATACAGGCAGATAAATGCAAGCAGCTATTTGGGACAAATTCAGACATTTAATTGCTAGTTCCATCATCACTTTAAATTCCCCCTTTTATTCTCTTAAGGATGTATTCACAGGAGATATAATCCTGTTTGCATTTGCAGCCACGTCCTACATAACTGCACATGCACCTCAGTGTTATCCCAGCTGGATTTGGGGAATTAATCTCCTGTTGGATTGAGCCCTCTGGGGCCCATTGATAAAATCTCGTAACAGATTTTTAAAGGCTTGAAACTGAAGGCCTGTAGTAAAATGGCAGCAATAAAACACCACTCCAATGTGTCAGAAAATGAAATTAAAACTATGTGTTCCTTTTAATAGGTGCACAGCCAAAGCCAAAAATGAAATTGAAGAGGACTCTACATAACCAGAACATAAAGAGACTGAAATCTGGGCAGTCTTGAAGCCACTTAAGTTTGAGGAGACAATGAATTCTGATTTAGGATTCTTCTTCACTCTGGATGGAAACCATCAGAATCACACGACCCACTACTGTTTCCACAGGTGTTTTAGGAATTTTGACAGCCTGACCCTGGAGGTGTTATACCCAAAGTGGTTTTCCTCTGGGCCAGCCCTATTTTCTGCTGGATCACCTCTGGCTTCTCCTCCAGAACCTGCTTAAAGCAGAGGAGCAGAAAGCTGGCAGCAAGCATGGAGCTGGCACCAGCATCCCATCACATGGCTGTGCCTGATCCAGATGAAAATTCAGCTACTGGGTGAACTGGTAGAACATCCAAAGGTTGAATGGCAGCTCAGCTGCTGTCTGGGAGTTCAGCCACTGGCTGCCCCGTCCATTTCAGGAGTTTAAAATTTTAATGCATGAAGCAAAGTGAAGTTCGGTCAAGTGCAAAGAAACAAAATTATTTCTTCCAAGCTGGCTATGGAGTGGCTGCTGACTTCTGCCCCTCCAGGCATGGCACCCCAAGCTGTAGCAGATACTACAACCTTCCTCTGTGGTTACTACAAAGATCCTCTGTGGTTACTACAGCTGTGAGCAAACCCAGCACAACATCCTTTTGATGCTCACGTAACGTGGGTTAGCAATCCTAAAACAGGTAAGCTGGCTTCTGGAAATACCTCTGGAAATACCTCTTCACCTATTTTCTTTTCAAAGCACCTTTTCTTTGCTGTTTTTCTATTTTTGGGGGGCACATGCTGAAGCTCTGGCTGCCAGCAGCTGCACTGCAACCTCGAGAATCCTTGCTTTAGATCCAGACTCCAGCCCCGTAAAAAATAAATAAACACTCCCCAAATGAGTGCTTATTTAATTTTTACACATATTTTACAAGACAGAAATCCCAAAGGAATTCTGTTCTGGCTAACACTGGCTAAACAAATGAAGGAATAAATCTCCAGCATGGAAAGTGTTTGCTTCAAATTCATCCACACTCTGTTTAAGATCCTTTACTTAAGTACCCACTGGAGCATCATGGAGAGGAAGAGCTATTAATAATTATTGCTTTGATTCAAAAATAGATTATATAAAGGAACGTGTAATCCTTTTAGTAAGGATATGTCTGTCTTATGCTGATTGCTTGTCTTTTTAAATCCTTTTGGGCCTCAGTTCAGTCAAATACTTAAAGACAGTACTTAAGGTAAAGCAGAATCTGTTTCCACAGGAGCTGAAGAGTGCTTTGGGGTGATTTACTGAGTCATTGCCTGGATCATTAATGCTTCATTTCAAGTTAAACATTTTTCCTGAGAAAAAGAAATCAGGAAACTAAAGAAGATTATCTGAAGTTTCTTTCACTGAAAGAGAGGAACATTGAGGAAGGCATCAAAGCTTATATTCACCAAAGCACTGAATGTCTCTGAATATTTTAGAGGCTTCATTCTTAGGGTATTTGCCTGGCATTCCTCATCCAGGTTTACAAAGCTCAATTCTGAAGAGGGTGAAAAAAATTAAAGCTAAAATTGAACAGTTATGAAAAAAGCAACATAAATAATTCACACTAAACTGGCAATCAGTCTGATATAGCAAACAGCAGCTAACACTGGCTTTCCAATTTCCTAGGAAATGACAGATCTAACAAGGAAGGAGTTTGCTTCTTTTCCTTCCCTCCTCAGATTTACCATCAAACACATGTAACCCACACAGTCATTTTCCAAGCATCTTCTTGCAACAGATCACCCACCAAAAAATAAGAAAAATAAATAACAAAGAGGCAGCGAATTAAAGAAGATGCAAAAATTAAAGTCAGATCCACTCACAGATGCAGAGAGATGTGAGCCAGACACTTTAGTGGAGTAATGTCAATTTACACCTAGTAAAGCCTGGGCAAAAATGTTTCCATGTCAAAGGAACATTTAAGCCTCCAAAATCAGCACAATGAAAAGCAAGTTGCCATCACATAATGAGAGTGAAAGAATAAGAGTTATTAAAATGGTTTTCACATAATAGGCTTCACTTTTAGCAAGGCTTAATACATGTCTACACAGGAGCTTTGCCAAGCAAGGATAACACGAGTTCTTACCTGAGCTTTTATTTGTTTTGTTTTGTCTACTCTTTACTTGCTCAGTCCATAAAGTAGGATAACGAGATGCTATATCTGGAAAAGAAACAGCAGAACAATGTTACTATCTTTTTTTTTTTTTTTTTTAAGTTATTAGCAGATGCATAGTAAGTGGCTAATTTTAAAGACATTAATTTTTTAAAAGACATTAAATTTTAAAGACATTTATAATAAAAACATAAGCAAAGGGCCCACTGGTTTCTATCAGTACAGTTAAAATCTTTATTCATGCAAAGGCACAAATAATTCCTCTCTTATCCCCTTCATACAAGTGATTGCAATAACTGCTTGTAGACTGAAATTATGTTGAACTGGAATAAAAATTTCCCAGTGTGGCCCCCAAATATGTGATAACTTCAGATGAGATTCTGGGAGATGTGCAGCAAGTGGTGAGGCAGCCACAATATGAGGCTGGCATTGCATGCAAGCCTGGAGCTTTCCATTTCCAGAGCACTGCATTTCATCAAGCTTAACATCACTAGGCAATATGCTGAGGAGAGAATTTACCCTTTAACATCTTTATTTGGCCAGTTTTAATCTACACTCTGGCTCAAGTTTAAACCCTGAGTAGTGATGATTAAAATTTGCTAACATTGGGCTCTGTGGCTGCAGCATCACCTCAAAGTACCACACCAAATTCATTGCTTGTAAGTAAAGGCTCTGCTGAATTTGCTGTCTTTATCTAGGAAAAGATGCAGATGTTTTCAATTTCTTGCAATTTGTGCTCCAGCAGTCACCCTAACTCCAAAGCAGCATTTGAGCTGGAGTTCCACACTCCAGCCTGTGTATTTTCAGTACCCAACCTGTTGATGCTCACCTTCTTCATCACCTTGAGGCTGAGTCTCCAGTGCAGGAGCTGAGGCATCATCTGAATTCAGAATGGAAAAGATTTGCAAGGAGACTACAATTATGAGAGTAAGCTAAATAAGTGCACATAGGTGATAGATACTCATGATTTGCACATAGCCCCGGCCGCTAAACAAACGATTTCAGCATCATTTAGAGCTGCTACCCAGCATAGATATCTGCAGACTATGGACTAAAAATGGATGGCTTCTGAAATTATGGCTGAGAAAATGACTGCAGGGTATTTAATGAGGCCTGAAGTGATCACATCACTCCCCAGACAATAATTCTTCACTGCTAATGTTGCACAGGGATACCTAGAGATCATAAGTGAACTAAAGAAGCAATAAGATAAATGTATAGAAGGGGTGAGACCTGTGAAAGCAAAAGCAGTCTGGGGCAAATGAGTGGCTGCAGACATGCTGACACCTTAAAATGAAAGGAAAGTTTCTTTTGGCACAGCAAGATCTATTTAAGAGTCAAGCAGATTTTCTAAGCAAGATTCACAGATTAAAGAACCAAAACGTTGCTTGTGTAATTCTTATCCTCCAAACAGCCATCTCCATCCATCCACTACCAATCATTACTGCAAGAAAAGGGGGAGGAAAATGTGAAAAAATGGTGAGAGGATGTGGGTAAATTTTAGGTTCAGCAAGGGTAGGGCTGGAAAAGAAAAATTCAACATGAAAAATCATTCAAGTTAGCATTTTGTGAGATAAGGTGATACCCAAAGGCCTATCTGAACATTATAATGTTTTTATTATTTAAAATTTTTTCAGATATTGCTTAAATATGACTTAGTAGGCTCTGCTAGGCCACATTTTCCAGTCATTGCTCCAGCAACATGGAGCTCCCAAGATGTCCCCAGCAAACAGCATCTTCCGTGCAAGGGTTTTATGAGCATTTATTGCAGTTGCACAACTGCCTCTCAGACCAACATACTTTCCAGATTGTTTTCCTGGCATTTTCATGGAAACTGGAAAGGAACTGAGAAGCTTTGCCTTGAAATTAGCCCTACCAGGGTAGGAGTGAGCAGGTTTAAGGCTCACACACTATCTGTGGCCATTGCTTCTTGCTATTGCCATGCAGAACAGCCTCCTCCTCCTCTTCTCTTTCTTGTCTCCATCACAGCTGTCAGGTTTTGTGTGGTTTCTTTTTTTTTTTTTAATCTGTATTGTCTTTATGCAGATCCTGCAGAGGATCTGGAGGCACCTTCCTTTCTGGAGGCCACAGCTTAATTCCCAGCCCATAGAGATGCCAGGTAAATCATGATTGCAGGGATCAGATTTCACCTCATTCTTCATTCAGGGTTCAGCAGCTCAGCTGCCACAGTCACAAAAATATTCTAAACAAGTAGAATATATGTGGGAGTTCATTCAGTTCAAAGCTGCAAATGAAAGTCCTGACCTAAAGCAAATGGGTCACTTAAGGTTAATGGAACCCACAAATTGTCTGGAAATACATGAAGCAACAATTTTCCAGTACTTTGTAGCCATTAGACTTTAGGGAAGCACTGATTTTCTAAAACCTAACAGTGCAGCAGTTGATTTAAATGTTTTGCATACTGCAAGGAAGCAAAAAAATCCTATAAAAAATATTTCAGTTATATTTATAATGGACAAAACAGATAGTTATTAAAATTAGCACTCATATGAGCAACTCATTTAAAATTAATTTATGCCCTGGTAACGGACAGCAACATTTCATGTGTTATTTTCAGCTGAATTTTTTGAAGTGTTTGGAGAGTGCATACTTTAATTTTGTCTAAAGCATAAGCAACTCCCTCATTTAAATCTACCAGCTATGTTGGAGTTGCACCAGATTTTGTTCTGCCAGCAAAATATACACCATGACCTATCTCTAACAACAACAATCATCTGGCCATGAATTTAAGCCATCAGATAAATTAATCATAAGACAGAGCAAAGTGCTGGGTCCAAGATGACTGGAGAACTGAGTGCCATGGAAATAAAGTGGGGGCTCCAGTTCCAGAGATTTTGTGACTGCAGAATGCTGTCCTTATCAAGCAGACAGAATAATCTGTCCTCCAGGGCAAGCAAAGAGGATGGGAAAATATTTCAGAGTATGGCTATGGGAAGAAAAGTTATTTTCTAAACAGCACAGAGCAGTAAAGTCTGTGGGGATGAGAGCAGAAAAATATAATGTCTATGCATATATAGATACATGCATGCATACATAAAATTAATATACGATGCAGAAATACAATTAATAATGTGTATTCTTATATATTATAAATGTATATTGCATTATTAATATATATTATTAATCTAAACTTATGGAAAACCCCAGTGGTGTGTCCTACACCTCTTTGAATTTCCATAATTCCCATTTAAAGGACTACTGAGATATTTACCTGCTTTTCCTGCACCTTCTCGTTGTGGCAGCTTCTCACTCACTGACCCTGCAATTGGAAAAGAAATTAACCAGAAAAAAAATGTTATTTTAACTTTTATTATGTTTTATACAAAACAGAGTTCAGCTTTAATAATTCATTCATGGGGGTTTTTTCAGCAATATATACCAGCAAATTCTTCCCTTGTAAAACAGACAATTTAGCTTTTCCTGACTTGTGAATTTGTGTACCACCAATTTCCCAGCCTGGACTCCAACCCAACAATTTTTTAGTAGTTTTTACAGGAGGTAGTTGTCTTTACAGTTTAAAATAGAAATACTTCCTTATTCCTCGCTTAGGTCTCATTATCACAACCATCTGCAGGACTCTAACACCTAGCAATTCTTAGCAGCATATCTATTTCTGCTGCATTACAGAACACCTTTAGAAGTATTATTTAAAAGAGCCACATGGAGTAATTAAAATGCACTTCTATCAATTCTTACTGTATTGTCCCTTCATCCACACACCTGTTTTAAAGAAAAACAAAACACTGTATCCGAAAGATGCTCAAAAATATGTGAAATATTTTGCTTGCCTGAATTTTCTTTCTTTTTTTGCCTCTGGAATAGATAAATTCACTGGGTTTAAAACAAACAAACAATGACAACAAAATAAATAAAATAAAATAATAAAGTACAAAAAAACCTTCACAACAAACAAACAAAAATTAAAAAGAACAAGGAAAAAAACCCCACCAAAACCAAACACCCTAAACTTCATAGCACAATAAGTCTGTTTGAAAAGGAGATTTTAAATAAAAGAATCAGAGACCTTGTTTAGGCCATTGAACTGATGGCTACTTCAGCACAAAGCTCAGTCAGTGGGAAGACAGCAAACATCAAAAATCTGATTTTAAAACCTCCATAAGAGAACCCATGACAATGCATCCAAGCTGGTGTTACCATCTGAAAGGTTCAGGTTTTTACATGGCTTTTATAAATCCATATTTAAAAAAATATTCTGGTTTAGACCTGTTTCCTTTTTTGGTGGTAATGTACTTACTATTTGGGATTTTTTTTCGGTTAGAATCACTAGAAATTGAACATACTCAGTAATGTATTAGTATTGATTCAGACAGGAAAAAATTAAGCCATTATTATTGTAGGAATTATATCCAAGAGTGTTTGTGATAACTTGTTTTAAACAGACTGCAACATTAATTTGTTCTGTTCACTCTGAAGAGGACTCAGATTCCTGCACTGATGTTACCTGAAGCCAGAAGATCTGAATTTTTTGATACTTGGCTTGAATTTGATAAGAGGCTCAGCTTGAACATTAATAAGATGTTCCAGTTTTAGGAAATGTTGCCTACAAAATTACAGGTTGTTTTTTTTTTTTCCTAGTTGCACTAAATTACAGTGATCCAATCTTTCCTTGAATTTCATCCACTACCAACTAACCCTGCAGTTTCTCAATTTAGTTTTGGTGCAGGGGTATAATTACAATTCTCTTGTAAATTCTGAGAGTTTAGGTCTGATTCTCATCCTCACTAAAGCAATTTACACCAATTTGTGAGTAGAAATCAGGTCTCAGCATGGGGAATATGTGTGATGAACTGCCAAAGACAGGCTCTTAGCATTAAAAAGTGTTAAATAAAGCTTCAGTGTTGTCTCTCCATGTACATCCAGAACCACTATTATAAATTGAACTTACAAGTCAGTTTTTACCAAAGCAATTTAAAAAATTGCTATAATTTATATAATATTCCGTATCTTAAACCAAAGGCAGAAAATTTTTTCAGATGACACTAACACCAAGAGGCTTTCAGATTACTCCATCTGTATCTTAAATGGTGAGAAATAATGACTAATTGGTATTTGTGTACAGTCAGGAAGAAATGGATTTATTTTTTTTTACTATGCTATGCTCTTTTTTGTTTTTTAACCTAAATATTGATTGAAAATTGATGGATGAAGAGAGTGGCATTTACAAAATCCAGCTTTATCATAGTGAATATAATAGAATCTAATTTCACTATGAAATTTCTATGATGAATTTCACTATGAAATTAGATAGATACTAGAAAATTAGGGTCACTTGGGCTGTCAATTTTTTAATAATCTTAAAAAGTGAGCAAAACCAGTCACAGAATTTAACAAAAATGGTCACAGAATTTCCTACAAAGGGAAACCTGCACCTTTCATACAATTTCACCTGAACTTTTGCATTGATGAAGCAGAAACTTTTATTGTCTCCAAGCTGGAGGTCAGCAAGGGCTACTGAGCTTCTGTCAGGTTTTTTTTCTACTATTTTTTGATTTTGTTTGAGGTAGAACTACTTCTAGCTTGAATTGTGATAGGAAGTTGCATTTTTTAAGTTTCTAGGAACTAGTATCTTCAATACTCACACTTTTAGCTAGGCAAGAGACAGAAATAGCAACTTACAGCTCATCTAGAATCCAGGCAATACAGTCAGCTTTTAAGTTTTCATTGTATTATTAACAAGCAGCTCACCAGATAAATATATGTATGGAAGGTGACAAGGCAAGGAAGGACATTACCTTCAGCAGCATTATTTTAACAAGAATCCAATACCCTTCTACTTTGCACATTCCCTTTGCCATCTCTGCATTTATGATTATGACGAATTAAAAAAAAACCAACAACCCTGCAGATTTATGCCTTGTTTTATTGCAAGCCCCACACTTCTGCCCAGTTTCAGCCTAACAACTTCTGAGCCACCATAAATCTTCCAGGGAGCTTGAGGTGAATTTTTTGTTTGTGATTTATCATGTCCATTTTTGATAGCTCTGATCATGTCTGGGCTTCAAAAGAGAAGGTGAGTGGCTTCTATTACCCAGTTTAAATAATAGTTTCTGATCTCGTCGTAAAGACTATTTGGTATGTAAGCACTGAGTGCAGGTATCAAAAAGCAGGACAGTAAATTTCCCATGTTGTTCTATATTTCACTTATGTCTGTGCATGCCTGTATTTAAAGGGAAATTACTATGTATTGGGACACAATTAGATAGTCCAAGGATGGATGTTTGCCCTGCTAACAAAAGCAATGAAATGCAAACTTTATAGCCTTGCTAAATATCTTAATTTGATTATTAATTTGAGGAGTATTGAATTTTTAAAAGTACTTGTGTTTTGGCTATGAAGATGATAGTGGCATCTTAACTGTAAGGTAGTAAAACTGCTTCATGGAATCCTAATACCTGTATCCACCCCTCTGCATCCTCACTGGAAGAAGCCCAGAAGTCAATATGGCATAAAACCCCTGCAATAGGTGAACACTGTATTTTCCAATGACAATTTAACACCTGCTTTTCAATTGCTGCCCCATTTCCCAGGACTCCAGGACAGTGGAATTTCTGCAGTTCCCTGCTGGGCTGATAACAGAGATGGGGAGTTGTAAAAATGTCTTTCTTACATCTGGTGTTCTTTAGTGAAAGCACTGGGGGACATTAATCATTTTTAAGAAGCTTTCTATTTAATGCTGTCATGGGAATGTGTTTGATTTACTCTCCTCACCACTGCTCCCACAACAGTGGAGACTATTTCCGTGGAGTGGAATGGCATCCTGAGATTTATCATGTGTGTTTTAGCACTACCAAGTGTTGGTGTGGGAATAGGATGGAAAAAGAGCCTCTTTTGGGTAAAGATGTAATAATTGAAGCAAAGGTTTTAACAGAATTCAGTTGGAGAGTCCTGCATTTTTTAAATGTTCCTTAGAACCTTCATCCTTCCACACTTTGTGCCTCCAGCAAAAAAGTTTCAATAAGAGCAGCCAGAACCAACTTAATGAGCACAAAATTGCTCAGACACCTATTGTAGATACATAAAATAAAAGAGATGTGGCATCTTTCTGTCTCAGGACCTGAGAAAACTTTAGGAAGCACCAAGTTATACAGTTAAACAATATTAATACTTAGAAAAACTTCCAGGATGATCGTTTGACTTAACTAATGTTGTGATATTCTAAAATAAACGTGAGGCACAGGTAGGGAATAGAACAGAGGAACCTAACTGCCCATCCTAAATTCTGCTCCACATTCTCTATTTTAGAATCCAAGTTCTTCCAGGCTGTCATGCTCCTCTTTCCTATTTCTGGATATTCATCAAAGTCAAAGGTGGTTCTACTGGGAGAAAATGAAAGGCAAGAAATTATCCCAGAATTTAGGAGCAGCACAGTTGATTAGACACATATTCAAACCTCATCTGAAGGTCATCATGAGCATTAATGCAGAACTGAAATGAGACACGGAATACTTCCACTGACAAGAGAAATTGTCACACATTCCATGGCATCACATTTCCAGGAGAAAACCATTATCCAAGGGTGCTCACCATTGGCCCCACCTGCCATCTCAATTGCCAGTGGGAAGGGAAAAGGTGGCAAAATGCAATCCTGGGATTAAAAAAAAGCCTGGCACCTGCAAACTGTGAAATCTGGAAAACTGTACTGCAGAATCCACAGCAACAAGTGAAAATCTGGAAACATGGTGATGTCAGGATGCCACTGCTAGAGATCTTCCTGCAAGAGCAAAAAATAGCAAAGCAATGCCTGCAACCACACCATGGGTCAGACTGCCCAGGACCAGTAGTGCTGAAGAAAAAGGCATCCCTGAAATACCAGTTAAGAGAGGAGTACAGCCACTTAACTGCAGCATCCCCATGGACGCTTTGGACTTAACTCCTGTGCACAGTGGTACTAAAGACACTAGAAAAGAGAAAAACACTATAAAAGAGTATAAAAGAGTATAAAAGAGAATCAGTGGTGTTTTGGAAAACACCAACAGTCCTGGAGACAAAAAAAAAGAAAGAAAAGAAAAAAAAAAATCAAACCAGCAACCTGTTATACTAAAGAGATGGCAATTTTAACCATCTATAGGGAAATGGAAGAAGGGTGCAGTTGAGCTTCAGGCTTTCATTCTGCAATATAAGAGCAGTTTTGCCTTCTTATCCCATAGAACTTCCTGAGCTTTCTCTGCTGAGTGAGGTTTTTCCAGACCTCTTAAAACTGAGCCTGTAGCCACCACTACTACAAAATCCCCTAGCACTTCAAATCTTTTTCCAGACTCTTTTGTTGCTGGACTTCTTTCCTGAGGGAGAAAGAAGTGATGAGCAGTAAAACATCAAGGACTCCAAAAAACCTGGGGAGGGAATTTTTAGAAGGGTGTCTAGTGATGGGACAAAGGGAAATGACTTGAAGATGGGAGGGAGGAGATCTAGGTTAAATATTAGGAAGAAATTATTTACTATGAGGGTGCTGAGACCCTGGCACAGGTTGCCCAGAGAGGTGGTGGAAGCCCCATCCATCCCTGGAAGTTTTTAAGGCCAGGTTGGATGGGGCTTGGAGCAATCTGGGCTGTGGGAGGTGTCCCTGCCCATGGAGGGGTTTGGAACTGGATAGTCTTGAAGATCTCATCCAATCCAAACTATTCTAGGAGAGCACCAATAGAAGTTGGGAAGGATATGTGCAAATATTCCCAAAGGGTCTCATAACAACTGGAAAATTACCCACGCTCTTTCATGAAGCAAAATCAGACTGCAAACTCACCTGGGCCCCAGAGTAATCTATTTATCTCTGAGCTACTAAATTAAATTAATACTAAACTAAAATCCTGGGCTGCTCTCCTCTTTATTCTTTGCATTTTTGTAAAGCGAATTTCCCTCCCCCCCCCTGCAAAAAGGAGCAGTCTGTCAGTTTATCTGCCAGGCATATGAATACACCTTGGAGAAGAACCCTGGCTTGGTTCCTGCAGCCACAGAATGATTCTCAGACCAATCTACTGAGTAACCCAGAACCACCCTGCAGGTTCTCCTTGGAAATCCTGAATGCAAATAGAAATAGTGAAAGCACCATAATTAACTCAGCAACATTCTGAGGCCAACATAATGCCATGGGTTGGGATACATTTGCCAAGCAATTGCTTACTGAACTTTCAGCACCAGCAAAACCCTTTTTTCACTGCTGTCAGTGAAAGGGAGGGAGGTACAAAATAGATCTTGGAGAGAAAGCAATGAAGCAGATGTTTAAGGAAGCCCTGGTTCTGGAGATGTAAAAAACCTCTGCTCAAGAATACATCGAAGCAAAAAATGCAATCCTAATCATGTGTCTTCTGAAGATGTGATCCAGCTATAAAAAAAAATAATCACATCTAAATGAATGCACATTATTCTCTCTTAAGGCTTCTGAACACATCAAGTTATTTTTCAAATTGACTGTCATCCCACAGTGACTTTTCAGGGTTAGTCTGAAAAGTACTTTCTGGCAAATGTTCAACTACAGCCAAGGTGCATGGAATATTCTGCAAATCATTTAAACAAGACAGACCCTAAACTTGGAATTAACTTTTCATAATCTTCACTGAAACTTCTGTGTGCTCTTCCTTCCTCCATCTATTTATTAAAACTTCAAACTTCAGCAAAGTGCTTGGATGGAAGTAGATCAGATCAAATGAAATCCCTCAAAGGCTCTAATCAACTTTTTTCTTTTCCAGTTTATTTATATTACAGGGTTGACTTTTTTAAGCTGTTTCTTTCACACACAAACAGAGAATACTGCTGCAGTACCAAAAAAAAGTGCAACACAGAGCTTAAGTATTTCCATACAATTCTGTCAGCCTCAAGGATGAAAAATAGCAATTCCAGTGACTGTTCATACACTGGGGATTCATATTTATTCTCAGTGTCAATGAAATGGGGTCAGAAGCAAGCTCCTAAAAACCAGTTAATCTGTCAGTTGCCTGATGAAAGACAAAGAGCAGTACACGTGGCAATGAGTCTGATTTACCAATTAATTTATATAATTGATTCCATTATGTTCTTAATATTTTGTTTCATCTTTATTCCATCATTCATGGGATTTGATGTGAGTCTTCTTTCCTTTGGCTTTATTGCAAATCAGGACATTCACTGTATTTCAGTGTGTTTTATTTTCTATAATATAAAGACTTAAAATATCAGCAAGGCAAAGCTCTCTGAATTTTTTTGCAATGGGTTTACATGCAGGAAAGCCTCAACAAAAAGAAATGGCAATCTCAGCAAGTCAGTTGCACAGCTTTGTCATACAAATATCATACAAATAAGCACTGCAGAAAACACCTTCAGTAGCTGGATTCTAGTACAAATGAAGTAGCTGGACCACAGAACCCCAGGAAAATTTAGGATGGCAGATGATCTCAGCACTCACACAGAGTTTAAAAGTTTCAAAGCCTCCTTGAGTCGAGTTCTGCAAATCCTCAAGGATGGGGAGTCCACAGCTCCCCCCAGCACCTGTTTCTGGGCTGAACTACCCTTCCAGGGAAGGATTTTCTTTCCTGAAGCCCTAACCAGTTGCCAGAGATGAACTCTATTGTTCAGGACACAATGCTATAACCACACAATTCTTACCTGGGCACCGGGGGGTTTTGTGGGCCACAGCAGTACCACTGATGGGACGACCATTGGGAGTGACACACCAGCAGTATCCTGTGTAACTATGGCACTGAACCTGTTGGAAATGACATGAACCACAGGCACCTTGTCAGGCAGATGCCTGTTACCCCATTGCCTGTATAACAGCCAAGTAAAATAAGACCAGTCCGGCTACACAGGCAAAAAGGTGGAAGAATAAACCAGAATGGACCTCATCACAGCCCTACATGTAATTCTTCACCATAATGAAGAGTTTATTTCAAGTGTGGCAGGTCCTTCAGAATCCAAAGGAAGAGGAAACGATTGACATTTGTCATTTTTAATCCCTGTTTCAGAAGAGTAAGGTGCAGGTGTTAGGAAAACCTCAGGATGAAGTTCCTCAAGGGACACTGAAATTGTTCCTGAAACAAGCAATCTCCAAGGGTTTTTTCTACATGGAGAACATATTGTTCCACCCACTAAAGGAGAGAACAGAGTGCTTCTGCCAGCATTATTCATATTCCAAGCTGTCAGAAAGGAAACTCTTGGAATTCCTCTTCAAAATCAATTGCATTTTATTCCCTGTGGGCCAACACCACATTCCCTCACCCTGCTGAAACAGAGAAGGATTTTCTTCTGCTCAACCCCACAACTGAAATTCTGCACACAGAGGCAGCAAAAAGGGATCTTCATTGGGACATTTATCACAGGCCAAGCTTCAAAGTGTCCTTTCTGAATTCCATGATCTAACCTTAGTAAATCAGCCTCAGACCATATATGCTCATGCAGAAATTCAGCTAAGAATAGGGAAGAATTCTGCATGATTCACATTTTAGTGTGAAGATACAGGCTCCAGTCACAAGATTTCTGCTTGGGATCAGGAACAGATCTGAAATTCCAAGCATTTTACCATCTGATGAGTATTCAGGGGGCTACAAGAGTGACTCAGCTGCCTCAGCCTAGAAGAACAGGGAATGTATCACAGGATATCTTTGGCTCCAACTCTGAAACTCAGCACAAAACACAAATTTTCCTTCCATTTTTTACCATCTGTGTGAGGACAAATTAAATATCATTTTAAAATGGTATTTCCCTCTTATTCACCCCCTGCAAACACTCATATTCTGACTTTCTGGTCACTTAAGATGCTAAATGAAAAATTTTCAACCTGACTGTATGTGCCATCGTCATTGCACTCTGGGATAAACACTTGTTGAAATTCCTTGCGAGCTTGCTCCTGGGTGTACTTCCTCTCAGCCACACATCTGGAAACATCTGGAGAAGGAGAGGAGAGAAGTCAGTTGGATGATGCAACATAGGTGATAACCTAAATTAAGAAAAAGGAAGAAGGCTCCGAGAACCATGTAAAGAGAATTGGAATGATAATCAGGGAAAACATACAGTCACAGGTTTTTAGGAAACAAAATCAATGGAAGACAACAACCTCTGGGCAATGTTGTCCTAATTCACCTGCATTGATTCAATAATAATTTGGGACATGCTTGATTCATATTTGCTAAAATTTTCTCTAACAGTTTGTGATTTAGAGGTGGTACAAGTCAAAGCCTGCCACATGGGTTGGGGGTTTTTTTTGTGTCCACTGTGTGGTTTCTTGCATCATCTCCTGCATTACTTTGCACTGGTCTCCATCCAAAACAAGGCAGTAAGCTACACAATTTGAGTAGCATTTCTATAGTTTACTTGTTATATCATCTAAAACACATACAAGAAATCTCAGTTAGGCAGCTGAAGGGTGAAACAAGACACATACTGTGGGGTTTTTTTGTTTGTTTAAAGCCACTACAGATTTTAGCATGTTGCTGATGCAGAATCAGTCCTTCAGAATCTGCTAGAGTTAAGCAGTTTCAGGACAAATGAGAATCCCAGGCAAGCTTAAGGCATTATTAATGAATTCAAGATGTGACTAACATCTGATTTAGAATACAAGCAGAGAAATTTACTGCCTCTGATCTCTGCTTCATTTAAAGCCTGTTTGACAGTAACTGGAGAGTTCTTTCTAGGGCTAAAACTGTCCAGCTATTACCTGGGAGACACAGGTGCTGGGGGGGATTCAGAAATGTTTATTCTTAGAAAGCCCAAGGAGAGCCTTTCCAGTCCCTGCAAGCTCCATGTTGAATCTGAGCAGTGAAACTGCTTTCACTTCCCTGTTTGATACCAACTTATCTGAAACTAAAGGAGGGGAGACTTGGGTTAGATACTAGGAAAACAATTCTTCTCCATGAGGGTAGTAAGATACTGGAAGAGGTTGCCTATGGAGGTTGTTGATGCCCCATCCCTGGCAGTGTTGAAGGTCAGGTTGGATGGAGCCTTCAGGATCCTGGGCTGGGGGAGGTTTCCCTGCCCATACAGGATCTTGATAATTTAAGGTTCCTTCCAACCCACACCCTTCTAGGAGTCTATGATCTTGACAGGGTTTTCTCATATAACCATTCCCAGCAGCACACAGGTGAGGCAGATAAATTCCCTATCCCCTGAGCAACCTCTCTGTGCCAGTATCATCCTGGCATCCCTGTGGAAAACCAGCAGAGAAGCTGGTCCTGCAACTGCAGAAATCCTTTCTACAGGTTGAATCTTTCACTGAGTTTCTCCAGAGTTTTGGGCAACTCATCTGGCAACATTAACATAAAAATTTCAGGACAGGGACTGGTCCTCACTGTCTGCATCCTGAAACCCAAAGCAGGGTCCCTATATTCTAATCTTTGTATTGATTTCCCTTCTGGTCTTGGGTTTATGTGCACTACTTCTGTGCATTAGTTTACTCTTCTCCCAGGAGCAATATGAGAGCCCACACTGGTAAAATGCCCCAAAATATAAGCTGTCTCACTTTGAAAAACTGTTTCTGCCTTCACAATGTTAATCATATTACACTGGTTGAGGAGGGCTCTTCACAGAAATGCAATGTTACCTAAAATGGAAAGTTCAACCACTCAGAAATATGAGAAGTAAAATAATAATGAGCTGAATTAATTGGCACTCTGGTACTTTCATAACTTGTTTCACCAAAGGAAAACTATGGGCAATGTACTGTGCAATTCAGGTAAAGTCTGTCAATGTCTGCACTGCCAAAATTTTTTTTTGGGGGGGGAAAAAAAAAAATCTTAAGCAAGCTTTAGTGTCGTAAGCCTTGTTCTGAGCATGGTTTGGTTATACAGTACTTAATAACATGTGGTTTTAATGTAGCTCGTATTTTAACTGGAAATAAATCACTCCTTTGTTGGACCTCTGTCCTGGTTTTTCTAGAATGACATGTGGTTTACATGTCCAAAAGGAAAAGTGATATAAATTCCATCACATAAAGTCCCTGGTATAGTACCAGCAGGGTTGTAAATTATCTCCAATATTTGAATTATCACAAAAAACATGCCAAGGAGAAAGAGAAGTTCTCCAAAACTCTCCACCACTTGGTTCCTAAACAGCCTGATGCTCTAAAGGCCTCTTACTTGTGAATGATCTAATGTGCTTTAAAATCAACAATGACCAATTTTAGTAGAATAGAAAATTCACTTTTGAAGCTTTATTATTTTAATTTTATAACCATGGAAACACTTTAAAGCTGTTGGGTATTACTGTGCTTCAGTATGCCCAAAATAAACCCACGAATAAGATATCTTATCAAGTTAAGCATCTGAAACTGTGGAGAGTCAAAATATTATTCTCAGTTTTGTTTTTTTATTTCACCAAGGTATTAGCCCAGGGGAACACTTCTGACACAGAGATGTGGTCCAAACCTCATAGAAGAAATGTAATAGGGTGGTCAGGATAAAAAGAAGATCTGTGAAAACATTCTTCCTCAGAATCTTAATGAGCATTAGATCGTTAATTCAGGACTTAAATTCCTTCCAAATAAAACACAGCTGAAGCCAAAAGAAGTTACAATGTTGGGGTTTTTTTATAATATGTTAGTAAGACAACACCATTTGAGTATCTTCCTCTGTGTCCTGGTTGCAATACCTTCAAAATTACTGTGTGGTTTCAAACAAATTTTACAAAGGAGAAGAAGAATTGAAGAGATTTAAGTGCTGGACATTTATGCAAAATATCAGATGAAAAAGAATGAGAAACTTAATCTTTGCCATGAGTGGGAGAAAGGCTGATCCATGAACTCACATCAAAGTATTAACCAAGAGAGAGCTGTAGGGAAAATTTCAGCTCCTACCAGGCAAAAGTCAGTGATGGATGAGACCCTAATCCACAGGGAAATGAACTTTCCACAGGGCTCTTGCTCAGTGAAGCCTCACATACAAATTTAATTTTCCTCTTTATCTAGACCAGGAATTCATCAGATCAGGATGGAGACATTATTTGAAATAAGACCAAGAGCAAAAGGTGGTGGAACTTTCCCTGGTACCTCAGTGCTGACCAATCAGCCCACAACTTTAATTTTCATCTCATGGACCCTGACCAAAGTGGCCCAAACTCTTCTGAGGTCACTGGTGTCACACTGGTGACAACCAACATGAGAGGGGGCTGCACATCCTCAAGGTGTTGGAAGGATAAAAAGCAAAGCTGTGCATCACTGGGACACATCAGTCTTGTTTCATTGCTGTTGTATTGGATTTATAGCTTTAAAAAGGAAAAAAAAAAAATTTTTTTTTTTAAATCTGTTTTTAAAATTTTGAAACCACCTAGAAGAAAAATAAGGAGCTTGAAGCTGTTACTGACTTCTGACTAGAATTCCCACTACACTTTATTTCTCACCCTAGTTTAATATTAATAAGGGAGCCAGCAGGCTCAGGCCAGACACTGGTGTATGACCTGCTAAAGAAGGTTGCATTCTAAAACCTGGAAAAAAGCTGACTGAGATGGAGCCTGATTTACCCATATTCAGACCCTGGGGAAAAAACTAATTTTGCAGATATGCAAAGCCAGCAGCAAATTTGAATTATGTCAATGTGAGGCATTATCCTCTCAGCTCCAGGTACAAACTTCTCCTGGCCCAGAGGCTGAGTGTGAAGATGTAGGAGTTTAACTTTAACTAAATCCCTTGGACTGGGTTGCTTTAGGCTGTGATGCATTTCAGCACCAAATCTTAGCCCTTAGTGTGTTGATTGCCCCTGGTGACTTAGCACCAGGACTGCAAAAGCTGCCAGAGGCTTAAAAAGACAAATACAGGTTGGGGTGTATAACTGAGGACAAAAATGGGTGTGGGGGAATGGACAGGCAGACACAGAACTGAGGAGATTCCAAAGCTGTGGCTTTTTGGCCATTTCTGAATTGTCCTGGTGGCCAGGCTGGCTCCAGAGCAGTCATTAAGTCATCTGAATTCAGCATTGACCTTCTATACCCAACAGAGAAGATTTTCACCTCAAAATGAATCACAGGGGTTGGGAGGGACCTTGATGAAGCAGTACAGGGGTTGCAGGATCCAGAACCAGGTTCTGTCCCACAGGACACCTGAGGGTTCTGACTCTCCCTGGGATAGTGCTGCAGTCAAGAGGGAATTCCAGTAGCCAAGGAAATTCTGGAGACAGATTTAGCATCCCATACAGCACCCACTTGGAACTGATTTCGTGCCTTATTTCCAACAGCAAAGTACCAAAACCACCGAGTTTCAGAAAAAGAAAACATCCACCAATTTCAACTCTGCTGGCTAAGCCTTGAATACTACATCACAGAGAGAAGTTTATTACTGCGGACTAGAAGTTTATCTTTTAAACAATGACACAAACTCATCAAGGGTGTAAACACCATCTCTAAAGTGACATTTAATACAAATTAATTTACAGCAATTTCAGGGCTCTGCAGGGAGATCTAACCCAGATTCTCTCATGGAAAAGTAAACAGCTTGCCAAAAGAACAGATAAATCTGCAAAGATTTTGATTTAGCTCATCTGGAATTTCTTGGATTGCTCTATATTTCAGTAAGAATGAAAGTACCTTTCCCAATCCACTGAGCAGACTTTGCTTCCTTCCAAAGAGATTATTCTGTGTCACACAAGCTTGTTATGTATCTGTGCACTGAATAGACTTCACAGTTTATTTAGTTATTTTGATATAGATGGAGTGTCCATCTTGAAGAGATCAGAAACATTTCCCACTTTGTTAAAACTCTTTATAGAGTGGTTAAGCTTAATCATTGGAAGAAGAAGTTCCCTTGAGGGCTTTCCATGGATTTCTGCTACTAAAGAGAAAGTTGTTCTGAAGTCACAGATGTGCACAAGCAGAACTGGTATAGACACAAATAATCTAAATTCCTCTCATTTTTTTCTATGTACATCTCCCTTCTTCTGCCAGAATACCCATACACACTTCCTTGCCCTTAAATTTAAAAATACACAGTGCAACAAGCTGCTAAAAAACAGCTACTCACCTGAGCACTGACTTGACTAAAAATGAAGCAGAATTTTTTTTTCTTTGCATTTCTTTCCAACCTTATGCTCGTTTGCTACCTGGTAGTGAGGTGATGAAGTTGAATGGCATTCATTGGCACTTAAATGTACCACGAAAATATTTTATCCAGAGCACAGGACACAATTTGGTTTATGAATGCATAAACTACTCAAAGTTTTATTTTTATTCCAAATAACCCAAGAAAGCACAGAAATAGCTGCAGCCTCTACTGATAGGAAACCCAAAGCAAACCAAACGTGATCAAAGTTCCAGTTTCAAAGATTCAGAGCTTATTATCCCCTTGGGTTGGACAGGATGTCAGCACAGGCATTTAGCTTGACACAGCCATAAAATCAAGACTTGCTGCTTCACAACAAGGGCTGGCTGACTATTTCACTATTTATTTTTATTGCTGCATTCTGGATTCAAACAAAACAGCAGAGGAATCTTCTCCTAAATTCTCCTCTCCTGGTATCTAACAGAGGCAAACAGTGTGGGGTTTCTTTCTTGGTTTTCTTTTCCACATTTTGCAACCACCCAGCAATTCAGATAGCTAAAGCTTTAAGATAAAATAAGGAATGTTGTGCTGGATTCCTTCTTGGCACAATAATAATTTCTCTCTATTTGCTAAGAGCCACATCTGGGGGGATACAGTCTGACCAGAGCTGAATCAAATATTTGCAAGGAAAACTAAAAGTGCAGCTTTCTGATTTTTTTTTTTTTTTTTTACATACCAAAGGGCAGACAAGGCTTTTTGAGCAGAACAGAGAGTTGATAAATAGTTGGGAGAAGTCCTTTTAAAAAGAGATAAATTCTAAGTCCAGCAGCTTGTGGATCCTATTTCAGTTTTCCTGTATTCCATGTATGAGCAGACACATTTAAAGAGCAAAGCACATTCCACAAAAAATATTCCAGACATAATCAAACCTTTACCCACCCCCCTAAAATATCTACTAGAAAGCAAATTCAGAAACCAGCCCCCCTTGCTTATAGAGACCACACAATGAATCTACATTTATTTTTCATCAAGATATTGGATCCTTTGTCTCTCAAATTACCACCTTTACTAGGGTGACTTGACACATAGCAGCTTAACACATAACATAAATGAAGGCTCAAAAAGAAAATGAGGTTGGGGCTGAACAATGTAACAGGACTGCCAGCTTTACAGTCTGGAAACTTTCAGTTCTCCTACAGATTAAACCTAGTGTCTACAGTGGGAAAATATATCTGAAAAAGGGGGAGACAGGTCTTAGTTAATATTATTTTGAGATAAAATTTCTGGGAAAAAAATTATTTTTATTTTCAGAAACTCCAAAAATACCACTTCTCGGTGCATTCTCATTTAAGCAAATTTTTTAAAGTATTTTTTTAAATCTTCATTTTTTATTCTTTTTTCCTCTGGAAATAGGAGGAAAAAAAAGACCAGAGAACAGGCTGAAAAGAAGTAAGAGTGGTGATGAGGACAAGGGAAATCCATTCTGCTTTTGGTCTGCAGACTCTGCAAGCTCCCAGTGCTCAGGTTTATTTTCCAGACTCATACATTGGTTCATTCCCACTTCCACTCATCTCTGTGAGGAAAAGAACCAAACCTCCTCACTACATCTTTCTCTTTCCAGATGAAAGAACTGGAGAGAATGCTCTGCCTGCCAAACACAGCCCATGGGATGGCCAAACCCCACACCCTGACCCAGGGGACTTTTCTCAGGCATTATGAGCACCCATCAAGCTCACTCAAAAACCACCTTCAGCATTTGCAGCCCAGTTCTTTAGCTAAGAGGCAACAGCAATCAGAGCTTCACAGAATGGTTGGGGTTGGAAGGGACATTAAAGCTCATCCAGTTCCATCTTTGGGGCTCTCCTTCCTCAGAGGATGCTGAGATTCATGTATTATGGGACCAAGATTAATTTATGAGCCAAAAAAACTACTGTCCAGAAATGTTCTCCTTTCACTTCATCAAGGGAAAGTCCTAACAGTATGTTTATCCAAGGAAAGAAAGGCAACTTAATTCATCTTGTTTCAAATCACTCAAGAATGCCCTGAATTCATTAACTAATTATACTAATAATTCAAATGAATGACGCTTCTCACCATCACTGCAAATCTCATTTTAATGAAAGAAAAAAAAAATACTCAAGATAGCTCTAAGGAAAGTAAGCAGCAAATAGTAGCAATATTTTTATGGGGAATTCCACTCATATTCAGTGATTCAGTTCTTTCTCTGCATCATGAGAATGAAGACAGTACCTTTTGTGATGTCTCTGGTAGCCCATAAAAGAATGGCATTTTTAAACAGCCAACCTCTTTAAGATACCATAAATGAATTCAGCTAAACAGGAGCTATCTAGGGTTTCCAATGGAGAAAGGGGATCTACACAGCTAGAGAATAACAAAGCCACTACTGTGTGTGGCAGCTCTCCCCGGTGTGCTCACCAAGGTCTGAAAATAGTGAACACCTACCCAGAGTGCCAGCCAGGCTAAATGTCAGACAGAATTCCATTTTTACATTAAATTCACATCTTACATTTACACATTAAATTCCTTACGATGCCATTTTGGGCACGGATCATGTGTCCCAAGCCCACTTTAAAAGTTCACCCTATACCCAGAGTGCTGCAAGGAACCTTGAAAGGTGCCTAGAGCTGGAACCATCACTTTTTGGTGACCCTGTTAAAAGATGCCCTCTGCTCTTTAGTCAAGCATCACTTGCAACAACAAATTTCACCACTCAAAAGCAAGTGGCTCAGAAGAGTTCTTCATCTGAACACTTCTTTAGCTCCTTCAGAGCAATGTTTGATGGGACTATCAAAAGTAGCTCTAAAAACACTAAAATTGAAACTGCAGCTAGGCCAATGAATTGTCTTTTTTGATTTTTCTTTGAAACTTGTTTTACAGAGATATTTCTGGTGATTGCAGCCACAGGTAAGAATGAAGACATTGGTCACTTCAAAATTTAAGACTGCTTTAATTGAATAATTAGTACTATGAAAATGTACAACATTAAAAGAGCACTGGTCTCTTGCTGGTGTTGATCATGTGTATCCCTGGTAATCATTTGCCTATTGCCAAATGATAAAATATTTTGATATTACAGTGATGTTTGCATTCATTTACCTAAGAGATTAGAAGCATCTGATTGATGAGGGCATAATATGTACTTGCTGATAGCAATACTGAAAATACTCAAGGAGCCTAATTTCAAGCCTACAATTGTATTTGCACGTTACCCATTAAAAAATAAACAGCAAATGAGCATTTCCCTAAAGTATTTCACTGCAGAAAAAAATTTCTAGCATTGCTGGGGTCACCTTTGGTAGGGCACCTCACTTTATCTTTCTGGAAAAAATTTCTTGCAGATGACACTGTCATCAGGATAAGAGGGGAAAAAAACAGACAATAAAGAAAATCATTCTGTAAAACTCATTTCCACTAACGTGTATAAAGCTGCAAAGTATAAAATGAACAAAGTGCACAACAGTTCTCTCTGCTGTTCAGCACTGTAACAAAAGCTCTGGCTCAGGTAGCTGCATCATGTTATCCTTGTTCACAAAAGTAAATAGATCCAGGAGTGAACACAATGGTTTATTGTGGAAGGGCTGAAGAATGAGCACAGTGTTTCATCCAGGCAGAAGATGAGACAGAATTTCTCTTTGAAGCAGTCTTGATGCTTCAGAGGTTTGCTGGAGCTAATGGAAAGAGATGATGTGGAAAATTGCCTCCTAGAGGTTGAATTGCTGTGGTCCCTAAGGCTCCATTCCCTCCCACCCCACTAGTTTGGACAGAAAGGGAAAGTAAATCTTTATGACCACTGTTATTCTAATATTTGAAAAAGAAGATGATTGTCTTGGGAATCTCCCTACCCTTCAGTAAGGAGCCCAGTAGGAGAAGGCTACTCTAAAAGTGAAAATACTTAACTGGGAGTAATTTGTAAGCACTGGGACTCAAATGTGAGGGTTGCATGCTGGACAGTTTCCCCAAGCAGCAGGTCAAAGCACAAGAGTGGATTATGTAGGTAGGGAACAGCCTGTAAGGGCTTTACAAACCATTTTTTGGCATTAGAAACCATTTTGCAGGATTTCAGAATTAACATTATTTGAGAGTAAAACTGAAGCTTTTCCACAGCTTCCAGTCAGCAAAACATAACTTGTACATACTTACATTGGAGCATTACTTTTAAAGAACAACAAAAAAAAAACCCTACCAACCCCTCCCCCCCAAAAAAGACAAAAATAAAATTAAAAAAACCAACACACCAGTAACTGGTAACTATCATTTAAAAACAGTAAAATCTGGATTTTTTTTTTTAATTATTTTTCCCCCTCTAACTAAAGGATTGCAGTCAGATAAAAATAAGATTAAATTTGTCCATCTCTAACTCAAAACACTGAACAGCAGTAGGCAAGCAACCAAAGGGAAATTATTCTTGAGAGTTATTCTGAGCCTGCCAATAATGTGGTCCTTCAGAACAAGGCCCTAACCTTACCATTTCCTGAGCAGTGATTTATCCTAGTGTAAGTGGGTACAGGAACCATATTTCTGCTGATGGATAAAGATTAATTTACCTTCAGGCAGCATCTGATCATCAGGATGGATTTCAACCTACTCATTTTTTAGAGAGGTCTCCAAGCACAGCGCTCCTGGGTCGCAGCACAAAGACATTTTCCAAAAACTATTTAAAAGGCTCTTGGATTTCATTATGGTCATGAGAAACTTTGCTTGGCTCACCTTTGCAGTTGCCCCGATAGGCTATTTCCAGCTGAGGGTCTTTACATTTTGCTCTCTGAAATTCACAGCGGGACAGAAAAGTTCTTCCATCCGACGCACAGAGGGATTTCTGAGGGGAACCTGCACAGTCCAGGCTGCATTCTCTGTCTTTGTCTTGGTCCACTCTCAAAAACTAGAAAAGATAAATTAATGCTGTAGGAATGCTGGGCTCCAGGTGAAAACTGCCCTGTGATCCCCTTTCCTCAGGGAAAATACAAATATTACCCCAGAACTGAAAAGTTCTTTTTTTTTTTTAGCCCGTTCAAACATTTTCTGGGGTGTTACTCAGCTGCTGTTTTGAAATGGGAGATCAGAGTATTTCTGTAACATACATTAAATCTACTATGGCAGTTAGGAACCTCTGAACCTCCTTCAACATTATCAAGCTGAAAAGAGTGGGTCAGAGTCTTTTGAGCAAAACCAGTGATGGCAGAGGCATTCTGCACACCAAAACTGAGCAGTGATGGAAACTCACCTATTTTATTAGCTAGGCATTCAGTAGTTGATGATAACAGGCTGAAAAATATTTTCTAAGATGTAAACAAATTTATAACATCAATACTAATTTAAAAATACACCCTTAAAATGTTCAGCAGCCTCAGTGCAAGAGGCCTGAAAAGAAGCAAGGTGGGAGAAGCTTATAAAACACAAGATTGTCTCTGCCCATATTCAAACTCTAAAGACTCCTCAACAAAACAGAAACTTCGGATATATTTTCCAGAAATACTTGAATTTGTGCATATGCTTGCCTAGAAAAATACATTCCCAGATCAAAGAGAGATATGTTACATCTGGCAATTTTTCCACTCTTACAACATGGATGATGGAGTCTCAGTTGCCACCCCAATGTACCCCACCATGGGTCAGCAGAAAAGACAAGACCTAAAGCAGGCTGTCTACAAAAAAAAAAAAAAAAAACAAACACAAACACCACCCTGGAATCAAATACTCTTATTTAAATCATTACCAATCAACAAATCTTCTGCCTGCTGTTCTGAGCATGGTCTGAGCCCTGGCAGGGGTTGCCCATGGCTCAAGTCCTTCCTAGGACAGGTTGCCCATGGGCCACAGTCCTTGCACCAGTGGGGGTCACCTGTGGGCTACAGGGTTTTTTCTGGACTGTCACAGAGCAGTTTGCATTCTCCTTTAAACCAAAGAGCCCTGCAAGGCTCCAGCTGCTCAATCCCTGACAGCTCTGCCAAGGGCTCCATGCTTTCCCCCTTCCTCTGGAATTCAGACTCCTTTCCTCCAGAAGTCAGTGAGTGGGTCGAGGCTGATAGAAGTCATTTAGGTTGTTCCCATTATGAATGTCAAGAGATGCTGCCCAACCCAGTTCTGCCATGAAGCCCCACTCAACCTGTCCATCCATCCCTCCATCCCCAAGTTTGGCATCATCCTCAGTGCTGTGAAAAGCAGGAGGAGCTGCTCACCCTGAGACACACTGCCAAAAAAACTCATCAGTCCTGATCAGACTGATCAGTCCAGCTCAGTAAGCCCCCCAGATGAATTTCTCTGTTACTAAGTACAAAATGATGCTATGCACTTAGCTACCAGGAGGTAATAATTCCTCCAAGCACAATGGAAGACCTGAAAAAATGTCTTATTCCAATTGAAGTATTGGTTTCATCCATGCTACTTCATCATCACAAACCTCTGGTACACAAAATTTTGGACTGCAGATTAGAAATTGAGGCTCCTAAGAAGAAACCACAAGAAGTATTTGAGCAGGAAAGTGTAGTACAAGCTAAAAAACTCAGAAAACATTTGCTACACGTAGTTTCCCTGTGGTTTATTACACACAAAAAATGCATAAAGAGAGTAATAAATCTCCTTAATCTTCACACTTAAACTGTGTTCTATTTGCATTTCCTGTCACTTCATGTGAGGAACTACAGATGCCTCTCTGGAGAGCACACCTGAAAAGAGAGAGACAATCTCAAAAGCATCACTTTAAAATAATAGTTATATGGTGGGATTTTCACCAAAATTGTTATATTTTAATGGTGCAGCAACATAAAAAGGAAAGCTTCCTTTTCACAATGTTTTTGAGAAACTTTTCTCCACCAACACCCATTAGCTTCAGAAGTCAATTACTCACAAATTGCACACAAACCCCAAACCTTTATTCCTGGAATTTAGCTACTCAGCTCCAAAAGTGGGGAAGAGATTTTCCTTTTTGCCCCAGTTCAGCACCATGTTTCAGATCCTTCTTGCTGACAGCAATTCATAATTTACTGAGCTGAGTGAGAAGGCAGAAAAAACGCTCACCTCCCTTTACCTACAAAATGGGCAGCAGTGAAGAAAAGATTCCATGACTCTGACCCAAATTATGTTGGTCTTCAGGGCCTAAAACATCTGCAGGACTCCTGGTTTAGCCCTAGCTAGGACTGCAAAAAGGACTCTTCAGGAAAAAAGGAGCCCATGGGGCATCTGGCAGATAAATTTAATCTGTTCCACAAATTTCTGCTCTGGATCTGGTGCTGGGAGATCAATTGAACTCTTTATTTTGTGTAGTGGGCATCTGAGTGAAGCTTTTCTGTATGTGGAAGTACCCCTAAGCAATGGGTAGATACTTTGGATCTTTCATTTCTCCTCAGCAACATCCCTGGTGAGCAGAAAATTATTTGTCAAAAGCACGGGAAGGCTTCATGACCCATGGAAAATCATGTGATGGATTAGGGAACTGAACCCAGGCACTAGAAAAAAAAAAAAGAAAAATCACCCACAGCAACAGCCTTGCATCTTTTCCCATTTTTCTCCCAGCCTTTCCTCATCTTTTCTGCTTTGAGTTGTTGCAGGGGTTCAGATGGGCATGTCTGATGGTAGTGGACAAACCACAGAAACACAGTGGGCAGAAAAGCCCCTTAAGCATCAGAAGAACAAAACCCACTCCCTCGAGAGCATGACAGTTCACAGATAAAGCTAAATTTTAAAGGGTATTTATCCAAAGATTTTCCCTTTAAGTATTTTATTATTTCAAAGCCTTAGAGGAGATTAGGGTAAATTATGGGTTCAAGAATATTTAAGTAACCTGGAAAAGCAGAGGATGAAGACATACCAAGGAGACAAAACCACTTGAATAACTTGTTGGTTAGCCAAACCTCACTGGAGAATTGGGGTTATACATTTAAACAATTTCCACCAAACTAGTGCAACTGAGGGATTTAAAAGCAGGAAGGGCAAAAAGGCAAGCAGCTGAGAGAAAGAGAGAGACTAGCAAATGTGCTTTAACCCAAAAAAAAAAGTCCAAAGTAGCATTTCTGGCCCATAGGTGGCCAAAAGAATCAATAATTATGTTTAAACTAATACAAAATGTTGAAATAAGCAAGGATACTTCTCACTGGTTCCTCTATTTGTTTAAAGAGGAACAAGCAGTCAGGGACACAAAAACTGGGATTGTATCGATTCAAGTTCTAGAGCCCTACCTTCCTGTGAAAATATTCCTTTTGTTTAAAATAGGGCAGGTTAGAAAGAGAAAAAGGTGGTTCTGGATGGACCAGAGAGTGACTCACCTTGGATTCTGGCTCATCTATTTCAAAGTTCTTTTAACACTCAAACTAATCTTGTAAAAACATGTGATTCACTGGAAGACAAGCTTAAAACAACATTTTTGTTGAATACTGGTAGCAACTGAAGTAAAGCCAACAAAAGTTGACCACCCTAAGGTGGAACTATTTTGAACAAGGAGCAAAAACTGGAATGTTATGTTTAAACCCTATTAAAAAGTAACCCACTTTTAACAGAGAGATGTTCCTGCCCCTAATAACACAGAAACCAGTTGCAGAAAATTGTTTTCAACTACAAATTTGAGCTTCTGGTAGAGATTAACAGGCACTCAGCTGGACTTTAAGCTTTAACTTATCTCCTCTTTATCATTTTTAGATCATAAAACATTTTTACAGCCTTCAATTTCTTTCAGCCTTTCCAAAGCTACACAACAGCCAATATTCAAGGGGTCTCCTGTTCTATACAAGGCACTGCTCTAAAGCCTCATGAAACACTTCTGAGAAGAATGATAATGGGGCTATGTCAGAAAAAATCTTTATGATCAAATTTACCTCAGCGAATAAACCCAAAAGTCACTATAAACTGCATGCATCCTCTTGACAGATATTATAAATGTTGTTTATTATATTATTTACTGACATGTCTTTCAGGCATCATGGAATTCCAGTATTTTCCTTCACTGTCTCACACTCCAAAGACTTAAAAGGGAGTGAGATGTGCCCTGCTGTGCCTCTTCTCTTTACCATACACTATCCACTTTTCTGTGAGGGATTCAATGTCCTTCTCTCTGCTCTCCATCCCTGCCAGGGCAGAGAAGATTTACATCCCAACATGATGACCACTTTTCTTTGGTCAGAAGCCACTATCTTATGAATTCCAGCAAGGCAAGGGAGTGTTCCCCAATTTTGGGGGGTTTTTTTGTTGTTTTGTTTTTTTTTGGGGCCAGCTCAACTCTAAAAAAGTTTACTTGCACTCTTCAAGAGACTACAGACAGGCTGAACAAAAAGCATAACTCATAACTAAACTAAACCTATTTTTACTTTGCCCCCCTGTAAGGTTTTGTCTTGTTTTGTTTTTTTTTATTGTAATTGAAGACCCAGAAACTGCTTTTCTGTCTGTGGAAAGAAACTCCCATTCTCTTCCATAAGATCAGGTTGGAGTCTGGGCACTGGGGAAAAAGAGAGACCTTCAAGATCATGGATTTGGATTGCTCACCAGAGGTTTTCAATCTCTTTTCTTCAGTTTCCCCTTCAATTTCCACCAGACCTGTATACCTTCCCCTGACAGCAGGTATTTAGACATACTGACAAGGAGGGGTTTATGTTACTTCTTGTGGGCCTCTTATGTATTATATATATAGAATATAAATATACATACACTCACACACACATATATATATATATAGTTAGACTTTCTCTCTGACCAAGCAAACTACTGGTTGAGAATCCAAAATGAAGTTCAAACCTGCCTGCAAAACAAGAGAGGAGCACTTCATCTTGGGTGGCTAAGGGCCAAAAAAAAAAAAAAAATCCTGAAAAACAAGCAGAAGAGATGGATGTTTGACATCACAGCTTTGCTTGGAAAAGCCTCGTGCAGACAATGGTTTTGAAAGGCAATTTTTATTTTTTTTTTTTTCTCCTGCATCTGGTTACTGTAAGAGGTTGGATAGCAGGGTCTGAGACTCCCCTGCTGCTGGCATGGGAGGTCTGGGAACAGACCCTGGAGCAGCAGGCTCTAAAGTGGCTCCGTGCTCAGGGCTTTGTGCTGTTGAAAAATGTGCTGATTTCCAGTGATTTATGGAGCCCTGCAGTTTCTGTCTGATAGCTGCCTGAGGGGCAGATGTGGAAATCTCCAGGCTAGGAATATTTTGCTCCCTCCGGGCTCATCTACATTGGGAAAATCAGTTAAACAATAGCAATACATATGTGTGCTTGTATATTTATGTATGCACATGTGTATATATATATACACACACACTATTGTGGAGATCTCGCCACACATGCAGGCTGTAATATGTAAAGATTTATTCCCATGTATATTTCAGGCAAAGGCAATGATGTTTAAGTCTCAACACGCTACAGTCTGCCCTGGAGAACTCTCCAACCAGCCAGTCCCTCAGCAAATCTGCTTTATTAAAACATCACTCATTTTTTCAATATTGATCTCATCACTTTTCTGCCAAGGAATGAAGGTACATCTGCAGAACAAACCCTGCTCTCACCCCATGACACAGAGAGACATCCAATACCAGTGCTGGGATGGATGGAGAACCTAAGTTCTCCTTATCACTGAGTTCTTTAATACCAGTAGATACCTTTAAAATTAAGATTCTTAACTGCTGTACTCTGATTAGTTTACCTTGTGCCATCCTACTGAAACAAAACACTTTTTCATGACTGTTCCAGCACAAACCCAGAGCTGCCTGCTTCAAATTGTGACCTCCTTGGTCCAGACAGAGAACATCACCATTAAGGTCAAGCTTGCATAGAAGGATTTACAGAGAAAGCCAACACAGAACAAATTATATTATTCTGATGAGCTGCACTGGGACAATTCCTGCTCCCACAGGTTTCAAGGAGAACTTTATCCAAGGTCTTCAGCAGTTTCTTTTACATCTTCAGGGCAACACAGGGGAGCAGATGGTCTCTTGCCAGCTGAGATTGTTATTGTGGTATTGAAAAAGACTGTTAAACTCTGTGGAGTTTAACACAGAATCCACACCCCCACCTCTTTGCCTCATTTCATAAAAGCATCGAATAATTAAGGTTGGAAGAGACCTTTAAGATCATCAAGCCCAACCATCACTTTATGAGAGTCTCCATGTGTAACTTACCAACCTCTTTCCACAGAAATTCCATCAAGGATGATGGAGAGAAATGGGTGGAGGAGTATGCAATTGCACTGAGTGGGAGGGGGGAGTTTTCTTTTGTTGGGGTTTTTGGTGTTTGGGTTTTTTAATCACTTTTGGGTCACTATCCAAAGTCAGATCCAAACTACCTACCATTAGGACAGTATTTTGCTTTACTCCCTCAGTGCACAGAGCAAAGTGAAGCTCTTGGAGACACTGCCAAAGCTACAAACCATCACTATCTTGCTATGATCAGCACGGAAAATTGAGTATTAAACAGGATTGTGCTTTGATTGATATGCTTTGCTTTGGCATGTTATTTTTTTTTAGAGTCTTTTAAGCTTTTTTTTTTTTTTTTTTTTTTTTTTACTCTTTTAACAGGTATTATTTTTAAGTTGCTGTACTGACAGAGGAATGGCAGGGTTGAATGTCAGCATAACCAACACTTCTTTTTACTGCTGCTTCACAACTGACTAAAAAAGCCAAAACATCTCAGTTGAGCAGCCACAAACTAGAAAGGACTGGGCTGAAACTGGAGCAAACTGAGTGAAACACGATCTTCCCTGCTCTGAAGAAAGGATGGACAACACTTGATCACCTGTGCACTCCCAAGTTTCATCACTACCACCTCACCCAAAAAAGTTCCTCCCAACAGCTCACCAGATTAAAGAGATTTTAGGTGATTTGGTACCTCAAGAGTATCTCAGTATTGCTAATTGGCTACAGAATTATTATTTTGGGGCTGGGAAGGCAGGGAAATAACCAGTTTTGAGAAAGGGAGAGAAAATGGACTCTGTAAGAGGTTCAAAAGTGCCAGTTGAGCAGATTTTTCTTGTTTATTATAATTTTGAACAAAAATTAATTTATTTGGTCACTGGAGACATAGGGCAAGTTACAGCAAGAACAGCATTGTGCTGTTTAAGCACTCTGAGTATAATGTGCCATGAAACACTACAAGTGCTAAAAACTCCTCATTTTTCCCTCCATTAGGCTTTGCCATGAAAAGAAACTTCAAGGTAGTGCAATCACACTTCTTGAAGGGCTGTTCTCTTGAACACCTTAATTCTGGGATCTGGTTCCATCTCTACTCTGGTTAATACCCAAACTTCAAGAGGAGCAGGTTTGGGTTCCTGTTGAGTAGCACTCAACCCTGGCCTTTCAGAAGGACCTTTCACTGATTCCTTGGAATGCTCCTACAATTAAGAGTCCTTGGAAGCACAAAGCACTCACTCCAAATTACTCATGCCAGAAGCTGCAAAGTCAAAAAGTGTCAGAAACAATGTATGAACAATTTGCTGGCATTGACACCATATAGCTAAAAATGAACTAACTCGTTTCCAAGACATGATAAACACTCTCAGTGGCAATAAAACATCTGTTATCTGATTTCATTCACTCACTTCCAAAATTAGGAGTCCCTCCATGTTCCACAAAACCTCTCCAGTTTTGCAAATTGAGCCTAGTGTGTTCACTACAGATTAAAACAAATCATCCACTTAATACCAGGGATATTTAAAAGAAAAGCACACCACAGCAGCGATAAACAGACAGCAACTTTTTCCTTCTAAATTTCTTTTTTCATCAAAAAACAAATAGTTTACCTGGCTTTTGGGGGATCAAAGCATTTCCCTGTGATTTTGTTAGTTATTTTGAACTCTGTGGGACATTAACAGCTGGTTTCTTTCCTTTTGCACCTTCAAAAAAAGTTAAATGCTGCTCAAACACAGTGTATCAGTTTGCTGTATGCATTGCCTGAAAACTGAGGTGTAGGTTGGGATGGAAAGCCATGCCAATCTTAAGCACAGTGCTGAAAGCAGCACTGCAAAAAAAATGTGGCAAAGAAAAAAGACAGCTCCCAGCAGGAAGGTGATGTCTTTGGTATTTATGTCCAACTGCTAAGTGGGAGATCTCACCCTTATTGCTTCACCAAACGCAGTGATTTTCTTGGGGCATTATTTCTCTGGATTTCAGAGTATCACCAGCAAAGTATAGGGGTGCAACAGAGCCAGAACACATGAACAGACCTTGGGTTACCAGGTACAAACCAATCCACCTTCAATTTACCCTGAAACTCAATGGGGAGGGTTTCCCAAGATGAAGACACAGTGCTCAGCATGTCCTGCACTCCCCCAGTTTCTACATCTGTCCAGAATTCTGCATTTTTCCCAAGTCACTGCTAACTTTATGCCCTTCATTCTTGTGGTATTGTTACTCAGAAACTTTTCTTTGGCCAGTTGCTGTCCTTTAGAGCTTCTTCTCAGATGCCAGAAGTCACGCAGGGGGATAATAAACAGAGAAGCAGTGGGATGCATTGGCTGGGGATTGAATTGATTTCCTTAAGCTTCTCAGGAGTACTGACCCAGCCTTCAGAACACAAATGGGCCAGCACAGCCATCCTGGTAGCCAGTGTCCTCACCACAGCCAGGATTTGGACAAACAGACACATTTGACTTTTTAGTTGTCTTCAAAGCCTGTTCCCATCAAAAATATTTTGGCTTCCGAAATGTTGAAAAGCTATTTTAAAAGGCAAAAAGAAGCTAAGGATGTTCAACATCTCTGTGTCTGAAGGGCTTAGTTTAGGAGTAAAGAATATCAGCACACACCCTTCACGTGTCTGAGGTAGCTGAAGACACTAAAATTAAAGGGAAATGACTTATAACTCAAAATAAGAAGTACAGAGTTAAACAAATGCTAGAAACATCCTCATAGTGCTGGAGCACATAGGCCATGTGAAACCTTCCTTGAAACCAAGCTTCTAGATGGTCTCAAACAATCATTACCTCTGCTCTCTTCCCCCCCCCACACCCCAGCAGCCACCAGTTCTCCATACCAGTCCAGCACCAATTCCACTGGGGCAGGGGAGGGTGTTCAAAAGCTAACTTCATCCCAAGCCTCTTAGCCCTGGTGGAAAGGAAATCATTTATTAAAAGAAGAGCAGAAGCCCCCTCAAAAGCTCCAAAGTCAAGGGGGCTGGATGTATTACAGACTCCTGGGGAACAAATCTCCCTTTGTGGGGGGACAGAAAGGCTCAGCTCAAAAGGGCTTTTTCTGCATCCCAGTTTCTCTGCATCTCCGGGTAATGCCTATCACCAGCAGCAGGCAACTGGCCACTCTCCATATGGCTGGTTGCCTTCTTTTCCTGGGGAACTAAAGAACCAGGAGGGCATCTCAAATGACCAAGGCACAGTACGAGGCAGAGTCACAACAGAGCAGTTCTTTGGGAATTTTAAATCAAGTAAGCAAGCGATTCACGCAGAGCAGAAACTCGATAAGACATCAAAGGTCTAATCCCCAACCCAGAAAGCTGACTTGCTGACAATAACTGCAGAGCTCTAACTCTCTGACATTTATCACTGCCATCAGCTTCTTCAGAACAAAGTATTCTGGAATAGAAGACAGGTAGGTGAGGCTGGGAGGCAGATTTTTGTTCTTGTTAAACTGTTGATCTTAAAACGAGATGCTGCTAGGTTTAAATGCTGCCATCTTCAAAAGGAGAAACAGTGCAAAAGCAAACAGTAAAACAGTGCACATTTGGAATATACAAGGGTTTAACAAGCCAGGCTAATGAGGAAAAAAAAAAAACCCCAAAACAAACACTTTCCATAGGGATACAGAAACCTGGCTGTGGTTGTCTCAAACCACAGGCAGTTCTACTTCCTCCCAGTTTTGGGGTTTTATGGAACTCTTGTATGTTTGTTTGTACACTGGGCAAAAACATTTTTCCTTTAATTTAAACCATTGTTTTCCAAGGAAAAATATCATTAAGAAGCCATTTATTTCTACTTACAACTCACCAGAAAAACCTTTGAATATGAAAAACAGAATTTTGTGTGCATCTAGAAGTAGGTGGGAGGGATCACCAAACCATGATCCAAAACAGGCAATTTACCAGAATAAAAAACAATTTTTCCAAGCTCTGTGTCACATTTTAGGTGGCCTCTGCTTGCTTTGAAGCAGAACACATTTTCCTTGCTGTTCTTTGCCCTTGCACACATCATTTTGGCAGCTGCTTTCAAATCCATCATAAAAAGCTACCCAGAAATACCAGTGAATCTCAAAGTGTTGTCACAGTTTTAGCCAACAAGCAGGTGATTGATGCTCTGTTATTCTGGCACTGCCTTCCAGGGGAGGATGGAGCAGGGAGCAAGGGGGAGACACTGTAAGGTTGGAAGAAAACACCAGGAGAGGTTCCATGAAGTGGGAATCATAGAATGGTTTGGGTTGGAAGGGACCTTAAAGCTCACCCAGGTCCAACCCCTGCATGGGCAGGGACACCTCCCACAGCCCAGGCTGCTCCAAGCCCCATCCAACCTGGCCTTAAAAACTTCCAGGGATGGATGGGGCTTCCACCACCTCTCTGGGCAACCTGTGCCAGGGTCTCAGCACCCTCCTGGGGAAGAACTTCTTCCTCACATCCAACCTCAATCTCCCCTCCTCCAGTTGGAATCCATTCCCCCATGTCCTATCCCTACCCCACAGCCTCCAAAGTCCCTCCCCAGCTTTCCTGGAGCCCCTTCAGCCCCTGGAAGGCCACAATCAGGACAGGGAATGAGAAATGTCTCTCAAGTTGTAACCCAGGACCTGGTTCTCCTCAGCATGGAATTCCCAAAGTGGAATATTTGAGGCCCAGCTCTCACCAAGAACTTCTCTAAACATCATATTTCTACAACCCAGGACTAAAGATTTCCGGAGCCCAAAGTCTCTGATGCAATATTTTATATTTGTGGCTTCTCATCATACTAGAAAATTCAGAGACTCCTACCCTCTCAGATTATTTTTGTTGGAAGCATGTAATTACTCCATGCTACAGATCACGTTCATAGGCAGTGAACAGACAAAAAAAATATGGGCAGGAGTGGCACCTACAAAATATTTTCCTATTTCTTTGTGCTTCCTAGCACAACTTTGCACAGATTAGAGCATTTGGAAGAATATTTAACGAAGCCTAGCCCCCATCTAACAGAACTCCATCACCTTTTCTTCCCCTCTTACAAGCTGTTGTCTTTCTTGGGAGTCTGGGATGTGGCCCTTGCAAATCAAATTTTAATGTTTTGGGGCTTGCAAGCTCAAACAGGGCAGGCTTGGCCACAGCTTTGTTCCTCTGTTACATGTAGTGGTCTGGAAAGGCAGCAATGAGCTGGCTGATTTCAACCCAAATTCATTGGCACGAGAGGAAGGAAAGAAATATTGGAACCATTTTTTAAAAAAGCTTGACCTTTCCTTCCTGTCCTCTCTCCCACAGAGATGAGGAAGAGGAGATGGCACAGCAGATGCTGAGGACTTCTCACCTCTCTTTGTGCTGCTATCTGAGGAAAAGGAGCACCAGGTGATGGGACATTGCTCAGTCAGGTCCCTTCCCCATAGGGAGAGGCTGGAAAAACACCTAAAAAGCAGAATTACAAGCTGCCCACCATGGGTTACTCCATGGACAGTTCTTGACTACATTTAAAAGCAGTCTGGATAAAAATGACAAACAGTCCAAATGTACTGAGCCATGAATATAGCTGGGACTAAATGAATAAGGGGAATTTTTATGCTCCATGGCAACTGTAGCTATGTTTCACTGGTCAGAAAACAAGAGCAAAGGCTTCATGGTAACTCAGTGTTCCCATATTTACTACCAGAAGGGACCCTTCTTCTAGTTAAGAGGCTTGGGGACCTAAAAAGTTTGTCCCCTACCAGGTGGGGATACCTGGACTCTTCTTCTGTCATTCTGGGATCTGCCACTTGACCTTTTGGATGTCTCCCACTGGGCTGACATCCCCAGCCACCTCTCCCAGCCCCTGAGCCTCAGACCTTCCTGGCTCACCAAAGTTTCCTGAGCTCCATCCCTGCTCCAACCCCAGCCACAACTTCCTCTGAGCATCCTCAGCTGGCTCTGATACCTGCCAGAGGTTTAGGGTCACTGGGAGGGGAGGAAGGGAAGGATGTCTGAGAGAAAAAGGTGCCCAGGTCCCACAGATTGCTGATATAAATCCCTACAATTGCTCCATGGCATTTTCCCATTATCTAGACAAACCATAAGAAAACGTCCACACTTTTAAATAATTCTTTTGGATTCACACATTTCAGAAAATTAAAAATCTGCATCTTCTATATCTACATATAGAAGCATATATATATATATATATATATGTGTTCTCCTCATAACTTCTTTCTAAAGAGAAATTCCACCAGCATCAGTTTACAGGCAGTGAATTTAGTCACAGAGCTGTGGTGGCTTGTCCAAAGTCACACAGGAAGTCTGTGGTGATTCTGGGAATTAAACCCAAGACTCCAGAAACTCATTCCTCTTTCTTAACCACATGCATCACCCTTCCAAATGTTCTTTCCTACAGAGAAGGTTTAGTCATGGCTGAAAAAGGCCCAGAGCCCTAAAGTAAGGCCCCAGCAAGTGAAACTGTAAGAATACTTCAAAACTGGTTCTTGTTAAAAACATTTGAGGGTGTTTTTTAAACTAAATTATGACTTTGTTTCCATTTTTTAAAAAATTATCTATATATATCATCTTTGCTTAAGGTCATCTTTAATGGGATCTAGGATGATCTTCCAAGGGGAAAGCATGGGCTGAGCTGTTCTGGCTCTGCACACCATAAATTCTCTCAAGTTTTGAACAGCAGTGTGGTACGGAGTGGTTTTTCAGAATAAGTCCTGAATTCGAGGTCTCACATAGTTCTTCTCCACTTCTGTGGCTGGAAGAACCAAGGAGAACAATAATCCAGTCAAGTTTTCAGTAATCCCCTGCCATTTCTACCTACATCACAGATAAACAATTTTATCTCTTGGTACTTCTTTAGTTCTTCCCACCCCCCCAGAAAAAAAAAAAAAAATCAGACTATTATTCCTTGTCTCTGTAAATCATTTCATAAACCATGAATGAAAAATGCAAAATAAGAGCAAAACATAAAGGAAATGCCAAAGCCACAAGATCAGGCTCTGAATGAGGCCACAGACTTGACTTTCACCTCACTTCTCGTGAGCTTATTTATTGCTGAGCATGGATTTCTTGGATTTTCTGTGACAGCTTAGCACGGTGTTTTATTTAGCTAAGGGATTTTAGCTTTAGGAGCACCTCAGTTTTCAGATACTTCTTTTATGTAGCTCTCACACTTGGAGAAACAACGGCAGTGTTGATAGCAAATCCATCAAAATACAAAATATTTATGATATATTAATGTTTCTACAGCAAAGTGACACTGTTAAGGCTGAGGCATATTTTCAAGGTTTTTCTAAGAATTATTCCTTGCCAATAATTTGCCTAGAAGCTATAATTTGTTCTTCACAAGAGCAATAGCTCAACCAAATTACAAGTGTACCTGAGAAAAACAGAAAATACTCCAATGAAGAACAATATCCTCCTTAGCATGACCTTCATACCCAAATAATTCAAGATTTTCTTCCAGTTGGAAAAGCAGAGAAGAATAGCATGACAAGGAGTTGATATCATGATTTATCTGCTGCACACCATGCTTTTAAGATCACAGCATCTATCAGATAATCAAAATAAATGACAGCAGAAAGTCTGGAACACAGGATATACAAGATATATGTTTAGCTACCCTCTAAGAGGAATGAAATTAAAGTGGCTAAACTCTCTGCCTTCCTTGCAATAGAAGTTTTATTAAGGAAACTGCACTCTTCTTGAAGTTGAGACTGTTTCTGTAAAATATTGTTAAACCACAAGAGGATCCAAGCTAACTAAATATGGAGCAAGACGTGTTTGTATACCAGCCCAAAATATTCTGTTACTGATTCATTGGTAACTTATGACTGGCTTGGATATAATCTTAACCAACCAGCATTGGTTTTGGGAGGTGAAATGACATGAGTCAACTGAAATTAATATGATAAAGAACAGCTCACTTGCTGCTTGAGCCAGTCCAGTCAAAGCTTTGCTTCTTCCAACAGGGTTCCAGTCCTAACCTTTGAGAAAAACAAAATATAAAGAGGCACAGCCAGACCCATTTATCATATGCTTCCTTTCTTCCTAACTTAAAAGCATAACAGTCTTGTGTATTGGGCAGATGGAAATGAAAAATACGTTTTCATGTGTACAGAACATCCAAAGAAATAACAGACAAATGCAGTATATTTTTTTTTTTCATATGGTAGCTGTGTTGCATCCACAGGTTCATAAATCATTGCTGCCCACCAGCAGACATTCTTCTTCCCAATACAAACCCTAAAAATCTTATCACGAGATACTTCAAGCTCTTTCAGAAAGAGCTGACAGAACCCTGCACCAGAATCCAGTTAAGATCTTATTCTTTGGCTAAAGTCACACCCAGAAAATACGACAACTTAAACTACAGAAGTGACAGAGAAATATTTAAAATAGAGAAAAATGCTACGAATGGATTTAACCAACTAATTTTAAGACTATATCTAACAATTCCAGCAGTAGTACAGACAAATGTGATGTTTTAAGCTGTATCCTGAACTCCAGATATAGGAGCAGGTGACCTGGTGACACCAACAGAAAGAAGATGGTTTCCAGAAGTTGTCTACTCTTAAGCATATATAAAATTCCAGTAGAGAGACTGATAAGTCACAGGGAAATACTATCCTCAGCACTAGCAGCCTTCTAATTTAAACTTTTAAGAACCAACCTGGGTTGCCTTATTTTTCAGTGAGAGAACAGACATTTAATCATTATGAAAGTGCCTAGCTCTAAAGTTTCTGGGTTGTATGAGTTTCTCCTATCACCCTGCAGGAAGCCCTTTGACTTCTCCCCAGTCCAGTTGTCCTTTTGTTTGTTTACTAAGTAAGCTGAACACTTAAAAGTTATTTATTTTCTGGCACAGCACAAACAAGTCATCACTTTGAATATGACTGACCTCTTCTGAATCAGATATGATGTATTATGGATATCAGAAAACAAAACACCACAAAAAACCACAAACAAACAAACAAACAAACACAACCAAAAAAAAAAAAAAAAACAGTGAAACAGGCTTGTTCTTTCTGTATCTGTTTAAAGTGCTCTTCAGAGATGGGAAGAAGAACTGGTAAGTGCTACAAAACTTGTCTATCTTCTGAGAAGGCTTTGACTAGTCGTGTATTTTATGTACACAAAAGGAAGAGCCCTGCTGCTCCCTGAAGGATTCACCCTGTCTGCAAGCTTTGAAATCCTTCTGTTCTCAGGGGGAGGCAGTCTGTGATTGCTCATCCTTGCCTGCCTCAAAGTTACAAGCTTGAATGGCAACTTAAAAGGAGGTGCCAGGATTTCTATGTTCCTCAGCCAAGACCTAATACTTGGCTGAAGGAGAGCTTGTTGATCTAATCAGCATCTTGCAATCTATTTTATTACTGGCCCAGAGTTATCTGAAGCACCAGTTTCTTCTGATAGAGTATGCAGCAAGACATTTCATGGACTGCACTGTTTACTCTCTTGCTCCCTCAGTGGATCATGTTTTCATCCTAAGAATCACTGGACTGGTAATTGCATGGATCTTACCCTTGATTCACCCTGGTTCATATTGTTCTTGGCTAAAAGAGGTAAGAATTAAGAACCTCCCAATGAGAAGTCTGACCATCTTCCTACAGGGAAATTGCAGCTGTGCAGAGACCACATAGCAACTTTGGAAAATAAAAATCTGTAAGAGCTTCTCCTCGCTGGCATAATACGGTGCAGGTCAGATAAGTCAAGCCCCTTTTTCTTTAAGGAAAGAAGAAAAATAGAAATTGCATCCCAGGAAATAAAAAGGGATGGTAATTTTTTTTTCATTCACTGTGAATCTGAAAACATGAAGAGATTCAGCAAGCCTGAAAACTACATAGAACACTCAACAAAAAAATTCTACAGCAACGTGTCCAGGACCTCCTGCTTCCAGCCAGGACAAGAAGTACTACAAGAGCAGCCACACTTGAATCCAGAACTGGATATGCATGCAAAGCCTGATGAAGATGAAGGAGGCAACAGGACTTCTGCAAGCTCTGCCCAACCTGAAGACAAGCTTGGGTTTCTTGCAGCTCAAGTCCTGCTGAAACCTTTTATGCAGATCAATAAGGAAAGATGGACTGGGAGTCAACATCTGATCCAGCTCTGAAACTCACTTTATCTCAAGTACTTGCATGATGTTGGTCCCTCAGTGCTGATGGCACAGCAAATGGCACGATGACAAAGCCAGTGCCCTGCCAGGGTGCAGCAGGACACAGCTATGGAAAACACCAAATAGGACACTGATGGTAGCAGAGCCTGGAAAAAGGAGGAGACAGCAATGGCACTTTTAAAAAAGTGCCAAATGGCAATTTGAGAGAGCTGCCATCCCAACTCCTTTCTAGTTTGTGCTAGCATATCCTATACATGATGGTCATGCACGTGCAAAGATGTGCAAACACATCTTTCCCAGAGCTGGTGTAAAGAATCCATGGCATTTCTGCACCACAGCACCCAGACATCATGGGGAAAGCACAGACCTTCCTGCACACATCATCTGCTGGCACCAATCACATTGGCTTTAGAAAAGTTACTCCTGATTTACATCTGTGTAAAAATAAGTCCAGTGTGGACAAGGCAATAATCTGCACAGCTGGGACAGTTTAGACACATGAAATAGATGTTTGTAACACCACGTGATTAAAGAAAAACCCAAACCACAGAGTTCAGATCTGAATCCAAATCCTCCTCCAGCTTGGTGAATTTTAGGTCCAAGATTTTGATTCAGCCCCTTGTCTATATAAATTGTAGTGATTTACAGTTTGCTGTGATTTTAACTAATAGATCATCCAGAAGAGACCAGCACCTACTATGGATTTTACAGGCTTTGTGGTAACTGATAAATTCAGTTTTGGAGCATGAGCAGTAATTTGTACTGGTCTAGAACAAAAAAGAAACACTGAAAATAAACACATTGACAAGCAAGTGCCAACTTGATATTCCACTGAAACTATAATTTCCATTGTCCATGACTCAGAGGGAAATATTAATTGGCTGTGCCAGAAAATATGTGATATTTAGAAAAACTCACTCTGGAATTAAGCAGTAGGGACACCTTATGAAAGAACCCAACTTCCAGCAAGAAACATTGCTATGGCTCCAAAACCAGGTTCTGCTTCAAGTTAGGATTCTTTTCCTATGAAGATGATCCTTCAATCTCAGCTGCTTCCATGCTCAACCATTTTTGGGAGGGACTGAACTCCGTCAGTGTCATTCCCAGCTGCAATCTTGTTTTCTTCTGAAGGACAAGTCACTAGAAAACAGAACTTCTCTAGTCTGAAAACATTTGAAATGCAAATAAACTTTCAGAAAGTATTAAACAAGCAAAATACCTCTCTCATTCAAGGGGTCTGCCTTAACTTCCAAAGGCAAAGATCCAATAAGTTGAAACTAAAATAAGAAAAATTGAAAACGAGTGACCTTTTATAGAGAAAGGGAGTTTATCAGATGGATTTACACACTCATTAGTATGAGTGGAACAGGAGTGATTCATCTATGAATATTCATATGCTTAATAGTCCCTTCCCTAACAGCTGATGATTTTGTCTGGATTTGAAAGTGTGCATTTTTATAAAGTATATACTGAAACTGCTTAAATAAGAGGTAATTAACCTAGTGATAACCTAGTGATGGACTCATCTTCCCACTCTTGAGAAGCAGTGTCCAAAGCAAATTATGTCAGCTATGCAGTTAGTTGTGGGAAAGAGGTTTCCTTCCTAAAGTCTAGAGCAGGAATCCCAAGTTGAGAAAGTGTTTTCCAATTAAGTTAAAGGTTTACTGACTCCAGCCACAGATGTTTTCCCTCAGAGGAGGTAAATACAGCCAACCAAGCTGACAATTCAGAAATATCAGGAACATGCAGAATAAGCCTTCATTTTTTCCCCCTTTCCCTCAGAGCTCTGACAATCTGGTCATCTGAAGAGTTTTCCTAGTACTGTGGGCAGATGACTTGACTCTTCTTCAGCAAGCAGTACTGAAGACTGAAAATGCAAAATTCAAGCTCTGTGCTGGATGCTGGCACTCAGAGTTACTAGATGCCAGCTTTTTTCTCCATGCAGCACTTTTCCAACTGATCAGTCTTCCACTTTTTCCCAGTGTAAGAATATTTTGCCAGCTTGACTCCATCCCAGTCCTTTGCACTATTTCTACAGATTTCCCTGGGGCAGCAAAAGGAATACTGTCTGGGGTTGAGACAGAAACCTTTGAGGCAGACCTCAGATCCCCAACCTCCCACCAGCATCACTTACAAGGACAGCAAGCAATTTTGTCAGCTCTAGCTGGATGATCTTAGACTATAAATCCACCTCTTTTAACCAAAATGAACTGATGCTATTCCTCTGCCTGTCAGCTGAGAATTAAACATGAAAAAGGTGAACAGAAATATGGTTTCTTGAGTCTCCCCACATCAACACTGGCACCATTCACGATGAAGAAAACTACCAAAGCTGTACTTGTTTTCCAAATATCCATAAATTAACTCCAGAGCCCCAGAGTGATCCACACCACACCACCTGCCCCATCCAGATGTTCTTGTTTGCTTTTGCAGCAGCAAACTCACTGCTTTCACAAGCTATGAAGTCTGGTAGTTTTGTTTAAATAGGGGATTTTTATACACCAGCCTCTTTCTGTGCACGTCTGCATATTTATCTGCCTCTTCAGGATTAGCTCATATGTGAAATCAGATGTTTGTTGGTTGTTTTTTTTTTGGTTGATGTGGGATTTTTTTGCATTAAAAAAAATATTTGCCCTACCACAGTCACCTTGCTGAATACCTCACCAAAAATTCTGAGCCTAGTAAGGCTGCATGATTGAACTTTTTCAGTTAAAGGGTATCTGAGTCAAGGAAGCACTGAGAAAATCTGCTTTATTAGTGCTCATGCTGAGATTCCTATATGAAAAACAAGATGATAATACAAAGTGAGATTTATAGGACAAATCAGATTATTTCATCGACTTTGCTAGGCTGTTGTTCAGTTCCAGCAAAGAACTGTTTACTATGGGAGCAGGGGGGACAGACATCATTTTACCCCAAAAGTACACGGAGTAAGGTGAGTTAATTATCAGTATCTTTCCTCCAAGGAGTAGTCAGAAAGTAGGAGGTGCCTCTCCTGGGAAGTAGTGGGAAAATTCACATATATTTGATTTACTGCTGCATGTAACACTTAAGAGCTCAATTTAAAATTTCAAGTTAAGACTGAAATAAGTGGGAAACTGTCAGCTGCTTCCAAAAAGATCAGGCAGCCTTTTGTCAGCCTGGCTGGATCTTAAGAGAATACTGACAGATAAAACACAAGCTTCTGGAAGGAGCTGATTTTGATTCTTCTGACCTCTGGCTGCTTGGAATATTTCTTTCTCCATTTAAGGGTGATAAGCATTTGTTATGAAAACCCAAGCCTGTCTGCAAGGATTCCTCACTCTGGCACAGAGGGGAAGGAGACTCTTCATTGCTTGGGTGTGAATGGGATGGATTCCCATACAAAGAGTAACTGCCTGGACAAAAATATCTGTGGTCTTTTATTGTGGCTGAGAGGGATCAGGCAACTGGAGTCCTGGCTATGTCTGTGACTGATGGGCATGAAACACAATTTTTCCAGAATTCTCTTTGCCATCTGCAAAACCACAGCTGGGAAGTGGGAGTCACCCTGTATGGAGAAAGGTTTTATACAGCCCAGCTACCTGCCAGGCTCAGGAGAACAATCTCTAACTAAATATTTGTCATTAGAGAAAATAACTCATTCAAGTGAAACAATATAATATGCTTGGGAAATGTTCCAAGTAACTGATTAATTTTAGGATTTTGTTTTTTGTTTTAATTTTGGTTTTGGATTCTTTACCAACCCATTGTAACCTGCATCAGCATCCACAGCTATTTCTTCTTGCAAGTGATGTGATTCAGATCAGGAGTACTTAAAATCACAGAATGGCTTGGGTTGGAAAGGACCTTAAAGATCATGAACACAGTGCAGAAACACAATTAATTATGTATCATTTCACTTTGGGATTTAAACTTTGAGCTGTAGATTCAGCACAGAGAGGCATCTCCATCTACTTCTTATTGCTCTTCTAATAACTCATTAAAAAATTATCTTTGCCTTTATCTTGCAATTCCTTATTTTTAAGAGAGTGATCCACACCACAACACCTGCCCCATCTAGATGTTCTTGTTTGCTTTTGCAGCAGCAAACTCACTGCTTTCACAAGTCAGGCATCACCTAGAATATTTATCATAGAATTATGAACTGAAAGCCCATCCAGAGAAGCTGTAAATAATTTAACCTATATTACAGCATTTCAGTTGTTTTAGTGGAGCTAATAGACTTTGTGCTGGAAATCCTTTGTTTCAGGAATCTTCCTAGCAGCCTAAGAAACTACTTTATCCTGTGCTTTATCCTTCTTAGATTCTATTAATAGGTGTGCTCAATGGTCACAATCTTAGCATTTTTCTGAGCTAGTGAACTCAATCCAGTTTATGGAAGTCAGTAAAGTGCTGCTAACAATAGTGCCTTTCTTCTCAAAATAGGTAAGGTCTTCATGCTTCCAGGAGCCAGCTGGGTGTGGATCTCCTCTGTTGCTGACAGACAAGAGAAGAGGCTGATTACCTTTTGCAAGGATGCATTTGCAATACAGCCTCCAGTAGGATTTATTCTCCCAGTCCTAAAATGAGCAGAGACCCAAAAAGTGTTTCCTGTCTTTCCTTTAGCCCCAGGTGAAGACATCTGTCTTACAGGAAAGCTGCAGCTTTCATCCTCAGGCACCTGAGCATTGTACATTTTACAAGTCCTAGTTCATTCGAGGAACTTCTCAGGTGCTTTAATTATTTTAGTTCCATCCTTGGAGCTGAACTGTTTGACTTTTAGCTGAATAATATGAGCACGTCAAGCATTGCTGAGGAATGCTGCCCATCATCACTAAATGGAACAGAATCTCACAGAAGACAAAATAAAGGGCAGGAATCACTAAGACATCACTGGGGATCCCATCTGTAAAGCCTATGTCAAACTCTTCCAACTTGCAGCTGTGCAACCACTTCCATTTGAATAATAATTCACTGCTACAGGAGGATAATTTTCCTCATGTACATCTACAGCAGCTTCTATAACAGTAAAATAAGAGGTGAGGGGCTTAAGGGACAGGGCAGTTGGCACTCAGCAGAATTCTCCAGCTCCCTTTTGGGAGATTTGCTTCAAATTTACTGATAGAGGACACCTCAGTGCTCAACAAGGACTGTGTAACAAATACACAGCAGCAGCTGAAAAATTACTGGCACTGTGTCCAGAGTAATCTTGGTGAGCTCTCAGAAACATACACAGGGGATACAACAGCTTGAGCAGGAACCCCTCCTTTTTCCATTGTTTCTATTATGTGGTTTAGGGAACAGCTTTTCAACATTCCTCACATATTCCCCTTCCCACCACCCTCAGAAAGAGGGGTGACATTTCCTCCCCCAACCATGAAGCTGGGGAACAAATCCCACACAGTGCTAATGCAGGGAAATTCCATCTACAGAGAGGAACCACAAAGCTCTGAGCCCCAAGGTTCCATCATGGCATGCAAGCTGACAACAAGTCCCTCCTAAAGTTCAGCTCTCTGGTCTATTTTACATCACCACCCTGTAAAATTACCCAACAAATCCTCTCCTCCATTCCACTGTTCCCCTGAGGGAGGGATACGTGGGCAGGGGAGTTTTTATCCTCAGATTATCCAAACCAAAATGGGAAGGTGGAGGAATTTCAGTTTGCTCTGGACAAAGAGGTTGAGGAAGTCTCAGTTGTTCCTGCCAGAGAGCCAACAGCTTCTGCTGCCTCTACCCAAAGAGTTTCACAAAGGCACTTTGTTTGGAAGCCTCTGAGATGATGTTTCTCAACTGATTTCCTTGCTTCACATCCCAACCAGCAGGATCTCAGGATGAACCAGACCAAGCAGCACAGCTGACCAGCATCCTGGACATCTCTGCTGCCATACACACCACCTCCCAACAGCACTTCCAGGAACTCCAGAGGACTGGGACAACCTCAGCCTGGGGAAGCCTTGCCTCACAGAGAGATTTTTGCCCTGACAACATGAGGTGGGAGCAGGACAGCATCACCAGAAGAAATTGTTTCATTTCCAGGCAAAATATCAATCTATATTTTCAAAGCCAGATAAAAACCTGATACCTTTTGGACCCTCCCAGTTGCTGATGTCTCCTCTTAGTGCTGTAAAACAGCTCACAGAGAACACCCACAAAACCCACCCAAGGCATGGGAGGAACTGGAGGAACTGTTCAGAGCTGCAGCACCCAGCCTGCTCCCAGCTCTGGAGAGCAGAGGGAGGGAATAGGATCCTTTCCTATCAGGCAAAAGAAAATTATTTCCAGCTGGCAAAAAAAACCCCAAAGTCACCTTAAGAACAACCTCAGCCAAGTCTGAGCTCTCCACTTGATTTAACTTCTAGCCTGAGTGTTTAACTCAAACCAGACCCTAACAAATATTGCCCAGATTATTTAGGTAGCAAGCAGCATCCACTGGCTTTGGCACCAAAAGAAGCTGTTCCCTTAGCAAGTACAAGCTGCCAGACACAGAGAAAACCACTGAAAGCCTACCTGAGAAATTCAGCCTCTCCTGGCACAGGAACAATGGGAAAAGCAGCAACCAGGAGCCAAACTCCCCAACAGTGTTTAGGCAAACCCAAATTGCTAGCCCAGCCCCTTCCTAACACCTCAGAAGCTCATCCAATAGATCAACCTCCCTGGCACCCCAGCTGTAAAAAGGGCAGGGAGAGGGTTAGCCAGTTACACAGCTGCAGGTCACCTCCAGCCAAGGCAACTGGTAAAAATGGGAAACAGGTTTTATGTCTCCCTTCTCCCACTAAACCCCTCACATCCCCCCAAAAGTGCGTGTTGCTTAGAGGATGATGGGGTCCTTAGCTTTGGTGTTGTGCTTCTCTTCTTTGGGATCCTCCTTCTCCAGAGGATGGAAAACCCTAGCCTTAACCCTCATTAACAACAAAGGAACTCCAGAATAACCACTGTGATTGATTCAGAGTTCCCCTTCCCTATTGCCTGTATGTTTCTGAGCAATTTCAAGCCATAAAATGGGTGTTACACAAAGTACAACCCTACCCAATGCCAGCCAGAACACAGAGGTGCTTAATGGGATTCTTACGCTGCCACCAAATAACTCAGTCTCTGTCCTGTAAAACTGGAAACGACAGCATGGCCACTGCTTGCCTGAAATTGCTTTGCATCACCCCTTCCAGATCAAAAATCTGGTCGCTGCAGTTTTTCACTGGAAGAACAACTTGGCAGAGCCAAGCAGCCATTTTTTTGGGGTGCCTTCTGGTGCACTTCAAAGTGCTGGGGGGGGGCACTGCCCATGAGGAGCCCCCCTGCCCCTTCCCTCTGGTCCTCACACAGAGCCTGATGCTCTAATGCAGACCACTTGCCTTTCCCATTACATTTTTTTACCCTCTTCAGATGGTTTTGGCAGTTGGAGTGGTTCAAGTAGAAAGGAACTGGTCCCCTGAGAGGGATGTGTAATGATTTGCTTTGGACTCAGGAAGGGGAATTAATTTTTAATTGAATAATATGAGAAGAAGGAAAAAAAACCCAAGTCTTACATGTGCTAATTTGTTGGATCCGAATGTATTTAGACTGGGTTATGGGGATGTTTTCACATTGGGTAATTAGAGAAGACAGTTATAAGATTGCACTATTTTGACTCTAAGGAGTCTGATATGGGGAAGGTCAGTGTGACACTAAGATCATGCAAGTGATATAAATGCAAAGGAGCTGTGCTTACCCAATGAAACTTGCAGCCTGAAGTCATTTTCTATATAACACCAAAGATGCCTTTAAAAATACATAAATGAAACAGCTTGGGATTTTTCAAAGGCCTGTCTGAAGAATGGAACTTTGAAGACACCCCCCAAATCATATCTTTAAACTTCTACAGATGAAGGCAATCTTCTTATCTGCCATGCAAAGATGATTGGAAGGATGAAACTGATAAAAAGAACAGCTGAGAGAATACAATCAACACTTTTTCTTTTTTAAGTTTGTCTTTGATGATGGCTATATATGGATAATAACCTTTTTTTCCCCTCTTTCTGCAGGGGTAATGCTGAAGCTGTCTGTGAAGCTTTGAATCAGAAACAAAGCAAAAGCAACAATCAACAACCTGAGCTGTCTTATCTCAGTGTCTTATCATGCTCAATAATGACTCAAAATTCAAATCTGAGGTTTTTTCCCCTATTGCAGGTGTACCTGAGAAGTTTTCCTGTATTGACACCCCAGTTAAACAGTATTTATGATGCCTTCTGATGTTTCATGAATAGAATCTGGTTTTAGAGGTTATTGCAAGGTTGAAAAACATTCTGTAACATCTGCAAAATCCTTGGACATTTTTGCCCCTCTGTATTGAAGCTATGGATTTCTGAACAATGAAATGAGCCACACCTTCAGTGTACACCAAATCTTTTCTCAGAAATTTGTCTTTTCATATTAAAAATGGTAGAGGAAGACACAAAAGGAGAAAGTTAACTGGGACAAAAAATAAAAAAGCAACACTGAGTACTGTTATATTGTCTCCAAAACTGAAATAAAATGATTTGATAGCTAATAAGGAGCTAAGGCAGAGAAGCTGAAGAGTTTGCAATTTTTTTCAGAATCCCTTTCAGGTGAGAAAAGGTTCACACAAGTGAACTCAGCTCATGAAGCTGTTAAAACTCTATTAGCTCCTGTTTAGCCATGCTTAGTGATAGACCACAAAACCATGCACCACAGCTGTATGTGTTACACTGCACTTAAAATACAACAGCTGCCTGAATTTCTTTCCAATCAAAACCCCCTTTTACTTACAAATTGCTCCATTTCATAGAATTTTCTCTTCTGCCAGCTCTTTTAGGAAATAAAGCTTCTTTGCATTACTGCACTTTTCTGGAGTACCACATAATGATTATTTCTCCATCTCTTTAAGAACATCAGCACCATAAACTGATTTCAATAAAATCAATTTATAGAAAGCTTCTAACCAAGTGTTGTTTGCTAAGAAATGTTCTGTTTTCAAAAGCAACGTTTCATTGGAGAATTGCCTTTGAAAAAATATTATTAAAACTTGCCCTATATTTTCCTCTCCTTCACTGGTTATGCCAATATAGCTTTTAATCACTTGTAGCTTTGCTTACATTATTCTTATCATGAAAGGAAACATTTAGCCACTCAGCTAAGCAGTTTGGCTAGCAGAGGTTTCACTTGTTTTGTTATTGATAACAAGATGACTTTCCAATCTCAGCTAATGAAAAGCCATCTCCCCCGAAAAGGAAATCAGTTAAAAACAAACAAAAACCCAAAAATCACCAAGCAAAGGAGTCAGTGCATGCACAAACATGAGTTGGGCAAAAGGTGAGCATTTTTTCTAGCCTGCCTGGAGCTAGATGGCTATCTAGGATATTGATGGAAACATTCCTCTCTTGTGCTTTGCTTTTTTGATCTTCCAAATATATCAGGCAGGGATCTGCAGGTGGATGTGAGTTCTCTCCCCACTTTGCCAGTCCACCTTCTAGCTGGTATCTTGGTTTGGCCTTTCAAAAGGGCTCTTTTAGTAGGTGAGGGAACCATCCTTTCCACTGCCTCAGTTTCCACTGCCTCCTAAAGAAGAAGGCTTTGGGGGGGAGGGGGGGGATAGGAAATGGACAGAAACAGCTGGAACTGGGGCTTCTGGGTGAGATTGTTCAATCCACCCATCAGAAATGCAGCAGTGATTTTACCACTCACGAATAGAGAAAAAATATTTGCTCAATTTTAATTTATTTTTTTAACCTCATCTTGTTTCTGAGGAGCACTGTAGGCACACTCTCACCAATGTAGCCACTGTCAGAGCTCCAGAATTAATTCCCAAGCCCTCACAGACTCTTTCTAGAAGGAAGAGGTCCCAAATGACCTGCTACATACAATGGAACTCCACTTCTCCACCAGCCTCTGCAGGATGAAGGAAGGGTCCACAAGAAAGCTGAGCACCACTGATGGATTATCCCTAGGGTAACAAAGTGCTGGGTATGTATTTTATTAGGTGATGAAGAGAAAAAGGGTGACATCTGGCTTCCCAGTCCATCAGGCAACACCTGCCAAGGGTTTGAATCGAGTCACAGTGTATTTTGACCACCACCAGAACAGTCCCAAGGATTCCCCTGGCACAGACTCTCCTGCCATTTGTTAAATGAAATAGCAATAGTGCAATGGTGTTCACCTTTGCCATGAAAAAAGAAAAAAAGTCTTTCTTTTGCCAAGAAAAGAAGTCCATTTGAAAACAACCCCACCCCTATGGCAGGGGGGTTGGAAATAGATGATCCTAAAGGTCCCATCCAACCCTGAAAATTCTAGGATTCTGTGACATCATCTAGCTGACAGCTGTTTGAGAAAGCAGAAGGGTGAGGAGCAGAGAGCTCTGGGCTAGAAAAAAAAAAAAAACAACTTCAAAGCCTGATCAATGTGCTGCAACAAGAACTGAAAGAGCAGCCTTCATTTCACAGCACCACTCACAGCCCCAGGTCAATGGACAAGAGGGATTATTGGCCACAGAAAGTGAAATAACACCTTGAACCACTGAAATCATCTCCGAGCCCCTCTGCCTGCTCCATCTTTTAGGAGAGTTTATTCCCCAATATTTAAGTGTATTCTCATTCATCAATGAAGCTCCCCTTGTTCCAGAACCAAGAGGACAGACCTGGGTCCCACTCTGCCTTGCTCAAACTCCCAGGGGACTCAGGAGGATGCCATGGAGAAGTCTGAGCACATCCATGAGAAAGGGTGTGGGATATTTGAGCTGCCATCACATAAACATCACATAAACCCTCAGTTACCTGTGTGCAGCTGCACCCTCAGCTCCTCTGCCCACCCCACACAAGACCTGATCAGAATGCTCCCAAATTACTGGTGCTGAGTGCCTGTGGCAAGCATTTCTTCTCTTAAGTCACAGGAGGCTGGGCAAGAGCAAAGTGATGTTCAGGAGGGCAGGGACAGATGCTGTGATGGGGACCTGGCTTTAACCAAGCAGCAGCATGGGGCAGAATCTTTGTGCTGACCTTTCAAAGCCATGGGCCAGGGGGACAAACTGCTCCTCCATCACTTGAACCACCCTGCAGCCACCTGGCACACATCTCCTCACTATTTAAACACACTTTTTAAAGGCACACTTTTACACTCACAAAGAACTGAGAGGAAATCAAATAATCAGCTCCAATTACCCTTTTTTTCTTTTTTTCTTTTTTTTTTTTTTTTTTAAATTTCACAACTCCTCAAGGCCACACCACTAAACAGGAGTGTTCCAGCCAAACCAGAGACAATAAAAAAATAATCACCAAGGTTTCAAAGGTGCTGACCTCGACTCCAAAGAAGAAAGATCAAGTCTGGGAAATAGAAAGCAGCTATTCTTGCTTCCTTCAGACACACACCTGCTTTGCTTTTGCTGACAGCACATAGCTGCAGGGCTCTTCCTGAGAGACATCCTGCATACCAGAAAATAGCTGCAGAATATGAACTGTGACCCCCCCCCCCCCTCCCCTTCCCCAGCTTTGATAGATTTGTCATTGCTCTCCAGCTTTTCCATCCATCACCCACACTCCTTCTAATGTTGAACTCATTGATGTGAAGCTCCCTGGAGGGAATTTCATTGCCTGGCTGACACCGTTTGAATTGCTGTCAGGTGGAAACAGTGAGGTTTTTTTCCATGAAATTACTCCTATTTGTAACCACCTAATTTCATTGAACACTTCTGGTTGCTTCTGACTTGAAATGAGTGTGATTTCCTGACAGGGCTGTAAAATGAATTTCACCTTGGAGTTTCCTCACCCCCAGGTGTGTGGAGGAGGCTCAGGATAGCAGTTTGAAGTAAATCATTTATTTTTGTGCCAAGGAGAGAAACTGGGTAAATTTTGTGACTGCTGCTGCCATAATAAGCAATTGAAACAGTAAAAGCCCTCTCTATTCTCTCACCATTTAGGATAATAATCAAGAAAGCTAAAATAAAACCAGCTATTGCCTGAGGTAATTCCTGAACTGGACCTGATCTGAGAATTGAAGGGAAATGGTGTTCTTTTCCCTCTTGAGGTAATACAAATTTATCAGCCACCAAAGCCAGCTTCCCTGCACCCTTTCCATCACAATCAAAGCTTAACAACCTAGAAAATTTGTCAAATGAAAACTAACACTGAACTTCTGGGCATCAACCGCTATCTTAGCCCCAAACACACACGTACACACACACAGTTCAGATGGAAGTGGTCAGATCAAATTGCATAAACTTCAGAAAAAGAAAACTCTAAATTTCTGAGTATTAACCTCAAGGGAACTGAAAGCTTTTATGGGGGCTTTCTGATCACCACTGGAAAACAAAAGGAAGGAAATTGTTGCGCAGGAATGTGTATTTTTCACCCCTGGATGACTGATGTGAGGGCACTCAAGGGAATTTATTGCATGGAATCCCCAGTTAGCCTCCAGGAAGAAGATCTGTGCCCCTTGATCATGCTTGACACCTCTCTGGGGTTGTCAATAGAGCCTTTGGGACTGGTTTCTCAGAAGGTTCGTGGTGCTGATTTTTTAAAAAGAGTGATTTTTTAAAAAGGTGGTGAATTTAGCAGCAAGAACAATTCCCAGCTCTTTGGTCTGCATCCAGAGGCTGGAAGTATCCTGCATCCAGGTCCATCTCCTTCAAGACAAGGTAGGGAAGACCAATGGTTAGAGAAGCTCCCAGCTCCACTCAGAGCTACATGGATAACTAGAAGAGGCATCTAAACATTCTTTATTCTTTGCAGGAAAGCCCAAGCTGTGCTGGTTCAAGGCTTTTTTTTCCTCCAGGGGAGAAAGAGTTTTTGGCACCATGGAAGGAAACACATAGCACAGCCTGAGAAGCCCAGCTTTAGGGCAATGATAAGGTTGAAACCCTAAAGCTCTCACCAAGTCAGGAAATACCAGGCAGATGACATTTGGCCCTCTGAACTGTGCAGATCCCCTTTGGCCAGGGGACAAGACCAGGGAACAGAGACTTTTGCTCATCTCCTCCTGGACTGCTGTATTAATTGCTCCAATTCTTTACAAAAGGTAGACTAGGTCCAAAAAAAAACCCCAAACCAAACCCCAAAACCAACCAGGGAAGTCTATAGAAAGCAGCCAGCTTGGATATTATGCAGAGGATGAAAAGAACCATATGGTGGCCACAAGTGCCTGATTAACTCAGCTCTTTGCATACCCTCCACAGTTTTCTGCTTGTCTGTAAGCAGGTGACATTCAAGATTTATTCTTAGAACCATAGAATTTTCAGGGTTGGAAAGGACCTTAAAGCTCACCCAGGTCCAACCCCATGGGCAGGGACACCTCCCACAGCCCAGGGTGCTCCAAGCCCCATCCAGCCTGACCTTAAAAACTTCCAGGGATGGATGGGGCTTCCACCACCTCTCTGGGCAACCTGTGCCAGGGTCTCACCACCTCATGGGGAAGAACTTCTTATTATTTATGATTGAACTTGATAATGGCAGTAGCCCAAGAGGGCCACCCAAGAATGAGGAACTTTTGCCCAGAACATGGTACAAACCCAAAGTGATGATAACCAATAAATAGGCAAGGCATGTAAGCACTGGGGAAGGTGGGCTACAGAAAGATCTGTAAGATCTTAAGAAAGAACTGCATGGGGAAGGAGAAGGTTGGAGGAAAATTTGCAGTGACAGCCCAATCAACACCTCAAGTCACAAAGGAAATAAAATTCAAGCTCTTCTGGGCTTGCTTCTAGCAAGTTAACTCTTGATAACTCTTTTGGTTTACCCCAGTACAACCTGTGGTGGGATCTGTGTTTATCTTCCCAGTTCCTCTGCCAAATCAGCAGCACTTCTGTGGGTTTCTCACCCAGCAGCACCATTAAAGCCATTTCATCTTGGTGCCAGGGCTGACTTTGCCACCCAGTAGGAAACACTCTGACTCCCTCATTGCTTTGAATCTCTCATCTGGTGTCTGCAGACCACTGAAACTCCAGAAGAGCAGCACTGTCTACTGGAAAAAATCACTGCCCCAGGTGCAGACAAATAGACATTTGAGCTCTGCTTTTTTGCTTTTTTTTTTTTGCTTTTTTTTTTTTTTTTTCTTCAGAAAGAAATCAATTACCAGTGCATGAATATTGCCTTGTAATTTTATTGCAAACTAATGGAAGTCCATCACCAAGCAATGACAGAGCTTTTGCTCTGGGAGTCGTTCAACACCTGGAAAGGGGAAACTTAAACAGAAGAGCAATTTACCAAATGAACACTTCTTTCAAAAACTCCTTCCCTTTCTCTCAGAAATATAATTTATGGAACCTTTCAAGAAGGAAACAAGATGGAAAGAGAAAACCTCCTGTACAAAGTTCAGATTTGCAACTAAATCCACTTAGGCTGAAATCCATCAAAAATTTGACATGCTTGAAAACTCCCTTCCCAGGAGGATGCAGTCTGAAACATAATCCCATTAAATACAGTGTGGAAAAGAAGTTGTCCACTTTGTTTTGTCTTGCTCACCCAAAATCCTGTAATAAATGCTGCAGAAAAGAAACTATATGGATCCATGCAATGAAATGAAGAGGCCACTTGCTTGCTGATCCCCTCCTGGTGTCTCAGAATCATGAGCAGCTCAGATGTGGGGACACATTTCCCCTCTTTTCCCCCTCCCCAGCCTGCTCTGAGCTCTCACCAGAGCTAATAATTACCCCGTGTCAAGGCAAGCCATGTCATTACAGACATCTATTTTTACAGAACTGTCTTTTACCTTTCAATACTTTCTGTTTAGATCTTCTGCTGTTTGAGATTTTTCATTTTTTCCCCCCATTTTAGAGTCTATCTGATGGGCAGCTGAGTGGCAAGTGCTGAAAAGTGAAGGTTCTCCAGTTTGCCCCTTTCCTCCCCTTCCAACCTCATGCAGCTGGGAAGAAAAAAGAAAAGAAGAGAAAGAAGAGAAAGAAGAGAAAGAAGAGAAAGAAGAGAAAGAAGAGAAAGAAGAGAAAGAAGAGAAAGAAGAGCAGAAGAGAGAAAAAAAGAGAAAAAAGAGAAAAAGGGAGAAAAAAGGAGAAAAAAAGGAGAAAAAAGGAGAAAAAAGGAGAAAGAAGAGAAAAAAAGAGAAAGAAGAGAAAGAAGAGAAAGAAGAGAAAGAAGAGAAAGAAGAGAAAGAAGAGAAAGAAAAGAAGAGAAAGAAGAGAAAAAAGAAAAAAGAAAAAAGAAAGAAGAGAAAGAAGAGAAAGAAGAGAAAGAAGAGAAAGAAGAGAAAGAAGAGAAAGAAGAGAAAGAAGAGAAAAAAGAGAAAAAAGAGAAAAAAGAGAAAAAAGAGAAAAAAGAGAGGAAAGGGGGGAAAAAGAAGAAAGGGGGGAAAAGGGGAAAAGGGGGAAAGAGGGAGGAAAAGGAGGGAAAAGGAGGGAAAAGGAGGGAAAAGGAGGGAAAAGGAGGGAAAAGGAGGGAAAAGGAGGGAAAAGGAGGGAAAAGAAATTTTAAAAAAAAATTTAAAAATAAAAATAAATTTTAAAAATATTTCTCCGGAGCAGACCGTGCTGCCCTTGCACTCCCTCCCGTGGTGGGTCCCCAAAATGTCCCAGGATCGTTAGGGTTGGAAAGGATCTCTGGGATCACCAAGAAGGAGCCGAGGGATGTTCCTGTCCCTGGGGCTGCGTGATGGAGAGGAGAGGAAGAGGAAGAGGAGAGGAAGAGGAGAGGAAGAGGAGAGGAAGAGGAGAGGAAGAGGAGAGGAAGAGGAGAGGAAGAGGAGAGAAGGAGAAGGAAAGGAGGAGGAAAGGAGGAGGAAAGGAGGAGGAAAGGAGGAGGAAAGGAGGAGAAAAGGAGGAGGAAAGGAGGAGAACGAGGAGGAGAACGAGGAGGAGAACGAGGAGGAGAAGGAGGAGGAGTAAGCTCTGGGCAGACCCCCTCTCTGGGCAGACCCCTCTCTGTTTTTGATCTCTGGTTGCCTCTTGAAACTTTGGCATCCTCCAGACCAGAGACCATTTACCGAACAACTCTTCATGTGGTCTGAGCCTTCCTTAGCTTCTTTTTTGCTGTTTTTTTCACTTCTGTACCCTCTTGTGGTACAAGGTGTCTCCAGACTTTGTGCTCTCCTCCAGAGCCATGCAGCATCCTGTACCACACTGATCAGATCTCATGCACTCGATGGAAATTTTTGCTTTCAAAAGTAACATACGCCACAGTGATTTTTTCAGTCCAGCACTATAAAAACTAGAACCTTCCAGAGGTTGGGTCAGCTCTGCTGTCACCACTTCAGCTGCTCTAAGAGGCAACACCGTGGATGCTGAAGTGGATGAGCACTGATGAAAACACTGTGATTAAATGCATTAAATAATTCTTCACCTACACAGAGGGGCATGAGGACAAAGACTTTAAGTGAGGCAAGTGAACCAGAGCCAGCTTGGAGATCACATTCCACATTTCCTTACCACCCCTGTCTCTGATAAAAACTCTCCTTTAGGTCCACCTCATGATCCCAGACATGAAGCAAGTATATTTTTGATATCTAGAGCACATGGCACATGGATCAGCCTCACTGAGAAGAGAGTCTCACATTTTAATATCACTGCTCTTCTGAGATGCTGCCAGAGATGTATTTCCACCTTGCAGCCTCAAAAGAAAGGCAAAGATTTATAGCATATATACAAACATTGTGTACAGTTTAAACATGAACACCTAAAAGACAGGAGAGGGTCCTAGTACCTCCTCAGGACAAATTTAAGGTAATGCAAAAGAAAGGAAGGTCTTTACTTGGTGACTCAGAAGGTGGCAGAACAAGCAGTCTTCTTGCAAACATCAAGCTGGGGTTTGGAGGGGTGTGAGGTAAACATTATTGAGCAAGTTTTGTAGCTGCACATGAAACAAGAGCTGGAAAGGAACACCTTCAGGAAATGTTTTCTCCTTCCATCCCAACAAGAATTCTAGGATGTATTTTTTAGCCTGGATTTTCAGCAGCTGATGAAACACTTTGTGGTCACTTTTTAAAGATAATAAATTACAAAAGGGAAAGGGAAAAAAAAAAAAACCTCCCTGCAGGCTTGGTACTAACTCATCAAGGCAATTTCTTCTGCCAGAACTGGCTAAAACTTCAGTCTGGGGCACTGACTCCAGACAAATTTGCTGCATGGGTTCTGTGTTAAGATCTGAGTTGATGTTAACTTTGCTTCTTTGAAGCCCATTCATGATTTTGTAAAGTCCCATCAAGAAACCCTCTGATACAAAGTGGTACCCCCCCAGTCTAAATACCAGTCCAGTCCACATGCTTTGGGGTATCTTTCACCTCTGTGTAGCTAAAATTGATAACCTTATTCCCCATGCACACCTTTGCACTACACCAGTGGCTGCAACTCAGAGCCATTCCCATGCAGATGGGGCAAGGAGGAAAAGGTTGAAAAAAGGCAGGGAAAAAACTGCAGTGATTTGTGCTACAACTGCTCTTCTCTGCTCAGTTCTTTTCCTGAAGTGAATTGCTAGGTGTTGCTTGTGGACAATCTTATTACATCTTATCACAGATTCACAAGCTCATAGAATGGTTTGGGTTGAAATGGACTTTAAAGTTCCAGTTGGGGTTGTTCCAAGCCCTATCCAACCTGAACTTCAGCACTTCCAGGGATGGGGCAGCCACAGCTTCTCTTGGGAACCTGGGCCAGAGGCTCAGCACCCTCAAATTAAAGAATTTCTTCTTAATATCCAAACTAAATCTACCCTCTTTCAGTTTGAAACCATTATCACTCATCCTATCACCCCATGCCCTTTGCAGGGAATCCCTCTCCCTTCTTTTCCTCTGGCATAAGTTATTCTGCAACATCAGCACATCACAGTTTTTTCCTAAAGCATTTCATCTTTTCAGGCTTATAGGTGACGTTGCACTGGAAAGCATTTTACCTACCACTGTAGATAAATACGAAGGCAGAGATTATCAATTAATAATCAGAAATGGATAAAGAAATGTCAAGAGAAACATGTCCCAGGAGAATTTGTGGGACTGTTGAGATCAGAATTATTTGCATCACTCAAATTGTGTTGTAGAAGACAGCAGAGGAGGGTGGTATCACAATCAAAACCCTTTCTTGATCAAAAAACCCAAAGCACTACAGAAAGCATTCCAACTTTTCTCTGTGAAATTGCCTTCATCTTGAGTCTTTATCTGAATTTCTTAAAAATCTGCCTCAAAATGCAACATTGGATCAACCAGACAGTCAAGCATTTGGGTTTAGATCATAAAGAGAACACAAAAGGGTTGGAAATCTCTTGAAGCCTCTGCAAAACTCAACCTTCCTCCACCATGCAGCTTCCCCAAGAATGTATGAATTTGTTCAGATTAAAAAAATGCCACCTCTGAGCCAAACTCAGACCTTCACTGGCTGTTCAAAAACAGGTCTCTGAACCCAACTCTTCCTTTACTCAGTTTTTAATTTTCTGGCACCTCTGCCCTTCCTGCTCTCAGGCCCATCAGGAAATGGAAGCACCAAGACAGGGTGGAAATGGCTGTGTCTGTGCTGAGGTTGGGCTGGCTGAAGGGATGGAAACCCTGGCAAAGCCCTGAGCCAGCCCAGACCTCGCAAAAATTCATCGCCCCATTTCCAAACCACCGTGGTTCAGATAGGTTTTGGAGAGCAGCTCAACCTTTAGAGGCTTCTCAAAGCCAACCAGAGAGGTTTGCCAGCTGTCCAGGAACACACACAAGTGTTCCTCGAGGTATTCACTGGGCTAAAGGGACAGTCAAAAGCAGCAAAACTGGCCAAAGGAGGCACCAGCTGTTTCTTTTTCTCCTGCTCTTCCCTCCCCACCTACATTCACTTCCATTCTTCACTTCCAGTCTTAAAATCTTAGGGATGCTCAGCCAAGAAGCCACCTCCCATGGGCCTTTCACCTGCAAAGATGTACTTTGTGGCAGCTGCATGCAGAAAAATTACTGCTAAATCAAAAGTTTTGGCACCTCTTGCAATAATTACTCTAACAGCTTTTAGGTTTGTTTCCTCATCTCATAGAATCACAGAATGCTTTGGGTTGGAAGGGACCTTAAAGCTCCTCCAGTCCCAACCCCATGGGCAGGGACACCTCCCCCAGCCCAGGGTGCTCCCAGCCCCATCCAACCTGAACAATTCCAGGGATGGGGCAGCCACAGCTTCTTTGGGCAACCTGGGCCAGTGCCTCACCACCCTCAAATTAAAGAATTTTTTGACCTAAATCTTCCCTCTCCAAGTTTGAAACCATTGCCCCTTGTCCTCTCACTACACACTGGTGTAAAAATCTTTACTCCAGCTTTCCTTTTTGCCCTTTCAGAGTGTTTCTTGCAAGGAAACATTGTGGAAAGAGAATTCTTTTCAGAGCTGATGTACACTTGGTTGTAGCAGTGCCCATTTGCAGTAACAATACTGTTAGGATCTGGAGCCACTTACAGTTTTATTTATGGCCTTGGTTTTGGAGTCACAATTAGAGCAACTTTTCCAAATGTTTGGGTTTGCAGGCGCCATCCAAATAGGTCCTTAAGTTGGAAAGCTTTGATTGTGCTCAGCTTCCCTTTACTGAGCTACCTTAGTGGTCCATCTGATATTGGTGAGTATTGTGGAAGCTATCCAGGGCATTAAATGCTATTGTATACTCACAAAGCATGTGCCAGGGGAGAAAAAGAAAACAATTGTTCCCTGAAATATTCAGCCTCTGATGAGAGGAACTTCTAAGAGGCAGAGGTGTTCATTTCAAGAAGTGGTTTCAAGCAAACTCTCTTCCTTTGTATGACCCAAGATCAATATTGGGTTGAGAGGGACCCATGGCTCAGCAAGGCTTTGAAAGAAAAAGTAAGTAGTTTGTGGTAGTTTATAATTCACCAAGGTTTTGAAATAAGAAACCCTTGTGTTGCATTGTTTGTGCAGGTACACAACTGAGATAAAAGCTGAGCTGATGGTTTCAAAAAAAGCCACACAAACAATGCCAGAGTAAGTGAGGTGGGAAGAAGGGTGACAGTAAACTTTCTTGTTTGAGGAATAAAACGAGAGTTTCTTCAAAACTCTGTGCTTCAAATCATAAAGTGCCAAAATCCTTCAGGTGTAAGTATTCCCCTCATAAAATATGCCAGCAGTGCTCAGCTCTCCTTGGCTTCCAGCCCCCAGAAATCCTGCATCCCAGGGAACAGAACAAAAATCCTGCCCTGCAAACGCTGTTCCCAGCCACGTGTCACAGGAATTGCAGACTATTACCTGCCTTGCCATAAACAAGGGAAAAGGAGAAGGTTACTGAAGATATTTTGGGGGAATGTAAGAATGTTTACATTAGTGTCTGACACAAGGGGAGGAAAAGCCAGGAGCAGCCAAATTGGCTGCAGTGCCTCCAGATCTCCGGGTTCCTTATGAGACAGCTCTCAGCCTACCTTCCCAGAATGAAATCCACTGTTCTGTTGCCAATGTTTGTTTATTTGAAATAACAATAAATATAATATTAAACAATGCTTTCCTCCCCCATGCATCCCTGTGGCTCAGTCAGCAATTCAGAACTGGAATATTATGTTTCCCCTCACTTTGTCTGTTATTGCAACATGCTCCTACACAGCAGAGTCCAGGAGCAATGTTAGCAGAGAGCATTCTTGGACTGCAAGACTTTGGTACAAACTCAAAGTAGCTTTGGGCTGTCTCTCACCCAGTGAAACCACAAGAACTCTGAAACTCTTGGACCCTGGTGCCCATCCTGGCTGCCCAGTAAGGATTCAGGTGCTCATCAGCTCAGCTCTCCTCTTCCTCCACTCCTCTGGCACACAGACAGGGACCTGAATGGGTCGTGGCTGAGCCCACAGTTTGGGCAGAGAGGGAGATGTTACAACATTCACTTTTTTAGGTATAGCATGAGGACCAAGGAACCAGACTCTAGGCTGCCTGATGCATCTCAGCTACCAGCTAACATTTGCCTGCCAGAAGTTGTCCTGGTGGCTGTTACCAAGGTTGTAGGAAGCCATATGCTCAGCAGTCCCTGCAGAATTTGCAGTCACAAAATCCTGTTAGGCAATCAGAAATTTCTTGGGGGTGTTATTTGTGTGAAAACTCTGATTTCTTACTATAGGACTATTTGCAAAGCTTATAGCATCTGAAAAAAATCACATATTGACCTGAATTGTGGATGTGGGTGGTTGCTGAGGGTGCCCAAGGGAAATGCAAAAAACATTATTCCTAATTGAACAGAGATACAGCTCTGTCTACTTCTGCTTCTGGTAGAGGGGATGTGAAGTGAAACCAGCCCAGAAATCTGGTTAGACAGATGAAAAACATCAAGCCAGATGCTGATCCAGCCCTCCCTGACTGGTCTTCATCCAGTTTATCACTAAGAACTGAGAGCTGTTCAACACCCAGGCAAGCAAAAACACCTCTGATCCATGCAGTCATCTTCTGGAAAACAAATTTAACTTTGGCAGTGTGTTTGCTAGAGGGAACTTGTGATTTTATTATCACATCACTGCTAAGCTTCATCTCCTGGCATATTTACCACTGTGGTTAAGGAGGCTGTGCCCCTGATTTTGCCAGCACCTGGCAAGCTGCACATACCCATGACTGGGTGATACCACAAATGAAAAAAAAAAAAATCTTCATTTGATGTGTAGAAAAGAATGGCAGTTCTCTGCCCTCACACACTGGCACAGCAGGTGAAAAAAAAAATCCTTCATTTTCTTGGTATACTACCAAGTGTCTACCTACACAGCCTGGGTTTGCTTTTTCTTAGAATGATGCAAATACTGGCCATGAATAAATGAGAAAGGTAGGTGTGGGAAGGGCTTATGGAGTCTGAGATCCAAGCAAAAGGACTGCAGGAGGAAAGACTGGTGTAGTGCTCTGGTAGCTGTTGCTGTAACAGCCTTGCCTTTTTTTTATTGTTTAAATAAGGACAAGGAAGAAAAATAAACCTGTCTTGTGGGAAGATGCAAAACAAATCTGTCTATTGAGTGGGTGTGTTGTTTTCTTCCTATGTGTGTCTGTGCCTTACCCATCTTACGGAAGAATTTCTAACAGGATTCACATGATCTGTAGGAAGAACACAGGAACTCAAAATAAACTATCACAGGCTTCCTACCTACTAACAAGCCTAGCTCCCCCTACCAAAATATTCAAGTTTCATTTAGTCTGAAAGCTTTGAGTCACCAAAGCCCTTACCTATTTGGTAGCAGAGAGTGGGAATTCCACCAGGCTGGAGTTTTCTGGCCATGGTTCATGAAGATGCACACCACTGGAAACAAACTACACACTCTGGGTGTCTGGGTGACATCTCCCAGCTAACGGTGAAGGCAAATGCATCCACATGAGTTTATGACATTGAAATTTTGTGAGAGTCTGGCCAAGTGCCCTTGGCTAATTTTTTGTTCCCTTTCCTGAAGCAGGGAGCCACTCACTGAATGAGAGGTCCATTCAGCAGTGATTTATACACATCTATCAAAAGGCTTTGGCATCACGTGAGTCACAGAGCATTTAAAGATGATGTAACAGTCACAATCACTTATTTCACATTTGGACAAATTATGGTTTAGTAGCATTCCCAGTTTATTTCCCTGCTAACATTTAGAACTTTTCTTACAGACAGAAGAATGCAACATGTAATCTCTTGTAACTTCCATTTACACACTTGTGAAAATTCACTTGGAATTAAAATTGCAATGTTAAGCTATTAAGTAGAATAGTATACATCACCTGACAGTCTCAGAGTGCTTCAAATGAGGTTCTTAAAGAGTAAAAGATGAGAATCACTTGACTTTATCTATCCCACACTTTCAGATACCACACACTATAAAATTCATGGAGATAACCCAGTCCTTTAAGGTTTTCAATTAGCAACTACTAATCTACAAATCATTCCCACCCCCTAAAAAATAAAAATAAAAAATAATAAAAAAAAAAACCACAAAAAACCCTAGTCAAGGCAAAACTTTTTCTGAAGAATTCCAGGTATGAACAGCCCAGCCACCACAATTTCTCCTTGAGCCTCCCCTGCCTCAAAAAAGATGAAGAAAGGGGAAAACTCAGTTCTTCCTTACAGAATTTCTTTCCTGACCAGCCGAAACAAAACCAGGGTCCATTTCACTATGCCACTGCCTGTAACTTCAGCATAATAAACTCCAAAGGGCACAGCCTTCACCAAAACACTTAAAAACAGCTTGAAAGGGGCACTCGCTGCCCGTTATGTTTACTCAAGCACTTGTTTAAAAACACATTTAAGGAAAATGTTTTTATTTCTCCAGATTGCATTAATTATAGCTTCGCAAACACTGCAAGCTCCACAAGAAGCCTGAGCTGAGCTATTAGCTGCAAACCTCAGGTCTTGGCCAGAGAAGTGGTTATGGCTTATTTAGCAAGCCTAATGAATTGGCTCACCCAGACACAGAGTTCCACGTTTAGCATCAGAGAATAACTTGGAATAGCCACCAGAGAGTCTCGTTTTGTATTAAAATTATAAATAAAGAGGGAGGAAAAATAAAAAAAATAAAATTAATTTTTTTTAAAAAAAAAAAATCGAGGTCCCGAAGAGGACCTCACTGCTGGATTATTCCTCTCGGGGGAAAATAAAAAGCATTAACACCCACATCACCCCTGGCCCCAAGCTCTGCGGGTACCCACAGCAAACTTCCACTTGGCTCCTTGCTTTCCCCTCTTCAAACTCTCCGGGGCAGCTGCCTCAGTTTCCCCCCCCCCAACCCCCCCTGACCTGGGTTGGGGGCTGCAGGGGGGACCCCCCTGGGGCTCAACCCGCTGAGGGGGGACCAAGCCGGGGATGAATGGCTTGGGGATTGTTGTTTTGGGGTTGTATTTTTTTTTTTTAGGGGGGGGTGTCAGCCTTACCGTGAGGGCAGAGAGCTTCTGGGCCGGGAGCAGCTCCGGGAGCAGCAGCAGCAGCGGTACCGGTACCGGTACCCACATCCTGGGGGGGCAGCGGAGGAAAAAAAAAAAAAAAAAAAAAAAAAAAATGGGGGGGGGGGGGACAGGACACAGACACACAAACCGAGCCACACTCTCCTCGGGATGTTTCTCTCCCTCTCCCTCCGTCCCGTTTTGGTTCCTTTTCAATCTCTCCCGCGGGGAGGTCCCAGTTTAAGTCCTTGATTATGATTTGATTTTTTTTTTTTTAATTTTTTTTTTTTCCCCTCCCACCTCTCCCCTTGAAATTCGGGAGGTTTTTTCCCTCTCTCTCTCTCTGTCTCTTTCTTTCTCTCCTGGGGTGTCAGCCCCGGCTTTGGGTGCTCCCCAACCTCACGGGGACCCCTCCGGACCCCCCCGGGACTCCTTCTGCCTGGGACAGGCTGCAGCCTAACCCTGGGGCTCAGCTTCCTTTCCTCTCCAACCTCGCCCGTCCCCCTCCCCCGTGAGAGGGGAAAAACAAGAGGAAAAATTCGGGACGGGAAGGCAGGACCCTCCCCACCCACCCACCCACCCCGTCCGGGGGGGTCGGCACTGCGGAGCCTGGGGGGGGTGTGAGACTTCACCCCCTTGCTCTTCCCTTCTTTATCCTCCCCCTTCCCCTGCCCGGCCTCTTCTTTTCTCCTCCCAGACCCACAGATCCTCTCCGGATTAACCCTCCCCTCTGCTCCCCTCATTCCCACCCACAGCCCCGGGGGGGGTTTAGGGGACCCCGGGAACCCCGATCCTGCTCAGGGTCACCTCGTCTCCTCCTCCTCCTCCTCTTTCTCCCCGACCCAACCTCCCGAACCCTCCGGTTCTCCCCCGTTCCGGGTCAGGCTGATTTTTGGCTGGGGAGCAGACTGGGGATCTGGGGGGGGGGGATCCCGGGGATGGGAGATGCCCATAGGGGTGCAGTTAAATGCCAGGTGAAACCTTCCCACACTTGGAGAGCTTTAGCTATTTTTTATTTAGGTATTTTATTTATATTTTATTTTTTATTTAGGCATTTTGTTATTTCCTGACGGTCAGCAGCCAAAGGATCTCCTTCCCCCTCCCTCCCTCCACCCCCCTTCCCCTAAACCACCACCCCCGCCTGAAAGAAACCCTTTTACTGCAAATTTTTTTATTTTTTTTTTTGTCCATGGAGGAGTCCCCTGCTCCTTCCCAGAGAGCTTGGGTTTCGGAGGTGCCACCAGGGAGCTGGGGTTTTGCTGCTCCTCTTCCCCTGGCTGGATCTGTGGGAGAAGATCCGGGGGTGCAAGCAGTTCAGGGAGGCTGCCAAGTGACAGGATCCCAACACAAGTGACAATTTCCCACCAGCTCTGCCCTTCCAGGTTTGTCACACGTTGCCCCAGTCAGGGCAGGGGATGGAGAGCACACTCTGGAACAGAACCAAAGCAGGGAGAAGGAGATACTAATTACAGACTCAGATGCTCTGCTTGAAGCACCTACTGCTGATTTTTCCAGCTCCTAGGAGGTTCAAAGGCGTGCAGCCAACAGACTGACTCGTCACGGGTTCCCCAGGTCTCAGCTGAGCACCTAGAGTCACAAGAATTTGGCAAGCTTGCTTTTCAGGAAGGTTTGGGTTTAAGCAACTCAATTATCACGGGATTGTCACGGTTGGAAAAGACCTCCAGGATCACCACATCCAATCATAACATCCCCTTCAAATTAAAAAATTGAAAAAATTGAAACAAATAAATAAATTTATCAATACCTTATCACCCTGCCCACCAGAGCATGTACTGAAGTGCCTCATCTACATAGTTTTTTAATACTTCCAGGGATGGTGACTCCACCACCTCCCTGGACAGCCCATTCCAAAGCCTGACTACTTTCCCAGAAAACCAACACCTGACTGTTCTCCCAGCACCAACACAAAATCTCTGAATGCACGAGTGTGTGTGCGTGGCCTGTAGTGTCTCCTGGGCTTCTGAAATGGGAAAAAGGAAAGAAAGTTATCATACTAGATTTAGGTTAGACATTAGGGAGGCTGAGGGAGCTGGAGGTGTTCAGCCTGGAGAAGAGGAGGCTCAGGGGAGACCTCATCACTCTCTACAACTCCCTGAAAGGAGGCTGGAGCCAGGGGGGGTTGGGCTCTGCTCCCAGGCAACTTTCAACAAGACAAGAGGGCATGGTCTCAAGTTGTGCCAGGGGAAGTTTAGGTTGGATATTAGAAAGAATTTCTTCACGGAGAGGGTGATCAGACATTGGAATGGGCTGCCCAGGGAAGTAGTGGACTCTCCGTCCCTGGAGATATTTAAAAAGAGCCTGGATGTGGCACTCAGTGCCATGGGCTGGGAACCACAGGGGGAGTGGATCAAGGGTTGGACTTGATGATCTCTGAGGTCCCTTCCAACCCAGCCAATTCTATGATTCTATTAAATTCTTCAGTGTCAGGGTGGTGAGACCTTGGCACGGGTTTCCCAGGGAGGTTGTGGCTGCCCCATCCCTGGAATTGTTCAAGGCCAGGTTGGATGGGGCTTGGAGCACCCTTGGTGTCCCTGCCCATGGGGTTGGGACTGGAGGAGCTTTAAGGTCCCTTCCACCCTAAAGCATTTGATAATCCTGTGATATGTCAGTGCCCAGGTCAGAGCATGTCTGGGACCCTTCACTGCCCCACAGAGCCCCCGTGGGTCTCCAAGAGCAGCAGCTCACGTGGGGGCAGCAGATTTTGCTGCTAGCTGCAGCAGGCAGTGCAGACCATTGTGCCAGTTTCCCAGCCCTTTCCTCTCAGCTGGGAGGTGGTGAAACTTGGCAATGTTGCTGTGTCTGTCAGAGCCAGAAGGAGCTTTTATTCTTGAGGACTCCAGGACTCCAGACACCTTCATATTAAAATTACTCTCCACATGTACCTTGCTCCACTTTCCCCACACCCCCCATAAAACCTCTCCTTCCCATCACCTTGTCCATGAAGGCAGACTCACCTCTCCAAAATCATCTTCCCAGTCCTCTTCCTTCTTTGCCAGTTTATCCCAGTTTGTCTCCCAGTTTGAGTCCAGGTCCTCTCCATCACTGAGCATCTCTACAGCCTCTGCTTCCCCTTCTGCCACCTCCTCAGAGCTCTCTGAGCCCACAGCCCCTTTCCTTTCAATGACAGCAGCTGTTTGGATTTGACACTGCAGGGGGAAAAAAAAAATATCCATCCTCAGAATAAATAAGAAGTTCATCTTGTATGAACAAGCTGCAGGTTTTTGAGGCTTTCAAACTTAGCCAAACTTGATTGGATTTCTGCAGAGCTGGCAGTAGCCAAAGAGCCAAAACCCTGCAAAAAGGGAAGTCTAAAAGCCAGAAACTGGTGGCATTATTGTTTTAAAATGAAGATGCCAAAACATACACTCTTATTTTGCCTACTGTCATTTCCCCAGATTATTTTTTCTCAAAAGGGACTTGACTACGCTGCTTAAAATTTCTTCTTTCCTTTCTTTGCACCCCATCCCAGAAGACAGTTCAGTCTAAAGTAAATATTTTTAAAGGAAAATATGAGACTAAGTGATAAAAAACTGGCAAGGTCTAACAAACTGAAAATAGTGTTTCAGAACGTGAAAGTCAGAGATATTTTAACAGGCAGAGCTTTCAGACACCAGCGTGGTGGTAAGAAACCTGCTGGCCTCCAAGAACTTTTAATCTGATTAGATAAGGGATATAAAAAGGTAAAGGAACATTTTTCCTTGTTATAGATGGGGAAGGACTATGAGAGATTCACATCATTATTCCTTACAGGTGTTGAGCTCCCTTTTAAAGAGGAAACAGATTTCCAGAAGGACTCATGTCCTTCATGTGTCCTTTCACATCCATTATGAATGTCCCCTCAGATGTCTTTCTGGTCACATCTTGTGGCCAGTTTTGAGCTGGCTGCCACCTTACACCAGGTCCATATCCAGACTTGATCTGGGGTGTATTAGAAATTGTACCCAAGGTTCCTGAGGTCCTAGGCTTCTGGTCTTGGAGTGAGAACCGTGTTGTCTCCTCATGCCCCAAAATCTTCTAGAACTGTTGTAGAAAGCAACTCATGTTGCTTAGGTGAGTGAGTCTCATGGAGCAATCCTCTTTGTTCCAACAGCAGTGGATCCAAATAGATAGAAAATACTCAGCAGAATTTACTAGAGCATGAGTACTTTCTTTTCCTGCTTCTAATTAGCCTGCAAAAAGGAATGACCTCCTGTGGACAGCTGACCATCCAGCATTAAACTCAAGATTGTTGCCATAAGGGGCTTGGAAATTCTAAGTGTGAAATGAAGAACTATATGTCTCTTAACTATTGAGGGTAAAGTAAATCCTCAGGTTTCTGTGCAGTCCTGGAAGGACAGGGATGGGCAGCTAGATCCAAGCTGTGTTACTTGGCTGGGGTATGTAAGTGTTCTGGAGTCTGCTTCTTGTAACAGGATCAGGTATTGCTTGGCAGAGGTTAATGCAATTCTTAGAAAGAAATTCTTTTCCTCCTATGGATTCCTGGCACTCTCTTAAGGAATTGCCCTGCTCTCTTCCCTGCTTTTCAAGTTTGCTGTTTCTCAAGCAGCATTTGCAGCCTCGATTGAGGTATATGAAACTCTTTATTAATGTTTTAGGTTTGAAAAAACAATGGGAAATAATATTAAAAGACAACCAAGCAGTTCCTGGAGAATGTATGGGCACTTACAGGCATGCAGACAAGTACAGAACAGTTATTTGCATGCTGTGTAGCCAGGTCTTGCCTTCCTCCTCAATGTCTCTGTGCTACTGAGAAACACAAAGTCCTGGCCAGTGACAGAGGTGGCTTGGGCAAATGATAACAGGAGTAATTATTATTTTTTATTATTTGTAAAGCACTCTCACTTAGCTTCTTATGAAGAAAGGTACTAAATCTAAACCAACTGGCACTTAATAGCAAATCTCCCAGGGCTTTAATACATGAATGTGAATGAAAAGCTCACAAGCAGCCATCCAAGACTCCAGCCCTGATGTACTTGTGGTATCATTAAACTTGACTCACAGGTTTTCCTACTTGTTATGGGGGATATCCCATATATATCATATGTTTCTTTTAAAGATATAATAGAATCCTCTGCTATCTTACTTCTTTGTGCTTGCTGTGTGTAATAAGGAAGACAGAGACCAAGAGATAAGCAGGAGGTTGGGAGATGTCTTGAACAACAACAAAAAAAATTACTTTTTTCTTTAATTATTTTTTTAAGTAGAAAATTTTTAAACTTCTTTAACACACAATTTATTTTAACCCACCTCTGAGCAAGCAGCTTATGACTGATGAAATGTGGGGTGGAATTTTTTAAAGTGTTTATGGGAACCAGAGGCTGAGATACTTTTTTTTAACTTTAAGAACTACAGAGGTGAGCCAAACCCTCATCCCAAAATACCAAGGCCCACGCACTATTTGATCCTGAAAAATAAAGTTATCAAACCAACCTTTTGGAAAGGGAAAGCAATGTGGGGGTGAAGTTAAAATTGGTGGAGGAACCAGCCTGTGTCCTGATCCTCTGGAAACAACCACGGGATTCTGCAGAGTTCTTGGAGCCTTGAAAACAAACCATAGAGTGGAAAATGTCAGCAGGAGGAGCTCTGTCTGGGGAGGGATCGTAAGCAGATTTACACCAACCATGAAAATCATACAGGAAAACAGCCAGGACATGAAGTGAAATGCTGGCAGCAAAATGCTTTTCTGAGTGCTAGTGAAATAGCTGAAATGATGTGGGATGCACCAGCAAATCAGAACACAAAACACCACCAGAAGTCATAAAATAGCTTTGCAATCATTAGGCTCACAAGCACAATGTGCTTATCCCATATTGTTATTATCCCCTTTCTTTGACTAGAATTATTTTGCTGTCACTGCCTCTGTGCTTTATCATCTTCAGAAGGAAGTTTTTCATACTTGGAAATAAAAGAAGGAGCAAACAGTTCAACTGTGAAGATGTAGGAAGTCTTGTTGAGAAGATCCTGGGCAGATGTGCTCCTTCAGCATCCCACTACTTCTCAGAGGAACAGGAAGAGATCTGTTGTGGAGTTAAATGGAAAGGGTTCCAGAGGTAAAGTCTGTTTATTTTAGCAGTGGAAATTTCATGCAGTCCCAAATGTGGAATATAAAGGTCAGTAAAGTACGTGAATATCTCTTCTTTCCAGTTCCTGGGGTTGACATTTGTGTTGTGTACCATCTTGCTATTTCAGATTTGTAAACTCGTAGTAACCCAAAACCCATGAGGTTCTCATGCCTCTTCCTCAAAGCCAGCTCCAGGCTCCCAAGCCAGCAGCTTGTGGGCAGGAGGTGTTTGCAAAGCCTTCACCACCCTGAACAACCTCAGCCCAGATGCCAAAACCTGAATGGGCCCAGTGCCAGGGCCAGTTCAGTCACCAGTGACAGAGAGCAACCCAGGACAGGATGGAGGAGAAGCCACCTGAGTGTGAAGAGCAAACCCCCTTGTGCCTTCCCACACCATTCATGTCTCACACATAAACACTGGGCTTTGGGCTCCAGGATTTTGGGTTCCAGGGCTCCAGTCTCCAGGAATTCAGTCTCCAGGGCCTTGGTTTCCAAGGTTTTGGTCTCCAGGGCTATGGTTTCCAGGGCTATGGTTTCCAGGGCTTCACTCTCCAGGGCTTTGGTCTCCAGGGCTTTGGTCTCCAGGATTTAGGTTTCCAAGGTTTTGGTCTCCAGGGCTTCAGTCTCCAGGGCTTTGTTTTCCTGGGCTTAGGTTTCCAAGGTTTTGGTCTCCAGGGCTTTGGTTTCCAAGGCTTCAGTCTCCAGAGCTTCAGTCTCCAGGGCTTTGGTTTCTAGGGCTTTGGTCTTCAGGGCTTAGGTTTCCAAGGTTTTGGTCTCCAGGCCTTTGGTTTCCAAGGCTTCAGTCTCCAGGGCTTCAGTCTCCAGGGCCTTGGTTTCCAAGATTTTGGTCTCCAGGGCTTTGTTCTCCAGGGCTTCAGTTTCCAAGGGCTTTGTTCTCCAGGGCTTTGGTCTCCAGGATGTGGGTTTCCAAGGTTTTGGTCTCCAGGGCTTTGGTTTCCAGGGCTTTGGTTTCCAAGGCTTCAGTCTCCAGGGTTTTGGTCTCCAGGGCTTTGGTCTCCAGGTCTCCTGTGTCACTGTGTCCTGTCTTTGAAGAAATTAGGAAGTGGAAAGCAAACAGGCATATCCTGTGTTGTTCCTCACTCCTTCTCCCCTTCCATCTTACCCCATCCTCACAACAGGCTGGCAGGCAAGAAAAGTGCCTTTTCGCCTCTCTACCCTCAACCAAAGTCCAAGAAAAGCCAGAACAACTCTGCAGTGCTAGGGAAAACATGACTGCAATGAACAGCCTCATCTGCAGGGGTGAAACACTGGGAAAGTGAGCAAGAGTGTGGGAAGGAGCCTTTAAAAAGGGGAGAGCAGGAAGAGACATCCAGCAGGGATGGAGGGCTGCAGCAAATGCTCTCAGCATCTGACACTTCAGGAGGAGCTGACACTTCAGGTCAGAAAGTGGCATTCTCACCACGTTGTGGTCTGTACTAAAATCACTGTGCTTTTCACCCAAATTCTGCTTTGCAATGGGTGGCAGTGGCTTTTAGTCCATTGGAATCCATCTTTTCTTACCAAGCTCCCTTCAGGAAGAGGAGAAATAATGACAAGTAATGCAAGAAGCTCAGTGAAACCTTCAAGATCAAAAATGCCAGAGCTTGGGGAAAATACTTATTTCTCTTCATGTTTAGGATTTTTCATTAGCTAGCTTTGCCCAGCTGGTAAATACAGGTACTTTCTCATAGACAGAGTGGCAGCAGTCAGACAGGAGGTTATCATAGCAGTGGACATGACTCAATTTCTGCTTTTAATTTCTTCTTTCCTTTTGGATTTATTCAGTATCTCAGAGGCTGTGATTTTCATGGTCTTCCTACTGCCTTTCCAAAAGCCATTGGTTGCAGCTCCTGCCACCAGTTTTGTTACTTTTGCTGACTGCTAAACTAATTACCAGCCATCCATTTTGGAGAGCATGTTGATGAATGCCAAGGTTTCTTTAAAACCCTCAAAAAAAAAAAAAACCACCCCCCCCGAAAAAAAAAACAAAAAAAAAGAAAAAAAACCCCAAAATAACCCTGTAGTGTAATGTCAAGAACTCAGTTGGGCATGTGTTACTTTACCACTTTAGAGAAAAGATAATATTATTTTTTTGTTTTAAAGCAAGGCAAAAAGTAGCAAGTTTTATGGGTTTTGGCAGACTGGTCTTTGTTGCAAATGTTTCCCCTCTGGCTGAGCTGGTGGTGAGCTGCTGGCTCTGAGGCACACTGAGGTACAGTGTAAAGAAGGTGGCAAAGAGACCAATTTATAGCAAGAACAGCGTGGAAAGACATAATGAACACTTAAATCAGGACCCAGAGAAACAACCTGCCAAAGCTCTTGCAGGGTAGGGCTGACATTAGACAAAAAAAGTTCATCTCTCAGGGCTGAAGAAAGCCTTTGCTTCTCGTCGTGGTTTTAAGTCTCTGACAGGCTCCATAAACATTAATCCACGAGGTGTTTAAAATTTTGTGTCTCAGCAAAAGATTTGTGCAGGTTCTGTGGTTTGTATTTATTTCTGTGGAGTGACTATGGCATGAGAAGAAAGATTCCTGCTTTTGAAGGGTAAACACTGGCCCACTTGAGAGACAGAGATATGAATTACACTAAATATTTAGTAAATGATTGGTTCCCACTGGGAGAACAAAGTATGTTGCATTGGAAGAGATACAGAACAAAGTAGGGAAAGAAAATCCAGTAGTTTCATAACTGTTTTTCTAAGAAAAAATGTGAAACAGTATCTGTAACTGGCACCTTGTAACCCTTAGGTCATTTGGCCTTCCCAGCAAGAGCTGCTCAGAAATTCTGCAGTGAAATACCATCAGGTGTGTGCTTGTGGCAGAAGACAGCAATTTCTCAAAAGCCACTTCACAGAGGCACAGAAGCTGCCACAAAATCCTTGCTGGGAAAGATTTGGGCTGTCCAGAAGTAGAGGTGAGACCTCTTTGAGCTCCTGTGTTGCCTGACAGGTGCCCAGCACCTCCCATCCTCACCACCAGTTCATGGAACCATCCTGGAGCAGCTCTGAGTGATGAGCAGAGAGGAATGGAGTCATCTTTTGGCAGTCAGCAGGGTCAAGGATGGGGAAATGTTGCCCTGGAAGACTCCGAATCAACACAGCAGCACCTCAGGGTGGGTGCAGCAGAGCAGGGATGTGCACCTTGGCCTCCTTCATGCCAGGTGAGCATCTCAGCTTCATGAGGATCCCCTGATTTGTTTTGCAGGAGAAGCTTTTAGAGAGATTCTGTCTCAGAAAACAAACAAAAGGCTTGTAGCTCTTTTCCTATTAAAAAAAAAAAAAAAACCAAAACCAAAACAAAAAACCTCTCTCAGGTTGCCAGGATGCTACACCACCCCTCCAGGGTTTATTCAGATAAAAATTCCAGCATAGCTATATTTGCAAACTCTTCCTAGCATCCACTATGCCTGTGAAAAAGAGTATTTGGGAAGTATTTGGCATTCATAGATTAGGATAAACAGTAAAAAAATAATTTCAGCTAACAAAGTCAGTGCCTAAGCAAATATTAGAGGGTGCTCTGTTAGACTGGGAATGACACTGGAGTTAGAGAAGGAAAAACAAACAGCAGTGGTACTTTATTGAGATTTGTCTGCAGCCAGCCCTGTTAGCTGCAACTGGAATCTAAATGTCATCTTAAAAAAAAAAAAAAAAAAAAGAAAGAAAAAAAAAAGAAAGAAAGAAAAAAACCCCAAACCATGTGCTGTCCTTAATTCCTGTAAATCATATTGACTTCAGTTGCATTCCTCTGGTGTAACTGAGAAGAGAATTTGGCTAAAAAGTATTAGTAGTGCTCTATTGCCCACAGGTTTTATATATATTTCATGTGGAGATGTCTAACTGAGTATCAGAGATCATCTGCCACCTTGGCATCCAGAATAGATCCCCAAGGCCAGACTTGATGTGGTTGATGTCAGTACCACAAACCACAACTGTGCTGAGATAAGCTGAAGAGAGCAACAGAGGCAGGTCTGGCTTTCCAGGTGTACTTACAACAGCTCTGAACTATATAGATGCCTCCAGTGGAGTGTCTGAGGAGCCACATTTGCCCCGTGACTGGGGACATCAGTGCCCATGGAACCACTTTTGCCCATGACTGGGGACATCAGTGCCTGAGGAACCACATTTGTCCCATGACTGGGGACATCAGTGCCTACAGAACCACTTTTGCCCCATGGTTGGGGACATCAGTGCCTACAGAACCACTTTTGCCCCATGGTTGGGGACATCAGTGCCTACAGAACCACTTTTGCCCCATGGCTGGGGACATCAGTGCCCATGGAACCACTTTTGCCCATGACTGGGGACATCAGTGCCTGAGGAACCACTTTTGCCCATGGTTGGGGACATCAGTGCCTACAGAACCACTTTTGCCCATGGTTGGGGACATCAGTGCCTGCTCTCTGCACCAGTGGGATGGCTCCAGAGTTACTTCATACTCCTGGTCAGGACAGTGCCCAGGAACATCACCACTCCTCCAGCCATCATTTCTGCCCCAGCCATTACCAAACTTTTCCTGTCTCCCAGCTCTGAGCTACTGCTGTCTCTAGCCTGGGCCTTTCTCTGGTTGGGAGGCAGGACTTGGCTTTTCTCTCCCAGATGCCTCACTGCTGCAGGTGCCATCACAAATATTTTATTAGCTTATTTTCAGAAAGCTGGCAGGGGAGAGAATCCGAGGTAAAACAGAGCAGTGCTTTGCCAAGGCTCTGGAAGGTATGTCCAACTTGGCACTGGGTTTAGTCATCCCAGCTGGCAGGAGAGCAGAAAGTCCTTTTCTCTCTCAAAGATGAAATCTGTATGTCTGCCAGCTCCCTGTAATTACAAGCCCCAAAGAGTGTCTGCTCCAGTGTAACTGGAGATCTCTGGGCTTTGGCATCTCCTGGATCAGTTACCACTTAGTGCTACATCACCAGGCCAAGATGGGAATTTCCTTTGTGGGGAGACCTCTTTTATTAATAAAAGACAAATCACATTTGCTCTCCAGCATCGAGCTCAGCTGGCTCACTGCTTTTTCTGTCCCCCAATACAGAACTCCAGCTGAATGCTCCCAGGGAGTATCCCTTCTCTCTTGCCCCTCTCTTTACTCAGGTTTCATTCTGCATCACTATACACAGTCATCCTTTTTCCTCTGTACAGCTAATTCCCATCCCGAAACAATAAAGACCCTTTCTGAATAAGCTTTTAAGGTCACTAGGAGTTGAACCTTCAGCTTCCTGGGCTTTGCCATGCCTACCAGCACCCCAAAGCCACACCTGACCACACAGGCAAAACCAGATTTCAGGGAGCTCTTGTCTCCTGACCATCCAGCCCAGAGTTAGGAGACATATCTCTGGCTTCAGGCTGGACCTAAACCCATAGAACCTTTGCAAAACCTGCTGAGAAGCTGTCAGCACTCAGATGGCCAATGCTGAGTCCTGTTCCTGCTTGCACCATCCAGCAACCAACACAGCTTTGAACTGGGATGCCCATGTTGGTGATGTCCATGTACACGTTGTGTCTGAAAACTGACTCACCAGGTGTTGCAGGAGAACTCTGACTTTCCTGGGCCCTGATGGAGGAGTCCTCAGAGGCTCAGAGAATGCAGATGATTGCCCTTCATGCATTCACCTTTCCCCTTTCCATGTCAGGTATGGAGCCACTGCTGGAAGACAAGTCTTCTCCTGCCTGTGTCTGAAATGTTATCACAGGAGATTAACAGAAAGGAAGATTATGGAAAGCATTTTGCCAGGAGCCTTCTGGTCCCCAGGAGGAATCAGTGAATCCTGGGGGGGAGTTCAGGCTCCTTAGGGGCTTACCTGGCACTAACAGAGCAGTGACTCCTGCAGACACTGGGAACACATTGGATTTTTTATTTTGTGGGTGGAAACACTGTGGAATAAAGAATTTCTGGAAGGTGAAGGAGAAAGCAACACATCAGCTGTAACAAAACCATCTGGCTGCCCAAATCCCTGAGTATTCAGGGGCATTTGCTCAGATCCTGTTGTTTAGCTCTTCCTTCAAGATGAAGCTAAAGGAGAGAAAAGTGGAAAAAAACCCAAAACAACATCAGAGAAGAGCTGAGTGGATAGAGGTTCTTTCCCCAAATATCTCCAGCAGTAAGACACCAAATCTGGTCAGTGAGATAGGTCTCACATCTTTGGTGCCAGCAGTGTCTGGTGATGCAGCCACATCTCCTGCCACAGCTCTTCTGTGCCTGAGCTGGATTTCACCAGCAGGGATCAGAGAGACTGAAAGGCCTGAGAAATCCAGTGATAGGGTGTAAAACTCCTGTTCCCTTATGAACAACTGCAAAAAAATTGCCTTCAAACAAAAGTATGGAGAAACAGCCTTCATGTGCCTGCTTCTTGCCAGGCAGAAACTTTTCTGTGCAGTGATTTATAGTTTCTTGCTGACCCCACTCTCACTGAAACTTGATTTTATACCAGAAGGGGTTTTTTGCAGATTTTTAAAACATTTGGTTTGGTCTGATGGGACTTCTGAATCTTTCAGGGGGGGTTTTGGTTTTGATTTTTGTTTCTTTGTTTTAGAATTGCAAGCTGCATCCCTTCCCTTAACATCCCTCACCACTTTTTTTCATTATTTATGAAAATATGTTCTTCTTTTTCTTTTTCTTTTTTTTTTTTTCGTGTTTATAGAATTCTTTTCTTTTTATGACCCATAATCAGAAGGGATTTCTCTGGCCTTTGAGGATTCATCCTAAGTGGGTTTTAGGTGGCTGTTTATACTGGAGCCTGAATTCCACAGCTAATTTTGAACAGTTGAAAATTAGAAAGAAAATGCAGCTAATGTTTCAGTTTGTTTGATTCCTGAAACAATCCCAGATAGGCTTAAAAACCTACTATGGGAAATCTTCTGCTTCCTTTGACTACTCAAACAAGGCAAACTTCCTTACCTTGCCCACTCACAGCTTCAGCCACCCATCCCTGAGATATCTATGTGGATTTGCCCCTCAGTAAAGAAAAGTTTGTGTTAATGGCTTAGTATATAGCAGTAAATAGAGTTTTTATAGAAATGGTATAGAATTTTCTGTGGATTGTGCAATACAACTCAAGGCAATTTGTGCCTTGATGGTGTCTTGTTGGGATACAACTATATTTGGTAGTGTAAACATTTGGCTAAATACAATCATCCTTTGTCTGCTAAACCCCTGCTACCAAAACCCCCTGAGCCAAAACAATGCCACAGGAGAATTTTTTCTGTGGAAACAGGGATATTTTTTTAAGGACTGAAGATAAACACCAAATATAAGATGAGGGAAGCTTTCTTTCGGGATAGGTTAATCACTGCTGGTTTCAACCCTGGAGTAAGTATTTTTTTGTATTTTTCACAGTATTTGTAGCCCAGTCACTCGTGATAATCCATAGCAAAGATTCTACTGGCAAGAACTGGCAAAAAATATTTATTCCCAGAAGTATAAACATATATTTTCTAGAAACTACATCTCATTTTAGTGGTAAAACTAACATGACTGTTCTGAAATTATTTTTTTATTATTATTATTTTGTTTGTTTGTTTGTTTCAAACCAACAATACCCCAGGAAATTTCAGTGTGGAGTTGAAAAACTCCCAGCCAAATGTTTGATTTGGTCAAAAAAAACCCCTCTTGGAGATTAGATTAAAGTATTTCAAGCAGTTGCATTGCAGACACCAAATCGTGTCTCTAATCCAATAAAAACTCCCATTTAATGAAAGCCATCTGCAAGTCATATCACTGTTCTTCCCCATCCTATTCTTACTGCTGCTGGAAGCATCTTTGGCAGTTTCGCTTGGGGCCCTCATAGTTCCAATGTCCCTGAAGCCACAAGGACTTTCTGCTCCTTCCTGCCTCTCCACTTGGCTGCTGCTGCATGGCTGAGCCTCCTGTCATCCCTGGGCAGCTCATTTTCCCCATCTGACCAGAGAACACTGTACCTGCCTGCCAGGTGTGTTGTGGGGACACAGCACTTCATGTTTGCAAAGATCTCCTGTGGTCCAGGAACAGAAATCCTGCAGGAGGACAAAGTTTCACTAAGGAGCTGCAACACGGACTCATAGAACCAGAGCTGATGCTTCTCCAGCCTGGAAAAAAAAAAAAATAAAAAAAAATTCACTGCAGTGAAACAAAATTCTGGTTTAAGAAATCCCCAAGTCTTGGTTTGCAGCCCTGTGATATCCCTTAGAGCCCACTTGCTTGTGCTGGGATCTGTTGATGGGACTACAGGGATCTGAATGAGAACTGCTGAGGGGAGATGTGTTTTTAAGCAGATAAGCTTCCTGAGCTGCTTTCTGCAGCTTTCAGCAAAATTCAGAGTGGTACAACTGACAGGGCAGTTAATTGTAGCTACACAGAGAGGGACAAGCAGATGGGATGGGCAGGAGTCCTTCCAGTGATGCCACCAGCAAAGCACTGAGCTCTTCCTCAGAGAGGTTCCTTCTCCATGCTCAATATTTCCCATCAGAATCATAGAATCATCATATTGGAAAGGACCTGCAAGATCCTCAAGTCCAGCCACCAGCCCCATACCACTGTAACCACTAAAACATCTCCCAAAGCACCACATCTCCCCATTTATTTAATACCCCCAAAACCAGGCAGAGGCCCCTTCTCCATGCTCAGTACTTCACACAGACCCAAGGCAATGGATTCCAGATCTAAAGTGCTTTTTGGAAGTAGTACAACTGAAGTAAAAAAAAAATTGATATGATTCATAGAATCACAGAATCAATCGTAGAATCATCAAGGTTGGGAAAGACCTCTAAGATCATCAAGTCCTACTGTCAACCCCACCAACTAAACCAACCAACTAAACCAGGTCCTGAGTAGCAGCATCTCCCTGCACACCACAAAAATGCCATATGGCAGGAAAAAATGGGAGAAATAAATCACAATTATCCCCTGGGGACCCAGAGACACTGAAAGCAAATGACTCCCCAAAAGTGGATCAGCCAGCAGTAACCTGAGGGCAAGCCCCCTGCACCTCAAACCACATTTTTATTCCCACCCTGCAGTCTGCATTTGGTGTTCCCTCTTTCCACAGCTCCAACTCTGCTTTGGGTCAATTCTGCTCAAAATCCCCTGTGGCTGAGGTGCTGCAGGTGCCCTAGGGAAGGCTGGGGAGAAAGCTGTAATTTTACAGAGATCTGGGACTTGTGCCTTGCACAGGAGTACAGAAACTAAATCAAGTCAGTTTTGCTTGGAAAATAACTTCTTTTATGTGTACATTTGAACTCCCAGGAAGAAAAGAAGGCTTTGAAGTCATTATCTGCCTATACTTTGCCATTAGTACAAAATGCTCATGTTTAAAACAAAACTATGAGAACAATCTAGAGTTGATTCTTGGTCAGAAAGACATTACTGTGGGGGTCCTGGGGAGGGAGCTTCAAATGTGTCTCTGAGGGTCTCTCTGGAAGAGTGAGGATCTAAGTTGCATGACTGCTTGTCATTGTACTTTTTAAAGATAATCTTCCAAACTTGTATAAAAAGGTTTTCACGTTAATAGACATCTTATGATTCCCATTGTTTCCTTTTTTTTTTGAATGCTATTTTTTAAAAAACAATCAGCTTTCTGAAGAGTAAGGTCACTTCTTGGTGTTGCAATGGTTCTGCATAGCTCTCTACCTCTCAGCAGTGTTTTTCATGAGTTGTGGAAACAGAGAAGGGCTTGTGTGGCAGCAGCAGAAGGCAGTTCTCCCCTTTTTCCTTACCCTGTCCCTCAAGTGAAGAAAACCAAAACAAAATAAAACAAAACAAAAAAGAACCCATTGAGACAAATGCCAAATTCTTCACCATCGCTACAATATGCTGTTGATCAGGGGAGTGCTTTTCCCTGACACCAAAATGACAGCTCGAAGTACCCCATATACTGATGATTTGCTCTGGGAACTTATTCTGACACATGAAATTGGAATAGCTTCAGGGAGAAGGGAAACCTGTCAGAGCTGTGAATGGCAGAGCAAGAACAAAAGGCTGGGAGTCTCCTCTTTGCCACCACAGAGCCCAGGGGTTGCCCTCGTTCTTCAGAGCAAACCGGGAAAGAAAAATTCCTGAAAGCGAAGCTTTGTCTTATCAAGGGTGATAACATCTGACAAACTCTACAGCCCTTCCCCTCTCTTTGGCAAAAGTTTGGGGCTTGGCCAACGACAGAAGAGTCAGGTCACTGACCTCTTAACCTCAGTGCTCATTTTCCCCCCGGGGCCCTAAAGGATGGCTGCAGACAGGTCCAGTGGGCAAGAGGAGCAGGAAGGTCACCACCTTCCCCGTTTCCTTTGCACCAGCAGCTTCTCCAGCCCTGACTTCCCCCTGAGGAATGGCAGTGTTGAAAGTTCAGCATCTGCTTAAAGTGCTTTGCTGGAGTGAGGCCAAGATGTGCAGCACCTGGCAAGGTCTAGGGGCTGGCTCAGAGCAGCTTCTCAGAGCTCCCCATCAAGCTGCTGAGAAGGGGGGCTCGAGTACCACCACTCACCTCAAGGCTTCCCCCTCTCTGCCCAGCCCTGGGCAAAACCTGCAGAAATCCTGACTCTTCTGAAATGTAACCATATAGCTGGGTTTCTCTCTCATCTCCTAAATAAACTGGATGTTTATCATCACCTGCACATGTCTGGCTGTGCCTCACTACTGCTCCATCTCCTCTGAACCCATTGATCTCTTTAACCAGCACCAGCAGTCTCTGAGAAAATTAGCATCGAGCAAATCTCCCTGAAGCAGGGGACCAGCAACAGATGTTAAAACTAAGAGCCAAGGGATCCTCCCACTGCTGAAATATCAGAATAATTTCCAATGCCATCACAAGCCTCAGTGCTTCCCAAAGAACTTTTGGGTACTTTTCATCTCAGGGCACCATATATTGGCCTGACATTTAGAGGTAGGACTTCTGGGGGAAAGAAGTTTTACCTAAGGAAAAGGCACCTCCCAAGTTCCCCAAGGCTGCAAATAAACCTGAAATGTACCACTGGTGTTAAGCAAAAGAAAAAAAAGGGGGGAAAGTACATAAATTCTTGCCATTTGACCAGCCCTCAGCAGTACTGTGCAAACCAGGGTGATTCTTTGCTAACTCAACAACTTCTCTGAGTTTAAGTGAGGATTATACACATATTTTTGTTAAGGAAATAGAACAAGTAAAAGATTCCTTTAAGCAATTGTTTAAAACAAACAAACAAACAAACAAACAGAAGGTATCCAAAGTGATTAATTCAAGAGCTCTTCTAGCAGGCTGTAAAACACCAAAAGGAGTAACAGAAAGACTGAAGTTACTTTTACTGTGAAGCAGACTTGAAAATAGCTTCACTCATCTTTTAATTATGGAAATTGCTACCCAATACCAACCCTTGATGCTTCTGGGAAAAAAAAAAAAAAAAAAAAGTATTTCAAACCTTAGTCTGAGTTACTAAAAACTGATAGCCAAGCATGTATATTGTTCTTGTATTGTCCCTTGGTAGAGAGAAGATCCTCAGGATGGTTTTGCCCAACACATTTAGAGATGGGGAAGGCCTGGAAGACCCTGGAAGATTCCAGGTGTTCCTGCAGACATCCAGGGCATTCCAAGATTCTGGTGCTTCAGCATCATCCACATAACATTATCTGAACCAAACAATGAGGATTCACTCAACCACTTGGTCTGGGGAGAAAAAAGACAGGAACAAAAGGTTTCCATATTCTAAAGTTTCCTGAGCAAGAAACATGCTTGACATAAACTGTACCCACATAGCTGGGGATTTTACCTTTAACTGAGGCAGTGAGCAGTTGTTTCTCTTTCTCTTGGAAGGAAAGCAGAAGTGGAAGCAAACAAAACAGAGTTTTGGTTTGGTTTGGTTTTTTTAGTGTTACTTTTAAATTCCTCAACTCTGAAGATAAGCCAGGTTCAGGCTCTGAACATGGGAGCCCAAAGGTAGATGTGGACTTGATTCAAAATCTCTTGAAGTCAACAGTAGCACTGTCAATGGCCTGGGTGGCTTTTAGATCAGGTTACATAGCTTAAAATATGAAGATCCACTTGAAGATGAAATGTGAATATGCACATGAAGACAGATAAATTCAGCCTAGAGAAGAGGAGGCTCCAAGGTGACCTTATAGGAGCCTTCCAGTATCTGAAGGGGCTACAAGAAATCTGGGGGAGGACTTTTTACACAGGAGTGCAGGGAGAAGACAAGGGGAAATGGTTTCAAACGTGAAGAGGGGAGATTTAGATCAGGTATTAGGAGGAAATTCTTTGGTGTGAGGGTGGTGAGACCCTGGCACAGGTTGCCCAGAGAGGTGGTGGAAGCCCCATCCATCCCTGGAAGTTTTTAAGGCCAGGTTGGATGGGGCTTGGAGCAACCTGGGCTGTGGGAGGTGTCCCTGCCCATGGGGTTGGATCTGGGTGAGCTTTATGGTCCGTTCCAACCCAACCCATTCTGTGATTCTGTGATGATAGTAAGCATGAAAAGAGAAGGTAAAACAAAAGGAAATTATTATTACCTCATGAAGGACTAAGAAAAACTGACATTTTTTTAAAGCAATGCTTTTTGGTTTATTGTTTTGTTTGGGTTTTTTTGTTTGTTTGTTTTTTGGTTTGGTTTGGTTTTGGGTTTTTTTTTTTGTACTAATTCTTCCCTCAGTGTTGTGCTGCTCTGCAGAGCACACATGGCACATGGCTGTGCTTATGTGTCTTAAGCCTCCAGTACCACTCACTGACTGATAAAAGAGGTCAGAGGGGGAGTCTGGGTGATGATAGTGGAGAGAAATATATTCCAGAAGAAGCCTTCCAAAGGGCTGTGAACTGTGGAAATTCACTCTCTCACTGTCACCAGTTATTAACAGGGCCATTAATAAGCCAAGAGCCAATCTATGGGTGCAGGAGTGGGTGTCATGCTCCAGTAATGGGCCTTCCAGAGGAAGGAGTGATGGGTGTCTGAATTCCAAAGGATCCTGCTAGCCCTGTCCTAATTTTTAGTGGGAAAAGAAATAGATCACACACACTTTTCTGAAGCAATCAGCCCTGAAGGGATTTTTAACTCCTTTATGCAGCAGCCTTCCATGTGGTTGGTGTAAATTGCTGCACCCAGTGCTTTTAATACTCACAGAGTTGCCCTTTTGGAATTTTGAGATATTCACTGGTTGCTTTGGTTGGAAACTGAGTCATCTGATTTCACCATTCCTGCTCTCATTTGGGTGGTTTCTGTCCCTGAAGGAATGGTGTAACTTGTACATGCACACCCAACAGGCACTTCTCAACGTGCTGGTGATTATTTCAGCCCAAGACTTGCAAATGGGGCAATTTAAAGCTTTATGGCAGAACACCCACTTTTGAAATTTTAAAGCTCAAATTGTGTGAGCTGGCAACATTACAAGAGGCTGACATGTTGACTTGGATAGAAAATTGCTATTAAATCCAAATGACCCTTCAAAAGAGATTTTTTTTCACTATTTATTTTGGTTCATAATTCAATATATATCCTGCCCACAGATGACAGTCCAATCTGTAACCTAAACAGGTATTTTTTCTTAGCATTATCGTTCTTTCTTTTGATGGCTTTTAAAAGGTTCTGATGAGAAGTATGTTTTCCTTGCAAGAGAAAATTGTCATTTGGCCTCTACGAAGGAAAAGAAATAAGCAAACTGGACTGAGGCAATGATAAAATGCAAATTTGTGGTTAAAATAGAGAGACATTTGGCATATTTCTTTGAACATCTAGTAAACTCAGCAGAAAACCAATCAGTCTTTAAAATACCCATAGCATTCCTACTCCTGTCCTACAGATTCCACTGCTGATAACCTGAGTGGAAATATGAAGCTCTGATGAAATCTGTGAGGATAAATTACATTTCTGTAAGAACTGAAATGAGATTTTTGTTCTTTGTGGGCATATACAAATTCATGAATCTACTTAAAATTCCAGAAGTTCTGAACTGAAAAAAAATAATCCAAGAATCCTCTATAACTCCAAGGAAATCTATATGCTTATGCCACTGTCTATTTCCTCTCAACATTTCAATCTTTCTTTAACCAGTGAAGTGGTTGCATATCACTGGCCTGAATGCCCAGAGAAAAAAAGAATTAGTGAAGTTGTTTGGATATTATCTCACAAGACTAGTAGACAAAAATGCACACGCAACAATTCTTGCAGGAAATGCTTTCCTGTTTATCAAACCCAGATAACAAAAATGAAACCACACAATGGCAAACAAGCCTGTCAGAACCAAGCTCAAATTTTGCAGATAAGCAATTTATGGAATACGAAAGGAATTTTTCAGAAAGGAAATATTTGGAAGAAAGTATATTCAGTGGGAAGTATCAGCATGAAAACTTTGGTATTTCTGTGGCTTGTCTGAGAATTGGAGGTGATGGCCACAGCAATAAGCATTCATTATCTTGAATTATTAGCAAAGGTCTAAAAACACCAAGTGACAGAAAAAAAACTTCACAGGAATTTTTGCAGAGCTTTTCCATAACGAGTGCACATGTATGCCTGGAGCACGTGGGATTTGGTGAATAAGGGGGAGCTAACCACTTCCTGACATCCTTGCATTAAATGAGTCTTATTTGGGCTTCTTGACCAAACACCTCAGAAGAAACCTTTCATGTGTTGTTTAAAATAGATCCAAACAAGCAAGAGAAAAATACAGATCTGGTGAGCTTTTTTAGAGAAAAAAAGAGGCAGGGATGTGCCTGAGAGGAGGTGTCTCCTGACAGAAAGGCAGTGGAAGGGTGGTACCTGTGTGTGTCAGTGCCTGCTCTCCAGGGAGCTCACTGGGCTCTCCAGCACCTCTCTGGGATGGGAAGCCACAGAGAAGAATGAGCTGAGGTTGCAGTTTTATTTCCACTGAATTTTATTTCAGCAAGTCATAGTGATAAGTGTCTTTTCTCCTGAGAAAGTTAGCATGGCAGGCTCTGATAATTGCTTCTTTTAGAGAAAAAGCCATTACAGAACTACATCTGTTTCACTCCACTTGATCTAGATTTTATTATTTTTTTTCTTAGCTGCTGTGCTTTATGTTGCTGGAAAGATGTAGGTTAAATATTCCACCAAGTATGGTGCTCAAGTGACCACTGGCTAAGGTCTAGGGAGAGACTATACATCTGGATTACCACTTTGCAGCCCAAACCAGTTTCCATGTTTTGACTCATCATATGATTCTCCTCTCTTGAAAGAAAGGAGAGAGCTGTTTTGCTTCAAGCTAGAGGAAAGAAGACAAATATTTTCCTTCTTGTCCAGGAAGAGAAGAAGGCATTGCCTTTCCACATAACCTCTCAAACCTTTGCTGTTCACCAGTTGGTCCTTACACTTATAAAAGCTGAATTCCTCTTGTGATAGCCCAGCCCTACATGTTCTGTTTGACTGGAGTTGTGTCCTGACATCTTTTGATGCTGACTCTCTATGTGGCCAGGGTGAAAAGAAATCACAGCTTCCTAAAACTGCTCTGGAAACAGGCTGAGAGAGTTGAGGTGTTCAGTCTGGAGAAGAGAGGCTCCTGGGGGAGCCAGGGCCTGAAAGGGCTACAGGACAGCTGAGAGGGACTTTTGAGAAGGATGTGTAGTGATAGCACAAGAGGGAATGGCTTTAAGCTGGAAGAGGGGAGACTGAGATGAGATCTTAGGAAGAAATTCTTTGCTGTGAGAGTGGTGAGACCCTGGCACAGGGAGGTTGTGGCTGCCCCATCCCTGGAAGAGTTTAAGGTGAGGTTGGATGGGGCTTGGAGCACCCTGGGCTGTGGGAGGTGTCCCTGCACATGCAGGGGTTGGATCAGGATGAGCTTTAAGGTCCCTTCTAACCCAAACCAGTCTGATTCCATGATTCTACCAGCTCAAGCTCTCTGGCTTGTCCAGGTACCACCAAATAACTGTGCTCTGTGAAGCTGCCAGGCCAGTACCAGTGGTTGGGGGAAAACAAAACAAAGCAGCAGGAAGGTCTGTGGTTGTGGAATGGCATCACAGGTATTTGGTGTCATGCTGAGCATGGTGAGTGGCAGTCTGGTTCCCTCTGGTTCCCTCCCTTGCCAGTCCTGATGTCCTGTTGGAAATGGTTGTTCAGGAGAAGGCTGTGGGGATGATTCAGGAAGACTCAGATATTTACAGGGCTGCCCTTGGTGAGGTAGAGCTTGTGTTTAAGGAGAGGAGAAAACTGAGGAATGGTGGAGTTGATGGCAAAGACATGAATGTGAGCAGATTAAAGAAAATAAGCTGAGGAGAGAGGAAGTACAGGATAGAAGCTGGAAGAAAGGAGAATGATGGAATGGCACCAAACATACCAAGAGCAAGAGGATTGGCAGAGAAAGAGTCGACCTTGCTGTCAGTGGGTTAGTCAGAAAAAAGCAGCATGCCCATACTCTGTAGTAATTGTGTCAGAAGAATTCAACCAAATGCCATTTCAAGTTGCTTGTGAGACATTCATCTTACTCAGAGAACCGGACTCTGAATGTAGACCTTGACATAAAAACAGCACAACCAGTTACAACCAATTAAGCTCATTTCATGGTAACTATATGATTTTTTTTTCCAATTAGGCACACTGTTGCTGACCTCTCAAAAAAAAAAAAAATAAATAAAAATCCAGCAACCCAAAACTTTCCAGTTTATCTCTAAATCAAGGGTTTATTACAACATCAAGGAAAAGACATCATCTGCTATTAACTGTGTGCCACACAGCTTGTTAGTCACAGCTTATGAATAATTGCCTGTCACCTGCCAGCTGACCTCCTTTCTGGGCTGGACACCTACAGAGTTGATAAATTGTCCCTTTGGCAACCCAGCATGGGGCACCTGAGTGCCTCTCCCCAGCCCTGCCTGAGGAGCTCTGCATTTATCAGTCTGCAGCTCTCTGACCTGCTAACACCCATCCTTAACAGGCTAATGGTGCACTTGAAGGAACTGGGTGAAAACAGATAACGTTTCTCAGCTGAACTAGAGCAAATCTGGAAGGCCACCAGGAGGTTGTGTTCTTTTCACAGAGTGCTTTGATCCTACTGCAAGGTCTTTGAGCTCACTGTTTTGTTGTGGTGTGGTGTTTTTTTTCCTCCTGTGCAAAGGTGTAAACCAAAATCACAATTTCTCTGTAACATAACCTATGAACCTAGAAACTGGAAATGGAAAAGCCTTGAAGATACACAGCATAGCTGTCAGGGAACCTCTGGATGAGTTCCCCTGACTCAAAGCAGGTCAAGAGCAGCTCACTCAGGGCCTCAAATCTGTTTCTTTTCCTTGCAACTGCAAAATCCTTTAAGCTGAACCTTTGGGAATGCATAACTGGCCTCTCATTTCAGTGGGAATTGCCCCTCTTCATGGGTGACTGCAGAGCTCAGCTTTGAGCCCACTGCTGGGAGAAGACCCAGCAGAGCCCAAACTGCCTGCAGATCCCCCTCTTCTTCTTTGCAGCAGGAATTTTCCCTGCCCTTACTTAGCAGGGCCATTTCAGGATGGAAATGCCTCCTACCCACTCCCTGCTTGGAGAACTGTCTACCTGGGAATTTCTTTTTCTCCACTGGTCTGCCAGGATCCCAGCCTGTTGATTTTGAAGCTGGGATTTGCTGAGAGCCTTGCCTGATGAGGTGGGGGTCCACATGTCTGGTTCATCCTGGAGGGAACTGAGCTGAGCTGACACAGATCAATAAGCTGCCTGCTTTATTTGCAAATTTCTAATAGCAGCCAGAGGCTTTCTGAACAAGTTTAATAAATAAAAAAGTTAAAAAACCCCAATAGATTTCATTAGAATTTAAATGGCATTGGATGATCTCACAAAGGAACTACAGGTTTTATAGGGGTTTGATTTGACAGAAACCAGCATTTGTTAAAAGACAGAAAAAAAGAAAAAAGAAGAAAAATGCCACGTTTGCAAAACCTGGCTTCTCATCCCCATTGCTTTTCTACATTACAAATCAGCAAATGATGAAACCCAGGCATGAAGAAAAGCAAGGATTCATTATCTCCAAGCATAAACTTGTATTCCTTACTTGTCATTCTCATTTTTCTAACTCATAACATCTGCAATTACTGCAGGACATTTAGAAGAGTAGAGGAGATGAAGGTATTTAAGATGCAGAGAGAAAGGAAGTGTGAGAAAAGGTTAACAAGTTAAAGAAAGATGAGAGAACAGGGAAATTTGAGGTGTTGGAGAGGAATGGATGTTTTCCCATACATTTGTTTCTGTTTGAGTGTTCCTTGTACTTACACATCAGGGTTCCCCAACCTCCATGCCTTCAATTCTGCTATATAAATTATCTGAAATTGCTGCTAGTTAGAGAACTAAGATTGAGCAGTGGCAGCACAGCAGACCTGCTCAAAATGGGAGACTTCAGCTGAAACAAGATGAGGACTCTCATCATCCTGTAAAAAAGCTGCACCTAAAATAAACTGCAATATACCATACAAAGGGTTTCCCTTCTGAAATAAAGATGCTGTTCACATAACATTTACATTATATATTTATGCTTACATCTGTATTTATAACACGGTTGTCTTTACCTTCTATTTCTTTGCCACCATCCCCAAACACAAAAATAAAACTTACTTTTTCTGAGGCAGTTCCTGGGGCCCCTGGGATGGTTGGTGCCTTTTCCTTGGGCTACAGTGACACCTGGTGCTCAGAGCCTCCGAGCCAACCCTTGTGCCTCTGACTTGTCAGCTGTTGAGTATTTTCTCATTATTACACAGTGCCAAAGGTGGTTAGGGTCGGGGGAAGTCCCTTGAATGTGAATATTTGCATGATGGTCCCTGTGGAGGCAGGGCCAAGGGGCAATAGCATCTTTATCACACAGCTGGGATAAATGTTCCCACATCTCAGCTGAACATAAAAACATCATTTGGGTTTCCTGGCTTGGGGAGATCTCTTCAAAGAGCATTGCCAAGGTCTACCCTTCCAAACAGGTACCTAAAAAAAACCTGAATCAGGGTTTATAACGCCCATGATGTTTCAAAAGATTGTCACATCTGGAGACGAATTGAATCTTTAAAAATGTGAAATTAAGTATTTGGAGGATCTCTAATTCAGTTTATGTCTTTTCCAAAGATCCAGTGGGATTCACCATGTGCTTGGTTATGACTTCATTGCCACTGTCAGCCAGTGGCCAGTCAAAAAATATATTTTAAGTGTATCATACAGCTGAGAAGCAGTTGACTGAGGATGGAGATGAAGATCCATCCAGTGAGTTGCCTAGGGCTAGTCACTCACCCCCATGCCTTCTTCAGCTAAGGAAAGGAGGGTGATTGTAGTAGGTGACTCCCTTCTGAGAGGAGCAGAAGACCCCATTTGTCAACCAGAGCCATCCCACAGGGAAGTTTGCTGTGTCCCTGGGGCTGGAGATGTTCAAAGGACTGACCCCTCACTCTCTGATGGGTGCCCATGGCACTTCAGGACATGGTTCAGTTGGCACAGTGGTGTTGGGATGATGGTTGGATGGGTCCTGATGATCCTAGAGGTCTTTTCCAACTGTAATGATTGTGGCTGATGGTGGTGTGGTGCAGCCTCTGTTGGTTATCCAGGTTGGCAATGCCCAGGCTGCAGGGAGAAATCCAAAGGGAATTAAAAGGACTTCAGGGCAGAGGGGGAGTGGTTGAAGGTTTGGGTGGGCAGGTGGTGTTTCCATCAACCCCTCAAGTGGCAGAGAAAAATACTGAAAGGAGGAAAACACACCTGATTAACACGTGCCACAGGGACTGGTCCCACCATTGAAATTTTGTTTTGTTGTTGGTTTGTTTTTTTTTTTTGGTTCAGGGAAGCGAAGCTGTTAAAAATGGATTATTTTTTTTTTCCTTTTTTTCTGAATCTTTCTGCAGACAACACAGATAATTATGCTCTGTTATATTGACCAACACATCCACATTTTGTCATGAGTTTTCACATGCCTTCCCACCAGTGCCTTAGCCCCTTGCCAAGGTTTCCCTGCAGGCCCCAGAAGACCCAGCTTCTCAGGCTGGCACATTGCTGCTCAGACTGCTGCCAAAACTCTTGAGCCAGGTTGCAGTTCCCAGAAGAGCTGTTGTGAGCTGTTCAGCCTGTGAGTAATTCTGAGGTGAGGAAAGGACTTTAAAAATGCCAGGCCAAAAATAAAATGCTAGTGAAACCAAGAGGGTTCTTCTGGGCTTGTGTAGGCAGACCAGTATTAGCAAGTTTTTTATTGTACTGCATGATGGTCTTGGAGAAGCAACACTCCAGACTTAGCAAAAGGTTTGCAATAAATGAGCAGCATTTTCAGCTGTTTCCATCAGGAGGGACCCAGATGGAGGCTCATAAAAAGTCCTCCTATTCCAAAAGTATCAGGGAAAGCTGAGAGCTAACTGTGAAGTTCAAATCAACTGAACAGAGTTTCAAGAAGCCCCAGGGCTCTGAGCCTGGTAAGATGGAAAAGTTCTTGGACATCTCTTGAAGGAGAGTTTGTGTGTCTAGAGACCTTCAAGACAAAAATGGAGCCATTTCACCTCTGGGGTTAGGCAGCACCTGAGCTGGGATTTATGGGATGAAAAAAAATGTTCCATTTATATACTTTAATTCTTGCTTAAACTCAATTCAAGATACTAAATTCTTCTTCATGTCCAGAAAGCCTCAACTTCATCTGACAGCAAACATAACATTAGTGGAATTAATGGAATTTCTCCAGGATTCTCCTTTTCACCAGGATATAAAAATCCAAGTGATTTTGTTGTTTGTTTTTGTTTCACAGCAACTTTGTGTCATATTTACCAATAGATAAAACTAAGATTCCAGTTCATTCTGCTGAGCTCAGACAAGTCAGGCCACCCATTTGCTTAGTCTAGTGTGAATTAATCAGCATTTCTCAGCTGAAATGCTATCTATTTCAGATATTTTGAAGAATAAAGTTAGAAGACGTTTACCATCTGAAGAATGACTCATGGGAGAGGACACAGGTAAGCAGTAGTTAAACACTTCTGCCAAATATATAACATTTCAGTGAAGTTTTCAACTCTATCTCAATAAAGTTTATTGTTAATATATAGACCTGAATAGAAGAGCAAATATGGATATTGATGCCCCAGGCCCCTGAGGACAAAATCTCAACCCAGCTTTGAAGGAGTATTCTCACAATATGCAATAAATTTCAGAGGCATCCCCATTGAAGACAAACTTGGACTTGATTTAGAGCTTAATGTCAAAGATTTATTACCTCCAGATTTTAGAGTTATGTTTCACGAAGTTACACCAAGTTTGGTGTTTGTGTTACATATTTGATAGACTGCATAGTGGACTAAGAGATGCTTGGATTCCTGAAGAATAAGATTAGTTACCAGTAAATCACAAATGGCACATGTTTTAGTATCAAAGAATACTTGGATCATTGTATGGGAAGGACTACTGCAATTAAGGCAGTAGCTGATGAAATTCTAAGGTACTTAAAGACAGTCACAGGGATCTCAAATCAAAATTTGGCCCATTCTTTGGATATACAGGGATTCTACATCACCCCTCAGCCTCAAAAATTCCCCCAAGACAATTCCAAACTTATCCACCCCAGGTGCACATTACTGGGCAACAGGATGCACATCCAGAGTGAGTGCCTTCAAACCACCAGAAATCCTTCCAGGTGCCTCAATTAATGCTGCAGTGCTACAAAAACTGCACTTGAGTGCAGAAGAAGCAGAACCCATGAGCTCTGACATATTGTCAGTGTTCTCAGAAGCTGACATAACCAGGTACAAACTCAAACATGGTTCATAAGAACATCAGTTGAAGAAAACCATCATGAACTCAGCACGTGAGAGGTCCAGATCAAGGAGCCCTCCTTAACATCCTGGAGAGATTGTGACTCCAAGACTCAGAAAATCAACACAAACAACCCCAAAAGGAGACCAAGCACCAGTGAGCCAGAGAACCTGCAATGTAGAACACCACTGGAAACACCAATTGAATCAGAAAGCCTTCAGAATACAGAACACCTCACGAAATTGTCAGTCCACACCAGCAGAGAAACCTTTGAGGATCTGCTTTGAAGGACTGAAGATCAAAGAGATAAAGGACTGAGTCTACAGAGCAGTAAATGTCAGATTGAAAGCCTTGGGTTGGCTGTATCACTGCAATCCAACACAAAAGCAGTCACCAAGGGGCAGTCCCAGATTTGCAAAATGCTCAAAACCATAACTTTATCTCCAAGTGAAATAAAGCAGAAGAGAGAATCTGTTGATCTGACACTCAAACCAAAATTCAAGTTTATTGAGGAAAAAACCTGCTACCAACCAGGCCTCTATTGGGACTCAAGGAACTGCTCCTATTAATCCAGCTGTAATTGGTAATTCCAATGCAAATGATATAATTGGCTCTTCTAGGTGCTCATCATGCATTGATCAACCCGTGACAGGTTATATCCAAGCAAAGGAGAAAAGTCAATTTTATTTGACTGAATAAAAATTTTATGTAAAATTGTTCCCATTTTTTTTTCAAAAAATGTGTTTTGGTATTTCAGGTTTCAATCAAAGCTGTACTGCATACATGTACATGCTTTTATCTTATTTATTTTATTTTCACTTGCAGGAACAGCAATTTTCCTGATCATCTCTACTTTGAAGCTATCATTGAGCTGATCTTCCTGGGTCATTGTGATCTCTTGTACAAGATTTCAGCAACAGGGTGACTAAAAAGGTTAAATATGCTTTATTTTAAACAAAATTAACCCCACGTTTGATTCCTCATAGCTCACTGGCTTTAGATAATCACTCAAATGCCTGCTCCTTTCAACTGTGCAGTCAAAACAATTCCTGAGCCACTGATGAAGAGAAAAAAAACAGTATTCAGAAATAGTAAAAGATGAATTATGTAAAGAAAAAAGGATTTCTTCTTCTTTTTCACCTCTACCTTTTGTGGCCTTAGGTTTATATTCAACTGTCAGCCCTGGACTGTGAAGGAAAGGTTAAGGAATAGAGGAGCACTGAAGCCCAGGAACCAGATGGGGTGAAAACCACATTGAATTCTAAGTTGTTCTCAACTCCTTGACTCTATTTAGTTTTCTTTACAGTAAACTGACTATGAAGGAATAAGATGGGGTAATCAGAGGTGATTTATTAGATTTCTGTTCTGAAAGAACATCTTCAGTTAATTCTTCAAATGATTTAGCATGCATGTCTGTGGTGTAATTAATATAATTTATGTCTCTAAGTACATGTTCTGTCAGAAACTTTGATCTCTGTATTTTTGAGCATAGTCTAAGGTTGTTTTTTTTACTATAGCAGTCTCTCTCATTGCCATGTTATCCCTTTTCCCCCTCAAAAAATGCCACTTTTAGGCAATTACACCTCTCTGACTGCTGGGATGCTGAGCCCTGCACAGGTTATAAACGATTAAATGTTTGCAATAAATAAATAAAGCCTAGAAAACACTGTCCAACAGGAAGTCTGAGTACTATGTCCAACCTGTCCTGATGTTTCAGTCCAGCCTTCCCTTTGCCCTTGGAGTCCTCAGTTCTCTGATAAAAAACATTGCTGCAAGCCCCTTCATCAGGTTCCAGCTGCAGCAGCCAACATGGACAGCATTTTCTGGAGAGAAGCAGCCAAATACAGCAGGACTCAGACAAAAACAGCTCCTGACATGAAACACCACTTCAGTTATTTGCTAAGAGAGGTTCACTGTGGAATCACATCACATTGGTCTCTTTGGAACCTTAAAATAACACATGAGAATTATTTCAAGACTTGGGAGAATTCAGGGCTAAAGTGTTGTCATAACTACTTTTTTTTTCTGGAAAGACATAAATAACACAGCATCAGAAAATGGAATATCTGCCAAACACAAGACCAAATTCTAATTTCATGTTCATTGCCAAAAAGCTTCAGTCACTATGACTATTTTTACCTGTACACACTATTAATCAGAGTATCTCTCTAGATAATGGCAAGTCCCTCTCCTGTTCATAAAGCTGTGGAGTACTCATCCCAGGAGGGTAAGTGCCAGGAGAAGGAAAAGATGGCTGCACCTTTGATGTTCTGGATCTTCTATGGAAGAAAAACAAGCCCATAAATATGCAAAGAAGTGGCCAGGAAAAAAGATTATATTTAGAAAATTGATATTATTGACATTTACTAATATTTGAAAAATAATTAATGTAAATCTTTGCTAGCGAGCTGTTGCTTGATAGTAATTTTTTTTTTTTTTTTCAAATAATGAATGAGTTTTTTGCTAAAACAACCAGAGGGGATACAATAAACCTTAAATGAGTTTTAAGTCTAACGCTCCCTAATGAAACCTGCCCAGTTTCCTAAAAGGCTGTAACTTCTATCACATCTACAACTGGTCAGCACTCTCAGGGTAGGAGGGAGAAGGATGCCATCTGTCTGTCCTGTGTCACCCTCTTGGGACAAAGGTTTCCCTTTTGTCCTCCTCTACCTGTGTGTGAAGGAGAGCCCTGAGCTGGGAAAATCATCTGGAGCCTGGATACATCACCCAGCAGGCAGGAAGCCTGCAGCCAGGGCAGATACCAGCAGATGCCTGACAATGACAGAGCCAAAGCTCTGAAGCAACTGCAAAATTCTTGCTTAGAGACACTGGGGGTGAGGTTGTGCAAGGCAGCTGGGACAGTCTGACAGCTTGTTGCCACCAAAAGTGGTTCCTGCTGCTTCAGAAAGCTGGGGGAGTGAGACAGCTCCTGCAGAAGAAGGAGCAGACAACTACAGTCAGAAGAGGGAAGTAAGCCCAGCCTTTGGGGCAGCCACTAGCTCAAATTTCTCAGGAATATTCTGCCTGCGTGGAGCCTGCTGCAACCCAAAATGCCATAAAATGTTGCTGGACTGAGACAAAAAAATTATGAGGATGAAGCAGATTTGCTTAAGAGGTTTGTTATTATGTTCTCACTCAGAAGAAGCTGAGTTTCCCTCTTTTATATGCTGATTTTCCTCATTTAGCTAAACTAAATGCAGCCTTCAGAAGTTTACAGACCTCTGGGTGATTGTCACAGATTGACAGAGCATGTCCTGAAGTGCCTCATCTGTGTGGTTTTTTTGAATACCTTTGGGGATGGTGGCTCCACCACCTCCCTGGGCAGCCCCTTCCACCACCTGACAGCTCCTTCAGTAAAGAATTTTCCTAATATCTCATCTAAAGCTCCCCTGGTGCAACTGCAGACCATTTCCTCTGGTCCTATTGTTATTTACATGAGAGAAGAGGCCAACAACCCCTACCTCACTACAACCTTCTTTCAGGTTGCTGTAGAGAGCAATGAAGTCTCCCCTCCACCTCTTCTTCTCCAAACTAAATATTCCCAATTCCCTCAGCCTCTCCTCACAGGACTTTTCTTCTCCAGACCCTTCAGCTTGGTTGTCCTCTGAACTTCTTCCAACCCCTCCATGTCCTTCTTGTAGCGAGGGGCCCAGAACTGAACACAGGACTTGAGAGGTGGCCTCACCAGTGACAAGGACAGGGTGACAGTCACCTCCCTTCTGCTGGTCACACCATTCCTGGCACAGGCCAGAATTCTGCCAGCTGTTAACCAGCACCCCCAGCTCCTTTTCCACCAGGCAGCTTCCCAAACCTATAGCATTCCTGGGGCTCTTGGGACCAAAATGCAGGAGCCAGCACTTGGACCTCACACAACTGACCTCAGCCCATCAGTTCCAGTTATCCACATCCCTCTCCAGAACCTTCCCAGCCTCAAGCAGACCAACACTCCCACCCAACCTGCCAAGGAACCACTCAATCCCCTCCTCTAGATTGGTGACAAAGAACAAGACCAGCCCCAAAACCGAGCCCTGGGGGAGTCTTTATTTAAGCCCAGGGTAGACAACATCCACAGCCTTCCCCTCATCTACCATCTGGATCATCTGGTTATGGAATGAGACCAGGTTGGATCCCCTGCCTGTCCTACACTTCTCATGTCAGCACACTCAAAATAAACCTCTCCAGAATTTTTCCAGGCACTGAGGGCAAGCTGAGGAGCTCTGCAGTTCCCCAGATCCTCTTTCCAGCCCTTCTTGTAGGAGGTGCAGTCACCTGGGACCTCCTCTGTTAGCCAAAACATCATGGAAGAGTGATGGAGAGAAACTTGGTGAGCTCCTCTGCCAACTCCCTCATCCCTCTTGGGTGGTTCCCATGCAGCCCCATGGATTTTGGCTGCTCAGATTTTAATCTTAGTTCAGTGTTAAATACTGAAGATACATCTGCCTAGGACTATAGCTGATGAATCCTTTTTCCAAGAAGGTGAACTCCCATTTCCCAGATGGAGGGGACATTTCCATGGCTTTTCTAGTTTCCCAGGAGAGTGGCTGTGATGAGAGGACATGCAGCAGGTTCTGCAGCTACACCATCCAGGAGGGTGTGCAAATACTGCTGTAGCATAACTGCTGTGGAACAAATGCAGTTTTAATGACTCAGTAACAGTGTGATCAAGGTACTTAACAGTACCAGATCCTGCTATTCAAAAGTCAGGGTTCTTCCCACCTACCTGGCTCCAGGGAGGCCAGTGGGAATAAAACACTCCAGGAAATAGATAACTGTTCATTACTGAAGAGTTTGTGACAGGAGGAGCTCAAGAAGTCCCACCCTGCACCAAAGTGAGGAGTTTGCCAAAGGTTTCTCTGACCTCTGCACAAAATGTCAGCACCATGGTGGATCTAAACCCAGACTATCATCCTCTCCACCTACAACAGAGCTTTGGGGGGTTCAGACCCACACCATCAATCCATGTCAAGCCCACTGTATGCCAGGAGGTGAGGCTCTGTCTTGGTCCCTCTGCCTCAGCCCTGAGCACCACAGGGGCCTCATTCTCCATCTCATGCCATGAGCAGCATCCATCAGCCTTGGTGCTATGATGCCTGGGCACCACCTCCTTCCCAGAAGGATGAAAGAATCATAGAATCATAGAATTGGCTGGGTTGGAAGGGACCTCAGAGATCATCAAGTCCAACCCTTGATCCACTCCCCCTGTGGTTCCCAGCCCATGGCACTCAGTGCCACATCCAGGCTCTTTTTAAATATCTCCAGGGATGGAGAATCCACTACTTCCCTGGGCAGCCCATTCCAATGTCTGATCACCCTCTCCGTGAAGAAATTCTTTCTAATATCCAACCTAAACCTCCCCTGGCACAACTTGAGACCATGCCCTCTTCTCTTGCTAAGGCATTCACTTGAAAGGCATTCACTTGAGGCATACACACATTTTATTCTGCTGCATAAAGCACAACACATGCTGAAGAATTACTACCTGAATTCTTGGAGGCACCAGGTAGATCTCTGAGGGGTTTTCCTCTTTTTTTCCTAGGGAGGAAAGATGGGGACTGTCCACCTTTGGAGCACAATTTGCTGCTCATCTGTTTAACTTCAGGCCTTGCAGTACACATCATATTTCATCGTTGCTGCCAGCTTTGTTCCTCCAAGGCATTCTTCAAATTTTCGGTCCATTTCTTCATTCTGAGCTTTAGAGAAGAATTCTCTCCAGCTCCCAACAACCCCTGTGTACAAGTAGTACCAAAACCAGAAGTCAGCAGCTCCTGAGAGAATAAATCCTGGGCAGCAATGTGACAGAATCATTGCCCACATGAGGGGGGAAGGATCTGGTTTATGCAAACCCATGCCCATGGCAGACAGAAATCAAAGACTCTTGATGCCATGGGGTGTAAGCTGGGCTGTCAGACCTCTGGCCCTGGCCCCAGGTCTGTTGAGGAACCATCTCTGAGTTAAGGGGAACCATATTGAAAGTATTCCTCAGTTCTCACTGGGAAAGAAGATGCCCGAGGCCAGCAGAGCAATGAGCAACACATTCTCCTGAGGTTCAATAGGCTTTTGTCCCATCAGCACACCTCCTCCCAGGGGAGACTCTCATGAAGTGAGATGTGCAGCCTGGATCAGCCTCATCACCTGAGCCCAGGCAACAGCCACACCAAAACCCATCACAAAAGGTAAAATCAAACAATCCAGCCCAAGCAAATTAGGTGCATAATTGTTGGCATAACCTACAGCAGTGTTGGTTCCCACCTCAACACCTCACTTGCCTAACTTACCTGGGCTGCATCAGGGAAATAGAGCAACATGGGAGCAATGATTGAGGACCTTAAGCCTGGCACTCTGGCACATTTCTCACAAACAGCCCCCAAATCCTGTCAGCAGCAGAAGCTTGTTGTACAGCATGCTACAGGAGAGAACTCATCCACACCTGTCCTTCCCAGCCAGCCCAGTGAGTTCCTAAGTGAAGAAGCCTACTCAGAACTCCTCCTGGAGTTGTGGTTCAGAAGGTAGAGTGAATTTACAGTGAATTTTGCAGTGATTTACCTTTCCGAAAGAGGATGTCCCCAGCCTTTCCATGGGTCTCATGGGACTTCTCTTTCATAGCTTGGAAATTGGTCTTCTTAGCAATTCTGGAAAAATCTTCATCAGAGAGGGAGAATCCAAAGAAGGCAGCAATCTTTTTCATTCCCAGTACCTGATCCTGGCCAAAGGAACAGATGACAGAAGTGAAACCAAAAGACACTGTGGGATGGAACCAGGATCTGCTGAGAGCCCAGCAGAGGAGGCTGACTCCCACAGTGTCACCAATGAACCCTAAGGGGCCTAAAAGAAAGGAAGCCAGACGTGGTGGCCTCAGCCTCAAGGCTTTTTCTTCTCCCCCAGAAACAACTTTGCCCATGCCAGCTATGAGTCTTCCCATGAGGGCAGGCAATCCTCCTCCTGACCCCCACAAACACAAAAGTGGCTCAGGAAGGCACACCCTCTAAAAGGGGGGGACAGGCTTGACCCAAGAGTCTCTTCTTCCCCACATCCACACATATCAGGAGGGATGCAGAGTGCACTCATCAAGGAAGAGCTGGGTGAGATGCCAGACCTCTTGGAGTTCCTCGTAGCTTATCATCATGATGTTCTCATGGTCACAGTGTTTGTTCCATTCCACTGAGTGGTCAAAGTAGGATCCCCAGGTTACTGTCAACAAAGAAGACACAGCTGTGTAATGAATTTCCTAAAACTGTCCCTTAACTCAGAGCAATCAGAGCAGACAGCCCTCAGAGGTAGCACCAGGATGGGGAAGTGGTCACCAGCTCCACATGCTGCTAATTTGGCTGAGGTCAGGGCAGGATCACCCAGCTCTGACCACCAGGTTGCACTCAACCACAATGGGGAAAAAAATAAAATGATAATCAGGCCAATGCTTTCTCCTTTCTCTCTCTGTTCTGAATGAGGTACAAGAGAAGCTCTGATTCTCTGGTACTCTCCCCATTTTTGCCACAACATGGGCACATCTGCCTGGCTTGGTAAGGTATGGTGGAGGAGGATTCCCATGCAGAGGGTCCTGTGTGTGCCCCTGAGGGAAGGGGGAATGCCAGAGGGGATGCAGGGAAAAGTACATTTCCCATTCATGAAGGCTGCAAAGTATTCATCCCAGGAGGAGAAGGAGGGCAGCACTGGCAGCTTGTTGTAGAAGTGGTAATAGGACACAGCTGTATCTTTGGGGTTCCGAACCAGCACAAGGATCTAGGGGAAGAAAAGACATAATTTGGTTCTGATTAGGGGACTGACCAAAGTGCCATCTTCTCAACACATCACATGGAATCACAGAGGATGGAAAAGACCCTTTAAGATTGTGGAGAACAATTGTTAACCTCAGACTGCCAAGTCCACCACTAAACCACATCCTTAAGGCTACACATCTTTTAAATACTTCCAGGGATGGTGACTTAACCACTTGTTCAATCCTTGATAACACTTTAGGTAAAGGTATATTTCCCAATGCCCAACCTAAACCTCACTTGCTGCAACTTGAGACCCTTCCCTCTCACCTGGTCACTTGTTACCTGACAAAGGAGGTCCAACTCCCACCTTACCATAACCTCCTTTCAGGTAATTGTAGAGGGCAATAAGGTCTCCCCTCAGCTTTCTTTTCTCCAGACTAAACAACCCCAGTTCCCTGAGATGCTTCTCAGAAGAGTTGTGCTCCAGACCCTGGCCCAGCTTGGTTGCCCTCCTCTCAGCACACTCCAGCCCCTCCATGTTCTTCTTGTAGTGAGAGGCCCAGAACTGAACACAGGACTTGAGATGCTGCCCCACTAGTGACAAGTGCAGGGTGACAGTCACCTCCCTAGTCCTATGGGCCACACTATTCCTGGTACAAGCCAGGATGCTGGTGGTCCTCTTGGCCACTCATATTCCACTGGGCAGCTTTCCAGGCCTGTAGTGTTGCATGGGGTTGTTGTGACCAAGTGCAGGACCTCAGCCCAGTGATCCAGCCTCTCCAGATCCCTCTGCACAGCCTTCCTCCCCTCCAGCAGTTCAACACTGGCACAACTTGGTGTCATCTGCCAAGTCCCTTGCCCAGTAACACCCACCAGCCCATACAGTGCTGGTCTAATTCCTTTTCCTGAGCAAGAAATCAGAATTTTGGTAGGCCAGGCTACTTGCTGCTGATGTGAACTTCAAGCTGAAAACAAAAAACTTTAGAGTGATGCCCAGAGAAAGGAGCTCATACTGAACAAGGGAGCCCCAGGCAGGCTGGGGGGGTACCTTTGCTTCTCTCTGCAGCAATTCCCATTAAAAACCATCTTAGCCCCAGCCTGTGATGGGCTTTCCACAGATGATGTTCTCTGGGAGGCAAGTTAAAAGCAAACAACTGCTTGACTTGCTCAGTTTTCTGAAGGAGATCTGGAGGGGCAGTGACACCCAGCAACAGCCCCACTGATAGGAACCTCTTGAGTCAGCAAAGCTGCTGCTGGGAGATGTTTGTTCCCTCCCTCAGTACACAGAACTCTTGCCCCTTTCAACCTTGGAAATGTGCCCAACCAGCCCAGATGAAAGTGCTAAAAACATATCTCACACTGTCAGAGGAAATTTGGGGTGGAAAAGCCTTTGCAGTGTGATGGAAAGAGAAGACTTACCTTAGCCTTGCTTTGGAAAATGGATAAGGGCAGGAGATGAGGTGGCAGATGGGTTACTATGATTCTCCTGGAAGGCAGTTTCTTCATCCTCTTTCAAGCATGTGGGAAGAAACGTGACAGGACAGAAGTAGCTTATTTAGTGACACGTGCCTTTTCAGGAATTGTTAGGAAAAGGTGAGACCAGAAGGATTTTATCCCCAGGGATGCAGTGGTGCTGTAGGCTTCTGCCAGCCACTGCCACAGAGCCCCACAGCACACGAGCTGTGCCTGAGCACAGGACACCCCAGAAAAAGAAAGTTTTTACTGACCAAACCCAGCAGGTTTGGGTGTGCCACCCCCTGGGGCTTCCCAGCACACTGTGCACCAAGGCCCTTGTCTTGGGACACTGGGGACAGTGCCACATTCTGGGTGTTCCTGTCAGGGCTGCAGCCTTAACATCAGTCTCCTGCCCTGGGGACATTCAGATGGCCTGGATGTGGCCCTGGGTGACCTGTTGGAGGTGGCCCTGCTCTGGCAGGGGGGTTGGACTAGATGGTCTGTCAAGGGCCCTTCCAACCCCTCACTTTTTATGATTCTTTGATTCTAGGCTCCCTGGGAGCTCTGAGCTCAGCAAGAAGAGCAGTACCAATATTTCCAGTCTCTGCCCACCTCGTACATCCCGGGATCCCCAAATTCTAGACGCACAGATAACTCTAGCTTCTTTTCAGCATCCATTCTCTCTTTCATTTCTTCTTCTGTATATCTGGCATCTGCTGATTCCAGCTCCCTTATCATTTGATCAAACCAGTTGGTTCCTGAAAGGACAATGACATCAGTAGCACATCCATTCAACTGCACTTTTTCAGGGCATCCTGTCAACCAGGTTGACAAGGTCCTCTCACCATATTTGCAGCAGGCTTAGCTTGGTCTTGGCCTCTGCAACCTGGCAAAACTGGTGTGTGAGGGACTGGGCCTGGAGAGACAAGTCTCAGTTATTAACATTCCTTCCTGTACCAGTAAGAGTGGTGAGAATTTCAAGGGATCAATCAAACCTTAATTTGAAGGTTAGGTCCTCCCCCATTTTTGAGCAGGAGGTTGTATTAATTGACTTCCAGAGATGACATACAACTTCAATTCATGATCCTCTGCAGTCTCACGTCACCATAAGTTTTTCTCAGTTATTATTGCTGTGGCAGACAATGGCACAAGCTTCTGGACTGCAGCATTGTGGGCTCTAGAAAAAAAAAGAAAACACTCACCTGTTTTAGGATAGCCTGCTAGAATCACATCATCACTCCTGGCTTCAAAGGATTTCAGAGCTTCCAGAGTTTCTGGGCTGGTAAATGTAGCAGGGTATAAAACACCTTCATAGGAAAAAAGCATGTCTGCTGGGGACATCTTTTCCCCCTCTGCAAAAGCCTTATCCACTACTTCAATGACTCTTTCTCTGTTTCTGCTCATGTTTGTATCCCTGGGGAATTCTTTTCACACCCAAAGGTCCAAGCTGTCTTCCCAGAGTGCAGAAGAACTCTGTGCAGCAGATGAGTTAATCCAACGGGGCGTTCACTCAGGAATCAAGGTACAAGTCACTGATTAACTCTGCACTTTGATAACTCACACAGGAGTGGAGATTAAGTTGTTATTGGTATTCTGACACGTGCTTTTCAGAAGATAAGGAGCACTGAGATGGAGAAGTAGCTCACCACAACAAATAGGAAATAAGAGGCCTTTCAGTGCTCATTTCTTTTTTCCATGCCCTTGAATAAAGCCTGGGTCTCATTCACCACCCAGGTACCAACCCCAGAGAGCTCCACACTGCCATGCACCACAGCCTTGTCTCTTCATAAATGGATGTCAGACACTTGGTAAACCTACACACAGGCTTTGTTAAGCATGAGGAGGTGTAAAATCAAAAGCATGTCTGTAAGATCCAAAAGATTACTTAGTTACCTACAAAGAACCACTTAGAGTTATTTTTCTGGTCTTCCAAAATGCAGAACCATCAAAATAGGCCAATTTTTAGGAAATATTTTCTCCAACTGTACTGTTTTACTCATAAAAACCTGGAGGCATCATCTAGATATTATTCCTTGCCAGTTTTGTTATTCAGTTTTCTGAATAACATGTTTACTCTGCAGTTGCAAATGAAGTACATGTTTACTCTGAGTTGCAAATGAAAATCTCTTCCCATCTGTCAATACTAAAGGATAAGTGCATCATGAAATTAGAATTTTTTTTTCCTCCTGCCTCCAGAGCCAGCTGCCTGAAGGAGGAGCTTTCCAGCCACCTCCTGAGGGAGCCAGATTACTAGAAACTGTTTTGGAAAATGGACCGGGTAGCACCCAGTTTTTTCAGAGATTCAGACTTGGTAGCAACTACCTAAATCATCTCTCATCTGAAAATAATACAGCAAAGATGATTGGTTTTGACTAAACCCCCCAAGACTGCCATGAAATTGCAACAGGATTCAGACAGTGAGAATGAGGAATGGAACCCTAAAAAACACAAAAGCAACCAACCAAACAAAAAAAATAATTTAAAAAAAAATGCCCAACCAACCAAACAAAAAGCCACACACCAAAAAACCAAAACCCACCAACCAACAAAAAACAAGCAAACAAGAAAAAACAACAACAAACCTATTGGAATGTTTGCTTTGAAGACACTAAAATCAGCACACACCCTGGCTTTAAGCTAAGATGCAGATTCTAATGGAGGGGATGTGAAAGCTGAGGAATTTCCAGGAGAGAAAAGGGTTGAGAAGGAAAAGCTAGTAAAAGGGTCAAAGATTTCAGTACTTTAGATTTCACAGATCAGTGAGGCTGGAAAAGACCTCTGGGATTATCAAGTCCAGCCTATGAAACCATTTTAAAAGAAGCCAAACATGCTGGTCTGAATTTCTGCAGTTCTTGCATACCTAATGATTCTGTGCTCCTCTCAGGCCCTCTGAAGTGTCCATTTATCCCTCAGCATTTGGCAAGGCAGATGAGGTCCATCCTGACCAGATTCATACAGAATGGCAGAGATCTCCTCTACCAGTGGCATAGTTCCCAAATCATACACTCAGGATCCAAAGCACAATTTTGACAGCTTTCATGTGTGTTCTGTACCCACCTCATATTCCCCAGTATCTCCTATTTCAGCATGGGGAAACTCTTCTAGTTCTTCAGCATTCACACTGCTTGCTTTATTCTGTGTTTTCTTCTAAAATTTGGCCAGCAGATCACTTAAGATTTGATTTACCCAGTTGGTGCCTGGAAGGGGGGGAAATAGAATTGTTTGTAAAACCTTTAGAAATGGCTTTGCCAGGAAAGCCAAGAGGTGGGGAGTACAACCAGGTGAAGTTGCCTGCTCTTCCCTCACCTGATAAAATCACAGCTGAAAATCTGGAAATCTGCCTCTTGAGCTCCTACCTTTGCTCTTTACAAGGATGAACTTCTCCAACTCAAATGGCTCAGCACACTGTAAACTAGTGTGCACTTTAATTCATAAAGGAGAAACCCCACTGAGAGTCAAATTGGAAAACAGAATTAAAAATTCATTGCATTGCTTGATATTTAATTTTGCAAATGCGTATTTATAAATCTTATCAATATCTAATTTTATTAATTATTAATTTATCTAATCCAAACCTGTAGCTCTGATCTGGGCCAGTACAAGGTGAAAAAATCTAGGATAAATTCTCTACCCTAACACAGATCTCCTCTTGATCTCCCCAGCGATCAGTGTGATCACTTCAAAGTTTATGAAAATATAATTTTTTCTAGGTATGGATTTCATACATTCTTGACACCTATGTGAAATAAACTAAAGAATGTGGAGCATGGCATGTGAAGGTACCAAAAGCTCCATACTATGTGAAAATATAAAGCTATTAACTTTGCAAATATGAACATGAAAGCAGATTCTGCAGGACATGTAGTTCTCTGGTGTGAGCACTGTATTTTCATTTTCTCAACTCAGTGCATTTTAACTTCATAACTATAAAAGGTAAAGATAACAAGGACTTTAACATGCTATAGTGAAAAAAATTCATATCTCCCTAAATCATTTGAAAAATTACCTGTATAAAATCTTCATAACTGACTTTGTTGTTCTCCTTGGGAACAACACTAGTTATTAAAAAAAACTCTGTGAAAATTCTAAATACTATTACTTAATATAACATTACATACTCCAGAGTATATTCCATCATTAACACAAACCTATTATTTCCCATCAGGTGATTCCACTCATCAAGAAAGCAAACTAAATTCACCAGATTTAGGATATCCTGCCAAAATGACATCATCACTCCTGGCTTCCAGGGACTCCATGGCTTGGAATATCTCAGGACTGCATAAAGTAACAGGGTAGAGAATCCCTTTTTAAAAAAAAGAAGCAGCTTGTCCTGATCTATTTTTCTAACAGCAGCCAACCCATCACCTAGCACACCAGTAATTTTTTCCCTGGGCCTCTCCATTCTTCTTTCTCTCTCTCAGGCTCAAGCTCTGGCACACACGGGGGGAAATGTTTGGCAGAAAGGGAGCTACAGGTGACCTTTGAAAAGGGAGCTGGGTTGGGGTTTTTTATCACCGTGACAGCAGTAACACACTACTCCTCCTGAAAGGAACATGCAGCTCAAGAGACCTTTAGCCACTTGAGCATGTGGAAATCAATAGAAGCTGAACAAACAAGAGTAAAAAGAAAATGTCCCACACTCTAGGAAAAATTCTCACTTCTAAATAGCATGCCAAAAAATAAAAATTACTGGGTTGTCATTACAACCTAGTTTATAACCAAAATATATCAAAGTAGAGTGACATGAATGGCAGGCTGGGGTTTCAATGACATGCTCACATTCCTCACAGCAGTTCTACTCTTTCCAATACTGTTCTTTTTAATTTTATTTTTTCTTACATCACTAAGCTGTGGACCATCTCATGACAGTGGCCAACTGCTCCCTCCCACCAGCTGCCCAGGTTGGCACATGGACACATACACTCCTTGGCCATGGTTGAGACTCCAGAACAAAGTTTGGCTTTGCTGGTGGCTACACTTCAACAACTCATTCACCTGTGTTCTTCCCTTAATGAGATCAATCACTGCTTCACTGATCAGTCATTACTGAGTTGGTAATAATTAACCTCAGTGACAACAATTAGCACTTACAATGCACTTCAGGTCATGAGCTTCTGACAGCACTGACCTCAGTATCATAAAATGGATCAGATGACAGGCTGGAGAGTTGGGCTGATTCCAATGGGATGAGGTTCAACACAACAACCCCATGGGGAGCTCCAGGCTGGGCACAGAGTGACAAAAGGGACCTGGGAGTTTGGGGTGACAGGAAGCTGAACAGGAGCCAGCAGTGTGCCCAGGTGGCCAAGAAGGCCAATGGCATCCTGGCCTGGATCAGGAACAGCGTGGCCAGCAGGTCCAGGGAAGGGATTCTGCCCCTGTACTCAGCCCTGGGGAGGCCACAGCTCGAGTCCTGTGTCCAGTTCTGGGCCCCTCAGTTCAGGAAGGAGATTGAGGTCCTGGAGCAGGTCCAGAGAAGAGCAAGGAGGCTGTGAAGGGATCCAGCACAAGTCCTGTGAGGAGAAGCTGAGGGAGCTGGGGGTGTTCAGCCTGGAGAAGAGGAGGCTCAGGGGAGACCTCATCACTCTCTACAACTCCCTGAAAGGAGGCTGGAGCCAGGGGGGGTTGGGCTCTGCTCCCAGGCAGATATCAGCAAGACAAGAGGACATGGTCTCAAGTTGTGCCAGGGGAAGTTTAGGTTGGATATTAGAAAGAATTTCTTTACAGAGAGGGTGATCAGACACTGGAATGGGCTGCCCAGGGAAGTAGTGGATTCTCCATCCCTGGAGATATTTAAAAAGAGCCTGGATGTGGCACTGAGTGCCATGGGCTGGGAACCACAGGGGGAGTGGATCAAGGGTTGGACCTGATGATCCCAGAGCTCCTTTCCAACCCAAATGAGTCTGGGATTCTGTGAATGGCTGAGGTTGGGAGGGAGCTCAGAGCTCATCTCCTCCAACCCCCCTGCCATGCCCAGGGACACCTCTCATCCAGCCCAGGTTGCTCCAAGTCTCATCCAACCTGGCTTTGAACACCTCCCACAGCTTCTCTGGGCAATCTGTTCCAGAGTCTCAGCACCCTCAGACTGAAGAACTTCTTCCTAACATCCCATCTCAACCTCTTCTCCTTCTGTTTAAAACCATTTCCTCTTATGCTGTCATTGGACACTCTTAAAAAAAAGTCCCTCTCCCTTTTTCTCAGTAGAGACAGGGAAGATAGGCCCAGGTTTAATATTCAAGTCTCTGGCAAGAGGATGGGCGACACAGAACAGTAAAATAGTTTAAAAAAAAAAATAAAAAAATTAAAAAATTCATGCCAGGCATTTTTTTGACATGTTTGTTCAGGCCATGGAAATCTTTTGCTTTTCCCTTCATCTCCTCTTTGTAAGAATCCTGTGTCAATACAGAAAGACTGCCTATGTGCAGGTGTCATCTGAACCAAGGGAACACCATGACTCCTCCTCAATCCATTGCTTGGAGGAATCCTTCATAAAAGTAAGATAAGACAGACAGCTGGGACTGGTCCAGCTTCAAATCTACCTCACAATGTGTCTTGAAACCTATGTTACCCATTTTTAATAGCAGTTTTATAACAGCTGCAACTGCCAGGATTTCAAAGTCTGCCACAGAAGATAACAAAAAGTCTCTTGATAGTGTTGAGTGCCAAATGAGTGAATTTTTCACTCCTGATTAGTGCCAGGGCTGTTCCCACACTTAGTCTCTCTTGTTTTCAGCAGCAGAAGCTGTCTGGTAACTTGGGATGCTTGAATCCCCCCGAAAAGGTGTGAGGCCACCAAGAGTAGCTGGTTGGGTCACCTTACTCCTCTGTGAATCAGTGGCATCCTTAAGGTTTAAGGTTATAAATGGATTTTGCTTGGAGTCCTAGAATAAGAATGATTTAGGCACACAAAAGTTAATCTGAACAGCACAACTCTTTAGTAGCTGCTGACTTGGAAAAGAGTAGAATGTTTTCCAATTAAGGTGACATACACGGAGAGAAAGGAAGCTGTGGAAGAAAAGTGTTGGAAAAAAAAAAAATAAAAAATCTCCTTTTTCTCCAAACCCAAGTACTATCAGGGTGGGGAACTACAAGATGAAGGAGGGTGGTTTTCTGTAAAATCGTGATCACATTCCTCTCCCTGAGGCCTTGCCCTGGTTTTTATTACACTGATTTCCTACACACACACTTATACTGGAATGATATTTTGGCTGTGGGATAGGCTGCATTAAGCAATTAGAAAAATAAAGGATAGCATTTCACAGTTTGGAAAACCAGATGCCCTTCAAAAAGGTTTATTCATTTAGTGCTGATAACTCTGGATGTGTCCAGTATCCAGGTACATGTGTCCCTTTTCAGCCTGAGGGCCTGGGGAGTCTGTGGTTTCTTAAGACAAAAAGTAAGTTAAGATTTCTATTGTTGTAGGATGGAAATATTACATACAAGTGGTAGGAAGGGGAGAGAAAAGTCTACAACATACAGTATTACACATGGAAACAAATTAGTTGTATTAGTTTGTGGTATAGGTTTGAGGTGGTTTCTTTTAATTTGCAAACAAATGTCACTTCTCTTTCTCAGTCAGCTCAAAAAGAAAAAAAAAAATTCATTTAGCAAGCCCATAACTGCATAACTAGTAGCCATTACTATTTGGTTGTTCCTATTGTTACTATTCATGATAAACCTGCTCTGATTGTTAGCATTGTTATAGCAGCTTCCTCTGTGCAACAACAACACCGCCACCACACCTGATTTAGGAGCACTTCCTAGGATAACAATATCTCCTCCAACTTCAGAGGACTCCAAAGCTTCCAGCATCTTAGGGATGCAGACAGCCTCAGATAAAGCTGAGGTCTCTATGATCCCCTCTGTTACCACCAGCAGCCACTTCTCCATCACCTAAAACTGTTTTAACCTTTCCCCTTCCTCTCTTTTTCCTTTTGCTTTCTGAAAGTCCCTGTTGAAGTGTAAGCAGGTACAAATTACTTATTTATGGGTTATTTGTGTCCAGGTGTGTTCTCTGACTCCTCACCCTTTGCAGAAACTGATCCTGAACCAGCTGCAGCTTGGCCATGGAGCTCACTGAGAGCTGAGCAGAGTGGAGGTGAAAGAGAGAGGAATTGATTTGTTTTCAGTGATGACAGCTGGCACCCAAACTGCACCTTGAGGTGTTTGTTCTGACTTCATCCTTGTTAACATGGCCTCTGGCCTGTGGGCATTGGATATGAAATAATTAAGAGCAATTAAGCTTCATGCTTTGACTAGAAGGGAATATGAGAAGACGCCTGCCTAATCCTGGGAGAATTGGAGGTTATTTTTCAAATAATCTAAAGGGAAGAGATTTAGATTACCCAGATTTGGCAAGCAGAATGCAAGACTGCCCGTGATGGTGGATTTCAGTTGGCTTTGGCAGCAGCAGAGCTTTGGCCTGGGTGTGCAGATCAAGGTAGAGGGCCCAGAGAGAGCCCAGCCCTGAAGAGAGGTTTAAGGGCTGAGGGACTGGACACCCACTGCAGTGGCAGAGCAATGTTCACACAGATTAATGGGCTCTAAGAAAAATCAACCTTTTTCTTTTTCAGTTGTCTGCCTTTCCCTAAAAAAGTAAGATCAGTTGGAACATCTTAACAGCTTTCCAGTATCTGAAGAAAGCTGGGGGAGGGCTTTTTGCATGGGTGTGTAGTGAGAGGACAAGGGGAAATGGTTTCAAACTTGAAGAGGGGAGATTCAGATCAAATATTAGGAGGAAATTCTTTGGTGTGAGGGTGGTGAGACACTGGCACAGGTTGCCCAGAGAGGTGGTGGAAGCCCCATCCATCCCTGGAAGTTTTTAAGGCCAGGCTGGATGGGGCTTGGAGCAGCCTGGGCTGTGGGAGGTGTCCCTGCCCATGCAGGGGTTGGACCTCGATGAGCTTTAAGGTCCCTTCCAACCCAAACCATTCTATGAACTGGTAAACACTTTTATCACCACTTGGGTGATAAAATGCTCCTGCTTGGCAGGACAATGTGCTGGCAGGTCTGATACCCAAGGATGGGGTAAATGTATCAGCAGCACTTTGATCCCCAAGATAAATTAAAATGTTCTGTAAGCAATGGTCCATAGCTAAGGGTTTTAACTGGTGAGCTGATGATTTGGACTGGAATTGTCTCTGCCAAGTGTTACATACATACAGAACTGCCATGCTGGAAGCAAGAGAGGCCATAGCTCTAGGTTCAGCCTAAATGTATCTAACCAGTCCAAACCAAACCCTGCTGCAGGGCACTGAAAGATAAGAAGCAACCTCATGGAAGAGGAGTTCTCAGAGGGCTGTTAAATCCAAGTTCTTCCAGATTCAAGATGTCCTTAGGTTGCATATTTAGAGAATGACAGAATTGCCTTGGTTGGAAAAGAGCTTCAAGATCAGCAAGTTCAAAATATCGTTGGAGATGAAGAAACCATTTTGAGGAATTATTATTTCATGTTCTGGTTACCATACCTCTACCTAGGACACATGGCTAAATGAAACTTTGGTCCACTCTGATGGGACATGAGGGCCCCATATTCCCTAAGGGAATATGATTTTAACTTAGCCTCACATCACAGGAGGCCCAAAATCAGTATCAGATTATAAATAACAATCAATTTACCTTATAATGGATAAATAAAACATCTGATCTCAAGTATGGCTTGAGCCTCACTCTGGGCTCTGCTGTGCAATGTGTGTTTAAAGTCCAGAGTTAAGCCCGTTCTCATGTTCCAGTTGATGAAAGGATCAGTTTTCAGCCTTTTATTTCAGAGTTCTGTTTGCTTAGCTGACAATTATGCTTAAAATAGAGGGGTTTAACATTCTCTAGGTGGATGGACTTGTAGGGTCTGTGAATACAGTTTCAGATCATTTGTTTTGAAGAATGAATCACATCGATTCTGTCAATCATCCCAAAGCCTTTCAGGTTAAGAATTTGACTTGTTGCTAAAGGCTATATTTTTATGAGAATTTGAGTGAAAACGATCCTGCCACTTTTAAGTAGGAGAAAAAATGGTTGGGAAAATACTTTCTTCCCTCCTTTTGATGGCTGTGATGATTAGGACTTAAGTACTTGAAGTCATGACTCAAGCCTTGCCTTAGTTCAAGCTCTGATTGCCATGGTGTCATCTAAAGGAGTTTTATCCCAGTTGCATTTTCTTCTGCATGCTCAAAAGAGGAAGACAACATCAAATTTTTTCCTCTAGAGGAAATATGTTCTTGTTCCTTATTATATAAATGATACAAACTTATCAGAATGGAAGCTACCACCAGAACACTCTTGCCTTTCTTGTGCAGCCACCTCAGCTGTTCTACAGCACTGGGCTGGGGAAGGGAGCAGAAATTTGGCCTCGTTCTTTGCCACTGCAGGCAGAGCATTGCAGAAAGGCCCAGGGAACTACAGAGCAGCCAGGAGCAGAACTAAAAAAATATCTCCTGTCAGGTGTTTGGTCCTTAACAATCTCTTAACATTAGTTCAGCCAGCTTTGCCCACTCTGGAGCACAGAAGCAGAGCCTGGCTGAGGTTGGAGAAGGTCCCCAGAGATCAGGTGGGCCAATTCCACCACTCTGAGCAGTCACCCAGAGCAGGCTGGCCAGGACTTTGTCCATGGGGCTTTAGAATATCACCAAGGACAGAGATCTCCCAGATCAGAGCATCACCAGAGCTGACACACACAAAGCCTGCTTGAAATAGCAGAAAATGAACACTGTCTTCTTGCTAAGGTACTCACTGGCATGAATCACTGCAGGATTACTCCACGTGGAATGGAAGTATATTTCATTTATGAGACCCAGTTTGGAATACTGGAACAATCTGGAATAAAACTGGTGACATGGCACCAGTGAAATTGGTTGCAAAGATATAGAGGAAATATTATTATGACTCCTCTGGGCATTTCAGAGTCTTTGGGGATCAAACTTCCTTTCCTCACAAAAGTTCTCATCAGCTGATACCTAAAAGAAAAGTTGGGAGGCATTGCTGAGAGGTTGGAGTAGATGATCTTTATGATCTCTTCCAACCTAAACCATTCTATGAAAAAAAAAAAAGCAGATTATGGCTAACACAGAACCTGAATCCTGTATTCTGAGAGGGCAGATCTATCTGCTCTCCTCTGTACTGAAGACTGGGAGGTTGAACTTCCCATCTGTGACCTTTCCACACTGCACCAAGCACACAGGGGGGTGAATTTTTCATTCTTACCAGTGATGATTCTCTGCAATGGAGGAGAAAATGGCTCTGAGACTTTCCCAAAGATATGTCAGCTGGTTTAGCTGATGCAGAATGTCTTTGAAGGCAATGCCATACATTAAAGTTACCAGTTTTTGCATTATCATTTCTATTTTAGTGTCTCTCACCTCATTCTTCTGAATTTCTCACTGCACTATGACACAGAGCTCAGGCTAACATGACATTTATGTATCTGCTGCTTCTGCCTCTCTTTCTGCCTTCTGAACTATTTCTGTTCTTTCCCTCTCTGGGGAAGCCTTGCATAAAACAAGCTCAGAGGCAATGTTTTGAGAGTCAGCATCTTCAAATGGCACAGCCTGCCCAGGGAGGGGGTTGAGGCCTCATCCCTGGAGATGTTCAAGGTGAGGTTTGATGCTGAGCACCCTGATCTAATGAGAGTGTCCCTGAGACTGCAGGGGTTGGACTGGGTGACCTGGAGAGGTCCCTTCCCAACCCAAATTATTCTGATTCTATGATAATCAAACAAAAAATGGAGACCATCAGAGAGATTTCCCCAGCAACAGGCTCATAGAGGGAAGGGTTGAACTAGGATGATCTCAGGAGGTCCCTGGCAGTTCCATGGCTCTGTGCTGTGCCCCATGGGCTCTCATGGCAATTCCAGTACAAGCTGTCACCCAGAAAATGCCTCTCAGAGCTCTACTGCCTGTTACAGTTGCATCAAGCCCTGACTCCCACCCTCCCCATCTCAGAGCTCTGATTGTATTTAAGCCTGGAATACAAAACCAGGCTGTATTCTTTTTTTTCCAGCTTCACATGCAGACCCCAGCCAAATACCTGGAGGCTGTTCTGATGTTCAGATGTGCACCGTGCTCCTTAGCATTCAAATTTTCTTTAGAATCAGCACACATCCAACATTTCCTCTCCAGATGGTAGTGGGAAAAACCCTAACCCAACTGTTGTGAGTTACCTCATTTATCACTCTGTTGGGGAGACACTTGGTTATCATGCCAAAGCACAGCCCTTCTCTTGCTGACAGCTGGAGTTATTAGAGACAGCACCTCAGAAGTATTTTTGAAAGACCCAAAGACATGGGGTGAAAAAGTCCTGGGGAAAAAAAAAAAATCAGAGAAAAGTGAATGTTCCCATTTTATGGACTCTGCAATCTTCCCCACTTGTGCAAATGTTGTGTAATGAGAGCTACTTTGGATTACTTGCCTGTTTGATTTGCCTGGCCCTTTGTTAACCCCTGAAGGTGTACAAATTCATAATTTCAGCATTATACTAACAAAGCTTTTTTTATTTTCTTCAGTCAAGAAAGAAAAACCGATGTCTGATTGCCCCCCTGGCTTTCTGTGTTTTTATAATTAATTTTTCTTCCAGTTTTATGTCACAATTTTTTATTGCTTACTTTTTCCTTCATATTACCTTACTTATGAGTTACAGAAAACACATTCTTGAAACACATACAAGTTCATTGAGCATACTTCTTATTAGCATTCACTTAGCAGCAAAGATTTCTTTTGTCTTTGACTTAATTTCATTTTCCATTCCACTCCTTTGCCTTCCATTTCATTTCAAATACCTCCTGATCAGTTTATAACGCTCTCACATGAGGCTGAGCAAAAGGACACAGCCACCAGATTTAGGAGATTCTGCTAATAACACATCATCATTCCTGACTTCAAAGGATTTAAGAGCTTTAAAAATTTCTGGCTGCTTATGACAGCAGGGTGAAAAAAAAAAATTTCTGGAAGGAGAATATCAGCTTCTCTGGGGACAGATTATCAGGGGCAGTTACAACCTTGCTCAGCAAACCTCAATCAACTTTTTGTTGGCTCTTTTTTGGCCCCCTATGGCTGTGCAAGCAGTGATAAAAAGGGGCTTCCCAACAAGTCAGTAAAAAAAAAATCATCTTGTGTCTTTACAAAAATAACATGAATAAAATGTGGATAGTTTTGAGGGTTTGGAGTACTGGCAAGAAAACATCTCCAGTCCTTGGATGGTGCAAACACTGAGCAAGATGTCCATGGAGCTGGGTGCAGCAGGTCCCTGACCAAAGGTTGGACTGATCCCCCCAGCTCTGATTTTCTTCCTCATGGTTTGGGCTGTTGTCTCTGTACAGCACACGTTGTAGGTGCTTGTGTGAGCACTGCTTAAAGTTGCTTTCCAGAGACCTCCATCACTCAGTGAAAATGAGGCTGGGATCAAGGGAGTATTATGGATTAGATAAAGAAGCTCTGGAAATATCTGGATAGCAGGGCTGTCCAACAGCCATGAATTGCAGAACCTGGAGTTGGCCTCCAAGTTGGCTAGAAAGAAACTACCTGCATTTTACTGGCAGTTGCTTTGAAGCCAGGACATTATTAGAAAATGTTTCCATTGGAAGTGTTGTTGGTTTTCAAATAAAATTTGTTTCATCAAGGAAACTCCAACTGCTTCCAGCAGCTCCAGTATTAATACCAGGCAGGCACCTGCTTCTTCAAGTCCTTCTTCCTCTCCAGTCCAGGGTCCTGGATGAGGCCTTGGGCAGCCTGGGCTGGGGGAGATGTCCCTGCCCATGCAGGGGGATTGGATCTGGATAAGCTGTAAGATCCCTTCCAACCCAAACCACTCTGATTCAGGATCCTTGGTGCTTGTTTTCTCACTCCCAGCTAATTCCTGATGCTCAGACACACTTATATTATTCACAAGATATTAGGAAGAAATTCTTTAGTGTGAGGGTGCTGAGCCCCTGTGCCAGGTTTCCCAGAGAAGCTGTGGCTGCCCCATCCCTGGCAGTGTCTCAGCCCAGGGTGGATGGGGCTGGGAGCACCCTGGGCTGGGGGAGGTGTCCCTGCACATCCAGGGGGTTGGATCAGGATGAGCTTTGAGGTCCCTTCCAACCCAGAGCACCCTATGATGTGACCATACTTTTCACAATGCCTGATCTCTCCTTGGTCCTCTCATTTTAAGGTGCCCCCACTGCTCAGTGGGCAAGCAACACCCCTGGCATGCCTTGTCATCCTTCCAGAAGAACTTCCATAACTTCATACCATCCATTCATACCCTCCACTGCCAAGGTCCCACCTTGCTCTGTAGGCAACTTGTTTTTCCAGCTCCTCACATCTGCTCCCTGCCTTGGCTCACTTTTGAGCACTCCACACTCTTCACAGGTGAAGCCTTTTCTGGAAGCACTTCCATCTATCCCTGGGGCACTGTCTCCTCTTGGCTTTCCAAAGTGAGCACCTTCCCCAGCTTTTCCTTTCCTCCTCGTCCCCCCGAGCTGGTTTACCCCAAGGTACAGCAGATTTCCCCCACTCACCACCCCTTCCCTTTCCTGCAGCCCAGAAAATCCCTTCACATGGTACAACTCCTCCTCCCCTCTGCTTCCTCAAGAGCTTCCCACCTCAGAGCAACAACCCAAGCAGCTGCTGCCAAGCCCTCAACCAGCAGAGGATGCTCAGTGATTGCAGAGGATGCTCAGTGATTGCAGAGGATGCTCAGTGATTGCAGAGGATGAAGGAGAAAGTGCTGGGATCCATTTGGGGAGAGGAGTTTTTTGCCTAGAGCAGAACATTTCCTCTTCATTTGTGGTGTTCTCCCCTCCCAACCACCCACTGGTGGGAGACCACTGCAAATGGAGGGAGATGTTGAGGCCACTCCACCTCAAACAGACTCATCTGGATTAAATCTAGGGGGGAACAGAAACAAAGGAGTTAAATATTCCTCTCCTAATGCCCAGGTGTGGGGGAGCATGACACGGGAATTTATTGATTATTTTTGAAAGCTCAGAAGGCTTTTTTTCATCTCAAGGTAAAGTGGGGAAAGTTCAAACTTGAGGGCCAGACCAGCTCAAAATAATCCCATTAGGAAAAGCTCCAAAGGTGTAGGTAGGGGTATAATGTCTTTTCAAACACTGAAATCAAAATATTTTAGCAGAGAGCATTTGCAGACAATTTCAAGCTGCTACGGGTGGCACCCAGAGAGATTGCAGTTCTTCCCTTTCCTCCCACACATCAGTCTTGCTGATTTTGAGCAATGAAAGTCTCAAAACCTTTTTAGGTTCCTTTTCCTCTTGTTTCTCTCTGCCTAAAACCTTCCAGAGCCTGACCCCAACGTGAACAAAAAACTGAGTGATTGGCTGGATTCTTGGTGCCATCTACTGTCTTCCCCAGATCTTAGCAGTCAGCTCACAGAGATTTTTGATTCCACAGAGCACTGAGGAGGAGAAATACAGATTATAATTGTATGATCTTGTTGCTGAGAGGCAACAGTCACTCAGAACCCCATCTCATTTCCTTTATATCTTTTTTTCCCCTCTATTATCACAGTCAGATCAACCTCCACCAGGTCACAGGCTGTTCAGGAGTCCCCCAAATTATTGCCAGTCCGTTAGTAAGTCACCTCTCTTTGCTTTTAAACTTTCCAACTCTTAATTACTCTAGCTTAAAAAAAAAAACAAAAAAAAAAAAAAACCAAAACAAAACAAAAAAAAGCATTCCTTCTTTCTTTGTTTCTAGTGACTTTTATCCCCAAATAATGTACTGGGTTTCCTCTGAGGTGGAAAGGGGTCTTTCAGAAGCCAACACAATGAAAAGATAACATTGTCTTCCCACAAAGAGAGCCTACAGAGCAGCCTGTGCATTCCCAAGATATAATTAAACACCTTCCTCAGAGCTGAAGAAAGGACCAGTGTCTAAAAATGTCACCTCCAGCTGCTGGATACCAAATGCTTTGTGAGAGCAAAGCTCCTTGCCTGAAGGCTGGAGAGTTGAGCTGAAAAACCCTTCTGAGGACAATCAATAGTTTGAGAGTCCCAAAATCATTACATTTCCAGATCTTTCAGCTTAATTATTGTCCAAGATATTGGATATTGGGTGAAGGTGACAGAGCCATAGCAGTAACTAATTTACTTTTAAAACTACTGCTCACCTATACTTTGAGATAAGCACTTTTCCAGTCTGAATTAATATATTTGATACTTCAACATACCAAAAAAAATCAGCTCCCTTTCTTTCGGTAGGAGAAACAAGAGTTCCTGGGATGATGGATGCACTCCAGCAGCCACCAGCAGACCCATCCTTCATGAGTTTTCCTTCATCTTCAGAGTGAACTTCAGTCTTCACAGAATCCTCTAGCAGTCAGTTTCTCAACTGAACTTGGTGTTGAGCAAAAAGCATTTTTTTAGTACTGCTTCTCCACTATAACCTGCATGATAATATTCCAATTATTCCAGGAAAAAAAAAAAAAAAAACAACACAAAAGTAGCTGGTAACTTAACTTCCTAATATAAAACCTATAAAGGAACTAATCCCTTGAAAGTTACGTGTGCCTTTTAGCAATATCTTTTTCAAAGGAAAAAACTCATCCCATTTTCCTTGATAAATTATCTTGATTGGTAATTTGCCAGTCTAAAAGATCACAGAAGGAACATGCTACCAGCAGCTCATGCCTAAAGAGATGCAAAATGCACCAAAGCCACCTGGGTTCCCCCCGTGCTGTGTTCAGCCTTCTTAAGGACAGACCCAACAGTTGTTCACCTCTTGACTGCTGGTAGGAATGATTTAGTTTACAGATTCACACCAGAGAGAAAAAACTTCCTAAAAACTGTCTGTGTTCTCACTTTTTTAGGTATTGACACTCTTCCAGTGTGCTGTACCCAGGCTACAAACTGCATTTTATACAGCACTAAAGACAAACATGTAGAGAGATGTGACACAGCTCTATTTTCCCTTTCAATCTGGCAATTCTGAAGCTGTTCTAAATGGAGTATCATTCATTGCTCATTACTGAAATAAAACATAATGCTTTTAAGGTAAACTTCTGCTTCCCCAAAAAATAGCTTGAATAATTCCAAAGCTTTTCTTTCTATTATTCCCCCTGATTTGGGGCTCCATGTTTTCAATCTCAGCCCCCTACACTTGAGCACAACACATGAAGAATTTTTCTGGCAGCATTAATTTATGGTGCAAAATTAGAATTTTTCATCAAAGCAGTTGTACATGAAAAATGAGCATCACATCAAACTCGGAATAGCTGGGATTGACTGAAATATTGTCCAAGCTTCCTCCCTTTTCTGTTTAAACACACTGATATTTTCCTAACCTACTTCCTACTTTCAGATGCCTGAACTTCCCAGCTTCATTCAGGTGATGTATGGTGAAGTGTGGCTACAAAGAGTGTTCTGCCTGACTCTGATCCCATCCATTTGGCTTCTCCCTCCTGGCAGGCTTCACCTTGCCTTTTCCACGTGATAAATGGTTGGCAACCAGAGCTTTCTGTCCAGCAGCCCTGTGCAGTCTGGTACTGTGCCATTAGATGTCACTCTGGACCACGCAGAAGATGAGCAAACCATGAACCAGAGCCTTCCCATCAGTAAATATTAACCCAGTTTCAAAGCAGAAGACACATCTTCCAAAACAGCCCCTTCCCCACCTGCCCTCCACACTATGGCCACCTCCACCTTCCTCTGCAGCTCCTGTGCTGACACCACAGCAGGCACCCTGCATAAAAAAACCTGAGTCCTGTGCTCCTTTCACTTCATAGAATCATCACAGAATCACAGAATGGTTTGGGTGGGAAGGGACCTTAAAGCTCCTCCAGTCCCAACCCCATGGGCAGGGACACCTCCCCCAGCCCAGGGTGCTCCCAGCCCCATCCAACCTGGGCTGAGACACTGCCAGGGATGGGGCAGCCACAGCTTCTCTGGGAAACCTGGGACACCCTCACACCAAACAATTTCTTCCTAATATCTAACCTAAATCTCCCCTTTTCCATCTTAAAACCATTGCCCCTTGTCCCCCCACTCCATGCCCATGTGAAAATCCCTCCCCAGCTTTCCTGGAGCCCCTTCAGGTACTGGAAGGCAACTATTAGCTCTCCTTGGAGCTTCCTCTTCTCCAGGCTGCACAACCCCAAGGCTCAGCCTGTCCTCACAGGAGAGGTGTTCCAGCCCTCTGCTCATCCTCATTTGATGAAGGAACAATGTCTAAGGCCTCCAGTTTCCAATCCCATGGAGATACCACAACACAACACAGCTGTGGGGTGCCTCTGGGAGGGCTGAAGGGCAATGCTGAGCTTGGTGGCTGAGCTCAGAGCAAATAATCCACCAAATGAGATGTCTGATGGATTGGATCTGAAGCCAACTGATTAACCACTGTATTCCTGCTTTGTTTCTTACAGGATCTTCTTCCTTTGGACTTTTTGGTTGGTTGCTTGCTTGGTTTGTTTGTAGTTTTCTCCTGACTTGTTCCCAAGGAAGCATTTCATCAGTTTGTTACAGCTCCCCCAGGGAAAGAGAGGGGTGATGGTAACTTTGATCTCAGAGGAAGAGATAATGGCAAGGTGAGGTGTTCCCACATCTTGTTGGGTGGATTGTGCTGATGCTGAAACCCTGGGAGAAAAATCTCCCACCTATTGACTTCTTGTGGCAGGAGGATCAGAGCCTAACTCCATTGACAGCATTTCCTGTATTCCCAACCTTCCCAGTTAGGGCACTGGGACACTTTATGCCATGTCCTACAAACCAGGACACATTGTCCAGGTCCCCTCATTTCCTACAGACACAACTCTATTGCACACAACAGATGTGTGGGTGCATCCTGGAATTTCAGCCCAAGGGAAAAATCCTGCTTGGAATAAGACTTTTCCCAGTTGCTACAGAGTTCCATTCGTTCTCAGCAGCATCTTTGAAGTACCCTGCAATCTAATGGCATCTATGGATTTTGGGGCAGAGCACCTCATAGGTGGCAGCCAGACAAGGTTGGATTCATTGAAAAGGAAATGAAAGAAAGGATTATAAAGTCCCAAAGGTTCTTAAAGGTTCTGCTTTCTGATGCCAGAAGCATTCTGCCCTCTCAGACACCACACAGCAGATGCACACACAGGTGGAAAGCCAAAAGAAAAGGGGTGGTGGGTTTCAGTCCTGATGTGGAAGTAAAATTCCCCCTGAATCAAGAGAGAAGCACAGCACTGTGAGGTTGAGAGCTCACCTCCCAGTAGTGGAAGCCTTTGTTGGAGAAATTACCCCAGAAACCAGTTACATAGAGACTCTTATCCCTCCTCCAGAGATGGGTAGCCAGAGGACAAATTCCTGGGGGCATCACATCCCATGGCTGTGGGGTTTTTTCAGGGCTCCCAGTATGCCTGAGCCAGCTGGAGTGCCAAGCCTGAACACAGACCCCAAGGATGCAGGAGTGCTGAAAAAAGACACTGAAATGTTCCAAGTTCAGCCTTGTCTGTAAATATTGAGCTGACCTCAGCAGCAGGTGGGGAGGTGTTCTTTGGGGTAGGAGCCAAGCATTTCGAAGTGAGGTGGTTCATTTTCCAGCAGGAAACCAATACCCTTCAGCTTGTGACTGTCACCCTCACCTTCCCCACTACAAGGGGCAAGCTGCTGCTCTGCATGCTGGAAGAAGGATGGCTAAAGGTGTGCTGCAACTGCTCTCCAGAAGACCTGATAGATGATTCAGCTGGTGTCCTGGAGGTTTTTCCTGAGACTGTTGCCTTCTCCACCTGCAAGACAGCAGAGCATGTCCTTTTGGCCTTTCATTCTCCTCAGATAAGTTGAAAAAAGCAGTGAGCATCTTCTCCTCCATTACACCCACTCGCGTCTCATCTTCTTTCTTCATTTTCCCACATTCATCCAGGAGACAACCAGAACCTCCTCCCAAATCTCTGTCATAGGATAGTCAAGTCCTGCTTGCCACCTCCTCTGCATTTCACCTTCAGGGGGGGAGAGAAGATGCCACCCATTTCAACATTGCTTCCAGAGGACTATAAAGACAAAGCCTCCCTGTTGCTACTTTAATCTGATGTCCTGGGAGGGGTGGATTACTGTTCCCTAACCAGGATGGATCTGCAATGGAATACACTGATTAACAAACTGAAAATGTACCCAAAGCAAGCCAAACCTTCCAGATTTTCTCTAAGAAGAGCTTATAAGTTTTACTCAAGGATTTACTTGCAGGGAAGGAGATGTGAGCATCTAATTCAAAACATCTTCTTCTGCAAAGATGAAATATTTCTTTGGGTGCCCACACATGCAGGGATGCTTTGGGTTTTTGCAAGTGTTTGTCCTTAATCTGGACTGCAGCTGCTGCAGCAGTGTTATTTTCCAGGTATTAAAAACATTCAGCAGGGTCACTGCTAGCTAAGGTTTCAGGCTCTTGCTAACAGATGGCAGATGTTCTTTGTGGTAGCAATGAGGAGAGCAGCTGTTTGTGTTTGGGGAGAGGGAATGGAGAAAACTTGTTCCACACTGATGTTTGGAGAGGGTTGGTTCTGGGGCTTCAGGCATACCCAGCAAAGTTTATAAAAGCACTGAAGTCTCACTGAAGGTCAGAAGAAGAGGGCAAAAAAATATCTGCCCTGCTGGTAATGTGGGTCTGGGCACTAACTTCTCCCCCTTTGCAAGGCAAATTCTGAGTTAAAATCTCTGCCAGGTTGCTCTGTTGAGAAAGAAGTTTTGAAGAACTATATCCAGAAAATTTGTCAGCACTGCAGGGAAGAGGAATCTGGGAAGCAGGAATTGAAACAGCGTGGCCAGCAGGTCCAGGGAAGGGATTCTGCCCCTGTACTCAGCCCTGGGGAGGCCACAGCTCGAGTCCTGTGTCCAGTTCTGGGCCCCTCAGTTCAGGAAGGAGATTGAGGTCCTGGAGCAGGTCCAGAGAAGAGCAAGGAGGCTGTGAAGGGATCCAGCACAAGTCCTGTGAGGAGAGGCTGAGGGAGCTGGGGGTGTTCAGCCTGGAGAAGAGGAGGCTCAGGGGAGACCTCATCACTCTCTACAACTCCCTGAAAGGAGGCTGGAGCCAGGGGGGGTTGGGCTCTGCTCCCAGGCAGATATCAGCAAGACAAGAGGGCATGGACTTAAGTTGTGCCAGGGGAGGTTTAGGTTGGATATTAGAAAGAATTTCTTTACAGAGAGGGTGATCAGACATTGGAATGGGCTGCCCAGGGAAGCAGTGGATTCTCCATCCCTGGAGATATTTAAAAAGAGCCTGGATGTGGCACTGAGTGCCATGGGCTGGGAACCACAGGGGGAGTGGATCAAGGGTTGGACTTGATGATCTCTGAGGTCCCTTCCAACCCAACAGATTCTATGATTCTATGATTCTATGAAACAACCTGACAGACAACAACTAGCATCCCCATGACAAGCAGCATGGCTGTGCTGGGTCTCTAAAAGAAGAATATGAGCTGAGGGAACCCAGCCCAGTGCCCATCCTGCTGGCAGCTGAGGAGTGGCTCTGGACACACAGTGCTGTAGCAGCTCATCACAGCTCAGAAATGCCACAGGGCTCCTGTGGTCAGTGAGAGCAGAAGCCACAGTCTGTCCTGAGAGTGAAGATTGATGTGAGAGATGAAGAGCAGAGACATGCAGATAGAAGCCACCAAATCTAGACATGACCTGAACAGTTTGGGGAGGTTCAGCTCATCCCTTAAGCAACTTCTGATTTCTTCTGTTTCTCTCCATGTCATTCATGGTGTTAACTGATTTTTTTTAACTGGTTTTGTTCGTTTGTTTGTTTGTTTTTAATAATCACTCTTCAGTTTCTAGCTGTAGAAACAAACAGATACTGCAGATACTTCTAAAGCCTTCTCCAAGTTCCAGGTTAAATGAACTTAGTGGGGTGGGCAGGCAAAACTCTGATTAAGGTCTAGAAATGCTTTCCCCTCTCTGACATAAATCTCCTGCTGACCTTGTGCCACTGCCACCCTGTTCTGCTTCTCACACCATCTGAGAACCAGAGCATCAGGGTCTGCAGTGGTGTGTAAACAGAATCATTACAAAAATTAATATCCACTTGAGGGGGAAAAGCTCCTCTGAAACTCCTTTGCCAACTCTTTGGTAGTTCTATTTCAGAGAACATGTGTGCCCACATCACCTCTGGAGCAGTCTAAGAACATGCAGCAGGAAGAGAGACTCAGGGTGCTTATTTTCTAGCCTGGGACAGCTTGGAGAAGTCCCTGGTGTCAGCACAGCCAGAAGGACAGCAAGCCAGGAGATGCTTTCTGTGCTCACATCAGAAAACCACGTGGAAATGAGGCCATATGGGTCAAGGAATGAGATGTTTTATTGTTCAGGACAGAGTATTACCAATTTCACACAATACCAAATCATCTCAAGTCCAATTAATTGTGTTCCATTTGCAATCCATTCCCATGTTTTTTTCCATGGTTCCATGTGTTTTTTGCAATCAAATGATGGCTAAGGATTAACTGGGCATGGGTTGCTGATGTTCATTTATCCTGCTTTACATGTTTTTAAGAATGGAGTGTTTTATAAAATAGCTCTAGTTTCAATTTCCTGTCCCCTGCCTTTCCCAAGTGTTCACATGGCAATGTGATTTGCAATCAAAACTACTCACATCAACAAAAGCCAAGAAAAAACATAGCCAAGGAATGTTCATAGCCACCTGTAAAGAAACACAAATTTGCTGAAGAGCAGTAAGTTGTAGAGGGGATGACACAGCAAAGCTGGGGTACAGATAGTGTACAGGTGCCTCTGTTTGTTCACAGCCTGTTCACAAAAAAAAAACCCCAAAACAAAACAAACAAACAAACAAAAAAAACCAAACACAAAAAGACCCCACTTCAAAATAAATTGTGAATAGAAAACTTAAAGCACAAACTCCACCACCTCAGTAGCAGAGGAATTAGAGATCAGCTGTGCCTCTCCCCTTCATCTTCCCCATCCTGGAATGTGCAATATGTGCTTTAACCCATCCCATTGCTGAGCCCACATCAGTGTTTCAGCCTGCTTAGAAGTTTTCCATTTGTTTTTCCACAGGTTGCTTGTGATTTATGACTGCCCCCAGTCTCCCCCCTGCTGCAAAGATGCTGATGGATTCAGCAGACCCTACCTGCAAGAGGCAAAGCATGCAAAACCCCAACTGGTGGTACCCACTTGCACCTGGAGGTTTGCAAACCTGTTGGTTTGCATAACCTGCTGAAAAAAAGTCTTACAGAAAGAAAAAACCAACACATTTTCCTGACAGCACAGCTCTTCCTCTGTAATATGCCTAAAAGCAAAGTACCATCATTTGTAAATTAATTTTCATTCAGTAGCTAGTTTAGCAAATCTTTATAGGAAAGAAAGAATGAAAAAGAAATAAATAGCACTTTTCCAGTTTGCTGCTGCTCTTTTCAGACATGAAAAAATGAAGTAAAGGCTTTGTTGCTGAGAAAAGCTTGCCATAATTTTGTTCCCCGGATGCATTTAGCAATAGTGCAGTGGTGGTGTGAACACCAGGAAATTTTGCCAGTTTTTAATGCTGAAGCAATGTCTGCTCTGGTTTTATCACCAGCCAGACCCCAGCTTTGGGAACTGGAGACACAACTGAATCTCTGGGATTAATTCTTCCAGAGTAGACTCAGCAGGAAACCACGTTCCCCAAGGCATGGTTTGAATTTGTCTGCTCCTTCTAAACAGAGGCAAAGCAATGGTTGAAACACAGGATTCAAAATATGGGGTTTCATACATTTCATATTCACCTTCCATCCACAAAAGGAAAGGATTTAACATTATCAGAAGGAAAAAAAGGATTTTGATAAGGCTTCTTCTCCCATCTCAGATGTTGCTGACATTGACATGATGCTGTGGGGAACCACACATCTGCACAATCTAATAAAAATCATGGAAGTAAAACCATTGCCCAGCCAGCTCAGTGCTCAGGCTGACTCTTAGACACCACCCTTTACGTTTTATTAGCTCACAAAATACACAAAACTATTCCCAGTAACCATTCAGGTCAGTGGAGCAAACCAAATCTGCCCTGTTTTATCTTTCCTAGAAAACAGAATGCATTTTAAAGCATGCCAAATAAAATCACAGCTTTCACACGTCAGCAGGCTATAAACTTGGGGGTTTTTTTCTGCATTTTTAAAGAAATAATTCCAAAGGAGCAGGCCTCCAAGCATCCAGCAAGCTACAGGCTCATTATCTGAATGCATTCAAAGCCTGTTAGTCAATAAAAGCACATTACCATCCCCTCTGCATTGCAGTCTAACCCCCATTACCTGCACAAATCTCCTATGCAAATAAATCTGATCACAGCAGCTAAATTCAGCATGCTGGGAAACTGGAAAAGGGATTTCCTTTCCCTCATTTTTTCTGGGATATCCCCAAACTAATGATTATTAACAAACCAAAGATGTTTTGTCCTCAAGGACCCAGAATTTGCAGATTAAGATTAGTGGCTCACCAGGCCTCAGTGTAGCAAAAGAAAATAGTGAACACAGAAATAGTGCTTTTGAGTTCACTTATTTAAAGTTAGGTGAGTGTTTATACAGCTTGCTGAACAGCCTTGGTGCTTTCTAGCTCCATGTCCTGAAAACTTTTGCCATCCTTAACTAAACTAATTAATACATCACCATCAGAGGACCCTATTTTAGTTCTTTCTGGCACTGTGGTTTATTCACATTGAGAAAAACAATATTTGAGGGGGGGTTGCACTAATTAAAGGTTAAGTTAGACCTGCCCAGAAGACACACCAGGTTTTGCTTCTTTTTTTCCAGAGGAGTATGGAACTTTGCAAACAAAGATCAGTTCCACACACATGCACACACAAAGAATGGTGAAAAAACAGATCCAGGTGGAAATGCTGGCTAAGAATCTGGTGAGAAGCATATGATGGAAATATAAAGCAATGGAGCAGGGAGTCTCTGGTGTAGCTTTAAAGGCTTTTATGGATTAATTATTTATTTATGTTGGGCAGGTGGAAGAAGAAAATTGGGATCCCTTGGACTGAAGGAAAATAGAACTGACAAATGATTTAATCAACAAACAAGCAGGGAGTGTGATGCCAAATTATTTTAGAAGACAGATGTGCAACCCCAAAATATTTCCAATATTAGGAGGGAAGCCCATAAACAAACAAAGTGTGCAGGTAAGAATGAGAGCAGCCCCTGGGAGGAGGGATTACAAGTGACATGGAGTAATCTGTCATGCAAACAGGAGAGGTGGGAGGTTGGCTATGCAAATATGCTCACCTACACTTAAAGGGCTGAAGGGTAATGAAGAAAAGGGCAAGGAAGAATGAAGAGCAAGGCCCAAACTGGGAGGAGTGTCTGGAACTGTCCTGCAGTGTTGCTGAAATTCGTGTCTAACATTAACAATTAGGAAGAGGGTTTTAAAGAACACTGTGATGAAACCTTCAGGAGATGTGAATTTGCTAAGTGGGATGAATTACAATGAGGACAGAAAAATAATGTAGTCAGTAAAAGTCAGGAGGCTAGGAAGAATGTGAGGTTCTGCTGGGAATAAAACACAAACTATAATTGATGGGAGGAAATATGAAAAGGAAGGAGGCTGCAGGAAAGAATTAGGGCTTAATATCAGAAGTGACTGGTAATCAGCTCTGAATTTTCATCAGGATGCCAAGGAGTGCTATAGGTGTACAAGGAGGCATCACTCAATGTGGAAAAATAGAATCACAGAACCAAAGAATGGTTTGGGAAGGACTTTAAATATGAAAACCCAACCCCCCTGCCTGGGCAGGGACACCTCCCACTACCCCAGGGTGTGTACCCCATCCAACCTGACCTGAGACACTGCCAGGGATGGGGCATCAACCACCTCCCCAAGGCCACCTATTCCAGGATCTTCCCAATAATTTTTCTCCTTGGCTTGAGATGTAAGAGCACAAAGCAGACTGTGTCCTGGCTTTGTCTGCCTGATTTCAGGCAAGCATTCAGCTGCAAACTGAGCTGAGGTGAAACAGGACAACGAAAACCAAAGCAGCACAATCCAGAGCAAGGCTACAAGCTACACCAGAAGGACAATTCTGAAGGAAGGAGGACTTTAGGTCTGGCCATCCCATGGCAGGAGCACCCAGCACCCACATTTGGCATCTCAACTGAGACATTTCCTTGCTTCCCAAAGAGTCTTACACCAGGTTTGTGTCCATGAACAGAGGGGCAGTGACTCTCTGAGCACTGGCCCCAGGCCAACCACACTCAGCACTGTGCCCTCCAGCCACCTCTGCTTATGATCTGTTGTAAACTTAGACCTCTTGCAGCTCAAATGATTTCTTTGTTCCACTGTTTCCCTCTTAATTAGGATGGCAATGCTTTCAAGACCCTTGGCAAGAAGCTGTTACAGACACACCGAATCGAATTCCTTTCCCCCCCCCCCCCCCCTTCTCTATTAAGTTCCCCAAATCTCCCATTTGTGAATACTGATGCTTTTAATTCTGTTTTCTGTCTTAGCCTTCTGTCCCCAGACTCATTCTGGCTATTGTGTGCCACTTTCTGCCTAACTGGATTTCTGCTGCCCACCACTTTGCTTTATTTTCCTGCCTATTTTATGCTTCTGGAATCCCTGGCTCTGCAACAGTTGCAAATATTTCAGTTGAAGGGTAAAAACTGGAAGGTGATAAGAATGAGCATTTTCATGCTAAGCTTTTAACAGTCCTCAGAAAAGCCTCCTCTCCTCCTTGCAACCCCCACCACCATGCTGGGAGCCTCACAGGAGAATCAATCTGCAACCCTGCAAAAAATAAACAGAAATAAGCACAAAAACAGATGGACATCTCCTAATCCCTGGTAGCTGAAGGCAGGATTTTACTTGTGTTTTTAGAAGACTCCTCTTTCTAAAGACCTCCATCAACTCAAAATCTGGTTTTGTAGAGGTTGTGTCTCTCAGCTGCACTCTCACTTCTTTTTCCCTATCCATTACCGTGTAAGCTAAAGCTCAAAAAGTCATTTTTTTTCAATTCAAATCAAATTACCTAAAAAACTCAAGAAAGAGACCTTCCCACCAGCGATTTGTTTCTTTCTAATTAAATAAAGTAATCCTTGAGACACCAGCCCTTAAGAAGAATGGTTTCAAAGCCAGCTGCTCAGCTAATTAGCCAAAATGCCTGCATGATGGCAATTTACTGAGGGTCACCTCCCAGAGGGACAGCCAGGAATTCTCTGGCTAACACTGGGTAGTGTGGGCAACATCAGGATTTAGGCCACTTGCAGGATATTCTTCATGGTTGAACTTAACATTTTTTAAACTGGCAGAAGGCTCCATCCCTTGGTACAGCAGAACTTCTGCCACACTGAGCAACACCTCAGGCCTTCTACACCA